>CM051237.1:348353148-348950648 GCA_027917425.1 Gastrophryne carolinensis | reverse complement strand
TTTCTCTTTGTTTAAATAAATTCTAAAAATACAGCAAAGGGACACTAATGCTCTGAATTAAGGATCTAAAAAGCTCACGCTATTTATGAAGAGCCTGGCTACCTTACTTGCCTAGGACGTTCGATCGCCCTCGGCCTGAAAGTGGTTGTGGGTCGATCTGTGTGGCCGGTTTGATCAGATAAACGATCAATACGTCTGATCAACCCGTGCAATGGTCACAACAACTCCTCTAAAAAGGGGTGGGTTAGGAGTCCCGGATATCATATTTCAGCCTGCCCAGATAGCTCAGTTAGCTAGTATTTATGCTGATAATGATGTTCCAGTATGGGTCACCCTAGAGTAGTCAGATTGTAGTAATATGTCAACAGACCTATTGAAGTGGACCACATGGAAAAATAGACTGGTCATATGGTGCCTACCACTTTCACGATGCCTGATGTCCGGTTCTCCATTTGAACAATTCTGTCTGGAAAGTCCCAAGGCCCTGGAAGGAATTTCTTTGGTTTACAATATCCTTAACAATCTTGTGATAATTGCTCAAGAACATAAGTCCCAAAAACTTAGGTGGAAGTGTTCTGAAGCAAAAGTTAACTGGATCTGAGAAATTGGGGAGCAGGTGACTTGCCATAACCCTCTGTTCCATTACCTGCACCCCCAAAGCCCAGATGGAGGGGAAGGCCCAGCGGCCTCTGAGGGCTATGCATGCTGGTACCCTTCAGGGCCAGGGTTCGACCTCAGTGCCCTGGTCTACCAGTCCCCATTGCGGGTGCCTGGGCTGGTTTTACTTGGATTGCAAGGCCCCCGTGAAGTAAAAAAAAAAAAAAAAAGGGTTTAAGAGTAAAATTTTTTTTAAAAATAAAACAAATACACATAGGGACCCCCTCTCCCTTAAAAATACAAAAAACAACATGCCCCCCCCCCCAATTCAAGCAGCTGGGGCACCAGTTATGGAAGCTGGCTTTTCTGCACCCCCTGCGGCTTTGGGGATACAGGTAATGGGGGGGGGGGTGTAATGGCAAATCACCCACCTTGTGTGTCTCAAGGACCCCTTTGACTTTACTGCCTAGACATTAGGGTCGATTCACAGCCTCCTACATTCTTTCCCATTTTTATCTCTCCGTGTGAACATTACACATGGCTTTCTTCAGTATCGGAGCTTTCACATGATTCAGAGCCTCCATCGGGAGCATCTCGTATTGTTCCCGAGAGCCATTGAGAACGCTGTGAGAATCTCTCTCAAAGCCAATTTCACAGACGAGGCTCTTGTGTATTTTGATGTGTAATTCTCACTCGTAGCGTTTTCAGAGCGTTTTTTTAACCTATTTTGTGTGAATGTCATGTGAGATGTGTGAATGTCAGGTGAGATTCTTCTAGTTTACATCGGAAAATTCCCGTTTTTACCTTCATTTAGCCACTAAATTCTGTGAACTTTTCGTATTCGTGAGATTTATACACATACACTGGACTTTTTGGTGGATTCTACACATATGCAAGCCTATTTTTTTTTAACTGTTTCACATACCCTGGTCCTGCAAGCCCATTACTTACGTATTGCTGTGCCAACTCTCTTCTGTTCCAAACTACTTAGTATGCCATGCATTCTTCTTCTCCTATAGCATACCTTAACCACTTTAATGCATTTTTATTTAATTTATAAAGCATACCTTAACCACTTTAATGCATTCTTCTTTTTAATTCATAAAGCATACCTTAACCACTTTAATGCTTGCCATGCATACTTCTCTACTTTTTCCTAGTTGAATATTTGGGATGCCCACATGGATATAATGTAAAAATTACTGAGGTAATGCTACCTAGTGGCACGTAGCGTCTGGTGAACGCTTGGCGATGTATGTAAAACCACATTTAATAAAATGAATCTGGTGAGCGCCTTTAACAGCTCAATGTAGCGTCACATGTATTACTACAGGCAGCTCAGCAGTTTCAGGAGCGCCACATATTACCTCTCAGTGTCGCTCTGCCATACATTGCAATGGGGTTTCATTTGTTGGTGTTTAAATAGTATGTTGGGCAATTAAAATTATTTTTTTTTTTTTGCTCAAATCATTGTGTGACCTCTCCTGGCTGCAAACAAACACTTTTGTAACACAGGATTAGGTATATTTTCTTGCACCTAGGTAAAAAAAAAAATATTAAAGAAATTAAAAAATCTAACTCCATGATCTGTTGCACCAGGCCCAAGTTTCCCCCTGCTCCCCAGAAAACAAAAAAAACATTACTACTTCCTAAGCAGTGTGACCAAAATTTTAAATAAACAAATGGGGATAATTTGATAACATTCAAGCAGACCTTAAGAGTTATATAAAACAAATATATATATATATATATATATATATATATATATATATATATATATATATATTATGAAATTATTATTCTTAATGTATTTTCATTTTTAATATTTCTTATATTTTTTGGGGGGGTGGTTAATGTTTTTGAAAATGTAATTTTGAATAATATACCTGTAAAAGTAAAAAAATATATATATACCTTATCAAAAAATAGGTCACATTTTATTCAAAAATATTTAAAAATGTTTATTTTGGGGGGTGTTTAAAAGAAGGTGACAGCCTCCTAGTGCCTTAAGAACTCAATTCTGTTTTTTTTACACACCACGAAAACACAATCTCACCAACAAATAGTACCCGGAAGTGCCGTCGGAAATTTCCCGTTGTAAACCCTTCTTTCACATGCTAAATCTGGGCTCTGAATCATGTGGAAGTCTCACTCATCACGAGTTTTACACATGAATGTGAAAAAAATACAACGCAATTACACACAACGGAAAAGACTTTCACACACAACGAAAACACTAATACGATGGAAAAAGCTAACGAGAAACTCACAACCCAAACCCAATAGAAAAAATACACATACACATGCTTTTTCATGTGAAAGTGCATGTGAAAGAGGCTTTGAATCAGCCCTATGGACCTTGATTTACAGCCTCCTTTTCCTTCACTTTTACATGTGTTTGTGTATTTTTGGTGAGTTTTTGCAGTTATTTACAGGATTTCCGTGTCTTTTTTCATATATAAGCATATTCGATGATCGGATATTTCGCGTAAATAGTTAGCTTTCTCTGGAATGTTACGTTATTGGAATGGGCTTGCGCATGATTCCAACGAGGGCGTTTCCACTAAACTTATGGGTGTATTTTCTGGTGAAAGCTTGCTGTTGTTGTGTGAGTAGCAGTGTGATGGAGGCGGACTACGTGGAGGAATATGAGCGCCTGCAGTGACGCGGCATACTATGCATCTGCATGTCAGATTTCAGGTTGCATTGCGCACGTTTGGACATCGCTCGCATGCATGACGTTGAGCTATTCGAGCTCAATCGACTGAACCGTGTTTCCCTTGAGAAACTGTATAGTGAGCTGCGGCCATGGTTGGCCCCCACCACAAGGAAGGGGCATGCAATTGCAGGCATGACCAAAATGGTTGACTGCCTTCAATTGTTAGCGAACGGCTCGTTCCAGAGGCTGGGTGCCCTCTCCGTGGGCATGTCCCAGCCTATGCTGAGCCGCACACTAAACAAGTTTCTGGATGGCATGGCTACCATGTTTAAAAAATAAATTTGTTTCACTGATATTGTGGTAGCCTGGAATGCGGTGAAGTTAGGCTTTTATGATATAGCCGATATGCCTAACGTCATGAGTGCGACTGTACGCACGTAGCGCTGGTGCCTCCAGCAGCGGATGAACATCTATATAGGTATGTGTTTTTTCTGCCCATCCTTCCATATATGTAACCTAAAGTAGACTTGCATTGTATATGTTAATGTTGAGGTAAATCTAGATCTAAAGCTACTTTGTATATGTTAATGTTGACCTAAATCTAAATATAATTCTACTTTGTATTTTAACTGTTATATATGTGGTTTTTCCACCAAAAATTAACTAATAAGGATCCCTTAACAATAAGAAAGTAAAATTTTCAATATATATTTTGAAAATAGTTTTTTTCTTTTGCAATTACAGGAACAGAAAGATGTTTCATTCAATAAATCCAGCATCATGGCTGGATTTCCTGGGTCTACACACAATGCCTATATTCTGTGGAATTTCAGTCTCTATGGGCGTTTTGAGACTGGCAACTTGTAGGGTGGTTGGCTACTGGGTGTTTATTAATAGATGACTTTGGTTTTCAATTTGTAACTACTATAAATTTAGGAGTCCCCTGCCTCAACATATGATGTTCTTCCCCTCTGATTTACTGAGATACAATGTAATTATTATATTGAGAGTAATTTTTTTTTTTTTTATAGGTGAGCCCAAATCCTCTGCAGTATAGCTTGGCCATGTACCTGTTTGTTGGGTAGGCATCTGCTGGCCATGCTGGTGCTGTTTGGGCTGTGCCAGCAGAGGGCATGCTTGAGTCTGCTGCAGAGGATTTGGGGGAGGCTGGAGCTGGTGCAGTGGCAGCTGCTGTTGATGTGTTTCATGTCGGGGTGGCGGCGACATGATGGCATCCTCCTCAAGCTCATGGATGTCTGCCATAATGGGTGGTGTCTGTAGGGACAGAAATTCCAGTATTTAGCCATTTATTTCAAAATATCCTGTGGGCAATGGTCATCTTGCTTAACATGCATCACCAGGTAGGGAACATTATACTTACCAGATGTAAATGTTCTGTAATAGCACTCCTTGCTAATGGCTGTTCTGTAGAAGTGGCACCCGAAACTCCAACTGTTGGTAGTTGTTGGCTAATCATTTGGTTGTTGGTTGTGCTAAAATTACATTGTAATCTAAGGTTAACACACACACATACCTTGTGGTCTGAAACATTTTCTATACATTTTTTCCACTAAAAAGATCATCCATTAGTTGAAATTCTAACCTTCTGGCTCAATATAATTGACAGAGTTCATCCTCCCTGCAATGCCCTGAAGTGTTCATGGGTGTATTAAACCTTGCACCATTTCCTCGGCAGCAGTGAATAGGAGTTTTGATGGGTACCCACCTCCTGTTTTCAACCTTAAACAATAAAAGAAACACAAATTAGAATCTCATGCACCACATCAACCTGACCACCCCAAACAACCATCTTTACCCAAGCAACTTGCGCTTGTTAATCTTCTGACGAACGGCATACTTCAAGTCAGAAAAATTCCTCTGCAGTTGTTCCACATCTTTACGCTCCATGGCAGAGCAATTCACCTGCCTGGTGATCTCCTCCCAAATTTCCATTTTCTTACTGGTTGCTTTAGATCTGCCAACTGATGACCTGTCTGCCTCGTCCTGGCTAGTTGGCAAAATAGGTGACATTTGGGCCGGACTAGCGGATGAGGATGAATGAGACCTTTGGCTGGGAAATGAGTGGGCAGGACTTGCTTGGGGGCTGGGTGTGTTAGCTTGGCTGGCCCAGGAAGAATCAGCTGTTGAGGCACACAGTGACACAGGGCTCTCTACAATTGATTCTGGCAAGTTTCCTCTTAACAGGAGAGGGTTTTTTGGGGGGGCTATGGTGTTTTGGCCTTCTCTGCCTCTTGTCCTTACTACACTTGCCGCCTTTAGATGTTTTAGTAAGGGGAGCATTGTTGCTGGTAGAGGATCCCTTAGGCTTCCGTGTTTTTTGGTTGAGCTGCAGGCTGGCTCAAACTAATCTCTTTTTGCCTTTTAGAAGCCCTTGTAGCCTGATCCTTCTGAGATGGGTGAGAATGGCGTCTTCCACCACTATCTTTAGAAGTGCCTTGGCTGGACCTGGTAGCTGGCCTCCCACTGTGTTGCCTGGAAGTTGAAGGCACAGGCTCTTGCTGGCCTCCTGGCGTCTTTTAGGGTCGTCTCTTCCTGGTCATCTTGATGTGTGATCAGAAACATAGCTGTGTTGGCGGCTACCCTTTAAATAGTTGTCACAGTCTATGACGTCAATGCATAAGGCCACGCGCGCCCTGTAAACTGCTGGGGCGCGCCACATAACGAAACAGGAACACCCGAAGATGGCCCCCATGCTCTTCACTCGCCAGCAGCAGGAGTGTTATTTGCAAGCGTTTATTTGCACGCCAAAACAGCACGGCTTTCCTGAGGGACGATCATGTCAGACTTCTTATTGATTATTATCTTATTGATTTATTTGACAATGTCACTAAAGTGTTAGATAAGGGTGGTGCTGTGGATATTGCCTATCTGGATTTTAGCAAAGCCTTTGACACTGTACCACATAAAGAGCTCATAGATAAGTTATTGAAGGTAGGACTCAATCCCTGGATAGTTCAGTGGATTTCCAGTTGGCTGAAGGATCGGTATCAGAGTGTTGGTGAACAAAGACGAGTTACAAGTGGTGTGCCACAAGGCTCTGTCCTGGGCCCCATTCTTTTTTTTTTGTAATATATATCTTTATTGAGTTTTCAAGTTTTCCATAGACATTAATACAGCAAGGACAGGAAAGAAACAGTATAGAAAATTACAGAGCCATACTACAATGTTGTACAATGGAGATGACCAATAGAAGCGCCAAAATCTTGTAGCGGTCAAAGAGAGAAAAAATAGGTCCAATAATACCCGAGCATCGTCATCACAGATAGCGACGATACCAGGGTTGTGTGGCACCGCATTGCACCCCATCCATCGTTCTCCAATTACTGGTCACTAAACTAGTGGGTGATCGGGACATACCATAGGTCCAACTAAGGGAGATGAGGAACAGAGGAGCCGACCCCCCAACCCAGGGACCACGGCCCCCAAGCCTGAAGGCCGCCCCCCGGCTCGAGGGGCCCAGGCCCCCCCCGACTCCACACCCCCAAACCACCGATCTTCCGAGCCCCCCACGCTATCAGCTCTATCCACCCCGAGATAGGGCACAGGGGAGGCATAAAAAGAAAAGAAAGAATAACAAGGGAGGAAAAAAGGGGAAATATGGAAGAAGAGAGAATAGGAAAAGAGCAAGAAATAACAAGATAGAACGCCCCTCACCCACTTCCCTCAAGCAGGTCCCGAATCCCTGGAGAACTCTTGGAGATATCCCATACCATCCAGACCTTGTAATGTTTTTCAGCCCCCCCCTCAGCACCGTCCAGTGCTAACTCTTCCATCCTCCTAATGTTTTCCAGTTCACCAAACCATTCCATCAAGGAGGGCACAGTATCAGAGCGCCAGTGTCGGGGTATCACTGACCTGGCTGCTGTAAGCATATGTCTTAGCAGGCCCCTTCCCCCCGACGCCACGGAGCCTGGAGTCATTGATAAGAGGGCCACCTGTGGAGAGTTGGGGACACTCTCAAGCACCGTACACTCAAATACCTTCAGCACCCCCTCCCAGAAAGCCTTAATGGCAGGGAACTCCCACCAAATGTGAGTCAGGGTCCCACGGGCCTTGTTGCACCTCCAGCAGTCTCCGGTCCCTGACCCTCCAAATCTCACCAAGTCCACTGGACATCTGTACCACCTAGTCAAAATTTTGTAGTTCCTCTCCTGGGCTCTACACGCTATTGAAAATTTGTGTGTCAAGGCAAAGGATTTCTCCCACTCTTCCCTTTCAAACGTCAGACCCAATTCCGCCTCCTATCTTCTGCAAAATTGGGGGAGTTCGTCCTCCGTACCCCCATTCTGGTAGATCCTGTACAGGGTTGAGATAGCTCGTGCCGGGGGGTTTCTGAGCTTTAAGGATAATTTCTAACACCGTTAAGGGCTGGGACAGGGCATTCCCCGGGGCAAAGGTCGCAATGTAGGCTTTCAACTGAGCGTGTAAGAACCAGGACAATTTCCCCTCCCCTCCCCTCTCTCAGATCAGATAATGATGGCAGACCAGGGCCCGAGGTCACATCTCCCAACCTCGTATCTTGGGTCGCGTCCCAAACCAGGAACGTCTTGGCCCCTAGTCCGGGGGGGAATGCAGGGTTATTGAAAAGCGGAGTAAGAGGACCAGGTCTGTGCAATATGCCCCTTTGTTTAAGGGACCTATCCCAGAGGATCAACAGGGGATTCACCAGATATGGAAGTTCCCGCCTCCTTGGACGGCTCCCTGGGTCCACCCAAGGCAGAGCAGTTAGGCCAATCAGAGAGATATCTTTTTCCAGTGTAACCCATTGTTTGCTCCCTCTGTGGTGGAACCAGTCGACAAGCCTCACCAAAACCGCAGCCGCATGGTATGACTTCATGTCGGGGACCCCCAGTACCCCTGCACCCCTGGCTCTACACAAAGTCCCCCTACTCACTCTGGGTTTTTTACTGGGGTTTTTACTGTCCCATATAAAGTTGAAAAAAGCTGCCTGTAACTGTGTTAAGAACCCTCGCTCCGGTAGTAACGGTAGTGTTTGAAAAACGTATAGGAATCGGGGTAGTACATCCATTTTTAAAATATTGATTCTGCCCAACCAAGAGTATTGTTTTTTAGCATAGGATCTCAACCTCTCTATCGTGTTCTTAAGGAGTGGGAGATAGTTCAATTTATAAAGTTTCCCCAGGTACGTGGACAATTGCACCCCAAGGTATCCAATTGATTCCCATTGCCACTTAAAGGGGAAGTTTGACTACATTAGCTTCTGAGTCTGTTCGTGCAGGGAGACGTTCAAGATCTCAGTTTTGGTCAAATTGACCTTGAAATTGCTTAATCTGCTAAATCTGTCAAACTCCTTGATGATAGAGGGTAGGGAAGTATGCGGGGAGGTTATATATAAAAGTAGATCATCAGCAAAAAGGGAGAGCTTGTATTCCCTCCCCCCACACGGCAACCCCCTTATGGAGGGGTTGGCTCTCAGGGCATTTGCCAAATGCTCCATTACCAGGACATAGAGCAAGGGGGACAGGGGGCACCCCTGTCGTGTACCATTCCTAATATTAAAAGATCTAGAGAGGGTGCCGTTAATCTTGACTTTGGCAGTGGGATCATGATAAAGGGCCATAATTCTATCCAGCATAACCTGACCTACCCCACCTGGGTCAGTGCGGCCCTCAGGAACCCCCAATGCACCCTATCAAAGGCCTTCTCTGCGTCCACCACTAGAAGGCATGCTGGGACTCCCCTTGTTTGGGCAAAGTGCATGAGTGAGACAGTTTTAATCACATTGTCCCTGGCCTCCCTTCCCGAGACAAACCCAACCTGATCATTATGCACCAGCGAAGGAAGTAAGGGCTGGATCCTGCTCGCCATAATTTTGGCGAACAGTTTGACGTCAACATTGATCAACGAAATCGGTCTGCAATTACCAGGCAAGGTACAATCCTTCCCAGGTTTCGGAATTACCGTAATATGCGCCTCCAAGGTTTGTCTCGGGAAGGGACAGCGGCCCGACACCGAGTTAAATACTTTCGTCAGGAAGGGGGCAACCAAAGGCCCCAGTGTTTTATAGAACCTAGGGGTGAACCCATCCGGCCCTGGGCTCTTCCCAACTGGGGTGCCTCCTATAGCCTTCATCACCTCTTCCTGCCTTACCGGGTCCTCCAGAGCCTCACTTTCTTCCGGGGGAATGACTGGCAGGGCTGTCTCTGTTATATAGCTATCCAGATCATCCTCCAGTCCCCCGTGCCCCCCCGGCCTCGATGCACTGTCAATATTATACAGGCCGGAATAGAAGGATTGAAATTCATCCGCTATTTGGGGGGTCTTATGGACCTCCAAACCGTCGGCTGTTTTCAAGCTGGGGATGTATGTACAGCCCTGCCTTGGGTGGACGACCGAGCCAACATCCTACCACATTTGTCCGAATATTCATAGAGGCATGCCCTAAACCTGTCCCTGAATCTAAGGTAGCATTGGTCATACAGCCCCTTTAGCCTCTGCCTAGCTTCGATCAGCTCTCACAATCCCCCAGGGGTCGAATTGGCCTTATGAGCTTTTTCCAACTCCTGTATAAGCCCCAATGTTTCCACAATCTGTCGCGCCCTCTCCCTCTTGAGCCTCGCACCATGTTTAATGAAGACTCCCCGCAGCATACACTTAAGCGTCTCCCACTGTATCGGCAGTGAGGTGCTATCATTGCTATGGTCGAGATGGAAATTGGTTACTACGGCCCTAATCTCGGCCATACATGGAGTGTCTTTCAGTAAATTATCATTAAGACGCCAGGTGCACTGCCTGGGGCTCGCATCCAGTAACGGGAGGCACAGGTATACAGGGGCGTGGTCTGACCAAAGCAGCTGCCCAATCGAGGACTCAGGGTCCATAGCAAGGGCATGGTGGCTCAAGAGGAAGTCCAGTCTGCTATATACACTGCGAGTGTGGGAGAAATACGTGTAGTCCCTCTCTCCCCCATGTAAGACTCTCCAAATATCTACCACCTGAAGGGACTGCAGAGCTTTGCGGAACCTATTAAGCTTAGAATGGGGAATTGTGGATTTCCCCTGAGAGGAGTTGATCCTTGGATCTAGGGGTTAAATTAAGATCCCCACCTACGATTAACAATCCCTCTCCAAAGTTTTCCAGTAGACGTAACATCTCCACTCCTGCCTCCACCTGCCCCTGGTTAGGTAGGTACAAATTAGCCAGGGTATACCCGTCCCGCACAGAGTAAACTTGAGGAATAGGTATCTGCCCCCAGTGTCGGCCTTGAAATGTATGTTCTCCAAGGGGACGTTTTTGTGTATGGCGATAGACACTCCCCTAGATTTACTGTCGGTGTTAGGGCAGTGAAACCACTTGTCGTAGTACCTATTTTTGATTTCAGGGATTTTCCCTTGACAGAAATGTGTCTCCTGCAGAAGGACTATGTCCACTCTTTCTTTATGAAACCCATATAGAATTTTCGCCCTATTTTCAGGGATATTAAGCCCCTTGGCGTTAAACGTACAGAGCTTAAGGCTCGTCATTGCTGCTCAATCTTAGGGGAAGGACGAAAACGTCCCCCCCGGCAGGAGGGGTCGTAGGGATCAAGTCACGTCCCAGCCCCCGGCCCGGGGGGTCGGGACCGATCACGACCCCGAGGAAAGGGTGGGCGGGAAACAGAGAAGGGGAAAGAAGCAAAAAGATAAAAGGGAGACAATAGAAAGGACAGTGAAGGAAAACAGAGCCCTTCCTTAAAGAGGAGGGCAATTAACACTAAGAGGGGCGTAGCCCCAAAAACCAAGCAGATCCCGTCTGTTTACAGCCTCCGAGATGGCGCAGGAAACTATTTGGGTAAAGCGGTTCGCCACACAGGAGCACGCCCCCGCTAGCCCCTTCCCACGTCACGGATCAGAACACCCAATCCTCCCCCATCACTTAACGTCATATTCAACCTATACTTCATTCGCAATCACCCCAGGACAAGTCTAATAACAATAACCTCAAGGGACAACTTGAGAACTTGGTAATAACTAAGTCCGCTCCCCGCCAAGGCAACAAGGGGGGAGGGGAGCCATGAGACAGAAGGGAAAGACCCGAGCCCCAACCCCCGGCCCCCAAGGGGCACAGCCGCCCCCAGCTGAGCCACCGGGGAGAGGCGGGGGATCCCAGCCCATCCGCCCCGGCCGCTCCCACATGTAACAAAAACCACAACAAATGTGTTGCAAACAAACTCAATATAACCATTTGAATAGGATCCACCCAAAAGGCTCCCTTCCTCGGCCAGATAAACCAAGCCGGCTCTCTCCCCCGCCAACCGTCAGAGCACTGAGCTCCAAGGGGACAATGTTATCCCCCCACCCCCCCAGGCCAGCCCAAACGGGCAGAGCCACGCGGGGCCACACCGCGACCCCGGCCAGCCACGACCGGACACCACCTCCGGCGAAGTGCCCAACCACGGCAGCCCGAGGCGCGCCAGGCCCCCCGCGCCCCTCCAGCCAACACTCCACCGAACTACACGTACGGCTATAAACATGTATTCACATAGCATACATCACAAAACATATATAAATACCCAGACACGGCTAAGCACAGGCCCAGAGGGGGAGGGGCACAAAGCATTAAATGTCGGATAGGTCGGGTCCCCCTACCCCCCACCGGAAACCCAGGCAGGGGGCAGACCCGAAAAAAAAAATGAGAAGGGTACGTCCAAGAGCATGGGTAGAGATCCGAGGACACACTCACTGATCCGGGTTTCTTCTAGGAGCACCCCCCTGCCCCCTAAGCCACCGGGGGCGCCTGGGAGCCCTCCGCAGGAGCGGGGGAGGCGAGCTAAAGTCCAGCCAATCCGGGATCGAGAAAGGCGCCAGGCCCAAAAAATCAAACATGTTAGACAAGTCCGCCTTGCTGTGGAGCGCAAAAACAGAATTGTCCTTACGGATTATAAGGTGGAACGGATGGCCCCACTTATATGAGGCCCCAATTTCCCGAAGCCTGTCGAGTAGGGGGCGAAGCATTCTTCTCATCTGGAGAGTGCGACGAGATACGTCTGGTAATATTGCAATCTGTGAACCCCGCCACACGAACCGGCCTCGATCCCACGCCCGACGCAAGATATCTTCTTTAACGGTGAAAAAGTGGATTCTGCACAAGACATCCCTAGGCGCTTGGGGGTCTCCAGCCGGGCGACCCGCCACCCTGTGGATCCGGTCGATGTTTATCGTGGAGTCCAGGGGTCTTCCCAAGAGGGAGTTGAATAATTCCATGGCTGAATGCGTCAGCCCGGACCGATTCAGGGATGCCGCGGATCTTCAAGTTATTACGCCTGTTCCTATTTTCCTGATCATCCACCTGAAGCCTGAGCTCAGTCAACTGTTGGTGATGTTGCCCTTGCATGCTTTCCAGATTTGCTAGCCGGGCCTCGTGGTCCACATGAGAGTCTTCAAGAGTAGCGACTTTAGTCTCTAGGGCGGAGGATTTCTGTTGTATGTCTTCAATTTCCCTACGTAGCGCTCTTTCAATTCGGGTCGCCACCACGTCCAGGTCAGCCTTAAGCTCTGCTTTTGTGGGTAGATATTGCAGGATAGCCTGGAGGTTAGGGCCAATGGATGGAGCTGATGGTGGACGATCGCTCAGAAGAGACCGCGGTGGTGAACCCAGGGGAGAGCCAGCAAGACAGGCGCCGGGCCGCCGGGGGGACCCCGAGGCGGCGGATCCCAGGGGGCTGGGGCCTCCCCGCCCAGGCGTTACATCGCTGAAGGAGTCTAGACTGGACCCTGAAGACCATTCCAGTATCTCCAACCCAGAGGAGCCCCGGGGGAACCCAGGTTGAGCTGTGCCACGCATTTCAGGGGTAGCCGGTTCAGGATGGACATCAGCCTGCACTACTCTGCTTGCAGCTGTTAAGCCTCTGTGGTTGTAAGGAGGGCTCAGGGGCAACGGGGGAGAGATCTCCTTTAAGGTAGCTGTGCCGGGCTGACTAGGTAAGGTATAGGGGTCATCAGCCCCATTGCAGTATTCCCCACTATTGAGCCCCACCGGGTGATCCTCCACTGGAGCTGTTAGGGTGGCCAGTCCGCCCCTGTCAGGGCTTTTCAGCTTCTGCGCTGTGTCAGAGGGGGATGCGACGCAGCCTGTCTGCCTAGCTGATGCGGCTGTCAGCGCTTCTTCATTGCCGCATCCCCTCCTCCCCCGTTCAGCGCCCCCCCTCGCTCACCTCCCGGCTGTCTTCAGAGGCCGGTGCGTCCTCTGCCTCCTCGAGGATCCCGATCGTGGCGGCGGCTGGCTGCTCCCGCCCCCGGCCTCCCCTCCGCT
Source organism: Gastrophryne carolinensis (assembly GCA_027917425.1). NCBI lineage: Eukaryota > Metazoa > Chordata > Amphibia > Anura > Microhylidae > Gastrophryne > Gastrophryne carolinensis. The sequence goes on along the minus strand of CM051237.1, from coordinate 348,937,120 downwards.
CCTTGTTCTCGACCCCAGCAGCAGACTCCGCTCCCGGGGCTGGACTCGGGGCAACGCCAGGCGACATCCGAGCCATGGCTCCCTGCACCTCGGCAACATTAAAGGTGGGTCCCGGCTTCTCGGGCAGCGTTCCTCCCTCATGTGCGCCTGCCTCAGCGCGTCCGCTCCTCCTCTCCCGCCGATCCTGCCCCGCAGGCGCCATCCTGCCCTGCGGATCTTTAGACCTGGACCGGGCTCTGGGGTGGAAAAAGGCCCCCATATCAGTCTTAGGGGGCACTTTAACGGCGCCCCCGCCTTCTTCTTCCTATTGCCCCTCATAGGGTTCGTTAGGGGAGATGAAGGGGTGCTAAAATCACCTATAACGTCTCGGCCAGACGGGAGCTTCCCTCTTTGCTTCCTCACCCCTGCATGCTGAAGCCACGCCCCTTCCATTCTTTTTAATATATTTTTAAGTGACATAGGAGAAGGCCTGGTAGGAAAAGTTTGTTTGCTGATGATACAAAAGTTAGCAATGGTGGATATTCTTGGAGGTGTCTGCAACATGGAAAATGATTTAGCTTTACTGGATAGATGGTCAAAACTGTGGAAACTGGAGTTTAATGTCTCTAAATGTAGAATCATGCACTTGGGTAGAAGGAATCCCTGCTCTGAGTAGCGTATGGGCATTACTGATAGCTGCAAGATGAGTGGACAATGTAGCCAGGCACTGGGAAAAAGAAAGTAGGATGCTCGGCTGTATAGCTCGAGGCATCACCAGTAGGAAGAGGGAGGTTGTGATGCCGCTGTATAGAGCCCTGGTGAGGCCACAGCTAGAATAATGTGTGCAGTTCTGAAGACCTTACCTGCAAAAAGACATTATTCAAATAGAACGGGTCCAAAGGCGGGCAACAAAAATGGTGGAAGGACTAAAACGTAAAACTTATCAGGAGAGACTTAAAGAACTTAATTTGTACAGTCTGGAGGAAAGAAGGGAGAGGGGGGACATGACTGAGACCTTTAAATATGTGAAAGGATTGAATAAGGTTCAGGAGGGAAGTGTTTTTAAGAAGAAACTTAATGATAGAACAAGGGGGCACAACCTGAAGCTAGATGGGGGGAAGATCAGGAGCAATGTTAGAAAATATTATTTTACAGAAAGAGTAGTAGATGCTTGGATCAAACTTCCAGTACTGAATTTAAACATGCCTGGGATAAGCACACATCTATCCTAAGATAAAGAGTACATACAGTTACATAAGGGCAGACTAGATGGACCGTATGGTCTCCTTCTGCCGTCAACCTTCTATGTTTCTATGTAAATGCATGCATAGGCGTTTAGGCATCACAAGCGAATGTTTGTGCGCACATGTGCGCAACAAATAAATGTACTATCCGAGTATAGGTCCAGACATTAACAATGATTGAACATGTCTGGGGGAGTGCTAATAATAACCTGCTTGCATAATTAAAAAGATCTGTATGATGCTTCATTTAATGACATCTGTTTTTCTTCCACCTTTTAGATTATGCTGACCCATCGGTATGATTACCTACCGAGCAGCTTTGAAAAATGGACCTTGACACTGGACATAGTCTACTCCTGTAGCTTGGCTACTGACACCATCTTCACCTATACTCAGATCATCCGGCACTGGTCGGGCCTAAAACACAGGAAGAGGCCCCGGGTGAGGAAACTCTTCAGGAAACATTTCCCAAGTAAGTACAATACCATTACATCTTAGGAATACACTGACCTTAGGCAGGCCTGTGTTTAGGAATACTATTCTCTTCTAGTGAGTGAATATATCTATAGAATTAGGTCCACCCGGAGGCGAGGAGTCCGGCCAAGGCTGGAGAGATCTGGGAGACGTGAAGGCGGTGGCAGTCCACTGCCAAGGTCCTCCACCTCCTCTGCAAGTCCTGAAGAGCAACCACTGGACCTATCTGCAGAGGAGGGGCATTATCTGCTCGGCAGGAAATCGGAGGAGATGCGGGAACAGCGGCACTCAGGTATGATTACAGAATCAAATGTTGTCATTTGTTAATGACGACATTTAAAACTAACAATAGTTTTGCTTCCTCTACAGACTCAGACCAAGAGGAGTGGCAGGCCCCAGAGAGGAGGGTGGTCCCCCAGGAACAGGTCGCCCACCAGCCTAGTAAGTTTTTAGACAACTTAGTTGATTTACGTTAATATGCCTTCATCAACAGGTATACCCAATGCATAGGCTAGAATGTTAGATTAATTTCAGGAACAATGCATAGGATAGAATATTAGATTAATTTCAGGAACAATGCATAGGTTATAAATGAATACTAATTTAATCAACAGGTTCTCCAAATGCATATACTAGAAATTAATTAATTTTTTCTTTTCACAGCCAGCACACAGCAGCACTTACAAGAACTGACAGCTGCTGCTCATAGGCTGGTGGGCGAAATTGAGGAGCTTGCAGCTTCAATAGGGACCACCGAGGAATAGAATCCTGGGGGCCTGCCACTTTTTTGCAAATCGTTTTTAAATAAAAAAAATAAAAAATTAATATTTTGATAAAAAAAAACATTTTTAACAAAAAACTACTTTTAATAAATTTTTAACTACTTAAGAATGTTTATGACGTCTATCAGTGCTTTATAACTAATATAAATGTCATGATTTCACAAATCCACTTATGCACATAAATTCGAAAAAAACAAGAAAGAAATGAAAAATATCTTAAGAATCCATTATATTAAGATAAGCATGAAAATATGGGGATAGAAAAAAAAACACAAGGGAGTTAAGGTAAGCATTAATAGAGTGGGACAGAGGAAAAGATACAGTGACAAAGGAGTTAAGGTAAGCATGAATAGAGTGGGACAGAGGAAAAAATACAGTGCCAAGGGAGTTAAGGTAAGCATGAATAGAGTGGGACAGAGTAAAAAAACACTCACACGGGAGTTAAGGTAAGGAGTGAGAGAATAGTTGAAACGGGGGACATGAATGAGTTAGTAAGCTGCGCGCATGCGTACAAACATAGCAGCTTCTACATCAAAATTACGTTACTACGTATATTTTGAGAAACATGCAAGCTGAATATCGCGGGACACTGAAAATCTACGTTGGAAGTTACGATGAAAAACGCTGAAAAAACGGAAGTATACGAGGATTACAAAGCAACGTAAACGAAAACCTCGTCCTTTCGCGTACGCTGCGAGAGTCGTAAACAGCCATTCACGCTGGCATACGCAGCAACGAAAAGTCAATGGAACACTCCCGATGGCAGCTCTGCATCATGCGTACGCACGTAGACATTTTGGTTTTGAGAAGGCTATGAATCAGCCCTAAGGACTTTAAGCTACTACGTGCATGAATGTATTAATGGATCCACACTTGTATAAAGTTTTTTTCCTCTTATATAATTTACATAAATACACCTGATCTCCATCACTACTGCTCATTGTACCAAGTCCCCATCCTTGCATTCTCATTCTGTTCCTGTTCCTCATACATTCCTCTATTCCAGCTGTTTTCCAGAATGATCCAATTGATCCAAGTCCAACCTATTACATCCTTTCAGTTACATTCTGTATAGTTTATTTATTCTATGCCCCCAAGGAAATAGAACAGTGTGCTAAAAGTCTACTTAGACTTTTGGTACACTAAAACTGCTTTTTCCTCTCCTTCTTGAAGGGTAAAGTACACTTTCGATACCATTTTTAAACGTGTCCATTATTGCATGCCAAATTATGTCCTCAATGTGCCATGCTTATCTGTTATTTTTCTTTTCCTTTCTATTTCCAACTATGTGTAAAAGAAACATTTTTTGCTTGCTTGCTTACATTAGCAACCGTACACTAATGTCCTATGTTTGATGTACACATCAGGGACTATTGGCAGCATTCTCACCTTGTCCTTATTGCTGTTTAGCAACAGGAATACAGGAAACTTGGGAACAGCATACTGATCAGTAAATAATAGGTATGAGGAGACAATCCTAACACAAATATTCCCAAAGAGGAAATCCATAGGCTAGAACACCTGACAAAAAATGAGTTTTTGTTTAATATATATATATATATTTTTTTTTTTTTCATTTGTTCCTGGACTATGGCTGCTATTAAGGAGAATTTACTCACTTATTGAATCTTCCAGCTCTGTCTTCATTATCTGCATACAGGAACATTTTCAGTGCATAATTTTCCACATGAGCATTGCCAACAATTTCCTGAGTAATGGATTCACAGTCTCCTAGCTGTTTCTTCAGCTGTCGGAATAGAGAGTTTAGAATCAAGCAAGTGTTAGGTTTGCTGCAACTAAATAAGTTACATTTACATAATTAATAGAGCCAATTTTAGATTACTGCAACTCACCCACAGAACATAGCTTATAACCACGCATTAAAAATCCAAGGCCCACAGTGATCCCCAAAATATAAGAAGCAAAAACTGAAGTATATCCATATTCTTACAAGCTAAGGGTAAATTTACCCAAAATGCTTAACTTATGCCTCTTGTCTTTTGGGACCACTTTGGGCTTTGGATTCTAAATGGAAGATGCTGGACCCTCGCATTTGCTCTAGGGTGTGGGCTGCAGAGAACCTCAGAAATAAGTAGATTGTAGATAGCTGGACGCCACACCAGCTTTTGTGGATGATCAACAGACTTTATTTTGTTTTTTGACTCTAAAGAGCACATTCAATCTAAATACTAGTATTATTTTTTAAAGCTAATGACAAGCCTCCCATGCCATGATCTGTCAAAATATGCATTCCTAACAACCATAGCCAAATCAATATCCTCATTATGGCTTCCACTGTCATCTTTATTCATCCAGATGTACTCTGTGCAACCAGTATGGTGTTACACCCCTGGCTCCTTCCTAAGATTGTGAACATGTGCCTGACAGGGTCATCTTTCATTCTCAATCACTGTAATAGTTCAGTATGCAGTCTTGTGGACAACGGTTTTGCTTGGCAAGACCATATGAACCTCTCAAGTGCTCTCTGCCAGGGGGGCTATAATTAAAGTTACGATTATTTTGCTGCTCAAAATCCAAAAATGCCATATTATCTCAGATTCTGCTCCACCTCAGTGAGAATTCTTGGGGTGCCTCATAGCAGTCCCCATTTTCAAGAAGGCTGGGCTGTAGGCCAGTGACCAGGCCTTGCTGGAGGAACTCCAAAAAGTTGTGTACCGAGAACCTCCTATAGGAATGGCTGTTAAATTTGCACCAAGACCCGAAGGCTATCCACGCCCTGTAGTAAATTCTAGAGGATGAACCAAGGTCTGAATCACTGTGGTGGACAAACCGCTCTCTTACAATATGCTGGTTGCAACAGCCAAGCCACTAAAGCCTTGGCTGGCCAAGGAGAATTGCCGCAGAAAACCCTATCGCAGAAGATCTGGGCAATTGGGGAGTTGCCACGGGAGCTCCACTGTCAGGCTGACCAGATCTGTGAACCACACCCTTCCGAGTCAGTGTGGGGCAATCAGGATGATAGGAATCTGCTGGCAGTTGACCTTCTTTAACATGCGACACAGAAGTGGCAGGAATGTGTAGAGCAGGCTGTACACTAATCCGGGAAATAGCCAGCGCAACGACCCCGGGTCTCGCACCATAGAAACAGACCTCAGTGTAGGAGCTACAATAATTCTTTGGCAGACCTGAACAAAATAATTCTGTGGCTGTCCTTGTCATGAACATTTTGTGGCATAAAATAATTGCATCTGCACCTGACCTTGGCATTCTGTGTCGGTACCCATACATTTGAATTTTGTTACAAATTTGTTATTAACCAGCCCTTTAAATGTTGACGTGGCCCTCTGTGAAAATGAGTTCGACACTACTGCTTTACAATCTTGTGTTACTTCACACTGCACCCACAGTGGTAGACTTTATGCGACACTCCTTAAGGCTGCATTCCAATAGTTGTGCTCCTTGCTCCAGTTGCACCACCAGGCTTAGATCCACTGGTAATCAGGTATCACTTTACACATGTATAACCCAGCAGGACTAATCATCGGATTGGCTAAGGAAGTGATGATTTACCATGTTCCTGAGCTCACATGCGTAACCCCTCCTGCTCCAATTCATTTTCATCAAGCTAGGGGATCATAATCTTGTGTTCCAGTAGCTGGCAGCATTCTCACGCGGGGAGACATGTCCCTCCTTACTGCTGCCTGATTTTTCCAGGGGGGATGTGGGGAGCTCACCCTTGTCAGTTTAAGGTTTTTGGGATTTTCAGGCAAAAGCTATACTAAGGGGCTTTACTTAAGGCCAGCAAAGACACTACAGAGGAGCAACACTCAACGGGCCCCTTTGCTTTGTGTCGTGACACACATTGCGGTAAAGTTGCAGGTGTGGTGGAGATAGCCCCGTGTTAGTTTCAATTGTCAAAAGAAAAGGTGGAATGACACAAAGAAAAAAAAAATGAAAATAGAAGGACTGACACAGAAAGAAAGAAAAAATAGAATGAATGACACAAACTTAAAGAGAAAAACACAGGATTTTGAATATCCCAGGGACATCATGATTTGAAATCAGCCCAAAAATGCTGGCCTAGCAACCGCCAATGTTTTGTTTATCGACGCAGACAGGAAGGTGAGTTTTGTGGCACCCTGGGGGGTTTCACACAGCAGGGCATCTCGATTTGCGATACCCTTGGGGGAAGGCCAACAGCTGTGTTGGAGATATAATACTCTGTAACAGCTTACAGCTTGTCTTTAAACGTGATTAGTGACTTTTGCTACATTTACTGCAGTAGACAGCTTTGATAAGTTATGACACTAGATGGTGCTGTGACCAATGTAGAGTGGAAATATTTTACTGCTGTGTTGTATTTCCTGTGTTCAGTTGCTGGTAATTCCTTCTTTTTTCTGTCCGTGTTTAGCCACAATGTATGGTGACATTTTCTTACTGCTTTCATGTTCCAGTAAAGCTAGGAAAAACAAATGGTGAGCAACCAGCCCAGCTCACCAGAACCCCCCCACCTCTATCTGTACAGATGAGCAGCTCAACAGAGTAAAGTTGCTACAAAAATCACATTTTATTAAGCCAATGAGGACATACATTTAAAACACATAATTAAAACCCCAGCCGTGGGGTGTGGCAAAATATAATATAATTGGACTATCTCAAGACATGTATTAGTTGGGTCAAGTATGTACATATATACAACAGAATATTTGCAAGAGTACTTACACTTTAACAATTACACTAGTAATGTCTATGTTAATGACTATAATTGGAGTAATAATGAATGCCACAGGGTCTAGCTCCCAGAGAGTGCTATAGTGCCAAACAAATCAGTGCAAAAGACATGCAAAAATTGTGCAAAATAAACAAAGTGAGTGGAACAACAAAAGATTGAAGAAAGACAAAAGGAGGGACTCAAGTGTCCCAATATAACTGCACAGGCACCAGTGAGTGCTCAGGTGCTAAGTGCTGATGTAAGTGCAGAGAGTGAATAAAAGAGAGGAGTAGATTCCTGGGCATACATTTGGATGTTATAGATCAATGGTAAAAAATGTACATACTCAGATCAACCACATGTATACAAAGTACAAATAACTCAATGTATAAGGTATTAAACAGTGTACATTACCGTATCATTAGGTCCAATTTGCCCACCCTCACGATGCCAACACTGACGCGTTGCGTGGCCCAAGCATAAGCCACTTCATCAGAGTGTTTCCAGTAAAGCTAGTTTCTAATATACAATGTCTATCTGGATTATGACTCCGCTGCACCCAACAAGCACACTCTGCAACAGACCGGCCCTGTAATCTTTTAGGGCTATGCTGGTTTCCTATGATACCTCACTCGGTTGCAGTTGCAGCGGGATAGCCGCCACAATATTTGTTTGAATGGATGGGCCTGTCCACAGTGGTTCTTTTTTGCATAATTATGGGCATCGTCTCACATCAGAAATGATCCACAATTGCGCTGGTCTGAAAGGAGCCTATTCCAACTTACAATGCAGGTTCTTTGAATATGTGGCTGATGGTGGGTTTTGTGTCACAGGGCCCTGCCATACTAGTGGGTTGTTATTGACAAGCTGTTTTTTATTAATGTCTCTGGGTAGTAATTCCCCCTTATCTTTGGGGTTTGGTCAAACCTTGAAAATGTATTGGTTACCTTTATTAGCAACCCACCAGAGTATTTTCACACTGGAAAAAGTAAAATCAGAAAGAAACCCAAGGTAAGAGAACAGTCAGTGCTTAGAATAGGGTTTAAATAAGTATTAATCAGTATAACTGAAGTCCAGCTTCAAGAACATTAAAGTGGACCAAAACACAGCTGGATCGTCCCGGGAATCAATAAGATGCGTTGCTTCCCCGCAGGGCATCCAAAATCAGGATGCCCCGCTTTGTGAAACCATCTGCTACACTTAACATAATCCTGGTCCAACGGCACATGCGCGGGCCGCATCCCCGCTATCCCTCTAGCAGGGCGCACTCCCTGTTAGAGGAAAGCGCGACATGCGCCCGCCAGTGCGCTCAGAGCCGCTGAGCTAAGACGTTGTTTAGACGTGCATAGCTCAGCGGCTCCGAGCGTGCTGATTGGACGAGCGACCGCGACCAACCTGGATTTTGGTCCACTTTAAAATCATCCAGGCATGAAGAAAGAGTGTGAAGTGCTGTGTGATATGTTTCAGGTCAATGAGGAGCCTTAGTCATATACTCCAGTAATGCTTGTCACAATATTGGTGTTGGAAGAGTCAGCCTTCCTTTACTAAGGATTTAGATGAGCAAAGAACCTCTTTTGTTTTGTAAATCAGTATGTCAGTTATCCAGTATGTCTGCGCACCTTGGCCTATTCCAAACCCAGCTTGGGTCTAGTCATGGTGAAGATGTGTATGGCCAAGGTGGCTGCTTCCCCAGCTGGGAGCACTATGGATCTTACAAACTTGGCAACCGAATGATCCACCTCAGGGGATCTCCACAGCCTAATAAAAGTCGACTGGAATTCCTAAGGAACTTTGCCAAGCTTTCTGGCTTGCTTCATTCTTTATTGATGAATACGATTAATTCGGTAACAGTCTGTAACCATTTTTGCATGAGCAGAACACACTCTTACCACCACACCACATTGCCTGCTGGCAAAAGAGAGCTCGATGGAAATCTGTCAAACAGGGTGTAGGTCGCATAACATTATACTAGTTAAAGTAATTGGCAAGTCAAAAGTTAAAAAATAAATATCAGTAGCTTACCTTACATTGAGTCCCTCCAGCGCTCGCGTTCCTGATTTGTCAGTCTACTTAGTGAGGAAATCACTTCCTCATTCAGCTATCAGTCTCCACCCTGCTGACCTGGTCCTTCAATCAACCTTCAGAGTACCGAGAACGGAAATACCCCTCACTCCCTCTCCAGATGTCCCGATTAGCTACCTCTCTCTGCAGCTATGATACCCAGTCCTCCTCTCTAGCCACACTATGTGCTGGCAGAATGGAGACACTCTTAGCCTGTAGCAGCTCTCATTCACTTTTTCTGGTCACACTATGTGCTGCCAGTAATAACTAGAGGCACAATAACGCATGCATTTTTTTTTAATATTATATATATAAAGCACACTGTGTTCTTACTGTACATCACATCACTGTTGCCACACCCACGGTTTCTCCTAATTTTTTCTGTGCATCTCCAATGCTCTAATACTTTTACAAATAACGTAGGAACTACGGGGTCTTTCTGAAAACGGATTGAAGTTTGTGACAGTGCAATGTGTAGCCCGAGACAATGGGACAACAAGTGAGCTTGCCTTTAGTATAACTTTAAGCGTTTACATACATTTTTTTTACTGCTCCAGAATACCTCTGTGTTAAACTTTGAAGCATGTACGCTCTAATTTTCTTTATTATAATCAGAAAGCATCCCTTTAAATAAACAAAAAGTTCGAATTAACAGTGGATTTTTTCGGCGGTATATAAAATTTTACATAATAAAAGTGTATATTTAAAAAATAGCATAGGTCTCTGCACGTTTAAGTGTTCACAATTTTTGTTCTTCAATACCATGAAAAAAGTGCCCTGACTGGTTGGAAAGCTAAAAGATTAAACAGACTTCTGTTTCACGTACTGAAAGACTTCATTTAAAAAGATGCCTTGGAATACAGGAGGCTTCAGGTTTCCTAATAAAATAAAATGGCAAATAACACCAGCACAGTTACAACAGGTGGACCTGGAGCTCATAAATGGGTTTACTGTTCACTGTGGAGGAAATCTCTAGTTATTTAGCAGAAAACAAAAAATGGGATTGCCGTACATCATACTGGCCTTCAGTTTTTAAATTGCCAAGAGGGTTTAAATGGAAGCTTTGAAACTGAATTTCATCATGTTTTCTTAGTGAGTGTACATGGGCAACATTTTTTCTTGCGAGCAGAAATGTAATATATTAAAAACTTTGGCAACTTTTCCTATGAAATACACAGGAGGAATGGCCAAATATGCCTGATAGATATTTTCTCAGAGAAAATGGTTAGGGTTAAGATGTAAATTCAGGTAAAACACATGCACATAGAAACATAGAAGGCTGACGGCAGAGGAAGACCATATGGTCCATCTAGTCTGCCCTTATGTGTATATTGTATGTTCTCTTTATCTTAGGATAGATGTATGCTTATCCCAGGCATGTTTAAATTCCAAACATCTACTAATCTCTCTGTAAAATAATATTTTCTAACATTGCTCCTGATCTTCCCTCTTACTAGCTTCAGGCTGTGCCCCCTTGTTCTATCATTATGTTTCTTCTTAAAAACACTTCTCTCATGAACCTTATTCAATCCTTTTACATATTTAATGGTCTCAATCATGTCCCCTTTCTCCCTTCTTTTATCTAGACTGTACAAATTAATGGCTGGCCGCAAGCCTGCCCCCGGAACATCCTATACCTGATGCCCCGCAGTGTGAAACCCCCCAGGATGGTGGTAATCTTACCTGATCCCAACGGGTTTGCCGGTGGCCGCATTCCCGGCTTCCCTGTAACTGTGCAAGTTCCCTGTGCCCAGTGATGCAGATTGGCCAGGTGCACGGATGAGCACATTCCACAGGGGAGCTGGAGATGCAGCCACCAGCATGCCTATGTTGGCGCGAATTTCAAATCAGTGGATTTAAGCAAATAAATATGCACCACAAAAAGCGCAAATTCATCAAGCAATCAGCGTGCTCGCTTTCACTTGGCAGCCAAGCCTCACCGAAGGAAGCAGAGTGTGCTGTTGGCTGCATCCCCTCTAACTTCTGCTCTTTATCAAACCTCTCATCCTCATTGCTCCCCCTCACTGACCATAATCTGCTGACTATGACCCTCTCTCCAATTCCTGCTAACCCCCCTCCACACAAACCTACAATTCAACGCAGGGACTTAAGAAACCTAGATCTTCAGTCCCTTTCTGCCTCACTTCAACCTCTTCAGTCCTTGACCTCATTCACGGACATAGACGCTGCATCACACTACCATTATACACTCTCCCCAGCTCTAGACTCTGCTGCCCCCCTCACCCATAGCTGCCCCCCCCAAAAAAAAATCGCCAACCCTGGCTAAATGCAAGCACAACCAGATTGAAACAGCTGTCTCAAGCTGCTGAAGGCAATGGAGGAAAACCAAATCCAGTTGTGACTTTCAATTCTATAAATAAGCCCTTCAGGAACTCAGGACTGCCCTTTCATCTGCTAAGCAAGCAAGCAATCTTCACAGATTTCTGCAGAAGCCCGGAATCCCAAACAATTCTTCAACAATTCCAGTTCTCTACACTGCCCACTACCCCCTCATCCAACCTCCCAAATAACAGCAGAAGAATTTTCAATCAGTGTATCCTATTCTAACACAGTCTCATCCTCGCGTTCCCTTTCTGTTGGTGTGCCGCAAGGTTCTGTCCTAGGCCCCCTACTTTTCTCAAGCTACACCTATGGTCTTGGCAAACTTATAACTTCACTAGGCTTTCAATACCACTTCTATGCGGATGACACTCAGATATATCTCTCAGATATATGCAGATATATTGCAGCTATTTCTTCATTCATGTCATCTCGCTACCTCAAGCTAAACATGGACAAGACAGAACTGGTCATTTTCCCACCATCTAACTCCCCTCCCCTCTCTAACACGTTTATTTCTGTCAACAATTACACAATAACAGCAACTCCCCAAGCTCGGTGCCTGGGAGTCATTCTGGACTCTGCCCTCTCTTTCAAACCACATATTCACTCCCTGGCCACCTCCTGTCGCCTTCAACTTAAAAACATCTCACGTATCCGTCCCTTCCTCTCACCTGACACCACTAAAATGCTAGTGCATTCCCTGGTCATATCCCGACTGGATTACTGCAACATTCTTCTTTGTGGCTTACCAACTAACAGACTGGCACCCCTCCAATCAATCCTGAACTCTGCTGCTCGCCTCATCCATCTCTCCTCTCGCTCCTCCAGTTCTGCGCCTCTCTGCCAATCCCTACACTGGCTGCCAGTCCCACAGCGAATCCTGTTCAAAACTCTAATTCTCGTCTACAAAGCTCTTTCCAACCAGGCCCCTCCCTACATCTCATCTCTATTCCAATAATATCAACCTAGACGCAGCCTCCGCTCTGCTGCTGACCTTCTCCTGTCCTCCACCCTGGTCACCTCCTCTCATGCCCGCCTCCAAGACTTCTCACGTGCAACTCCAATCTTCTGGAATGCCCTCCCCAACCCAATCCGCCACTCCACAACTCTCAAAACCTTCAAAGGTGCCCTTAAAACTCACTTATACAGACAAGCAAATAATCTGGTTTAACCAATTTTCTAAAGGGCACATGCCACAAAGCTCAATATTGACTGTTTGTGATCCTTCCCCCTCGTCTTCACCCCTCATCCTTTAGACTGTAAGCTCGCAAGGGCAGGGCTCTCTTTCCTATTGTATCTTGTACTCAGAATATCCATTGTCAACTCTGTAAAACTGCACTTGATATAGTATATGTACCGTATGTTTCTACCCTGTCTGTAACTACTACTTTGTAAAGCGCTACGGAAGATGATGGCGCTATATAAATAAACAATAATAATATAATAATCCCCCACTCACCTCACACATTCTATTTCAGGATGCCCCAAGGAGTGGAACTCGGATGGCCCTGGTGGCTTTTAGTCTCCAAGGTCTCCAATGTTCCTCTTTAAAAGAGAATGATGGCTAGACCATAAAGGCCCAGGGACTAAGAGGTGGCAGAAGATCTTAACAACATTTTAAAGCATATGTGAACCTGCTCAGGGAGCATGGCTTCAATGACAGATCAAGGAATGTGCTCCTGTTGAACACCTTCTCAGGGAGGAACTAGAAAGGCACACACACATGGCAGGTGAGCATAATTGACTGTTTATTGTCCAGCCAGGCATATTCTCAAGCATTGGTACTTGAGTGGCTCCTAATGTTCCCCAGGTAAGAAGTGGAATACATAGCAGTGAATAGCAGTGAATTACATAGCAGGGAAAACAGGTTCTAACAGTGGAAGTGAGCACTACAGAGGAAACAACAGAAGACTCAGTCCTTAAAGTGGACCAACACCCAGGATTTTGACTATCCTGGGTCTTGGTCCACTTCGGTGGGGCACCCCCGATCGGGGTGCCCCGCTGTGTGAAACCCCCCCTAACCCCCCGAAAAACTCACCTCTCCCCGCTCCCATTCGCAGACGGCCGGCGCGGAGGCGCGCACGCCTACAGGGGCGCGAGGGAGGCGGCGGCGGCCGGCCGCCGCCGAAGATAAGGTAGGTGAGTTGGGGTGTTTGGGGGGGGGTTTCACCCCGCGGGACATCCCGATCTCGGATGTCCCGCGGGGTGGGGGGTGATCGGCCCGGGAATCTTATAGATTCCCGGGCCGATCACCCCAGGGTGTTGGTCCACTTTAATACAGAAGCTCAAACCCCAAGAAAAATTCTTAGTAATCTATAAGGTCAAGGATGGATGTAGAAGAGTAAAAATAACCTCAGCACCATGTGCAGGGGTCCTGTGAGAGTAAGCAGATCTACTAATGTAACTGCATAAGCAGGGCTGTGGAGTCAAAAGCGGACTCTGACTGGCCAGATTTATCAGGCCCTGACTCAGACACTTTCATAAATAGCCAATATTTAGTAATACGTTTCCTGTAATAAAATGACAACAACTGGCTTGTTTTTCCCCATTATATAAGCAATAGTGAAAGTTATATAGCACATAAAACATTTATAGAGATACTAATTCTGAACACATAGGAGTGCTCAACCATTTGGAGAAGGCGGGCAATATAAGGTATTTGAAAACTGGTTGCAAGCCACAATGACTAGCTTACCTCTTCAAATATATGGGTCCCATATTTGTCAATCCTAAATTATAACTGTATTCCCAATACACAAGCTTAACGCCTACCAATGCTAAAAATACAATTAAAAAAAAGAAAAAAGTGCACTATTAATGTCACCACATTCCTCCAAGCAACCACTGTCACCTCTATTTGCCAATGGGCCCCTCCTTCTTGCAACCTGTCAGCCTTACTGAGCCTCTATTTACCTTTACATGTCAGTTCTAATTACCTCACCAAGTAGAACTTGGGAACCCTGACCACATCTAAAGAATTCAGAGTCCGCTCCTTGGAATTAGCAGGATTAGGACACAAGGAGGGCAAGACAATGTCCTGATTGAGATGAAAAGCAGACACAGCCTTAGGTAAGAAATCTTGCTTAAACCGAAACACCACCTTGTCCTGGTGTAGCTCAAAATAAGGAGGTTTGATGGAAAGCGCCGCCAACTCAGAAACACGCCTGACAGAAGTGATAGCCACCAAAAAGGCTACCTTAAGAGTCAAAATGGGCAAAGCGGCCTCACGGAGAGGCTCAAAGGGATGACCCTGCAGAGCAGATAACACCAGAATCAAATCCCAAACTGGTAACATAGGCTTACGTGGCGGACGCACGTGAGAAAACCCCTGGGAAAAAGTCTTAACAAAACGGTGACTGGCAAAAGATCTTTGGAAAAAAATTGCCAGAGCTGCAACATGACCTTTGAGGGTACAAAGTTGAAGGCCCAAATCCAAACCATGTTGCAAGAATTCCAGAATCCTGGGAATAGAAAACACCCGACAGGGAAAAGACCCTGTAGTAGATAAAGGATGAGGACTTCTTTCTAGCCCTAATCATGGTATCAACAACAAAGGCAGGCAACCCCTTTTCCATCAAGATGGAGGTTTCAGCAGCCAAGCCGTCAAAGCCAGCGTTTGTAAATTGGGATGGCACAGCTGCCCCTGAGTGAGCAGATCTGGATCCTTGGGCAGGACGTACTGATCTACTGCCAACTGCACGATGTCTGCCAACCACACCCTTCTTGGCCAACAGGGGGCCACCAGAATGGTTGGCACCCCTTCCTGAGCTACCTTGCGCAACACCCTGCCCAACAGAGGAAACAGGGGGAACAAATAGAGGAGCCGAAACCCCTTCCAAGGCATTGCTAGCGCATCTATGGCAAAGGCCAGAGGATCCTGTGACAGAGAGACAAAGAATGGAAGTTTGTGATTGTGACGTGAAGCAAACAGGTCCACATCCGGCAGACCCCAGCGGTGGCACATGGAGTGAAATACCCTGTTGCTGAGGGACCACTCCCCCAGCCAAGACATCCCCCTGCTCAAGGAGTCTGCATCCAGGTTCTCCACTCCCAGGATGTAAACTGCCGATATGCAGGGGACATTCTCCTCCGCCCAGGACAGTATCAGGGACACTTCCTTGAGGGCTCGCTTGCTCCGAGTCCCTCCCTGATGATTGATGTAGGCAACCGCCGTCTGGTTGTCCGAGTGAATCTGAACAGCCCCGACCCCGAAGGTGTGGGGTCAACTGGAAAAGAACCAACCTTATAGCCCGTAGCTCCAGAATGTTGATGGGGGCATGGGCCTCCTGAGGGGAGTCCAGCCACCAGGAGAGGGACTGACTGACCAGAGGGGACAGAGCAAATACCTGATCCAGGGACACAGGGTCCCGATCCCAAACTGACAAGAAGTGCAACTGAAGAGGTCTCATGTGAAACTGAGCATAGGGGACCGCCTCGAAGCATGACACCATCAGGCCCACCAACTGCATCCCCTGCCGAATGGAGGGATGAGGGCAAGAAAGTAGAAGCCTTGCCTGCGTCTGCAGGCTCTCCACCTTCTGCTGAGGCAGAAAACCCTTGACCTGAGATGTATCCAGAGTCATGCCCAGAAAGTACCTCACCAAGGACGAAGACAGTGAAGACTTGGGAAAGTTGATCACCCAACCGAAGGCCTCGAGTGTGGAGACCACGATCTGGGTATCCAGCTCGGCTTGATGAAAGGACTGAGACGCAATCAGAATGTCGTCCAGATAAGGAAGGATTCGAATGCCCTGAGATCGCAACAGAGATATCACCACTGCCAGCACCTTGGTGAAGACCCGAGGGGCTGAGATAAGACCGAACAATAAGGCCACAAATTGGTAGTGCTGATCCCCCAGAGCAAACCTGAGAAATCTCTGATGACCTGGAAAAATTTGAACATGAAGGTAAGCATCTTTGATATCCACCGAAATCTCCATGCGAAAATGTTTGAACCTGACAAAATTGTTAAGACGCTTCAAATCCAGGATGGGCCTCAGGGATCCATCCTTTTTTGGAACTGTGAACAGATTGGAGTAAAAGCCTCTGCCCCTTTCCTGGAAGGGCACCAGGCAGATGACACCTAATTCCAAAAGGCTTTGGACCGCAAGTCGCAAGCCCTGAGCTGACAAGGGGTTTTGAACCATCCGAGATCTGATGAATCTTAGGGGCGGCCAGGCTGCAAACTCTATCTTGTACCCGGAGGACACTACCTCCTGAATCCACCGGTCTGAGACGCGTAGCCTCCAGATGTGAGCAAAGAGCCGAAGCCACCCCCCCACCCAGGGCGCAGCGCAGTCCCCGCACAAGCAAATGCGTGATAGGCCAGCTGATCCACACGCCGGTCCTCATCATCCCTCAGAGTAGAAGTGTCAGAAGAATACATGACAGAGGCATTGGACAACCCAAGCACGGGAGCATCCACCTCGGGGGGGACACGACCAGCGCTTAACCACATCAGCAGGGAAGGGATACCTCTTGTCCCAACTCTTGGGCACCGTGGGCAATCTGCTAGGACGCTCCCACTCCTTGAGCACCAAATCATTAAAGTGGGCCTGCTCAGGGAACTCCAAGCGTTGTTTAACATAGTGGAAAAGCTCCCCCTGCTGCATTTTAGCCGGCACAGGAGGGGCAATACATAGCACTTCAAAAATAAAGAAAATGGGGGAACCCACCCTCCCCCAAAAAATCCCGGGTGCTTATTGAGTGGCACTACTGATAAATGTACCAAAATATAAATAGTTTATTATTCCAACTAATTACACAGCAGTAACATACAAACAAAATTACACATACACAACATACAATAAAAACAACAGGGGACGCCAGAGGTCTGCTATAATCATAATATAACCCTAAAGGCCTACCAAAAACAAATCAAATACTCCATATCAAATATGTGCAAACACTACAATTGATTGTGCAAATGTGCCATATATCAACATTATTAATAATCAACAGTCAAGAAATACAAATATCACGCGTTCTATCTTCCCTGGGGTACCCCGGTTGGTCTGTATACTTTCACAAGTTACCTTTTCTTTGTGGTATTTTTTTGTACATTAGCTATTTTTCACTTGTTCACCCTGGTCTGTCCTCCTGTTATATGTGAGTGATATTTGTATTTCTTGACTGTTGATTATTAATAATGTTGATATATGGCACATTTGCACAATCAATTGTAGTGTTTGCACATATTTGATATGGAGTATTTGATTTGTTTTTGGTAGGCCTTTAGGGTTATATTATGATTATAGCAGACCTCTGGCGTCCCCTGTTTTTATTGTATGTTGTGTATGTGTAATTTTGTTTGTATGTTACTGCTGTGTAATTAGTTGGAATAATAAACTATTTATATTTTGGTACATTTATCAGTAGTGCCACTCAATAAGCACCCGGGATTTTTTGGGGGAGGGTGGGTTCCCCCATTTTCTTTGTTTAGGTTCCATATTGCAGTCCAGGGTGGAGTGAGCACACATTTATCTGTTCATGACATAATCTATAATTGTGGTTAGTTGGCTAGTGCTGCCCAGTTAGCTTTGTCTATTTTTGTTAGCACTTCAAAAATGTGAGCCAGCAGCATATCGGTATCATCAGGCGACCATGGATCGTCACCGAAAGGAGACCCAGTACCACCATAAATCTCCTGCTGTTCCTCAGAGGAATCAGAAAAAATCTCCCCCTCTTCTAGGGGGTAAAGGCCAGGGAAAGAATACTGTCCCTCATTTTCCCCAGGAAAAAAGGGGGGACAGCAGGAGTTAAATGCTGCTTTTTGCCAGAAGCCTTACGGGGGGCAGGCCCAGCAATATGCCTTTCCGGGCTGGCCACCCACAAAGCAAGGTCATAATGTGATTCCCAGCTAGCGGGCCCTCACTAGGGATCAACCGCAGGCGTGGGGGGGTAGGCGATGCAGAAGGGGGCACAGAGCTGGGAAGCGAGGCAGGCAACCCAGACTGCAGCACAAGTACCTTCTGAGCGTAGGGCACACATACCCTGACATCGTCACTCACAGGGGATACCCCCACACACAACACACAGCTGGGCTTGTCCCGAAGGAAACCCAAACACATTATCCCCGGAAGCCTCCATATGGTGATTTCAATGGCACAACTGGCCAGTAAAGGGTTAAAGCTAGCAATAGCCACCCGGGATGCCCCAAAAACCCGCTAGGAAGGTGGGAGGTTACAAAGAGGAAGAGGGCCGGGAGAAACCACAGTCACGTTTATCCCGCCTGAAAGAAACCCACATAAAAACCCATAATGTGAGAATAGTAGAAAGCACCGCCCCACAGGGGGACTCACGGACCAATGGAAACGACCGCAGGATCAGGAAGGCCAGTAACGCTCGCAGTACATGAGAAGAGGGCGAAATATCAGTCCAAAATGGCACCCGCACGGACCTTGAGGGGCGGAGCCGCGGAGATATGACGCAAAAAAAGCATCAGCCGCAGAGCCCGCCCCCCGAAGAGCGCGAATCGCACCCCACGCGACCCCGCCGGCCAATGACAGCGCTGAAAGAAGCTGAGCGTGCAGAATAAAAATAAAAGACTATAACTAATGCGGACACCGCTGAACCCCCCCCCCCCCCCCCCGAGAGCTCCCCAGGGAGAGAGCGAGGCAGAGAAGAGTAGCAGCAGGCGCATAAAAGCAAGCACTAGGTATAGGGGGAGGGGGGCAGCGGAGGGGGGTTGAGGAAGACCCAGAAGAAACAGGCACGAAGGGGCATCCCAGGCTCACCTGGACCGCCTACCCAAATCAATGCAGGGATTGCGGTAGGAGCAGCGCTCCTCAAGCACCTGACCCTGGTGCTGTTCTACCTTCACCCGAACTAGTCAGCCGAGGCTGGGAGGCAGTGGGTCCAGAACGGGTGGGAATAGTCCTGCAGGGCCGCAGGCTTGTAAGCCCCGCTCATCTGCGCAGTATAGAGAGCCATCTTCTATCTTCGCAGTCCAGACTGCAGATGAAAACTGGGTATTTGTGGGAGGTTCCCGTGTTTTTATAGGGCCGGGAGGTGCCACAAGTCTTTTTTGCAGTCCACTGCGCCACCTTGTGGCGGATATCCCAACTGTAAAGAATTTAGTGAAACAGGACGTGCTGTATACTTGGAAAAGAAATATAAACCAGAATAAATTAAAGATGCAGCACTTCACATTCAGCGGGCTAATAAACCCTTTGCCTGGAATGTCCCTTTAAAGTTCTGTCTAGGCAATAACATAATGAAGTCTATACTTTGGCCTTACTTTGGCCCCTCAGCTCCTCCGTGCAGTGCTGGCATCTTTATTCCATCCTGTATCGCCGGGCAGACATGGCAGCGGTCATCAATATGGCTTTACCTCCCCTAACACTCCTACTCCATTTATTGCAATGGAGGGGGCGTTCCGAAGCCAGGTGTGCTGACCCCGCTTTAGGATAACCCCTCAATTGTAATGAATGGAGTAGGCTCATGGTGTCATAAACAGGGCTCCATGGACTCCTCAATAAATGGCTGCCTCACTGGAGTATGGTTCCCTGCCATTGCTAGGAATGAGGATGCCGGAACATTATGGAGGAGCGTTAACTTTTTTGTGGTTTTGCCTTTACATTTCTGTAGGTTTAAGGCACTGAAACATTGGACCTTGTGCATGAAAAGTATAAGGGTCAGGGAAGATTGAAGAACTCATTTTCTGTCACCACCAGCAGCAGTAGGGTGTCTACTGCTGCTGCTGTATACAGATAAATAAGGGCATTAGACTGAAATACAAAGTGGGTGAAAACCCTTAGGGGAACTGGTGACCTTACCTGATCCCGGTAGGTCCCACAACGCAATCCCCACCATCTTCTCTTCAGCCACGCACACACCCACACCCAGCCTTTCTTCTGGCTGCACCTCGTTACAGCAGCACTTTTGAGAGAGCTAATCGGCTCTCTCAAACAGTGCTCCAGGGCGTGGCTTTGGTGGTGGAAAAGCCTAGTTTTCAAAGAACAGCACCGCCCGGCTGCTCAGGAGGGGGCCCATTTTTGGGTTTCCATACGCTTTAAATATATTTATGATTAATGTTTCTAAACTTCTCTGTGCTCATGTCCTGCAAATAAAAGATTAAGAAAAAAATAATAATAACTATCCCCAATTATCATTACCTGTGGAGTCAGAAAATAAAGCTGACGTTTCCCCGGCTGCAGCTTAAGTCTTGCACTTGTGCAGTAAAGAAATACAGAGCCGGGGCGAGTGCTCCCTCATCGCCCCAGCTGCGTGTGTGCCATCAGCGATCTACTGCCTCGTCCCCCACCATCTCTGCAGACACCAGATTTTACAGATGATCGTCGCTGTACCTATGGTAACTTGTTATTTAATTTTATTACCCTCCTTGCCCTGCTTCAGCTGCATGGGAGGGTGGCTGGGCGGGAGGGACACTGTACTAAATGAGATATCTAACTAGATTGTCCCTCGTGTTCCTGAGGCCGGTTCTAAGTGGACTCACAGCCAATAAGCTAAGTCGCTTGCATGACCCATAGAAAAACTGTAGAGAGATTTGTGACTGGTTGTGTCATTCACTAGGCTCTCTCCAGTGAGCAGAGCGGCCGGCAGCAGCCCAAGATTTTTGATGCTGCAGACAGGGGTAAGGTGACGTCAGTCACCAGGAAAAGCTCCACAGCTCACATAGGCACGATGTAAAATGTTTTTACCGCAGTACTTAAATGCGGAAGTGGCACCCTGTTTATACTTCACTTGCCAATTCTCTATGATGGCACATCCCAAACCTGGGCTGCTGCGGTGAGTACTATGACATGATTGTCATGGTTTGCTAGATTGGTCTGCTTTAATGATACAAAATTAGAGTTTTTTTATGCTGGAGCCAGAGTTGGTACATCTTTTCCAACTCCGACTCCAGCCAAAACTAGCTCCGGCTCTAGGACTCCAGCTCCACAGCCCTGCAGATAAGTTTCTACTTAAGGAAGAACTAGGTGCTCGAGTTAAGAATGGCAGTGCCGAGTTATGCAATCTCCCAATTGTATGTTCCAAGGAGGTGATCTGTAACCACAGACAGCATTTCATAACACCAAAACAAGAGCTTTTCCTGTGGCCCTAAAGTCACTGGCTTCCATGTTGAAACCCAGGGAGGAGGCAACCCACAAGAAAAGAACACACTGTTATGTGGAGCTGGCAAAGCAAGCACAGTGCTACAGAAAGGATCTTTAAATTCCAACTGAGCCCCATGAGCAGGGATCTGGAATAATGTGGCTATATTAGGGTCCATTTCTAGAAAGTAAATGAAACACAGTCATAAATCTATCTTAGGTCCGCATTAACAAAACAGCAAATTCCTAGATTCACTAGATCCATTAAAGACATAGTGCAGGAACTGAATACAACACTACAATTAAATAAAGCATAAAAATATCTGTATTTAATTTCCCTTATCAAGAGTTATTCGAGATGGCTCAAATGGGTGAATATAACAAGAATGCATGAATATGCATGGCAACCAAAGGGTTTACTACAAATAAAGGAAGAACTTAAAGTGGACCAACACCCAGGATTTTGACTATCCTGGGTCTTGGTCCACTTCGGTGGGGCACCCCCGATCGGGGTGCCCCGCTGTGTGAAACCCCCCCTAACCCCCCGAAAAACTCACCTCTCCCCGCGCCGACGTACAAGGGGAGAACTGGAACGTCCAAGCGGCGGCGGCCGCCGCCGCCTCCCTCGCGTCACTTTTGACGCGCGCGCCCCCGCGCCGGCCATTCGCAGACGGCCGGCGCGGAGGCGCGCACGCCTACAGGGGCGCGAGGGAGGCGGCGGCGGCCGGCCGCCGCCGAAGATAAGGTAGGTGAGTTGGGGTGTTTGGGGGGGGTTTCACGAGATCGGGATGTCCCGCGGGGTGGGGGGTGATCGGCCCGGGAATCTTATAGATTCCCGGGCCGATCACCCGTGGGTGTTGGTCCACTTTAAAGTACCAGTCCAGGCTGTAAAAAAAACACCAAAATGCCTAAAGACTTTATATACTAGTTGGTCTTTAAAAAAGAAATTGGTAGAGCAATATAAAACACCTTGGAAATCTTGTATACAAGTATTTCACCCATAAAATCATTTAAACTTGTCAGGCTTGCTTATTTGCAAGAATGGTTTCTGTATGCCAGAGCAATGTTAGTAACTTGGCAGCGACAAGCAGTACCAGGGTATATGACAAGGTGTGCAGCCAAAGATATAGCAATACTTCATCACTGCTGACACTGGGCCACAAAGAACAGTATTTTTTTTAACACCTTGCCTGTGTATGTATTTTACCTACTGAACACATTGCGGCCAGTGTCTCTGCAACTAAAAAAGGAGACACAACATAAACAGAAGAGTATTTACTTTTAATTACCCGAGTTAGGACAGTCTGCTTTTCACAGCAACAAACCTGATGTTGTCAGCTATAGTAGTGATGGACACAACTAGTTGATACACCCTGCTTGCATACTTTCGAACATAATTTCTGACCTTGCAATCTATCAAGATTAGGTCAGTTAGATCAAGTTAGGGATAGTGGGGGTTTCTTGTATACTGTTCGGAAACATAATGGTGGGTAAGAATAATAAAGAAAAATGTATTATTATTAAAAAAAATAAAACCCAGAGGGTGTGCTTCAGAGAAGGGGCTGAAGCTCAGTAACCACAGGTTTATACAGCGGCTCACAATTATGAATCTTCTGCATGAGAGGTATGCAAGTAGTAATTTGTTTTTGCGCTTGTCAGGACAA
This sequence comes from Gastrophryne carolinensis, assembly GCA_027917425.1. Lineage (NCBI taxonomy): Eukaryota > Metazoa > Chordata > Amphibia > Anura > Microhylidae > Gastrophryne > Gastrophryne carolinensis. The sequence continues at coordinate 348,913,846 of CM051237.1, read as the reverse complement.
TCCCTTTAAAAATATATAAAACACTATGCTCCACTCAGACACTGTAGCCCTCCTGCTAGCCATGTCAAGCATATTTCACCCAGCCTCTTAAGACAGCTTAAACACCTGTGGCAGCAGGGTATCATAGCAATACTTACTACTTACTGTCAGTATTGCTGGGTGTGGAGCATGAGTGCGGAGGGACCAGGCCTAAAACCGGAGCCCACGAAGCTCCAACGGCACAGAATCTAAGGACCAGAATCTACACTAGAACCTCCCCTCTTGCAAGGCAGGATAGATTTTTCTGCTTGAGTGTCATCCCCAGGATTTAGTGAGGGGCAGTGGTCGCCTGACGGGGACGTGTAGTAGCATAGTGGAGAGGGAGCCGTGGTCACATGTAGTAGTGTAGTGGAGAGGGAGCAGAAGTCACAAGGCAACAGGCAAAGTTGCCTAATCAGCAAAACACAGTTAAAGGTTAGGTGAAGCTATTAACAAATCCAAAGAGGAAGCCAGGGTCATACACAAAGTTTGAAGGGGTATTCGATATACAGGGTCCAATACGATACAGCAACTTTCAGGCACAATCGGAAAGGGCGGCTCAGAGGGGATAGTTCTGACAGAAGCACCCTTATATGGCCCTTGGTGCACAATAATTGGCCCTGCTGATCAGCTGCTCAAAGAGCTAACCCCTGAAGTAAGCACCCATGCATGCACTGACCTTCTGGATCCAAAAGCTGCGCTGTACATGCAGCCAAGTGTGGGCACACTGGATCCTTGCATGAACAGTGTTACTGAGGGATCGATATGCTAGTTGGAGCCCCCACAAATGTGCTGTGTCAGCCACCGGAAAGAGATTCCCAAGAGCTTTCCTCCATTCTGTAGGCCTTCCACTTAATAAGTTACTGCACTTCCATACCTCTAAGCCATTAATTCAGTATCTTCTCCTCACTCACTCTCTGCTCATAATCATACTCCTTAAAACCCACCACAACTACTCAGGAGGACTCAGCTGGACTCTTGACTACCTAACCCATGAGGAGGAAAGGAACACTGAATGAACATGGTACACCGACAGGAGCTGCAGTTCAAATGCTATCTGGTTTATTCTTCTCCTAATGGGAAATAATTCAATGAAGTCAGGGGACAAGCTTCTTGGAGGGACGCTAGAGTCGTTAGCCAGACACGAGTCAGGATTAGCCTGCTATCAATGGTCATTCCCCTCTTTCTGACAATGGTGCACCCCCTCCTTGATCTTGGCATGGGTTTCAGTTAAGTTATCAGCGAGGCAAACTGCTGTTGGAACAGACATGATGGCTGATCAATTAGGGTCCTAGGATGGTAACAATTGCTGACTCCAGTCGTCCTGCAGATAGGAACAGTAACAGTGTTATTACATTCTATCCACCCAATAGGCTGAGAGTGGTATGCTGATTAAAGCTAACTTAACATTGAGAGCTCAGCATAAATGTGTACAGAACCAGGATCTGAACTGAGAACCTAACTTCCTCAGGAAAGCCATGTCATACATTTTTCCTTACTAATATGGAAGCCTACTTAGACGCTGATGGCAGAGAGTTTAATGGAATAAAGTGACTCATCTTGGTATATCGACCACCAAAATGGCATTGTGGTTAACAGAGAGAGGTAACAATAAAATTCATAAAACACCCTTGCGCTGGGACTTATAATAGCACAATTAGACCTGCTGGCAGGGCATGGAAGGATTTGTTTAGAGCACAAATTACATAATCCCAAAAAAAGCAAACACAATCGTTCCTCAGATTTGGACACCAAAAGTGTCTCTGCACCAACTCCACGGTCTTTTGTCTTCAAAAATGACCAGCAAGGGGATGATTGTGGTTCTGCACAAGGACATGAAGCTCTAATATTCTCAGGAACCAAAATTCTCACTCACAGTCCAATTCTACCTCTGTAGCGGCAAAGGCTGATGACTTCCTTTCAATCCTAAATTGAATCTTAAAAAAAAATGGCCGCATCAACTAACATCAAAAAAGGGGGTTTGCAATTTGTACTAAACACAAAACCACAAGGAGGCTTCCACCAAGCCCCCAGGACCCAAGTAACAATCTGCACTACTAGAAATGAAATGCAAAAAATAATCTTTTATTGATACATATATACAACTACAATTAATTAAAATCTCATTTTAAAAACTGATTACATGAACATTACACTAGAGGGCGCTGGTGGCACAACACAATTGAAATGGTCACATTTTGAGTGTGTGTCCCTGAATATACAAAATGACTAAGTGCAAAATAAATCAAAGTGAAAGCAGCAATATACTCAATATTGCAAAAACAGGAATGAACTACATAAAAGGCGACACAGTGAGATGACAAGAGGGACCACACAACCACACAAAGAGCTTACATGTGAGCTGTGCCAGCACCGCCCCTCCCCCATCCTACGCGTTACGTGACTGACGTCACTTCCTCAGGGCTAATCCTGCTGTGTCCCCTTTTATGTAGTTTATTGCTGTTTTTCATGTAATCAGTTTTTAAAATGAGATTTTAATTAATTGTAGTTGTATATATGTATCAATAAAAGATTATTTTTTGCCTTTCATTTGGAGTAGTGCAGATTGTTACTTGGGTCCTGGGGGCTTGGTGGAACCTCCTTGGTTGGACTCTATGAGAAAGAAGTACTGATTTTCTAAGATTGATTATGACCACTGGAACTTCCGGGTTTATCCTAGACAGGGCATCAGGCACGCCTACATATATATTCATTTGTTCGTGTAGAATACCCTTTATACACAACTGTATGGACATACTTATGTATGAATGCATCTATTTACAACTGCCCCTTCATTAGCATACGCATATGTTGGTAATGATGTGTACGTGTGACACGCAAGTATTTTTAAGCCCCCCCCCCCAGTTTTTTCCACTCCCCCTTCTCCTCCCTCCATTTTTAAAGACCCCCACATGCACATCTTTCTTGTTTCCTTCGTCCACTCTTTACTGGTTGACTCCCCACCCCTATTTTTTCAGTTGTTGATGCTTTATCTCTATTAAATTATGGTTTCCTGCGTTATTTTCAATCTTGCTGATAATATATTTGTGTACCTTGTTTCTGTTTTTAGAGTAGTTTTGTTCTTTTTTTGTCAGATCATATGGGTTTCCAATTTATAAGATCCTATGGTTGAGGTTATCCTTATTATACTTTTCCTCATTATCCATATTAATAGAGAGGTTACTTTTTCTTGTTCTTGATTGGATGTATTGTTGGTGATTTGGGTTGTTCAGGGTTATGGTGGGATGAGAAGGGCCTCATTAATGGCGATGACTCTGGCTGTTTTTGTTATTCTTTGTATAAATAGGTTAGTTGTATGCCAGAGAGGTATTACATGTCTGAACTCCCACCATAAATGCTTAAACGTTGCCTGAGGTTCTTTACACCAAGATTCATAGTCTTTAAAGCTATAATTGTAGTCAGAGGTGTAGTAATATCTAGAGAGATGTTTTAGGCTGAAATTTTTACATTTTATGTTAGTAATAGATCTAAGTATATTTTCCTTTTCTTTTTGTCCTATTTCTATTCCTAGGTCCGATTCCCATTTCTTTATATATATTGTATCCTGCAATTTGTGTTTGTGGTTCAGGAGGGAATAGAAGTAAGTGGTCTTGGGGTTAAGTCCTTTTCCAGAAATATTTGTCGTACTTTCGTTTGGGTTAAGGGTGCCTTAGGTAAATGAAGGTTATTGAGGTGGTTCTATGCTTGCAGTACTTTTATATATGATTTACCTTCATGTTCCATCTGTTCTATTTTAACTGCAATTTCGCTATCTTTGGTGGCTTTCAAAAGATGGTACACCCTAAGATAAATATCCTTGTTCATTTTGGGTCACTTGTCGTCGATTTGCAGGTATTGGAGGTGAATTTGTTATCTATGGTCAGCCTTTTTCATTAAATGTTTTGGGGAAACTAATACTGAGGTAGCAATCGATAATTGCCGAATAATGTGGAGTCTCTTGAGATCTAATGTTAGGATGTCGTTTATGCTTGGGGGATCCAGTTCTGTCCTTACCTAAATCTCATCTTTTTATGTATTAATCCATTTAGTGAGACGTTGTATGTGGGAGGCTATGATATAGTATCTAAGGTTTGGGGTCCCCAACCCCCGTGGTATGGTGTTTTTATTGTATGTTTCTTGTTATTCCAGTAAATGTTTGCCAAAGGTATGCCCATTGAGTCTAGGAATGCTATTGGAATTTTATTAGGTAGCTTTGGGATTATAAAAATAGTAGAAGTAGAATAGTATTAGAAAGTACATTTTAACGGATGCAATATGGGCCAATATATTTAATGGTAGCTTCCTCCATTTGGGTAAATGGTCTTTCAGGATTTCTACTAGTGGCAGAAAATTGGCAGAAAGTTTATCCAGACTGATAGTTGGATGTATGCTTAGATATCTCATATGTGTTGTGCTTATAGCAAATTCGCACTTATTGCCATAGAAATATTTTGGTTTAACCCTCTTTTTGGGAAAAAACCTGCCTGCCAATGTGATATGATGCCTGGAATCACTTTGATTAATCTATTGGCTAGTATAAAAGTAAACATTTTCAGGTTGACATTTATAGGGCGGTAATTATTACATGATTTATAGTCTTTCCCTGGTTTTGGTATGAATTTTATAATTGCCGTATTCATTGTAGGGCTTGGTAAGTGTAAGCGGTCTGTGTTATTCAACCTGAGTATCTGAGTAGATATGGTGATAACTGGGATCCATCCTCTCCCAGGCTTTATTTTCTTTTAGTTTAGTAATCGCCTCTGCTAGTTCCTCTGGTGAGAAAGAGTTGTCCAAGTTTATTGCTAGCTATCTGCTTATTTTTGTGTTTTTGATTCTCTTGAGATATCTAGTATGATCTTGAACTTGTTTTTCAGTGTTATAAATTGTCTTATAAAATGTTGCATATTCTTTCTCCTCTATTGTTTAAGAATGTTGCTAGCTCTTTTCCACCTTTTTCCAATTTTAATTTTTGTTCTTGATACTTCTTAATTTTATATTTCACGGTTATATTTATACCAGTCTTCAGTTATAGTCTTGCTTTAGTTAGTTCTTTATTTGTCGTATCTGCCAGTGTTTGTTTATGTTAGTTTAGAAATGTGTTCCATGATGGAGTCTATTTCTGCTTTTTGTTGTTTCCTAATCTTTATAAAGGCAGTTTGAAACAATGTGCACTGCAGTAGGTTGACACGCAATGGGATATTATCTGATTCCCAGTCAATATTGAGATTGGCACTGCAACCAAGAAGATCGAGATAGAATGTAAACTGGGATGAGACTAGAAAATCGAAACTCAGGCACTTCTGATACTCGTGCTTGGCTAGGACAAAGAGAGAAGCAGTTCTAATTGTTACTGGACCCTTTTTTAAGATGACCCTTCAGCTAAGGAAATGGCCAAGTGTGTGTTATGGACAGTCTGAGGCATGGTGTGATGAGTGGCAAAACTGATGTCCACAAAGCAGCTATCAAAATTAAAGATCAAAACTCAAGTGGTCCTCTCCCAGCAACTGTAATGAGATGGGTAATTAGAGGTAAGCACCATTTTGGGACAAGAGAGCAAACATAGGCAGGTCGTGCAAAATGCTTACACTGGGAACAGAAGAAATAGGTCCAGCAGCACCAAAGTAATGACAGAGGTTTTGGGTACATCTGTGGTCCCTTTCCTGCCAAGGGATTTGGGTGACTTACCCCTGGCAACTTAGTCCTTCACCGATTCTGCCAGGCATTTGTGGAACTGATGGCGCAGATCGTTACACCCCTGCCCTGGGTTATCATTTATGACACAGAGTGCCTTGAAAAATGCCTACAGGGAACATAGAACAGGGAGCTGTGTGGAGGGACCAGGCGCATACTGCCTAGAACCCAAGACATCACCCTGGGCTTTACTAAGCCCCTTCCACTGCAAGGGAGGAGATATTTTTCTACTAGAGGGGTCCTAGGTCATAATCAAGGGTCTGGACATGGAAGCAGCGGTCATCTGGCCCAAGACAGGTAGTAGCATAGTTGAGAGGGATAGCCAGAATCAAGGGGCAACAGGCAAAGTTGCAAAATCTGGAAATTAAAGCCAAAGTTTGGGGACAGCTTACTCTGATACAAGTGCAAAAAAAAAGCATAAACAAAAGGGCATGCCCCCCGTACTAGTACTGAACTTTGGATTGCTTCAGGGTTTTTTTGCTGCTTGTCAGTCCTATTTTAATCCCTCTTACTGCTGCCCGAAATGTTGTATTTCTGTCCCTTCCCCCTGGCAACTTGCTTACCCTTCCTGCGCCTTCCTGATTCCCACTGTGTTCACTTCCTGCAGTTGCTCCTTTGATCCGCCTTCCTGCTGCCTATTTTTCATCCTTTCTGCACCTTTTCTTTTAGCCAATTTCTCCCCCCCCCCCACTGCCCTCTGTACTCTCATCCTGCTTGCTGCTCAGTTTGTTTCCATTGCCCCATGCTGCTGCACACTTCTACCAGTCTCAGCTACCAAGGAAAAGGGGACCCCCGAGACCCAGCTGCTTACCATTTCTATGTCCCATACTACATCTGCCATTCACATGACAATCCGGAGAGCCCTCTCCGGTGCAGCTGGGGACCGGGCTAATCGTAGAGCACTTCCCACCGTGCAGCCAAGGGCCAGGGATGATGGGAGATCCCCTGTACAGCCCCGCACCGTGCTGATGTGCAGCCCCCCCTCAGGCTGGGCGAAGTGAAGCCCCAGGCCGTGCCCGTGAGGGTGGAGAAATTATGCAGACACCTCCACTCCGATCAGCTGACCCGTCTGGCTCGCGGCAGCAGGGGCCCCATGGCCAGTGCTGCTAACAGTGCTTCAGGCGGATGGGAGGTGACTGCTGTGGCGGGGATTAACCCTTCTAACGCCAGCTACATAAAATTCACGTAACTGCCTCTCCTGTTAACTGACCACTCTATCGAACCATCTTCATCTGGGGGGGGGGGGGGGCATTGATCTGCAACCCAGCCCCCCCCCCACAGCTGCAGGGGAGTGCCCAGAATAGGGCCCCCCGCTTCAGCAGCTGCCGGCATTACATATAAAAAAAAATAAATAAAAATTACATTTACTCACCTTCGTGCCCGATCGCTCCTGCCGCCTCTCCTCTTCACAAGGGGGGCCTCCGATCACCCCCCCCCCCCAGCTCTTCAGTCTTCAGGAGAGAACCTGACAGGCCCTCTCCCCTTGCTTCCTGACAGGCACCGCCATCTTGACAAGTAGCCCTGCGCATTTGGGGGCATGATGGATGACCTCTCCATGTGGGTGTCATCCAGGCTCCTGGCGGCTCAGCTCTCAGATGCAGGTGATCGCTGGGCAGAGGAGGACAGGGGCAGGAGATCCTCTGATCACATTTTTACAGCGTGTTGTATGTTTTTTACGGGTTACCCTTTGTGAACTGGTAAGGGGTCCATGAGCCCCGTATACCAGTTCACAAGGCTCTGGGTCTGGCAAGTCACCTGCGGTTAGCGGGTGACTTCGCCATTAACCCTGAGCCCTGTATTACCTGCCTCCCCAAAGCCCAGGGGGGGCAGAAGAGCCCGTGGCCATAGGCTATGCCGGCTTGTAGCCTTCAAGGCCAGGGGCCACCAAAATTGGCCACTTTTGCCCTGTTCTACAAGCTCCCATAGCTAGTCCCGGGCTGGTTATGCTGGGTAGGGGGAACCTCACACCATTTTGGGGGGATTTTTAAGGGTTTTACTACGCAATTTTTTTATTTAACCCTTTATAGTGTGGATGGTAGTTGTATTTTATTTGTAAATGTTATAAAGTGCTCTTTTCAGTGTGGAGGATCTCCTGGACAGGAACGAGGTGGGGCTACCAATACATACGTGGTACCATTGTAATCAGGAGAAATGGGGCTTTCACGTGCCATATGGTTTTCTTTAATAAAAAAAATATTTTATTTAAAATAAATGGGACAATTTAAAACAAATAATATGGGATTACTTTCAGAAAGTTGAGCCCACTAAAACAAGCTGGATACGCTTAGCAAGCTTAACCTGTACTTTCAGGGAACATATGGTTTATGGGGGGTATTCCATATGTAAAGGGTTGTTTTGGTAGAAAATGCTCAAAGTACGCACTTTGTCTGCAGAGCTGAAATTTTCAAGTTATTCTTATTCTTTACTTTGGGGGTTTTGCCAACTCTTCCCTTGACAGTACCTATGCATGTTGGGTATTGTTCTGCTTTTTCAGATTTAACTTGTTTTTTCTTGTTTGCTTGTTTGCATATAGGTTTTTTTTTAGGAAAATGTGGCTTTGATTCTGCTTTTTAGTCTTTTTTTAGGGAAACCCTGAGCAACCAAAGAATTTATTGAGGCATTACTTTCAGAAAACTGCACCCATGTCAACAAGCCTGGTACGCCTAGAAAGCTTGAGGTGTGTACAGGGTTGTTTTTCTTGCAAAACTGCAAGGTGCCACATAGCATAGTTGCATTTTATCTGAAAATCTCTTAAAGCGTGGTTTCAGTTTGGGGGAGTCTCCTTGGCAGGAAAGGGTGTCTACCACTACATATGTGGTACCAGTGTAACCCGAGAGAAATTGGAATTTCACACAAATGTTATTGACAAACTTACATTTTTTATTACAAAAAACACTACAAATTGTAAAAAAAAATAGAAAACTTTTTTTTAAATTTCTTTTCACATATTTCACCAAAAAATATTTAGATGGCAATTAGATTTAAATGACAAACAATACATTTCATGTTAAAGTGGAACAACACCCAGGATTTTCACTATCCTGGGTGTTGGTCCACTTCAGCGGGGCATCCGAGATCAGGATGCCCCGCTGTGTGAAAACCCCCCAAAAAACTTACCTTTTCGGCGACGGACAAGCCGCCGCCTCCCGTGCGTCCCTCTTACGGCCGGCGCGGGCACTGCTAGAGGGGCGCGGGAGGCGGCGGCGGCTGATCCGTCGCCGATAAGGTAAGGTTTTTTGGGGGGGGTTCACCCCGCGGGACATCCCGATCTCGGATGCCCCGCGGTGAGGGAGGTGATCGGCCCGGTGTTGGTCCTCTTTAAAGCCCAGAAAAAAAACAATATATAATTTACCTGGGAAATCCCTGGAAATCCCTTCAAAGATCACAGTTGAACACATGGATTGCAAAACAGTGCAAAATGGTCTAGCAAGAAAGGGTGACAAAAACTCCAGATAGGCTGGCAGTTAAAGGGTTAATGGTGCTTTAATGGCAGCTCTAACAGTCACCATTCAAGCACCAATGGGGGCGTGAATCTATTATTGATCCTCGAAGGATCATTGGTGGCCCAAATTGGTGGGAAGTGGACAAAGCCGCAAAAGGAGGAAGTTTATTATCTCATTCACGGAGCTCACCTGAGAGGAGGCACAGTGGTGGAATGTTGCTTGGCAGGTAAGCTACTGTTTATTTTTGTTAGATCTGCCTGCAAAATCCCTCTAAATATTAAAAAGATTTACATGATTTACATTATTAATGCAAATATATAAAACCAACAATCACTGCTCAAAAGCCTCTAAGTTTCTAGGATAAATAGCACTCAGGACAAGGTAACAAAAAAAATATCCCTCTATCATAGTAGCCAGCGCCACACCACATAATTATTTGAGTACCAGTGGGTACCTCCAGACCCAATAATACATATTATCAATTCAATTATAAATCAATGCACTTTGAAGGATGTGCACCCCATCATGAACATCTCTGGCAGTGACCTAGGCATCACATGAAAGCTTATGTCCCTAGCCTGAACTGTGGAGGATGGGAACAGGAATGCAGTACCCGGGGAGAATATGACAGCATGCTTCCGATTCTTTTCTGGTGCCCAGGGAGGTGGCACTGCATGCCTAGAATTGGCACTGGTTCTATTGTTCAATGCCACAAATCAAGATCCATTTGTAATGTGTACCTTCTATTTATACAGGATTTATGCCATAAATATACATATATATATATATATATATATATATATATATATATATATATATATGATAGATCCTGATTTGTTAGCACACCAAAAAAGAGATGCATATTAGTATAACAAAACCAGCATTTTACTACATATTACCAAACAAGTGAAATCCAGACTTCGATTCAGACAATCAAGCAGTAAAAATTATCAAAAAACAAACCCAAATGCAATAAAGGAGGAAGAAGCACAGAACCCAAGATATAATTCCTTAATGAAATTAATGCAAGTAAAGGCTAGGCCAAGGCCGCTTAACCCCTGGAAGCAGACGAGATCAGGCACATACCGAGATAGGTGCCCACAAACCCCAAGGGGCATCAGTCACCCTAAGGGACAAGAGACAATCTAGGGAAAAAAAAAAAAAATTCCAGCACCTGTTGAGGGAATGAAGATCCCCTTGCCTCAGTGCTACTAGGAATAAAGCACAGAAGAAAGACAATGTCTTAAATACATGAGCCTAAAACACCACCATAGGCAGAAGGTCCGGCATAAGGCGGAGCACCACCTTATCCTGGTGCATATCAAGAAACGAGGGCTAGCTGAACAGAGCCGCCCGCTCAGACACACGTCTGACTGAAGTAACAGTCCCAGAAGGACAACTTTGAAGGTAAAAGACAGCCAGACAGCATTCTGAATCGGTCCAACAGGAACACGCCGCAAGGCAAACAGAATAAAAATTCAAATCCCAACAGGGACCATAGAATTACGTGGGGAACGCAATGAGCAACCCCCGAAAAAATGCTTAGCCAAGGAAAATAAGCAAAAGGCGGACAGGGCAGAACCTGACCCTTCAGAGAACTGAGTTGGAGAGCCAACTCCAAGCTACGCTGTAATAACTCTAGAGCCCTGGGAACAGAGAACGCACCACAGGGAAGAGACCTAGACTAACGCCAATCCATATGGGTACGCCATACCTCATAAGAGATGGAAGAATAAGAAGAAGAGGCTTGCTCTTAGACTTCCAATAGTCACGAACACAGAGAATAGAAGCCTGTCTCCATAAAGATGGAAGAATCAGCAGTCAGGCCGGCTAGGTCAGAGACTGTAGATTGGAGTGATGTAAAGGAGGCCCTGAGCGAACAGGGCGGCACCCCTAGCAGAACGTACAGATCTACCACCCTCGGTACCACGTCTGCGAATCCACACTCCACTAGGCCACCCAGGGGCCACCAGTATCAATGGTCCCTCAACCAGAGCAATTCTGCGCAGGACCCGCCTAGCAGGGGGAACGGAGATAAGACATACAGACCAGAATGTCCTGTCATAACATTACTAAAGCATCATGACCAGGGCCAGAGGATCCAGGGGCAGGGAAACGAGGGGTGAGAGCCTGAAATAGTGACGGGGCACCAAACAGATCCACACTGGTTGAACCTCATAGTGACACAAGAATTAGCACATCCTGTCGCAGAGGGACCTCCACCGGAGCGAATACCACTGATATGCAGGAAACATTATCCTCCACCCAGATCAGGAACATATACCTTCCCGGGGGACCATCCTGCTCCAGGTCCCACACAGATGATTGAGGTAGGCCACAGACCGAGCGCCGACAAACAGGCAGGCCGTGAAGAGGAGAAGTCAAGCGAGATAGTGTCAACCTGAAAAACTCACTGTTTCAATATTGATAGGTGCATGGACCTCCTAAAGGCCCCACCTCCCCCTGACCCGCATGGGGTTACAGAAGAAAACCTCCCCATCAACCTGATAGGTCGGCATCCATTGTGACCGTCTCTAGGAAGGGCAAGAAGGGAACTGCCCCTAGACAGGTTCCTAGAGTACATCCACTCCAAGAGGGACTCCTAACCAAGGGGGAAAGGCACACATGACCCTGCTCCAGGGATGCTGGGTCCCAGTCCAGTATTAACAATAGAAGTTGCAGAAGGGCCCCAGGTAGAAGAGTATAAGGGACTTCTTCTAAGCAAGTCACCAAACGGGCCCATCAGCCGCATTGCTGCCTGGTGAAGGGACGGGAACAGCAAGGAGGGGCTGAGCCCACGCAACCAGATTGTCCACCTTATTGTTGAGGAAGGAAGATTCTCGCCTGAACCGAATCTAGATTCATCCCTAGGAAAGGAGATACCAATCAAGAGGACAAGGGGGACTTGAGGTGAATGAACACCCATCCAAATGACTCCCAATGGATGCCACCAGCCAAGTAGCTAACTCGACCTGACATAGAGATTGGAAAGCGAAAAAGGACAACCGGGTAGGTCTCACGCGGACGCCCCATGGTCTCATCAGAGACACAGCCTCCATCAGTACCTTGGTGAGCACTCTGGAGGCAGAAGAGAGGCCAGAAAACAAGGCCACAGATTAGCAGTGTTGGACATCCAAAGCAAACCTGAAGAGCCTCGGTGTCTAGAAGACACAAGGATGTGAGCATAAGCATCCTTGATCTCCCCAGACGGCAAGGGCCCACTGGGTGCAAGGCGCTGATGGCCCATCTCAGATTTTTCATGCAGAAACTGCCTGAAATAGTAGAATTGCTGACAACCTGTGAATTCAGAAGGGCAGACTGACTCATCCCTTTGGGGAAATGTGAAGAGGTTGGTGTAGCGGCACCTGCTTCTGCCTGTAAAGGGCAAACGGCAAGTGACCTCCAGACCCCGCAGGCCGTGCATGGCCTGCACCAGCACCCGAACAGAGGCAGGGACCAGGAGTACCCTGACAATCTTGGGGGAGGCCGCGCAGCAAACTTTATCCTGTATCCGGAGGAAACTAGCTCCTGTATCCACCAGAATGAGGCAAAATGCCTCCCGATAGGAGCAAGGTGCTACAGTCATCCCCTCACCCAGGCGGGCGAGGGCGCCCCATCATGCTTGAGGGGATTTGGTGGAAGATTTAGGTTTAGCCCCGCCGGAGGGCCCAGAGCGTTGTCTGCTGCTCGTGGGGCAGGAGTCTGCACTAAGACTCCGGAAGGACACCCCTGGTTCTTGTTTAACGCTATGGTATGGAGGGGGAGGGGTGTCCCTGTTCTGAGGGGGCCGAGACGGGCGCCTGCGTTGGGGTGATTTGCCTTTTTTTCCAAACCGGTCCAGACGGGCCCCAAACAGGCGTTGCCCTCTAAAGGGAAACCTGGTAAGAGTCCTTTTAGCAGCATAGTCAGCACCCCACTGTCGCAGCCAGACCAAGCGACGCATAGCCACCACAAGGGCGGAAGTCCTTGCACACATTCTAATGGTGTCATCCATAGCTAAAAGGATAAATCTTACAAATACATCACAACTGGAGAGTGCATTAAACACCTCCCAGGGGAGATCATCAGGGTGATGCTCAAGCATCTGTCTGATGAGGGTTCTGGCGGCCACTGCAGTGATGACCGCGGCACAGACCGGGCGCAGCGCCGTTCCTGCACAAGAAAAGGCGTGTGAAGCCAGCTTATCCATGCACCGGTCCTCGGCATCCCGAAGGGTACTATAAGCAGGAGCTGCAATAAAGGGGGGGTTGGGAACCCCAACGACCGACGCGTCTACCACAGGGGGCGAGTCAGAGAACAGCCCTCTTTCATCAGAAGGGGTGCAGGCACGCGGAGTAGTGAACTCCTCCGATCCCTAAGCAAAGGCAGAAACAGGGGGCATCGAGGACCGCTTCTTACCAGGGCCCGAGCGCTTTGTCAACCCCGTAATAATCTGGTCAGCCGTAGGCAGTCTGGAAGATGCAGCCGGCTGCAACTCCCCACTCGTATGCGACTCAGCAGAAGCAAGATTTAAGCCTGGGGGAATAGGAGTGTTAGGGCGAGGAGCAGCCCCTGGCGATCCTGGTTGCAGGACCAGTACTCGCTCAGCACACGGTGCACAGATCTGTGCCCTGTCAGCACCAAAGCGGGGATAGCCACACGTTATACACCGCCAGTCTTGTCCCAGAGGGACCCCGGACACAAAATTCTGAGATGCCTCCATATGGTGATTATCAATGCAATATAAGTCAGTAGGGATTTATGCAATAGGCAACCCTGGATGTCCCAAAGGCCCGCTAGGAATGTGGGAGAGTCTTTGACGTCTGAAAGACAGAAGGGGAATAAGAGGTGTCAGGGCCATGCGCAGCAGAAAAAATTACTAATGATGAAAATTGCCCGCGAGGGCACTAACTGACCAGGGGAGGAGAAGGACCGCCAACACGTGCGCGCAGATCAACAAAATGGCGCCAACCGAACCTCGGAGGGCGGGTCTAATCTGGGCGTGACGCGGAGCGTGCCACGCCAGGTCCCCGCCTCCCCCAAAGAGCGCGAAGCTCTGAAGCAGCCGTTAAGGCTTGACAAGCCAAGCATATAGTATTCCAGTAAAGGCATCTGCTAGTGGATACTCGTAAAGTCTAAAGACGCTGCCACCATTCTGACGCCTGTAGGCGTGTACAAAAATTAGTTTCCTGCCCAAGTTGCAGGGTAATAAAACAGGACGTGCTGTACACGATTGCATACGATTGCATAACGACGACGCCACCCAGCATAGTAAATTGAGAAAGGCAAAAACGGCGGCGGCCAGAATAGAAGGAGCAAGCAGTGCGGCTCTGACACCTAGTTGCCAGTCAGGGGCAAAAGTACGGCCATAAGCATGACAATACAGTACACTGAGACCGCCAAACACTCCCCCCCCCCATTCTTTTCCCCCGAATATGGGGGGAAACGAGGGAGGATGGCGACCCTTTACACAGGGTCCACCGCTACACGGGGCAATAATTCGGGAGGGACATCCACTATGAGGCTCACCATCAGCCTAAACCGCCTACCCTTTGGTGGGGGACTGCGGTGGAGCATGGCTCCGTTAAGCACGCATGGTGCTGCCTACCTTCACCCGACCAGCGCAGCCCAGGCTGGGAGGCACATCACAAGGACGACGGGTGGGAATAGTCCAACAGGGCCGCGGGCTGTAATAGCCCCGCTCACCTGCGAGAGAGTGATACTTCATGTCTTCGCAGTCAGCACTGCAGAGAAATCTGGGGATTTCTGGGAGGTCCCCGGGTATATGAAGGGCCGGGAGGAGCCTGTTTTTTGCATGTCTGCAGTGCACAGCGCCATCTGGCGGAGGATAACCCAAGTGTAAGTATTATATCTGGAGCAGGACGTACTGTATACTTAGAATATTACTATTGTTAGCAACCTGTTTGTGTAAAAAATAAATCACCTGACCTTTCTGGCACCAACTGCTCAAGGTGAGAAACTTAACGCTAAAGGGCTTGGTGCCAAGTTTGGCCCCTCAATTATTGTTGTCTTCTGTTAGAGGGCTAGTACCTTACACTTTAAGCCGAAAGAAAGAACTTTCTCCTGATGTCTATGGAGTGAAAGTGTCTGCTACAAAACTGGGATTTTGACTGTCCCAGTTTTTGGTCCTTGTCTCTGGGGCATCTCAAATCATGATGCCCTGCAGTGTGAGCCCCCCAGGTCGCCCAGTAAATCCGCAATTAGCTTACTGGTAATGAAATTTGCAATAGTCCTCCAGGACGGCCCAGCCAGAGTAGCTCCCCCCACTAAAAACCGGAAACTGGACATTATTAAATACCCCACCCCTTCCTCCTGGACCTCAGTGCTTTTAAAGAGGAATCCAAGGAAAATCATGCATAAATATAAATAATATATACTTGGCCTGGGTGTGAAGTAGGAGGACTATCAGAAATTCCATTACTGGTAAGCTAATTGGGGTTTTCTCGAAACGTCCTCTAGGAGGGCCCAGTTAATGTTTAACGAGAGATCCTACAAACCTACCTTAGGGATGGAAAATAATCTGTAGAATCTTTCTGCTAAACATCTGTCTCGTGTCAATAATCAAAAGAAATACCACTCTGTAGTGCTTCAAAAACATGTGCGGGGAAGCCCAAGTTGCTGCTCTGCAAATATCCTCCAGATAAAGTCCTGACCAATTAGCCCAAGAAGCAGAAACCACCCTGGTAGAGTGTGGTCGAAGGGACTTTGGAGGCTGACTCCCAGAAGATTCATTAGTAATTCCAAGTGATCCTTGGCAGGTAAAGTGGATCAGGTCTGATAGTGAGATGATCTGAAAAAATCCTAAAATATTGCTCCTTGGTGGACAAAGCTTGCGAATCACTAATTCTTGTAGCCGAAGTAATGGCTAATATGAAGGCAACCTTAAGTGTTAAAAACTTGACCACTGCTCCCTTAATAGCCTCGATTCAGAGAGACACAAAAAAACTTCCGTTTTCGTGCCGATCTGTTTTTTTGTGTGAAATGTCTCCGTTCTCGTATGAGTGTACGAGCGATTCTATGCATGCATTGAAAACCTTCTGTAAAGTTTCCGTCCGTTCGTACGGCAGATTACGAATTACGAGGATGTCATTTTCCATCCAGACTTTTCCGTTTCATTTTCACGTTACAACGTGGGCTTTCGTTTTTGCCCTTTTCCCATCGTATCCTCCAACGAATCCTTTACATTTCCTGTTCGATTCGGTTTCCTTTTTTCAATAAATATTCGTCCAGACGGAAATCCTTACCATCTTGCGCCTGCGCACTACAAGCTTAAACCGGACCTTCAGCGTGATTTCATGAAAAGCCCAAACTCTTAAAAAACGGTTCCCCAGCATCTAAAATTAATATATTTTACGTTTTTAGTCACCAACTTTATTATTATTTCCCCCACTGGGCTGCAACTCTGTTCAGGAATTTAGGATATGGGTGCCGCCATCTTGACTCAGAAGCATCACACTTACTGAGGAGAGGAGAGTGGGATAAGGTACAGGGGGGCGGGTTATAGCTGTGCTTTGCTCA
Source organism: Gastrophryne carolinensis (assembly GCA_027917425.1). NCBI lineage: Eukaryota > Metazoa > Chordata > Amphibia > Anura > Microhylidae > Gastrophryne > Gastrophryne carolinensis. The sequence continues at coordinate 348,897,176 of CM051237.1, read as the reverse complement.
GACAGAGCAGAGCTGGGGTCAGGTAACGGTCAGCAGTCCCAGAATGCAGAGCAGCACAGTCAGGAGGCACTTCCTGTTTGCAGGCTGCCTGATAAGATGGCGGCTTCCATAAGCCGCCATCTTGGATGTTTAAAGGCTCATAACATGCAGTAGATGCAGGTAGGATGATTTTTAATAGGGACAATCTGTATGTACAGGGTGTGGGAAACATATAAGATAGGCTCTTATTCAGAGTGAAGGTCCGCTTTAACTCATTAAAGTGCTTGCCTACATATTTGCCACCCTCACTTCTACTACAATGTTTAGCTAAATCACTTAGCACTCTCCTCCATCTTCCCTTTTGGACCCTTAAAGCTCACTCAAACCACTTAGCACTATCCTCCATCTTCCCTTTTGGACCCTTAAAGCTCACCCAAACCACTTCTCAGTTAGGTTATTCTTCCATTTTAGCCCCCTAAAACTTACCCAAATCACTTCTCGGTCATGTGAATATTCATCTTTAAATATTTCTGGGCCCATTAGTTTTGTGTTAATGTATTTTGTAAATGAAATGACAATGTAACATTTATTTTTTATACCATCATAAAATATAAAATTAAAAAAAAAATTGAAAATGTTAAATTTTTACTACTATAAAAAACAAAATACATAGCAATGGCAGGCCACTGAACATTATTCTTCATCTGTGGTCCCCAACGGGTTGCGCAGCTCCTGCATCTCACCCACCAACTGAAGGACCCTGACACTCAGTTGTGCCACTCTGGCACGTGTGGTCCCTGTTAAAAAACGTAAATTAAAATTTTGGTATAACCTTGTTGGGGTAATACTGCAGTGCCCCCCCTCCCCGTATGGTCCAAACACCTAAATCTGGACTTCAAAAGCCAGAGGGCCCTTGCCACCACGGCCCGGGTTCTGCATAGTGCCCGATTAGAGAACCCCTGGCCAGCATTCTGCAGGCAAAGAACGGGCATCAGGAGCAAGGGCGAGTGGCACATCTTGCGGTTCCTGCAACCAAATATAAAATAATTACACAAAGCAAAGGTAACCAACTAAAACAATAACTCCTACAACAAATTAAGATTCAAGTTCAACAATCCTAATATAATTCACAAAGGACATAAGTCTAAAAAAATATAGCAATTATATGGATGTGTGGGAAAATAAATGTTTACATGCTAAGGACTAATTTAGGTCAGCATTAAAATGCATCTATAAGGCACACATGAAATGTATTGATTCAGGTATGCATTGCTATACAATTTATGGCCTCGGCCATGCTGATACATGCAATGCCTTGGTGCTAAAGGCGCGCAGACTCCTCCACATAGCCACAAAACATGTTCAACAATAGCAATCCGAGCCCTCAAAGGTCTCGTAAGTGGATCAGCTCTCTGAATCAGACAGAAACCCATCCCAGCAACGGAAGTTATCTGAACGAACGGAAAATTTCAGATTTTGTTTGGAAATGTTCCGATTTGCTTCCGTTCATCGAAAGAGCATATACACATTTTCCCGAATGTTCGTGCGAGTAGAAAATGGACGAAAAAAAGCAAAAAAAAGACTAACACCCACCAAAACTTTCACAGACAGCTACGGAAGTCCGGACGAATGTGTCTCTGAATCAAGGCTAATGGGCTCAAATGGAGAGACCATTTAGTACAATGGAAATGTCCCAGAGACAGAAGACCTTAGGATTCACCAGCCTTCCTCTAGACAGGGAGATAAAGAATCTTAATTAGATCCTCTTATCTAAGCCAACGGTCCATGAATAATGACACTGCCACCTTCTGCACCTTTAAGGTGCTGATGGCTAGTCCCATTTCTGCCCCTTCCTGTGAAAAAACTGCAGCCAGATCTAAATGATTCAGATTATGGACTGCACAAAATGAAGAAAACTTCTACCATACCTTCCAGTATATCTTACGGTTAACCATTTTTCTACCCTGGGGAAGGGTCTTAATGACTCGAATAGAGAGCCCCTTACTCCTTAGCAGGCCCCATTCAGGATCCATGCTGTCAAGTAGAGGCTCTGAACATGAGGGTGGAACATTGGTCCTACTGGCGGACCTACTGAAATTTGTTTTCATAGGGAGTAACCACAGTCTCCTGGGCCACCAAGGGGCAATCACGATCACCCTTGCCTGGTCCAACTTTATCTTCCTTATGACTAGAGAAAGAATCTGGAATGGGGGAAAGGTGTAACAAAGATTGAACATCCCCCAATTCTGACCCTGACTTTGGTGCAGAGAGAAAAAATGCTGACATTTGGAATTCTGCCTTGTGTCAAAGAGGTCCACCTTGGAGGAGCCCCATAGGTCTACCAGCTGCCTGAAGACATTTTGGTTTGATTCCCACTCTGTCTGTCCGAGTTGAACTTGACTGATAAGATCCACCAGAACATTTAGATCATCTTCGATGTGGACTGCCCTCAAAGAGACCATCCTGCTTTCCATCCCGGTACATATTGTCTCTGGAAGAGACATTAACATTAGGACCCCTGGACCTGGCATTGAAAAGTATGGGCCCCCCAGATCTGTGCACTTGCATCCGTTGTGATACGGACTGGGTCCACCTGATGCCAAGATTTCCATGTGTGAACCGAGCACCACAGAAGGGACTAACAAACCTTATCTGGAAGTGTAACCAGAGAATCCAAGGTCTCTGGATCTCTGTTCCATGTGCGCAAAAAAAAATAAGGTCTGGAGAGCACTTAAGTGTAGCTGGGCCCAAATGACTGCTGGGATGGCTGAGGACATAAGTCCCAGTAGAACCAGAATGTGTCTAAACATAAGAGGACAAGGAGACGATCTTCAAGATTTTGGTAAGTGGAAGAAAGGTTCTCTCCTGTAAACTTTCAATCTAATACCCTAGGTAAATGCACAATGTTTGAGGGGCCACACTTGATTTCTCCTTGTTTAGGATCCACCCCAGATCTGAAAGCAGGTACAAGGCTACCTTCACATTGCTCTCCAAAATTTCCCTGGAGGGGTGTGACCTGTGCATGGAGGAGTGAAGAGGTGCGTGTGAAAGCTCCCGTTAGGCCCGTGACCATCTAGTTGATCCAGACGACGAATTTCCCCTCAGAATGGTCAGATGGGGCACAGTAAGAAGTGGCGAGCTGGGGGTACAGCCAATAAGTCCCCCAAAACTGCTACAGGGCACTTTTTCAAGGACAAAGGCATGGCGGGGCAGAAGGTCCTGCTCAGCAAGATGGCATCTGACATGCCGAGGAATGGGACTGGACATACAGAAGTGGAGGAGCACTTGGACGAGATCAGCGGGCATCAAAGAGTGGAGGACTCATCTCTCATCTTTAATCTGGAAGGAGTCAGTGGAGTCGGGCACGAGACACATGTCGCTGCTGCAGCCCGTTCGGCGGCAGGCACAACAGTCATGCTGGGTAAAGGAGATAGCGGGGAGGTGAGGAGGAGAGGAAGAGATCCAAGGTGGAGACCTGCTAAAGAATCATCTAGCAGCTCCACTCCTGCCGACAGCACAGACGGGTCTGAAGACATCCGTGAGGTGAGCTGAGAGTGTCGGGGGCAGGTGCCGGTGAGACAGAGCGAGGGAAGAGAAGCAGCCACCTTGCAAGGGAGACTGGAAGAGGGGGGAGAAGAGCCGGGGCGTAAGAGGGCAGGCAGGCAATGGAAGTTTTGAGGACTCGGGGCACTCCTCAAGGCAGTGGACCGCAATAGTGAGGGAGACAGGGGAGAATCCACCTCCGAGTGTTATTTCAAGGTTCAAGCTCCCCATTCTCCGGGAGTGCCTCCCCCGCTCACCAGAAAGGCGCTGCTGACACCTGGGAAGATTGAGCAGACCCCATGAGGAAAATAGTGCGGGGCAACATTCATCTGGGGTTGAAAAGATCCCCTGGCTGCACCTAGAATGGTCTCCAGGATCAAGTATATACTCCCTTAGTGGAATGTCTACTGGCCAAAGGCGTGCTAGCAATATGGAGGCCAACGAATCTGCTACTGTACGTCCGACCATGCTACCGTCAGATCAGCAGGCTCCCCACCCGGGATACCCCCACACTACTCACCCGTCAGCCAGCCGGCTCCGTCAACTGGTATTGACCCCAACATCCAGGCTATCCTACAATGCCTTCCGACTAAAGCAGAGCTTAAGACAGACCTAGAGGCGGTGGCGATCAGAATTGAACGGGTGCTGCACAGAGAGATTGAGGATATCCAACAAAAATATTCTGCCTTGGAAATCAAGGTCGCTACACTTGAGGATTCCCGCGTAGATCATGAAACACGCGTGGTGAACCTGGAGAGGACCCAAGCGCTCCACCAACAGCAGTTGATTGACTTCCACTGCAAACGGATGATCAGGAGAATAGAAACAGATGCAATAACCTTAAAATAAGAGGCACCCCTGAATCGGCCTGGGTAGAAGTGTTACATGGCAACAGAATTCAATGCTAGGGAGAGCGTCGGACGGGAAGCTGATTATCGACAGAATACATAGAGTAGCTGGTCGCCCAGCAGGGGACCTCCAGGTCCCCAGAGACGTATTATGTAGGATCCACTTTTTCACTGTTAAGGAGGACATCCTTCGTTGAGACTGGGAACGGGGCAGATTTGATTGGAAGGGGTCATTGATTACGATCCTGCCTGCCGTGTTGCATTGCACCCTACAAATGAGACGGATGCTTTGACCTCTCCTCGATGGGTTGCGGGAGGTGGGGGCCTCATTCAAGTGGGGCCACTCGTTTCATCGTATAATACGTAAGGACAACTCCACGTTTGCGCTTCGAAGCAAAGAGGACTTACCAAATATGTTCGACTTCTTGGGCTTGGGGCTCTCTCCGATCCCGGACTGATTGGCTTGTGACCCACAAACCCCCACTCCCGCAGCGCCCCCCCCCCCCCCCAACGACCCAGGATGGCCCAAGAGCGGGGAGGGGGCAACCCTCGGCTTTGGCATTTTTTGCTCTCTTTCCATATTGGTGACTGCAGCGTGCTATGTAGCTTTCCCCGTTCTAGCGGGGAGTGATCACTCATCGAGAGGGGATCCATTCCGTTGAGACTTTGCTGTGTAGTTGTATACTGGGCCTGAGGGCCTCACGGGCTCCTGGCTGGGGCCGGAGCTGGGGCCTTTGTCTTGGATGGTCCTGTTCCCTGTCTAGATGGGTTTGGGGGCCATCCTCTCGTCTCAGTCCTGTGATTAGTACGAAGGAGGGTGGAGAGGGGATGGCTCACCTTGCCTGACGGAGAGCGTGTGGGGTTCTGAGGAGCCTATTGGAGGTGGGAGCCCTCCCTGAGGCTCAAGCAATATTATTATGACCTGTTTACAATAGAAGTTTTGCTGTTGCCCACTGCTTACTGTTTCTATCAGATTGGGGATCTGGTGGAAGGCGGGGGGAAGTCGTGGTGTTACAGTTGGTGGGTCGGTTAGAGGGAAAAGCAGTGCCCCCCCAAGGGAACGTGAGGGGATGGGTGCCCTCCTCAAGTATAAGTGTGGGGTGACGGGGGCTTGCTCCTGAGTTGTGAGGCCACCTTCCCTCAAATAACTGTTCCGCGCTATCCTGTGGGATTTAGACCCAGCGGGAAGTATGCGGTCGTTGGGGATCTAGTTCCTAGCATCTTTTCTTGCCCTCCTCTGTAAGGTGGGGCTTACTAGAAACATAGAAGGTTGACGGCAGAAGGAGCGCATATGCTCCATCTAGTCTTCCCTTATGTGTATACTGTATGTACTCTTTATCTTAGGATATATGTGTGCTTATCCCAGGCATGTTTAAATTCACTAACTCACGGTTTTACCAGTGCTGGAAGTTTGTTCCAAGCATCTACTACTCTTTCTGTAAAATAATACTTTCTAACATTGCTCCTAATCTCCCCCCCCCCGTCTAGCTTTAGTTTGTGCCCCTTGTTCTATCATTAAGTTTCTTTCCTAAAAACACTTCCCTCCTGAAACTTATTCAATCATTTCACATATTTAAAAGTCTCAATTATGCCCTCCTCTCCCTTCTTTCCTCCAGACTGTACAAATTAAGTTCTTAATGTCTCTCCTGATAAGTTTTAAGTTTAAGTCCTTCTACCATTTTTGTTGCCCGCCTTTGGACATGTTCTATTTGAATAATATATTTTTGCAGGTAAGTTCTCCAGAACTGCACACAGTATTCTAGATGTGGCCTCACCAGGGCTCTATACAGCGGCATCACGACCTCCCTTTTCCTACTGGTGATGTCTCGAGCTACGCAGCCGAGCATCCTGCTTGCTTTTCCCACTGCCTGGCTACACTGTCCACTCATCTTGCAGCTATCAGTAATTAGTACCCCTAAATCTCTTTCCTCCGAGGTCCTGGCTAACACCGTATTGGCCATACAGTATTCAGAGCAGGGATTCCTTCTAAATGCATGATTTTACATTTAGAGATATTAAACTCTAGTTTCCACATTTTCCACCATCTATCCAGTAAAGCTAAATCATTTTCCATGTTGCACCATGTTACACCTCCAGGAGTATCCACCCTATTACTAACCTTTGTATCATCAGCAAACAGAAACTAGTTTTACTTTCCTGTTTCTGAACCTCCTCTGGCTTCCTTCTACCCAAGTGCATGATTTTACATTTAGAGATATTAAACTCTAGTTTCCACAATTTTGACCATCTATCCAGTAAAGCTAAATCATTTTCCATGTTGCAGACACCTCCAGGAGTATCCACTCTATTACTAACCTTTGTATCATCAGCAAACAGCAACTAGTTTTATTTTGCACGACTTTTCCGGTTTCTGAGCCTCCTCTGGCTCCGACTAGCGGGAGGACTAAACTTCTCTCTTTTGTCTTCTCTCTCCTACCTTTACTCTCTTTACTGTTCCTCCCTTGGGTCCTTGTCCCTGGTTCGGATCCCACATCCCCAGGTTCCTCTATGCTGATTGGACCCCCCCACCTACCATATTGTAGTTCAGCCTCTCACTAAACTCTTGGCATTCACTTTCTATGGCTTGTTTCAAGATTTGTACTTTAAATGCAAAGGGGTTAACTATTCCCGAAAAGTGGGCAAAAATCTTATAAGGCTTTCACAAAGAGAAGGTGGATGTCGTTATTCTCCAGAATACGCATTTTTGTCAAGGGAAATTCCCAGAGATTAGAAATAAATACTACGACAGGTGGTTCCATAGCCACCACCCAGAAAACAAGTATAAGCAGGTGTCCATCACGTTCCACAAAAACATCCCCGTTGAGCCCCTAGACACTAAATTGGGCCCGAAAGGTAGATATATATTTCTCAAGTTCACACTGTATGGGGCAAGATACACCCTTGCCAACCTATACTTACCTAACCAAGATCAGGGGGATATAATTATTTTGGGGTTTTTGTTTTCTTTTCCATATAAATATATTTACCACCTGCATTAATTTAATATTTTGTCTTTATTTCATTGCTATTTGCCTATCATTTAAGAAATTGTGTGGATTATTTAAGGATACTAAATATCCCAAGGTAGGAAGCCTGCCTTTCAATAAATTATTTTCATATATATTTTATATGCTTGGTGGGGTGCCCATTTGTTTCAAATTCAATTTGGAATTTTTGTGTGCTATAGACAGGATCTTTATTAAGCACAGGACATGGCTCAAAAGGGAGCGGGTGTGGCAGATTAAAGCTGTGTTGAAGCGCATCAAGGAATTAGAGGAGGCACATAAAGCATCCTCTGCCCAGGCAGATCTGAGAGTGTTTTTAGATGCCAAGCAGAATTTGCGAAGTCTGTACGACCAGTGTTTCCTCACATATAGATACAGGTGCAGGGCACGTGTGTACAAGCATTCAGTTGAATGCAGTAGGATGTTGGCCCAATCTGTCTACCCAAGGCAAGGTTGCGCATTCATATCCACTGTCAGAGATGCAGTAGGGAAGCAGGTTCACAAGACCCCCCTGATAGCAGGTGAGTTTGTAATTTGTCGGGGATGGTTTGTCGGGGCCGGTGGAGGGTTGGAGGGAGGATGGACCTCTCCGCCATAGCGACTCGAAGCAATGTAGGTGGTTTATATGTATAAAAACACGGAGCAACCCGGATCCTCAATGAAGTGACCTCAGGAAACAGTTTTTTTTTTAAAAAAGGGGCAAAATGGCAAGATATCCCACGGTGCATGCACTTCTTAGAATCTGGTACTGTCACACGTGCCCGTCACCTCCACACATATGCGCTTACCAAATAGATGAGAATAAGAAGCCTTAGGTCAATTAGTGCCACTTGGGAGGTTCCAGATGCTTGATATGATTTGTATACACCTTACTTGTTCCTCCCGGGTATGGTGAATTCCATTCATGAATAAAAGGAAAAACATACAGAAAATAGTGCAACCCCGTGGGAACTTTTCTTAAAAGATTTTTAATATCAGAAATGCACTCACAATGCTTTGAAGTATGTCACGCCAAACAGAATACACTGGTAGTGAGGGAGTCCTTTTCTTTCCCTTTTCCTGTGATCATTAAGATGGACGTCACGAATTAAAATCAGTTGAAAGTTTAAAAGAATAGTCGCCGTCTCCTCCTGTAACTCCTAACGCGTTTCGTTGCTGCGCAACTTTTTCAAAGGATGAGCGGCGCGGCGACTGACAATTCTTTTATAAGCGGTGAAGGACCTTGTTGTTCAAGCCCCAAGCCAATCAGCATTTGGGGCAGTGAATATGATTAAGTCACATGTCTATCTGTGACGCAGCCTCATCCGCCGGTTGAAAACAGAAGGCGTGATAAAGAAACCTCATAATTCAAGCCCTGAGCGAATCAGCACTCAAGGCAGTGAATCTCATTAAGTCTCGTATCTATGTATGACATAGCCTTCTCCGCCGAGTAAAGGCGGAGGGCGTGGTGCTGGATAGGAAGCCTATTGGAAGTTGAAGCCACAGGCCAATCAGCACTAAGGGCAGTGAATCTCATTAAGTCTCGTGTCTGTATGTGTCAAAGCCTCATCCGCCGGTTAGAGACGGAGGGCATGTTAAAGAATCGGGAGCCAGTGAAAGCTAAAATAAGAGAATATCATTAAGTTTCACGTTTGAATATGGCGTGACCCTGTCCAAACTCCGTGGGCGGGGAACAAGTAAGGTGTATACAAATCATATCAAGCATCTGGAACCTCCCAAGTGGCACTAATTGACCTAAGGCTTCTTATTCTCATCTATTTGGTAAGCGCATATGTGTGGAGGTGACGGGCACGTGTGACAGTACCAGATTCTAAGAAGTGCATGCACCGTGGGATATCTTGCCATTTTGCCCCTTTTTTAAAAAAAAACTGTTTCCTGAGGTCACTTCATTGAGGATCCAGGTTGCTCCGTGTTTTTATACATATGGATTTTTGGAACTTTATTGAATGAAAAGTTTTTTAACACGTTGTAGCAGATTCATTAAGAATTGTCTTGATTTTGTTTATCACAAGATAGTCTGATACAAGTATAGAGCGCGGTGTTAATATCTACATATTTTGCATCATTTGATTTCATTCACAAACACCAGCTGCTTCACTAATTATGGATATTTTCACATATTGTCAAAGACGTGAAATGGATCTTGGCAGCATTTTTAATAGTGACGACATTCCCACAACAGACTGCAGCTTGGAAGATGAGTTTAAGGGATTATACAAAATCCTAAACAAAGAGCTGAGACTGAAATGGGACGTCGCCACATTAGAACAATATGTAGCAAAGGGGATGGTGCCACAACAACTACGTTGGCACTTACAAGTCTATGATGGGGATGAGACCCCAGATGGATGCCTAGACTGGTTTCGTTTCTTCAATGGGTGCGGTTTGGCACTATTGGAGAGATTGATTTCCAAAAAGAAAGTCCAATTGTCTGCTTTGGATACTGAAAAAGAAGGAATCAAGGGACGCATGAGTCCTTTGATAGGGTCCAATGAGTTCCAAACCAGATCTGACAGTCTAAAAGAAAGGTTAAATAAAGATGAACAAATTATTAAGAATAGAAAAATTAGGAAGTTTCGTAGAGACCAAAGAGATTATGCTTCAAATCAGGTTTTCAACTGGCAGTCCCGCACTCACATAAATGATGACAGGGAAGAAATGTCCAAGCATATGGACACAATAAGACCCCAATCCTATAAAAGGGATAATAGGATTGTTAAAAAACCAATGTTCACTGAGGAGAAAAGACACCCTAGACACTATCCCAGGGATTCACACTATCAAAGAACAGATATGGAGGATAGGAATAGACGCCCTAATCATTTGGAGCGAGCCTGGTGGAAACACACGACAAGTTACCCATCTGAATATACTCCAAGGGTTTCTGTTAAAACCCAACACTCCTTTCCAAATGATGGTTCCATATCCCGCCCGGCCCCTTTTCACAGACAACGCTCCACCTCACCCAAAGTTCACACACCTTCCCCTTGCTGGGACAGGGGGAGACACACAGACCCGATCAAACGGGGATCACTCAAACGAAAGGGAGGGGAAAACGAGGGCGGAGAGGGGGCCGCAAGCACAAGAAAGATAAGGCGCCAATAGGACAGGGCATTTTTAATTTAAGTTCGGTCACTTTAACTAAAAATGAGTTATCTATTTTGGATCGTGGCCTGAAGTTTGCCCCCCCAAAAAATCTGGACCCATTCACCACTTTTGTTGACCTACAAAAATATATTAGGAAACTTTCTATAAAAAAATTTTTCCTAACAAAGGAATCTGACAATTTTGTGACATTACAGAATGAAAATTTGGAGAGGAGCAATATAAAACACACTAATTTAAGTAATAAATCATTGTTCAATCCTTCAAACTTACCTAATTCGCAATTAGAAGCATTTAAAACGGCCATGTCAAGAGATCTTAAAAAATTATCCTTCAAACGTAAACGGTGGCCAGCCAATTTATATGAAGGATTTAAATCCCTTGAAAAGAAACATGAAATAGTCATCAAGCCTGCCGATAAGGGGGGGGGGGTTGGTTATCCTTAATAAGGAGGACTATGTAGGTGAGCTTGATAGGCTACTATCAGACCGGGCCACATACCAATTATTGAAGAAGGACCCCACAAGAGAATACAGAGAGGCCCTTATTAGGTTGTTGGAAGATGGACGGAATAGAGGTCTCCTAACCCCCAAGGAGTATAATTATCTAGTTCCTATAACACCAAAAATACCGACAATTTATCAGTTGCCAAAAATTCACAAGGGATTAGAAAAACCGCCGGGCCGACCCATAGTCAGTGGGAGAGGGTCCCTCACTTGTCGCTTGGGTGAATACATTGATGCATTTTTGCAAGGTCTAGTGTCCAAACTTCCTTCATATCTAAAGGATTCTACACAAGTGATCAATCTATGTGAAAAAGGTGAATGGACAGATGTCACTCTGCTGGCTACGGCGGATGTTTCATCACTCTATACAGTGATACCGCATGATAAAGGAATTCTAGCGGTTAAATATTTCCTTAACTTGGATTCTTCCTTACCACTGGAGCAAATTGATTTCATTATAGATTGTCTTATGTTTGCTCTTGAACATAACTACTTCTGGTTTGCAGATAATTTTTATCTGCAAATCACTGGCGTGGCCATGGGGGCTAAGTTTGCCCCTAGCATGGCCAACTTGTATGTAGGCTGGTGGGAAACCCAGTTTATAGATCAAGTGGATAGACCTCCTCTAGCGGCCTGGAAAAGATACATAGACGATGTCTTATGTATATGGCGGGGTTCCCAATTAGATCTGGAGGCATTTTTTGTAAAGGTAAATGAGAACTCATTTAATCTATCATTTACAATGGAAAGTAGTCCAAGCTCTATCAATTTCCTTGACTTGACCATAGAGAAAGTGGGCAATACTCTCTGTACGTCTACCTTTTTCAAGCCTACGGACAGGAATGGTTTTGTTCCCCATAATAGTTGCCATCACCCCAATTGGTTGGGAGCAATACCTAAGGGGCAATATATGCGATTGCGTAGAAACTGCTCGCATATAGACACTTATGATGCTCAATCCACAATTCTGACGAATAGGTTCATAGAAAAGGGATATAACCCCCAAAATATTAAGGAACAACAACTACTAATTAGAGGAAGAGATAGAATTCCTATGTTAACAGCTAATAGACGAACAGCACAAGAGACTAATCACAATATGTCCATTATCACTGATTATAGCATGCAACATAAGATGTTCAAAAAATTGCTTCAGAAGCACTGGCACATATTGAAAGATGATACTATTTTCGGTCCGGTGCTGCCGGAACGCCCACAAGTCATTTACAGAAAAGCCCCTAACTTAAGAGATCTGCTGACTTGCAGTTATGTGGATCCGCCAAGAAGAGTATCTCTTACTACCACGAAATTAAGTGGACTTTATAGATGTGGCACCTGCATGGGATGCAAAACAAGTTTACCCACTACAAACCCAACAAAAGATTTCACCACTAACACGGATAAAATATACACAATAAAAACCCTTATCACTTGCCGGACACAGTATGTTGTATATTTGATTTGGTGTCCTTGCAAACTTTATTATGTAGGACGAACCACCAGGGCCCTCTATGTGCGAATTAGAGAACACATATATAACATCAAGAAAGGACTTGACACTCACAGTTTATCCGCTCATTTTAAACATACACATGCTAGTGATCCCAAATGTCTGTCCTTTTTGGGGATCGACCATGTGGAAAAGCACTGGAGGGGTTCCAATTTAACTCGGGAGATCTCCAAATGTGAAAGTAGGTGGATTTATGCACTTAACACTTTCACTCCACAAGGTTTAAATGTAGAATTCGACCTAAATTGTTTTATCGACACATCTTAATTTTCTGTCATCTGTATTTCGTTCACCTAGTTAATTTGTACTGCAATCCCTCATTGCGCAATCACAGATATGTAATGTGCACTATATTCATTTGTTTCTTTATTCACTTACGATGTTTGTTTACAGAGGGAGTCCTTCACTTTCCCCCCCTTCCTACATGTTCATTGAACTTCATTGTCACTGGCATTTAGGTACCTATACCATAGTTCTTGCGAATTGGATTCATTTTTTCTAAGCCATTTTCCATAATAGGAGGGCATTATCTAGCCTCCCCGGGCACTTTTGGTTGGTTTACACCTTCCTCCAATTACATGTGGGGGGTTCCCTGTAAGTTCTAGTTAAATTAGTTGCACCCGATGTAACTGATCAGTCATTGATCCTACAATTTTCTGTCAGAATCCAGGGGGCTCCAGAACACACAGGTCTATATTCTCCTTAGGTTTCGTGCAGATGGCGCATACTAAGAATGCAGCCCAACAATTTGAAAAGTGCATTGTTTGGGTAGTTTCGCCCGCCATCCAGTGCATATATTTGCAAGTGTGGTTTATTATAGCCGGTCACTGCTAATTATACCTTTATTCTTCTATGTAGACATCATTACATCTCAGGATCGATTGATTTGGGTCCACATTAATGAAAGTCACGGCTGAAGCTATATGCGGCATATGTGAGCCCCGCCCCTGCTAGCGCTGACATTGTCATTCACCGCTTTTCTTCAGCGTCACAACTTTCACAGGCTCTGTATAGTGGTAGCGCTGTGTACACTCAGGCTATTACATGCCAGTGACTCTTCGCGCCACTCAGTCACTAGTAACTCTACTGACTGACAGTGGCGCTAATCTTTTCCAATGGTGTCAGCTCCACCTCCGCCATTGAATATATATGATTTATGGCCAACATTGAGTACCCCGCCCACGGAGTTTGGACAGGGTCACGCCATATTCAAACGTGAAACTTAATGATATTCTCTTATTTTAGCTTTCACTGGCTCCTGATTCTTTAACATGCCCTCCGTCTCTAACCGGCGGATGAGGCTTTGACACATACAGACACGAGACTTAATGAGATTCACTGCCCTTAGTGCTGATTGGCCTGTGGCTTCAACTTCCAATAGGCTTCCTATCCAGCACCACGCCCTCCGCCTTTACTCGGCGGAGAAGGCTATGTCATACATAGATACGAGACTTAATGAGATTCACTGCCTTGAGTGCTGATTCGCTCAGGGCTTGAATTATGAGGTTTCTTTATCACGCCTTCTGTTTTCAACCGGCGGATGAGGCTGCGTCACAGATAGACATGTGACTTAATCATATTCACTGCCCCAAATGCTGATTGGCTTGGGGCTTGAACAACAAGGTCCTTCACCGCTTATAAAAGAATTGTCAGTCGCCGCGCCGCTCATCCTTTGAAAAAGTTGCGCAGCAACGAAACGCGTTAGGAGTTACAGGAGGAGACGGCGACTATTCTTTTAAACTTTCAACTGATTTTAATTCGTGACGTCCATCTTAATGATCACAGGAAAAGGGAAAGAAAAGGACTCCCTCACTACCAGTGTATTCTGTTTGGCGTGACATACTTCAAAGCATTGTGAGTGCATTTCTGATATTAAAAATCTTTTAAGAAAAGTTCCCACGGGGTTGCACTATTTTCTGTATGTTTTTCCTTTTATTCATGAATGGAATTCACCATACCCGGGAGGAACAAGTAAGGTGTATACAAATCATATCAAGCATCTGGAACCTCCCAAGTGGCACTAATTGACCTAAGGCTTCTTATTCTCATCTATTTGGTAAGCGCATATGTGTGGAGGTGACGGGCACGTGTGACAGTACCAGATTCTAAGAAGTGCATGCACCGTGGGATATCTTGCCATTTTGCCCCTTTTTTAAAAAAAAACTGTTTCCTGAGGTCACTTCATTGAGGATCCGGGTTGCTCCGTGTTTTTATACATATGGATTTTTGGAACTTTATTGAATGAAAAGTTTTTTAACACGTTGTAGCAGATTCATTAAGAATTGTCTTGATTTTGTTTATCACAAGATAGTCTGATACAAGTATAGAGCGCGGTGTTAATATCTACATATTTTGCAATGTAGGTGGTTTGGTTCGGGTGCATGTTAGTAGATCCCTCAGGCCTGGGATAGGACTTGCTCCGGGTCCTAGGTGGACACAGCTTACAATCCCACAGCCCTAGAAAAGATGAAGAGTGTTATACTGTATCGTCATACTGCCCTGTATGTTGTGTACTTTTTTCTCCTTTCTTTTCCACCGTTATGTTCAACAACAAAATTCAATAAAAATACAATTCTGTGATTACTTACCTGTAGAATTGGTATTATATGTATACAGCACGTCCTGTTCCAGAAGATATTCCTTACTCTTGGGTAATACATCCAGTAGATGGCGCTGGACTGCAGAGACAGAAAAGTGGCTCCTCCAGGCCCCATATATATACCAGGGACCTCCCACAAATTCCCCAGTATTGAAAAGCAGTTAAAATGAAACCGGGAGAACTATAACCATTATAAAAAATTGAACAATCACCATAAAGAGGTAACTAGAAATAATGATAACAAGGGTGGGGTGGAACAGGACATGCTGTATACATATAATACCAATTCTACAGGTGAGTAATCACAGAATTGAAATATTCTAAGTATACAGCACGTCCTGTTCCAGAAGATATTCCTTACTCTTGGGACATCCAATAGCAGTGTCCGTAAGTTAGGGTGGGATCCCCAAAAGTAACAGCAGACAGTTTAAACCACCGCTGCCTGCAGCTGAGGCCTTAACATCAACCTTGTAAAACTTAGAAAAAGTATGAACAGAAGACCAAGTGGCGGCCTTGCAAACTTGTTCAACAGAAGCTTGGCGCTGAAAAGCCCAAGAGGCACCAATAGCACGAGTAGAATGAGCAGTAAGGCGGAAGGGAGGCTCCTTGCCCTTAGCAGAGTAGGCCTGTATCACAGCCTGACGGATCCACTTGCTGATAGTGGACTTGGCCGGAGCCAGACCCTTCTTAGGTCCAGACGGGAGCACAAAAAGAGCATCAATCTTCCTAAAGGATTCAGTAGCCACCGAATATAACTTCAGAGTCCTGACCACATCCAAAGCGTGTAAAACCCTTTCCTTAGAGTTACTAGGATTAGGACACAGAGAAGGCAAAACAATGTCCTGATTGAATAAACCAAGTTGTTGGTGCACACTTACTAGTTTTGTGTGAGTGCCAGGTCAGCGGTGGCCTCGCTGTGAATCCAATCTGTACAAATGACCAGCACTCCGTTATATAATTCCACCAAGTGTATCATAGAAAGACAAATGTGGTATGAAACATCCATCACAAAGTGTCCAAAGTCCATATTAGGTCAAATGGTAAGCAGTGTCCTGAATTCCAATGTTTCGGGGGAGCAGCCCGCTTCATCAGGGACAGACAAACAGACATGTGCCAAGAGGGAGGTACTTATAAACATTGTAGTCAGGAACTCCCGCCTGACGTCATAGTGATGTCAGCGGGAGTTAATAAAGCTCATTCGAAAAATACAACTCTGTGAAGTACTCACCTGTAGAGTTGGTATTTTATGCAGACAGCACGTCCTGCTCCAGACATAGTCCTTACATGTGGGTATACCTCCGCCTTCAGCGCCGTGCACTGCAGAATCATGAAGAAAACAAGCTCCTCCCGGCCCTACATATACCGAGGGACCTCCCACAAATCCCCAGCATTGAAAAGCAGTGAGAGAAGAAGCCAGGAGGAAAACAACCACCCAGAGACTGGCAATAATATCCAAGATAATAATCACCACACAGGGGATCCAGAACAAAGTGAATCAGGGTGGGGTGGAGCAGGACGTGCTGTCTGCATATAATACCAACTCTACAGGTGAGTACTTCACAGAGTTGTATTATTCTAAGCAGACAGCACGTCCTGCTCCAGACATAGTCCTTACATGTGGGACATCCAATAGCAGTGTCCATAAGTAGGGTGGGATCCCCATGAAAAAAGGCACAGCCAAAACAGCACTATCGCCTGTAACCTTGCTACCAGGAGCAACTAGAGCAAAGCTCTAACTAAACTTATGAAGCCTTGCAAGGCTAATGAAACGCGAGCAGAGAACTAGTCAGCCTGCTAAACAACTAAGTGCATAAGGCCCAAGCCAAGCACCGGTGGAAGAAATCCAAACCAAGAGAGAAGAATGAATCTCACTTAACAAACAGGCCAGAGTAACAGCCTAACCATGCTACTAACGATAACAGGGTAGCCATGGCAACCATAGAACCTTTCCCGTCAGGGAATACGAACCCTGGTCTCGGCGAGACCAATGTAATACTGAACACGAGCTAACAAGGCTCCTCAAGAGTCCACATGATAATCAGGAGCTCAGAAGGGCAACCAGCCAAGCAAGACCAATCCAACAGGCTCCCATACTCATTGGAGTAACCAGATCCTGCTGCAAGGAGGATGGTGACGTCTATAAGCCCAACGGGCCTAGCCCCAACCCTGGACAGGAAGCAGTCCAGAGGTTCCCAACGCCTATTGAGGGATACAGATCCCTTTTAAGCTCAGAGTAAGCAGAACCCCAGTCCAAAAGACCATAGGTTCTGGAATAGAGAAGAATAACAACCCTCCGCCTGGACTCAAGCTTGGTGCAAGGCGGACACATCCTCACCAGACGGTGTACAGATATAAAGAGCTGTAAAAAATATTAAAAGGATTAGGCTAAGAAGGCCGTCTCCTATGGCACGCTCCAGACTGAGGCACCCGCCCCGAAGGAGTCATCTGAGGCAGGGAACAGTTCAGACAAGAACCTGAATAAGACCCAGGGAAACCCTTAGCAGGGCAACAGGATAAGCAACCCCCCCCCCCCCCCCCCCAAGGGAGCATAGGATTCTCTGGGGAATGCTCCTGAGCCACCCCTGAGGAAAGCTCAACGCCGAAGCTTGAAACTAGTCTCTACCGAGGACAAACAGGGTGAGCCCTGGAACCTCTGAAGGAACTGAGTTGGGGGACCAACTCCAGCCATGGCATAAGAACACTAGTACCCATGGTAAGACCTCATTCCATAGGGAATAGAGAGCTAGTCCCAGCCATCCAATTAGGGCGCCAACTCCCAACATAGCTGGTAGAAAAGGGAGGAGAATAAAAAAGGGAGGGATCTAGACCCAACCATCCAAAAAGAAGAGACACCCAGAGGGAACATTTCTGATAGGGTGAATAACGATCGTCCAAACCCTGTGAAGGGGATGACGTAGTAAGGAGCCTAACTAGGCATAACCGCCCACATGAGAGGGCACACAGTACACTGTCTCCAGCAGAAAATGCGAACCAACCACACAGGGCCACTCATGGCCCCCAGTGCAACAGTTCACCCTTGCCACAGCAAGCCTGTGCAGAACCCCACCTAGCAGGGTGTAAGAAGGGACAGACAAAGGGTAGAATACCTGGACAAAAGGCCAGACTAGGTCACCGTGACCAAGGCCAGAGAATCCTGGAACAATCACCCAGGGCAACGAATTAGGACCTTAACCAGGGCAGAGTCTCAGTAACAGTCACGAGGCCACGGCCCCAACCAGTAGGCTCATTAAGACACTAGGGAAGGCCCTCCCAGCACAGTAGGACAGCCAACGAGCCAATACCAATGAAGCGCAAGGAGTGTAAAAAACCTCCACTGGATCAGAACCAGACCCTACGAGAAGGGTCAACCTGTTCCGAGACCTTCTCGGATAAAAGCTGGGACAGGCCACTGACCAGACAGACCAAGAGTCCCCAAGAGACAAGGCCTAAGGGAAACAGAACAGCAAGCTAGGGCCCAACAAGGTACAATGTGATGACCTACCAATGGTATGAAAATGGGCCCCCCTAAAGGAGCCCCCCTTAGGTACCTCAGGAAATTTCATAAGGAATAGAACCCCTTTAGCGACCCTGCCAGACCTGGTCCCCATGGCGACCATCTACAGGGATAGCAAGAAGGAAGTGATGTCCATCAACAACTTCCATGAGTAGACCAACCAGAAGGGAACCCCCACAAAAACAGGGGGAAATATTTCCAGGGGTGTTGGAACCCCATCCAGGACAAGTGACCCAAGGAGCCGCAGGCCCCAGGGGCATCTGGGAAAAGGAAAAGCCTCGGACGCCAGCAATAGGCCCATCAGCCGTAAGGTGAATGTATTGAGACTACAGCAAAGGGCAAGGCCCCTTCCATACCAAGGCACTCAAATCAGAAGGGAAGGTTGAACCTGGACCCATCTAAATGCCACCCCGTAGGGAGAGTATGAATCAGATTACACCAAGTAATAGATGTGCCTAAGCACAATCCAAAAGACTCCGAGAGAGCCCCAAGTCCAAGTAGAAACTAGTGCGGACCGCACCGGTGAATGAGTATGAAAGCGCTCCCGTACTCGCCTTGGCGAGCCATCTGGGAACAGGGGAGGGACCCCAGACAAGACCCTAATATAAAGAATGGTCCTGTAACACCGGCTGGACAAAAGGACTAGGCGTCCAGAGGGAACAAGGGACCGAAGGGGAAAAGGATCCTTGCAGGCATCAAGAGGTTCACTTGACAAGGGCGTCTGCGGCCCAACAGATGGATACCAAGTAGGCAGAGCCCGTGGAACCTAGATGCCCGGTCTAGACCGCCGGATCTGGGCAGACTGCGTCATCCCGGGGGAAGAGCAGAGTGAATGCAATTATCAGCCAAGGCCAACCTAAAAGAAGGCCCAGACCCTCCAGGCCAAACTCAACCTGTGTCCAATCACTAAAGGATACAACGGGGACTAGAATACCCCTGGCTAATTTTGAAGGGAACTGCCCAGAACACTCCATTCTTTCAAAAACCACGCCCAGGAAGGCCATCACCTGCCATCGCCCGAACGAAGCCTGGCATCCTGCCCTAAGAGCCAAGTGCTGTGGCAGTTCCCTCGCCCGCAGGCGACCCTTCATGCTTGTGAGGTTTTGGCAGACTTTGGTTTTGACCTGCCAGAGGTCCCAGGGCGATGCCTGCCTCCCCTGGAACGAGCTTCCACTCCAAAAAGTTGGAAGCACACTTCTGGTTCTCTTTTAACAGAAACATAAGGAGGGGGCGAGGGGTCCCTGCCCCTGGGCTGCCTGGCTGACCGTCTGCGCGAGGGCGCCTTACCCTTTTTGACAAAAAGGTCCAACCTGGCCCCGAATAAGCGACGTCCTCGAAAGGGAATAGCAGTAAGAACCTTTTTAGTGTCATTGTCAGCCCCCCACTGTCGCAGCCAAAGCAGGCGACGAGTGGCCACCACAAGGGCCGAGGTTCTAGCACACATTTTAATGGTGTCATCCATAGCTGAAAGGATAAATCTCACAAAAACGTCACAATCTGACAGTGCAGACCTCACAAGGGAGATCCTCCGGCTGTTGGTCAATTATCTTCCTGAGCAGCGTCCTGGCGGCCACAGAGGTAACAGCCGCAGCACAGACCGGGCGCAGAGCCGTCCCTACACTAGAGAAGGCATGGGAGGCCAATCTGTCCATGCGCCGGTCCTCGGCATCCCGAAGGGTGCGAGAGGGGGAGGCCGCCATGAAGGGAGGGTTAACAACCCCAATAACTGGAGCATCCACCTCTGGAGGAACTGACCATAGTTCAACCAAATCCTGGGGAAAGGGGTACTTCCAGTCCCAAACCCCCGGAACCCCTGTGAGTTTACAAGGGGATTCCCATTCCTTGGATCAGGATCATTTCCAGTATCTTATATCTAAGAATTCCAGGCGCGGCGTCGCCGTGTGGAAACTCTCCCTCTTGGGCTTAGGAGACTCTCCCGGGGGAGAGATGGACAGCACTTCAAAAATCTTAATGAGTAACTCATCAGTTTCACACAGGCCCCAGGACTCCGGGCCAGAACCGTCGCGGTTCCAAGACAACTCATCTGAAGAACTGGACCCTGAGAACAGATCACCATCCTCGGACTGATCCAGATCCTGCATAGCGGCAGGTTCTTCAGTATCAGTGGAAAACCTATAGCTAGGTTGCGTCAGGGATCGTTTCTTCCCAGCACCCAAGCGCTCTGCCAAGCCTGACATAATATGCTCCGCGGTGGGAAGCTTGCGCGGCACTACGTGCTGGTCATCCCCGCTCGAGTGCGACTCATCAGGAGTGAGATTCAAGTCCGGGGAGACAGGTGTATCGAAACAAACGAGGTGCAGCTACTGGTAAGCCTGATTGCAGGGCCAGCGCTTGTTCAGCACACGGTCCGCAGACCAGTGCTCTGTCAGCGTCAGCGTGGGGTTGTCTACACATGGTACACTGCCGGTCTTGTCCCCGCGGGACCCCGGACACATTCTGAGATGCCTCCATATGGTGATTAATCTAGGTAATATGCCAGAAGGGATTTATGCTGTAAGCAACCCTGGATGCCCCAATACCTGCTGGGAATGTGGGAGATTCTAATATAACCCCGTGAGATATATATATATATATATATATCAGGCCGGGAGAAGCTACTGGAAGCTTGGCGTCTGAAAGACATAAGGGGAAATGAGGGTGTCAGAGCCATGCGCAGCACAAAAAGAAAATTAAACGAACGCCCGTGAGGGCACTTACAGCAACCAAAGGAGAAGGAGGATCGTGACCACGCGCGCGTGGGAGACCGACAAGATGGCGCCAGCGAACCTCGAAGGGCGGGCCAGAGCTATAGGTGACGCGGAACGCGCCAAACCAGACCACGCCCACCCCGGAGAGCGCGAAGCTCCGCGGAACAAGACAGGAAAAGAACAGAAATAAACGCCATGGCGTCGCGAGACAGAGCCGCCTTACGCGCCAAGTCACATATTTTAAAGGCGATGCGGTCAACATAAAAATAAAGTTTAAGCGCGGCTCTGACCCCCGGAACCCAATAGGGCAAAGGCAAGGCGTGTGATATGGCAAGATTAGGGCCAACGTACACAACCCCCCCCTCTTTTTCCCCCAACGGGGGAACTAAGGAAGAAGGTGACCCAGCACTCGGGGTTCACCGCTACATGGGGCGTGGGGCAAGGTGCGGGAGGGGCATCCACTATGAGGCTCACCATTAGCCTAACCTGCCTACCCCATGGATGGGGATTGCGGTGGAGCATGGCTCCGTAAGCACACTAGGTGCTGCCTACCTTCACCCGACCAACGTGATACTTCATGTCTTCGCAGTTTCAGCACTGCAGAGGAATCTGGGGATTTGTGGGAGGTCCCTCGGTATATGTAGGGCCGGGAGGAGCTTGTTTTCTTCATGATTCTGCAGTGCACGGCGCTGAAGGCGGAGGTATACCCACATGTAAGGACTATGTCTGGAGCAGGACGTGCTATCTGCTTAGAATACATTTTTTTTTTTTTCTCTTTTCTTTCAAAATGAGCATCATCATGATCAAAATAACAATGCTGAAGAAGTAACAACTTGCCTGCACCCGTAAGGGTCCCTGAACAGCGGGAGCCCCTCCACTGCCAACCACCGCTCACTGCATGAGCAAGAGGCAATGTCCCTGCCTGTCAGCGGGCCAAGGGAGAGAGAGCAGCCGGGCGGCAAAGTCTGCCCGGCAACCCGTGACGTAACGGCCGCCGTGCTCCCATTGGGCAGCGGCGACCGCATTCACAGGGTACGTTGTGACAGGCGGCGCTGATCACGGCGGTCACAGGCTCCAGTACAGGGCCTGCGGGTACACCGGACTGTGCCCCAAATGTTGCGGGCGCTCCCCGGAGGCAGTGGGAGCAAAAGCTCATGGGCGCATATACATAAGCAATACATTTAAAAAGTAGAAGGCGAACAGTGTATACCAGGAGGGAAACTAGGTGGGGAGATGAGGGAGGTGCCAGGCAGAAATAACAGGGGGACCGCCATTTAGGACAGGGGATGCAGGGAAGACATTAGGAGGCAAGGGTGGACCAAAGATCCCGAGGGAAGGAAGAGAGGGATCACAGGAGAGGAGTCCAGGGGAAATGGTGTTCAGATGGCAGGTAAGCACAGGAGAGGAGAGAAGGAGAGCACAGAAGAAGAGAGAAGGAGAGTAACCGGAGGGGGGAAAGGGAGAACGGAGAAGAATGGGAAAGAGGAAAGGAAAGGGGGAAGAAAAGGGGGGACAAGGGAAAAGAGGAGGGGGAAGGGGAAAAGGACACGGAGCGGGGATCTAGGTAGTACAGGGAAACGGGGGCAGATGGAGGGTATTCAGCGGATGGTAGTGCTGTTCCATGGACATGGTATGGAAATAATTCAAAAAGAGGGACAGCATTTGACAACATTCAAAAGAGATGTCACTATGACTTCAGGCGGGAATTCCTGACTACAATGTTTATAAGTACCTCCCTCTTGGCACATGTCTGTTTGTCTGTCCCTGATGAAGGGGGCTGCTCCCCCGAAACATTGGAATTCAGGACACCGCTTACCATTTGACCTAATATGTAACTTTGGACACTTTGTGATGGATGTTTCATACCACATTTGTCTTTCTATGATACACTTGGTGGAATTATATAACGGGAGTGCTGGTCATTTGTACAGATTTAATGTCCTGATCGAGATGAAAAGCAGAAACAACCTTAGGCAGAAAATCTGGCTTAAAACGAAACGCCACCTTGTCCTGGTGTCTCTCAAAATAAGGAGGTTTGATGGAAAGTGCCACCAACTCAGAAACACGCCTAACAGAAGTGATAGCCACCAAAAAGACTACCAGAAGCGTAAGAATGGACAAAGGGGCCCCCTGCAAGGGCTCGAAGGGAGACCCCTAGAGAGCAGATAAGACCAAGTTCAAGTCCCAGACTGGTAACATAGGCTTACGTGGGGGACACACGTGAGTAACCCCCTGGAAGAAGGTCTTGACCAGGGGATGCTGAGCAAAGGATCTTTCGAAAAAAATGGCCAAGGCAGAAACATGACCCTTCAGAGTACTGAGCTGAAGACCCAGATCCAAACCATGTTGCAGAAACTCCAGGGTTTCAACAGCCTGGCCGTCAAAGCCAACGTTTGTAAATTGGGGTGGAGTAGGTGCCCCTGATTGAGCAGATCCGAAACCCGGGGCAGGGCGTACTGATCTACTACCAGCTGCACGATGTCTACGAACAACACTCTTCTTGGCCAACAGGGGGTCACCAGTATGGCTGGCACCCTTTCCTGAGCTATCTTGCGCAGCACCCTGCCCAGCAGGGATAACAGGGGAAACACAGGAGCTGAAAACTCGTCCAAGACATTGCCAAGGCATCCATGGCTAAGGCCAGAGGATCCTGGGACAGAGAGACAAAGACTGGAAGCTTGTAATTGTGATGGGAGGCAAACAGATCCACATCCGGCTGACCCCAGCGGTGGCACAGGGAGCGAAACACCCTGCTGCTGAGGGACCATTCTCCCAGACGAGAGGTCCCCCTGCTCAGAGAGTCTGCCTCCAGATTCTCCACCCCCGGAATGTACACAGCTGAGATGCAGGGAACATTCTGCCAAGGACAGAATCAGGGACACTTCCTTGAGGGCCCTCTTGCTCCGGGTCCCTCCCTGATGATTGATGTAGGCAACCACCGTCTGGTTGTCCGAGCGGACCTGAACAGCCCGACCCCGCAGGTGTGGGGTTAACTGGGCGAGAACCAACCTGATCGCCCTCAACTCCAGACTGTTGATAGGGGTATGGGCCTCCTGAGGGCCCCACTGACCCTGGAATTTCAGGGACAAGCCCCCCCAACCTGTCAGACTGGTATCCGTGGTGACAGTCTCCCAGCAAGGGGCCAGAAAGGATCTGCCCCCCCAGCAGGTTCCTTGAGTCCAGTCACCACGATAGAGACCGCCTGGCCAGAGGGGACAGGACAAACCCCTGATCCAAGGACACGGGGTCCCGATCCCATACTGACAAGAGGTGAAGCTGAAGAGGCCTCATGTGAAACTGAGCATATGGAACCGCCTCGAAGCAGGACACCATCAGGCCCACCAGCTGCATTCCCTGCCTGATGGACGGATAAGGACAAGCCAGAAGGGTCCGTGCTTGCTCTTGAAGACTCTCCACCTTCTGCTGAGGAAGAAAAATCCTGACCTGAGATGAATCCAGAATCATGCCCAGAAAGGACTTCACCATGGAAGGAGACAGGGAAGATTTGGGGTGGTTGATCACCCAGCCGAATGACTCCAGTGTGGACACCACCCACTGAGTATCCAGCTCTGCCTGTTGGAAGGACTGAGAAGCGATAAGCATGTCGTCCAAAGTAGGGAAGAATGCGAATGCCCTGAGATCTCAGCAGAGCCATCACTCCTGCCAGCACCTTGGTGAATACCCTGGGAGCCGAGGTGAGACCGAAGGGTAAGGCCACAAATTGGTAGTGCTGATCCTCCAGAGCGAACCTGAGGAATCTCTGATGACCTGGAAAAATAGGTATGTGAAGGTAAGCATCCTTGATGTCTACAGAGGTCATGAAGTCCCCTGGGTGTAGGGAATTCACAGCGGAGCGCAGAGTCTCCATGCGAAAGTGTCTGAATCTGACAAATTTGTTGAGGCGCTTTAAATCTAGGATGGGTCTGATGGACCCGTCCTTTTTGGGAACAATGAAGAGATTGGAATAATAGCCTTTTCCCCATTTCCCTCAAGGGCAACCGGCAGATGACTCCCAACTCCAGAAGGACTTGGACAGCAAGGGACAGACCCTGAGCTGACAGGGGATTTTGAGCTAACCGGGATTTGATGAATCTTGGGGGCGGCCAGGCTACAAACTCTATCTTGTAACCGGAGAACACTACCTCCTGAATCCACCGGTCTGCGACATGACGCCTCCAGACATGAGCCAAAGCCGTCCCCCCACCCGGATGGGTGAGGACGTCCCTTCATGCCTGAGGGGGCTTGGGGGAGGACTTAGGCTTGGGACCCCAGGAGGGGCCAGGGCGGCCACGTCCTCTGCCCCTGCCCCAAAAATCTCTGCGGGTTCCAGCAAAGGAAGCTCCCCGTCCAATTCTGGAGCCACGGAAGGAAGGAAGGAAGAAAGGCACCTGAACCCCGAAAGGACCGGGGCTGCTTTCTATGCTGAGGTAGCTTGCCTCCCTTAGCAAACAAGTCCAGACGTTCACCAAAGAGGCGCAGCCCCTTGAAGGGAAAACCAGTGAGAGCCTTCTTAGCAGCGTTGTCAGCTGTCCACTGGCGCAGCCAGACCGAGCAGCGTATCGCCACCAACAGGGCAGAAGTCCTACCACACATTCTTATGGTATCATCCAAGGCAGATAGAACATATGCAACAAATTCCTCACAGCGCAGAAGAGCTCTATACTCTTCACTACCTGCATCATCAGGGGCCCCATCTAAGAGACCCCTGAGCAGGCTCTTAATAGCAACAACCATAATGGCAGAGGCACAGACCGGAAGCAGCACGGTCCCCACACAGGCAAAGGCATGGTAAGCCAGCTGATCTATGTGCCTGTCCTCCCCATCCCTCAGGGTAGTAGAGTCAGGGGAATGCATGACGGATGTGTTGGACAACCCCAGGACTGGTGCATCCACCTAGGGAGGACATGACCATTGTTTAACCATCTCAGCAGGAAAGGGATACCTCTTATCTTATTCTGCCATCTATCCTCTTAAGTGATAGCTACCAGAAACACAACCTTGAGCGTAAGAAAAGGTTCAAAGACCAATTCCAGATCCCAAAAACAGGGACCATAGGTTGGCGTGGGGAATGCACCTGAGCAACCCCCTAAAAGCAGTCTTAAACAAGGAATGCTGAACAGAAGACTTCTGAAAGAAGACAGACAGGGTAGAAACCTGATGCTTCAAGGTACTGAGTTAGAGACCGACTCCAACCCATGCAGTAAAGCTCCAGAACCCTGGAAACTGAGAACATCCAACAGAGAAGAGACCAAGACTCAACCAGTCAATGTAGGTACGCCATACCTTATAACAGATGGAAGAAGAAGACATCTACCTAGCCTTCACCATGGACTCAACCATCGAGGTAGACAAACCTTTCTCCATCAAGATGGAGGTTTCAGCAGTCAGGCCGTCAAGGCCAGAGTTTGTAATTGAGATGGCGTAAGGGGTCCTAAGTGAGCAGATCTGGCGCTCCAGGCAGAAAGCACTGATCTACTGCCATCTGCACCACGTCTTCTAACCACACTCTTCTTGGCCACCTGAGGCAACCAGAACCACTGGCACCCCTTCCAGAGCAACTAGCGCAGAACCCTGCCTAGCAGGGGGAATGTAGAAAAGACATACAGAAACTGAATGTCCTGCCATGACATTACTAAGGCATCCATGGGCACGGTCAGAGGATCCTGGGACAGGGAGACAAAGGCCGGGAGCTTGTGATTGTGACGGAACGCAAGCAGATGCACATCAGGTTGGCCCCAACGGTGATACAGAGATTGGAAAACCCTGTTGCAGGGGGACCCCCCCCCCCCGGAATGTACACCACTGAAATGCAGGGACCATTGGCCTCCACCCAGATCAGAATCAGAGACACTTCCTGGAGGACCCTCTTGCTCCGGGTCCCTCCCTGATGATTGATGCAGTCAACTTCCATCAGAGTGACCGTGCGCCCCTGAACAGGCAGGCCCTGAATAGAGTAGTCAAACGAACCAAAACTAACCTGATCGCTCACAGCTTCAATACATTGATAGGTGAATGGGCCTCCTAAGGGCCCCACCTCCCCTGGAACCGCAGGGACCTCCAGAAGAACCCCCCGACCTGATAGACTGGCATCCGTGGTGACCGTGTCCCAGGAATGAGCAAAAAGGTTCCGCCCCCTACAAGAGGGACCTCCTCACCAGGGGGGAAGACACCCAGACCCTGTCCAGGGATGCTGGGTCCTTGTCCCATACAGACAATAGGAGAAGTTGCAGAAGCCCCAAGCGGGACTGAACACAAGGGGCCGCTTCAAAGCACGCCACCATCAGGCCCAACAGCTGCATCCCCTGCCTGGTGAAGGGACGGGGACAGTTAGAAGGAACTGAACCTGTGTAAACAGATTGTCCACCTTCTGCTGAGGAAGGAATATCCTTGCCTGAACTGTGTCCAGATTCATTCCTAGGAATGAAGTTACCAAGGAAGGGAACATTGAGGACTTGGGGTGGCTGATCACCCATCCAGATGACTCCAGAATGGACACCACCAGCTGAGTATCCAACTTTGCCAGATTGGGAAGTGATGAGGACGTCCATGTAGTGCAGCACGCGGACGCCCCTTGGCCTCATCAGAGACATCACCCCCACCAGCACCTTGGTGAGTACTCTGGGAGCTGAAGAGAGGCCAGATGGCAAGGCCACAAATTGGCGGTGTTGATCTTCCAACGTGGATCTGAGGAATCTTGGTGTCCTGAAAACACAAGGATGTGAAAGAAAGCATCTTTGATATCCACAAACGGCATGAAGCCCCCGGGTCGCAAGGAGCAGATGGCCGAGCACAGAGTTTCCGTGAGGAAAGCGCCTGTATTTGACAATTTGCTGAATATCTGTAAATCCAGACTGACCCCTCTGTTTTGGGAGCTGTGAAAGGGTTGGTGTAGGGTCCCTTGCCTCTGTCTGTTAAGGGAAATCAGCAATGACCCCCAGACCCAGCATGCCTAGCACGGCCTGCGCCAGCACCTGAGCAGAAACAAGGACCAGGAGTACCGGGGACCAGATAATCTTAGGGGAGGGCGCACAGCAAACACCATCTTGTACCCGGAGGACACTACCTCCTAAATCCACCGGTCTGAGGCGTGATGCCTCCAGACTTAAGCACGGTGCCGCAGCCGTGCCCAGGCGGGTGAGGGCGCCCCATAAAGCTTGAGGGGACTTGGGAGAGGATGCTGGCTTAGCCCCCCCCCAGAGGAGCCAGGGTGTTGTCTTCTGCTCCTGGGACAGGGAGCTGCGCGAGCCCCCGCGAAGGACACCCCTGGTTTCTGTTTAACACCATGTTGGGGGGTGGAAGGGGGGCCCTGGCCCCGAAGGGCCCGAGACAGCCGTCTGCGCTGGGGTAACTTCTCTCTTACCAAACAGGTCTAGGCGGGCCCCAAACAGACGTAGCCCCTTAAAGGGGAGAGGCACTCCTCATCAGAGGCACTATCAAGCATATTTCTTTTTTTTATATATTCTTTATTTGTCATTTTCAAGAGTTATAACACACATAGAAGGAATCACAGGTATTCCACAAATATTGTAGTTGCAGCATCATCAGGTATATATAAAATCCAACAGTATGCATATATTTGGAAGATATGACCGCTGCCAGAGCATCACCCCCCGGTTAACTAAAGCTTTCTGAAGGAGGCTGCCGAGGCCCGCTCCCATCCTCCGACTCCTGGTCAAGTCCCTGTTCCTCAAGCAATGAGAACTGGGCATCAGCAGCACCCATCTCCTCCATGTGGGGGGTTAATATCAGCTCGTTAACTGCGAAACAATGAATCGTGAAATCAAGGACCAAAGGGAAGAGGGGGGGTATTAGAATGCACAGACACAATTAGGAAGAAGGGGGGTGGGAAAGTGGGAGTAGGAGGGGTAAGGAAGAGGGGAATACTGTGCTCTCGGCGGCTACTACCGACTCTCCGCCACCAGTCTTTCAAATTCACTAGAGACTGAAAACATATCCCAGCTTGCCCACTTAAGGCGGTGGGCCTTCGAGGCTTCATTTTTCGCTGCAATAAGGCCTTCGAACCTCTCGATCTCTGCCACCTTGTTCAGCCACATAGGGATGCTGGGGGGGGTAGGGCTCCTCCACAGAGAGGGGACACATGCCCTGGCGGCATTCACCACCTGACTAAGCACGGACCTCTGGTACCTTTTAGCGGGCAACCCCGAGTGGTGGAGAAGGAAGAAGGCCGGGCCCTCAGGGACCTCCCAATCTGTAATATGTTTCAGTGTGTCTCTGACCGTTGCCCAGAAATTTGTCAGCTTCGGACAAGACCAAAAGATATGGAGGAGGTCACCATCAGCACCGCCACATCTCCAGCATGTGGGGGGGACATCAGGGAACCATCTGTGTAGCAGCGTGGGTACTCTATACCACCTCATAAGCACTTTATAATTGCATTCCTTGTACCTAGTACAAGTAGCTGTTTTGTGTGCCAGGCGTAACATCCGTTTCCTGTGCTCCACCGTGAAGGTAGTCCCCAGATCTCTCTCCCATTTTGCAAAAGACGGCATAGATTCCTGTTCCTAATAGCACGTCAACAGTTTATATGTGAATGATAGCATGTGCTGGGCGGGCCCCTTCTCCATACAGAGCCTCTCAAACAGCGTAGGCTCTCTGAGCTGCCGGATCTGGAGCCTTAGAGTGGACAAGAAATGTCTAAGCTGCATTTGTTGCCAGCTATCAAATCTCAGGAGCTCTTTAGAATCAGCAATAGCATCTAAGGACACTAAACCATCTCGGCCACAGAAATCACCGATCTTATTAACACCCTTCTGTAACCAAATGTCCGCAGTCCCCCCCCCCCCCCCGGGGTGAAACGCAGGGTTCCCCAAAACCGGGAACAAGGGAGAAAAACCTGTCGACACCTCTCCGAATGGGAAATACCCGTGACAGATTTTAAGTGAGGCTCCTAACATGGGGTGCTTCATTTCTGCAGTTAAAGCCTGTCTCGGCAGTCAAGGGAGAGACACTAAGGGGAGCGTCGTGCCACCCTGCTCTATCTGGACCCACTGTT
Source organism: Gastrophryne carolinensis (assembly GCA_027917425.1). Taxonomy (NCBI): domain Eukaryota; kingdom Metazoa; phylum Chordata; class Amphibia; order Anura; family Microhylidae; genus Gastrophryne; species Gastrophryne carolinensis. The sequence goes on along the minus strand of CM051237.1, from coordinate 348,866,846 downwards.
TATGCTGTGCATGTCTACACCAGTCCACTATTCTAGTTAAGTGCGTGGCAGCATAGTATAAACCAGGGTCAGGAAGGCCAATCCCCCCATTGTCTCTAGACCTAATCAATATCTTCCTGCTTATTCTGGGAGTTTTCCCTAGCCAGATAAATTTAGAGAACAGTGCCCCAACTCTTTTAAGGAACGCGTTCGGAACCACAACAGGTAGTGCCTGCATCACGTAAAGAAGGCGGGGGAGTATATTCATTTTAAGGGCATTGCATCTCCCAAACCACGAGAGTTTTTTGAGAGACCAGGCCTCTAGGTCCTTAGAGAATGCATGGATCAAAGGGGGAAAGTTCAAGGAATAAATCCTCTCCAATGATTTGCCTAGCTTCGTACCCAGGTATGTTATGTGGTCTTTAGCCCAACTAAAGGGGAAGGATTGTCTGAGGATCCCCTCCCTCTCTGCTGCAACGTAAAGGTTCAGCGCTTCGGACTTCTGCATATTAACCTTATAGTTGGACAGGTTGCCGAATGTCTCCAGTTCTTTCATGAGATTAGGGAGCGTAACCTCAGGACCGGTTATAAAAAACAGTAAATCTTTAGCGAATGCTGCAACCTTGTAATGACTAGACGGGAGGGAAATACCCCGTATGTCAGGGTTCTTCCTTATTCTGCAAAGCAGGGGCTCCAATGTCAGTATGAAAATTAATGGGGAAAGTGGGCATCCCTGTCTCGTCCCGTTCCTGATGCCAAAGGGTTCCGACAAGGTACCATTAACTCTAACTAAAGCCGTCGGGTGCCGGTAGAGATTCGCAGTCCAAGAAGTCATGTGAGGCCCCAAGCCAATATGATCTAGGACCCCAAACATGAAATCCCACTGCACCCTGTTGAACGCCTTCTCTGCATCAGTCGCAAGGAGGATCGAGGGTAAATTCCTCTCAAGGGCCTGGTGGATAAGATTTAGCGCTTTAGCTGTATTATCTCTAGCCTCTCTATGGGGCATAAATCCTACCTGGTCAAGGTGTATAATCTGGTGTAGATGGGGGGAAAGGCGGCTGGCAAGAATTTTAGTGAAGAGCTTAATGTCAGCATTAAGAAATCAAGCATATTTCTGATGAGGGTTCTAGTGGCCACAGCAGTAATGGCAGAGGCACAGACTGGGCGCAGCGCTGTCCCCGCACATGCAAAGGCGTGGGAGGCCAGCAGGTCAATGCTCCAGTCATCAGCATCCCGCAGGGTAGTAGAATCAGGGGGATGTATGACAGGGGTGTTAGATAGCCCTATTATCGGGACATCCACCTCGGGGGGGAATGACCAACATTTAACCACCTCAGGAGGAAAGGGATACTTCCTATCCCAATCCCTTGGAACCCCGGGAAGTTTACTGGGGCACTCCCATTCCTTGAGCACAAGGGAATGGAAATGTGCCTGCTCTAGGAATTCCAAACCTGATGTTGCTGTATGAATGCGCTCCCCTCTTTGTCTGGGAGCCTCACCAGGGAGAGAGATAGACAGAACCTCAAAGATCTGGGTCAATAATCTATCAGTGTCATTCGGGGCCCAGGGGTCAGAGCCAAAATCTTCATGACCCCTTGGTCTCTCATCAAATGAGCCTGAGTCAGAAAAGAGCTCTCCATCAGAAGGGGTATAGCCACACAGATTCATAAACTCCTGAGATCCCATAGGGAAAACAGTATCATAAGGCGTCAGGTGCCGCTTCTTACCAGGGCTCCTACACGCTAAGGACCTCGCAATAGTCATTTCAGCAGTAGGTAGTCTAGAAGACACATCAGGCTGAGAATCCCCACTTGTATGCAACTCAGCAGGAGTGAGATTTAAGCTTGGGGGAGAAGGTGAAGTGAAACGAGGTGCAGCCACTGGCAGGACAGATTGAAAAACCAGCGCTTGCTCAGCACAGGGTACACAGACCCATGCCTTGTCAGCATCAGCATGAGGTTGTCCACACGCCATACACCGCCGGGCTTGTCCCGAAGGAACCCTGATCCCATTATCCTGGGATGCCTCCATATGGTGATTATTAGGCACAATATGCCAGTAGGGATTGACGCTATAAAGCAACCCTGGATGCCTCAATGACCCGCTAGGGAAGTGGGAGTAATTATACTAGGCCCAACTACAATTACACCGGGCCAGGAGAAGCCACTGGATTCACCCGTCTGAAAGACACAATGAGAAGAAGGGGCGTCAGAGCCCCTACACAGTAAATAATGAGTATTAAAGTCGCCCGCGAGGGCACTTACAGACCGCGGGAGGGGGGACCGCTACACACGCGCGCGCAACTGTACAGGAAAAAGGCGCCAAACGAACCTCGAAGGGCAGGCCAGAGCGAGCAGTGACACAGGGCGCGCCAGGCCAGGCCCCGCCCCCTTGAAGAGCGCGAAGTGCACCAGACAAGCATCCAATGAGGACGCAGGAGCGTCTGAGGCGACGTCGCCGCCCGGCGCGGAACATCCAAATGAAGGAAAAGGCGCGCACGGCGGCGGCGTTTGCAATAGTAAAAAGACAAGTCAGCGCGCCGGTTACCACATATACTAGTCCCAACACACATGCCAACAGGCGGTATGCACGAATCACGAGACATGCTCACCCACACCCCCCCCCTTCTTTCCCTCCTGAAGGCTACGGGGAGAATGAGGGAGGATAGCGGCCCTTTGCACAGGGCCCACCGCTACCGGGGCATGGGACAATAATGCGGGAGGGGCATCCCATAAAGGCTCACCATCAGCCTATACCGCCTACCCTTTGGTTGGGGACTGCGGTGGAGCAGCGCTCCTTAAGCACACATGGTGCTGCCTACCTTCACCCGACCAGCGCAGCCCTGGCTGGGAGGCACATCACACGAAGGATGGGTGGGAATAGTCCAACAGGGCCGCAGGCTTTAATAGCCCCGCTCACCTGTGACAGAGTGATAATTTCATGTCTTCGCAGTAAGCACGGCAGAGAAATCTGGGGATTTGTGGGAGGTCCCCGGGTATTTGAGGGGTGGGAGGAGCCTGTTTTTGCATGTCTCTGCAGGGCAGCGCCATCTGGCGGAGGATAACCCAAGTGTAAGTATCTATCTGGAGGACGTACTGTATACTAAGAATAAGGAACGGGTGGGAATAGTCCTACAGGGCCGCAGGCTAATAAGCCCCGCTCACCTGCGAGTAGAAAGAGCCATCTTCTAGTCATCGCAGCACAGACTGCAGAGCAGAACTGGGGAATTTGTGGGAGGTCCCTGGTACATATGGGGCCGGGAGGAGCCACTTTTCTTTCTCTGCAGTCCAGCGCCATCTACTGGATGTATTACCCAAGAGTAAGGAATAACTTCTGGAACAGGACGTGCTGTATACTTAGAATAAAATATTGCAAACAAAATTTCCCTGGACGGGGCAAGAAGATTGTCCAGGTATGCCACTATGCAAATCTGCTTTAACCTCAGAAATGCCATAGCTTCCGCTAATATTTTTGTAAATAATCGAGGTGTGGATGATAGGCCAAAGGGCATTGCTCTGAATAGCCAATGATAGGTTACTCCTTTTATCATTACTGCAAATTTTAGAAATTTCATGTAAGCCAGAAAAATAGGAACATGCAGCTATGCATCCTGATCTATAGAGGCCATCCAGATGCCCTGGAACAGGATATCCTCGATTATAAAGATTGACTCCATACAGAATATTTTGAACGTTTAACTGTTTTTGGTTCATAATCATCCAAAATTTTCCTGATGGTTTCTGAACCAAAAACACGTAGTAAAAAAACCTCATTTGTATTAGGTGAAATGTAACTTCCTCTATAACTGCCATTTCCCTTAGTTATGTAATCACTAAGGGCATGGCCTGTGCCCGATCTCTGGAGCAGTGGGTTACTAAAAAGCAATCCCCTGACCTTGAGACAAATTCCAGACATCCTGAATCCTCTCTAGAATAAGGGGATTCTGAGAGAACTTCTACCAGGACAGAAGAAAGGACAGAAGCTTCACTCCCACCGGACATACGTCAAGACTGCCCGTTGGGAAAATCGAGGTATCTTAGCTTCTAAATGGGGTGAAGACGTTTCCTTTTAGCTGGAAAATTCTTTCCCACCTTTTCCAGTTCTGATCCAAACAAAAGCTTACCCTCAAATGGTATACCACACAGGTGTGACTTAGATGACTGGTCTCCCTGCCAGGTCTTGAGCCAGAGGGCTCTAAGGGCACAATTAACTAAGGCCATACTCTTGGCATTGGCTCTAACTGATTCTGAAGCAACATCCAAAATAAAATGTACTGCTTTAGAAACAAAAAGCAGTGTGTCCAAAAGCTCCTCTTTTTTGATGCGTCACTAGATCCACCACTTTGTCAATCCAGAGCTCTACTACTCTACTGACAGTTGGTAGCAAGTAGGGGTCTGAACAGTAAAAGACTCAGTATCCCAAACCCTTTTAAGTAAAATGTCTAAGAGATCTCTAAGGCAACCCATGTCCCTAAAACAAGAGATCTAATTCTCGAGAAATCTGAACCAAAGGAGCATCCACCTTGGAACATTTAGCCCAAACCTTTATCTCAGATTCCTTAAAGAGGTGGTGACATAAGCAACAGTCGACATGGTTAAACTTACAGTAGAAATACTTCTTGTTGAGTGAGCTGTAATCGGACTTGGAAAATTAGATCCGTTGCAGGAAAAAAAACTGATAGTGCTCTTCATCCATTGGGCCAGTGTTGCCTTGGAAACACGCTGACCCTTCCTGTGACTCAAGAAGGAAACGAATAAGCTATTGGCCTTTCTCCAATCCTTTGACAAAGGTATTCCAGCAAACAGTCCCTGACATCCAAAGACTGGCAGAGGCTCAAAAGGTGGTGCCTGGGCGAGATACTATTTAGGGTGAGGGTCCGCTTCAATATCTCCATGGTATGCTGCCCTAAGGATGTTTTGAGAAAAAGGGGTTTCACGTTCTTGGTTTGTCAAGAGACAAATAAATCTGCTTAAACCTCACCCACTCCGATGAAACAGCTGTGGCAATGTCAGACTGAATCTAGACAAGTTGCTATCTCAGCTCCCTGGTACACTGTTGTGTGGCTAGGAGAAAAACCCACAGCTCCAAATGCAAATAGAGAGCAAAATCTCGGTTTGACCTTAAACCACCTGTTTCTCCATCACTCCTGAGAGCCGTTCAGGCAAGCCCAACAAACTCCTTATGTCCTTATGACTTTTTGATCCAAAACTAAATTCATCAACTCCCTGCAGTTTTACGTTAGTTCTACTATAAATCTCAAGAGTAGAGAGTGGTAATGTCCATAATACCCGTATAGTAAATTATATTTTATTATAAAAAGAACCTTGTTAAAAACCCTCAAGCTGTGGGCAGTCCGATAGTGAGGATCACAAATTGGTATTGGGAATCCTTTACCACTTATTGCGAAGCCTAGTAACCCCTGTTGACCTATGCTGTTGTTAGCATGGAGGTACAGTATTCTTAATATCCACAGTCAGCTAAACTGAAATTCAGAAATTGAGGCCACAATGATTCATACCTCCCTTTCAGGTTAAGAAAGGGACATTTTTTTAAATTAGGACACATCCCCTGATTGAGGAATGGATAGGAGGTTGTAACAACAATATAAACGCTTTGAATAGGCAAATTAACCATTTATTGCTGGATTTTTGCCCTCCCCCTCAAAGCCAGTTTGGGATGCTATGGTTCACCATGCACTCTGCTGTGACAGGTAAGAACATAAGGAATGCGGTTCAAGGTGAGGTATTTATCAAACCAGGGGGTTTCAAACAAAGGACATTCCAAATGCAAGGAGAGTTTTAAAAAAGTGAAAAGAGGTGAGCACATTTTGTCATGCCAGGGATAATTTACTGGCTACTCTAGACCTGCCTCACTATTCCAACTTTCCCCTGACAACTAAAGCTTCAATCCTTTTCCATTAGCATGGTCCTGTGCTGCTTAAGGCATCTCATAGGGTGCTACTGAAGGTGCTGGCGTTCAGGAAGCAGCTTGGGGGTCAAGGGGATTCTTCTGTTTCCTTATTCAGTTGTGACCTCAGTGTCCCACAACTGGTGGGCTGCAATGCTGCCCCTGATGCTAGGCTAGCTGTGTTGAAACCCTCTACTTAAGGTGGTAATGTCTACAAGATCACCATGCCCCTCTCCTCCCCAGGGAAGTCTCTGATTGTAGAGCATCCGCTATCCTCAGTTCCATGGGGAATTGGTCACAGTCTGCAGAGGTCTTCCTCTAGACGGTGGCTTTAAAGCAACCTCCAGATACTTTTGCCCTCCCCCTCAAAGCCAGTTTGGGATGCTATGGTTCACCATGCACTCTGCTGTGACAGGTAAGGACATGAGTGTCAACAGTACAAAAAGAGGAATGTTACATACAAATAGGGGAAGGCACCACAATAAGACCAAGCATAGAAGAAAGTAAAACTAACATTTTACTATTCATCCTTATTTAACTTAACAGCAAAAACATGCAGCAATATAAAACATGGGCAGAACAAGCAGAATGAATACAAGGTTCTTTAAGACCAAGAGTATTCTGTAAGGTGACCATCAAAAAATAAACATTTAAATCAGTAGTTTACTTTTTCAGTTGTAGGACTATACAAGGTGTAGTTTAACATTTTAAGACAGGATGTCAAGTTTACCCACTATCCCATTACCCTATGCCTACCTTTAGCTCCTTAAACAGGGGGCTAAAGTAAGAACGTGTACCTGTCTCTTAAAGCCAGTGAGTCATAACATCCCAAGCTGTCTGCAGGTTAAAAAATAAATCTGGGCCGATTTCCCAGACAGCTTTTGTGGCTCCCTCAACCATTAATTTGATCTAAAATAAATCTTGAAGTGAGAAGCTGCTTTTGGACCTAGAATAAATAAATAATATAGGCAACAGTTCACAACGCCCAGCTATTAACAGGGCCTCTATCCTTAGCAGTGCCTAGTCTACACAAAGCTCTACTTAGAAGCATACGAACTCCCAATAACCCCCTCATCTTGCAAAAGTTCAAGATGATCTGAAAAATATATATGAAATAACAGGTATCTCGATAGAATTCAATGTAAACATAAAGATATACACATGTAATGCTAAGCAATTTAATGTTCCACCTCTATATTATAGCTCAAAAATAAAAACAGGATTTTAGTACCTACTGAGCTTGTACGTGTGGGGTAACAACAACCATCACAGGAGAGGGGGACAAGAATATTAGAAAAAGCATTCTTGGAGGAAAAAAATGTTAGCAAATGGCTGTCTCTCGCAAGAGTTTCAGTTTGTGACCAGCAGTCAGAATAGGCCTGTCAGGGAACCGTGGGCTACGTGATCCAAACTATCAATCAGGGACCTCCGGACACACAGACTGGTTTCCCCAAACCCCGTCCATTTGGCTAACAGGTCCAAAGCTTGCGGACAGAGATTTTTGGCTATGGCAAAAAGATCTCTCAAGTTAAATATAGGTTTTAATGCCATAAGCACACTAGGCAGTGATAACAAACATTTGGCTATGATGGAATATGAATGAATACAAATGCTGTTCTGCATATAATAGTCAGTTACCTTGAGGAGCAGTTGTATAGTGGTGATGAAGAGCTTCCACAAGGGGTATTTCAAGAGCTTACAGATGATTTGGACACCTCCAGCACTCTGCTGCGAGACCCCTATCCAGAGAAGTAACATTCTCGTCTCCTTGGCCTACCTTTAAGCGCGGTCTTTGCCCATCCACCCCCTTCCTCCCAGACACAGATCCTGAATCATTCCTTTGAAGCCCCATGCTATCACACCTCCCCAGCGAAGAAGCATGCTGGCTCCTCTTTGTCCGAGCAAGGTGTTAGGAAAGCCGTAGGGGGGCTTTTAAGCTCAAACTGCCTTTCCTGAGTGTCAGAACCTCACGCCCATATATGGACTTCCTTTTCCTGCTAGCCTTGTAAGAGTGACATTTGTTACGTACAGAAAATCTTAAAGAGGGGGAGCCGGGCATCGGCGATAAAATAAAATGTAATATTTGCCCTATTCCTCACAAGGCCAAGTATAGGGACTACATAGATCTACGTATATTCCAACTATGTGCAGTTCCAAGAGTAATAATTGCCATCTGGCAAAAAACACTGTTAGACTTACCGGTAACAGATTTTTTGGGAATCCTTCAGCTTGACCATGTGGAGATATAATGCTCCACCCCCTGGGAGGAAACACAAAAAAGGAACAGAGTTTAAAAGCCCCACCCCTTCCTCCCCTCCTCAGTAATAGCAAAGTAACAGACACCTACCCTTGGAATATAGGCAGGTAATAGGCAGTCAAGCTGAAGGATTCCTAAAAAACCTGTTACCGGTAAGTCTAACAGTGGTTTTTCCAAGTCATCCTTCAGCTTGACCATGTGAAGAGGATTAGGCTTTGCAGACAATAAATCAAATCTATAGCGTTTGAGGAAGTGGGGTGATGACCACATAGCTGCTTTGCAGATTTCATCTATTGAAGCACCTGTCCTTTCTGCCCATGATGTAGCCATTGCCCTTGTGGAGTGAGCGGTAACTTCACGGGAAGACACTCCCCTAATAGAGTAAGTTTTTGCGATAGTCTGTTTGATCCATCTAGCAGTTGTTGATTTAGATGCTGCTGAGCCCTTATTTCTCCCACTAAAGTTTACGAGTAACAGTTCTGCCACTCGCCAGTCTCTGGTTCTTTCCTAATAAATGACCAGGGCTCTTCTGACATCAAGCAGTGAGAGGTCTTCTTCCTTTTCTTGCTCCATTTGGCAGCATTTGACAGAACTCTCTCTTGCGACCTGTTATCTGAAGTCAATATTTAAGGAAAAAACAACGAATTGGGTCTAAGTATGACCTTGTCTGGGAGTATTGCACAGTATGGTTCTTTGACTAAAAGGGCTTGAAGCTTGCTTACTCTTCTGGCAGAAGTAATAGCTAGCCGTAAACAACATTTCAAAGACAGCCATTTTTCTGAAACTTCATCTAGCGGCTCAAATGAAGGCGCCATTAACCCTTTTAATACAATTCACAAGACCCAGGTAGGGAAGCCCTTGAAGGGCACCGGTCTCTTACGCAGAATTGATTTGAAAAAAACATTGAAAAATTATTTTGAAATTTAATTTCCAGAAAAAACGGTAATGCGGAGGTTTGAGTTTTCAGGGTACTTACATCCAGTCCCTTCTCAAATCATTCCTGCAGAAACTCTAGTACTGTGGCAATTTCTTTTTTCTTCAATTTGTTAACCTCAGAAAAAAGTAGAAAAACGTTTCTATACCTTTCCGTAGATTTTTCTGGTAGTTAACTCACAACCTTCTAGTAGTGTTTCAGTCACTTTCAGGGAACAACCTTTTCTCTTTAATAACTGCCTTTCAGGATCCAGGATGTCAGTATTAGTCTTGACAGATTTGGATGCAGAATGATTCCCTGGTGGATGATGTCTGGAGTGTCCGATAGTCTCCACGGCCCTTTTATCGCCATCTTGATTATTTCTTGATTATTTTATTTATAACCACGTTCTTTTTGGCCAGAAGGGAGCAATGGGGATCACTTATTACTTCTTCTTGAGCGATCTTCTGGACCACTTGAGGTAGGATTCTGAAAGGGGGGAATGTATAAGGAAGGTGAAACTTCCAATGCTGAGCAAGAGCATCTATTGCTACCGCATCTTCCTCCCCGCCAATCAAAAATAATTTCTTGCATTTCGTATTCTTTTTGTTGGCAAACAGATCTTTCTGAGGATAACCCCAGGTACTTGTGATCAGACAGAACACCAATTAATTCAAACACCACTCGGTATGCTGAAACTATACTCAACCTAGAAGGTGTGCCAGCGTGTTTAGGGACCCCCTCAGATGGATTGCTGTCAAAGACTGGATTTGATCCTGTAATGGTATTAGGATGTCCTGTGCCAGTGTCATTAAATTTGAGGGCCCGGTACCCCCTTGGTGATTTAAATAAGCTACTGCTGTCACATTGTCTGACCTTATTTGTACTTCCCTTTCCCACCAAATTTCTCCTCAAAAGTGCTCCAGAGCTAGCTTTACTGCCAGCAGTATCTGTCCACCACTGCAGATCCCTTTGTACTAATGGATCCAGCTGAACCATCTTGATTTATGTCCCAGTCCTTGTGTGCAACTGTGCCCATTGAACTGCCGGGATGACCAAGGTCATTAACCCTAGTACCTTCATGATTAGTCTTAGGGATACTCTGGGACTTTCTGATAGTGCCAGAATTTCTGTCACTAGCTTCTCCTTTTTTTTCTTTCGGGAGAAGTAACTTTTTCTGGGTGCTGTCTATTATGAACCCCAGGAACTTGCATTGTTGGGAGGGTATCACACTTGACTCTTCTAGGTTTAACACCCACCCCAGACTCTTTAGCATTGTCAAGGTTTTTTCTAGGTCTGCTAACAACGCTATTATGGACTTGTTTAGGATAAGGAATCACAATGATTCCCTTTTGTCTGAGAAAGGCCATGGGTTCTGCTAGAATTTTTGTAATAATTCTTGGGGAAGAGGATAGGCCGAACGGAAGCGCCCTGTACTGGAGGTAAAGGGTCTTCTGATCTAGCTGTACTGCAAATCTCAAATACTTGTGGTGGGCTGCCAAAACTGGGACATGAAGATATGCATCCTGTAAATCTAGATTCACCATCAAGGCTCTTCCATCAGTATTCTCCTTACAGAGTAAATTGATTCCACTCTGAACTTTTGGTATCGGATGAATCTGTTCTATCTTTTTAAATTCAGACTCATCCTGTATTTCCCTGACTGCTTCTGAACCAGAAATATGTGAGTAAAACCCCTCCCAGGGTGAGGGTACCAATTCTATCAAATTTTTCAGCAGGAATTCCTGCAGGACTAATGGGAAAGCTTCCTTTTTTTGGGATCCTTTGGCAACTTGCTTATCAAGATGGATGACTGGGGTAGAGAGGCAAATTCTATTCGATACCCTTTTTCTTTTTGGTAATCTCTTTCCAAGCAGGAAAGCCTTCCCCCCACTGGTAATTGTCAGGATTGGTGCTTGGGTCCCTCGGAAGACTTACTACAAGGGAGCACCTTCTTTGGGGTCTAGGCTGATTCCAGCGTTTCTTCACATCTGCCTGTTTAGGCTGGTGCCTGCTTTCCCCTTACTAATAGGGCGAGAATAAAAAGGCTGCATTTTAGCAGGGAATTTCTTCCCCAATTCACTAAATCTAGATAAGATTTCATCAAGGCCATCTCCAAATAAACAACCACCCTGAAATGGGATACCACAGTTTAGTTTTAGACCCACTGTCACCAGACCAAGTATTTAACCAAATTGCCCGGAGGGCACAGGCCACTGGGGCAGAAGTCTTAGCAGAAGCTCCGATAAGTTACTGAGTAGCATTGGTTAGAAATGAAATGTCTCTATAAAGAGTCGGAAGGGCATCAATAAGGTCCTGGGCCGGTACCTTATTACCAATGTGAGTCTTAAGTGTGTCCACCCACTTGGTCATGCTTCTAAGGACCACATCAGAAGCCATAGCAAGTCTAAAAAGAAAGAGTGTGGCATCCCAGGCTCTTCTCAATATGTGATCACCTCTGTGATCCATAGGATCACGAAATGTACCCATATCCTCAAACTTAAGTCGGAAGCCCTGGAAATTTGACCTAAATAGGCGTCCACTTTGGGACACTTACTAAGGATTTGGGTAAGAACAGTTTGTTTTCAGGGGTATCTCACTCTGCCTTAACCATATCCTTTAAGACTGCATGTATTGGTTTTCTCAGAACATTTAACAAGAATTTCTCTTCCTGCTGGATCCCCAAGTTTCATAAAAATGCTGCAGGAGCAATTCCATATTCATATTCTCTTTCTTCCTGTGCTCCCTCATCCACTGATTCTTGTAAAGAGTCTGGCTCTTCCCCCGTTTGTTCTGGGTCAGATGTGATGTCAATCTGAACAGGAGTCGTGGGAAGAGTGCCAGAGTCTGGGCTAATCAATAACCCCTGACTCTTCACGAAGCAAAAGACTATTGAGACTGTGAGAGTGACAAAAATACAATTCTGTGATTACTCACCTGTAGAATTGTTATTATGAGTATACAGTACGTCCTGCTCCAGATAAGAATCATTACTCTTGGGTATTACTACGCCAGATGGCGCTGGACTGCAGAGACCGCGAAATTGGCTCCTCCCAGCCCCTCAAATATCGGGGACCTCCCACAAATTCCCATCATTGAAAAGCAGTTAACGAGAAGCCTGGAGAATGATAACAGAACCAACTAATAACTAAAAAACAAAGATAACAATCACCATACAGGGGATCCAAGGATAATGCAAACCAACGGTGGGGTGGAGCAGGACGTACTGTATACTCATAATAACAATCCTACAGTAATCACAGAATTGTATTATTATTAGTATACAGTACGTCCTGCTCCAGATAAGAATCATTACTCTAGGGACATCCAATAGTGTCCATAAAGTAGGGTGGGATCCCCAAAGGTAACAACAGACAGGTCAGACCACTGCCGTCTGCAGAACCTTACGGCCAAAAGCAGCATCAGCTGAGGCCCTAACATCAACCTTGTAAAACTTTGAAAAGGTATGAACAGAATACCAAGTAGCGCCTTGCAAACTTCAACAGAAGCCAGGTGCTGAAAAGCCCAAGAGGCACCAATAGCACGAGTGGAATGAGCAGTAAGGCGGAAGGGAGGATTCTTCCCCTTAGCAGAGTAGGCCTGAATCGAAGACCAAAGGGCAATGCCACAAATTGGTAGTGTTCATCCTCCAGAGCGAACCTGAGGAATCTTTGATGACCTGGAAAAACAGGAATATGAAGGTAAGTATCCTTGATGTCCACAGAGGTCATGAAGTCCCCTGGACGCAGGGAACTGATGGCAGAGCGCAAAGTTTCCATGCGAAGACGCCTGCACCTGACAAATTTGTTAAGGATCTTCAAGTCCAGGATAGGCCTGACTGACCCATCTCTTTTGGGCACGGTGAAAAGGTTGGAATAGAAACCCTTGCCCCTTTCTCGTAAGGGTACCTGACAGATGACCCCCAGCTCCAGAAGGCTTCGCACCACCAGAATCAGAGCCTGAGCTGACATAGGGTACTGAGACATCCGGGATCTGATGAGTCTTGGGGGCGGACAGGAGGCAAACTTGTAACCGGAGGACACTACCTCCTGAATCCACCGGTCTGAGACATGAAGCCTCCAGACGTGAGCAAAATGCTGAAGCCGTCCCCCCACCCGGATGGGTGAGGGCGCCCCTTCATGCCTGAGGGGGTTGGGGGAGGACTTAGGCTTGGAGCCCCAGGATGAGGCAGGGCGTCCATGTCCTCTGCCCCTACCCCAGAAATCTCCTCTGGCCCCAGTAAAGGAGACCCCCCTTCCCTGTCTGGATCCACGGTAGGGGGAAGAAAAGGAGCCTTGGCCCCGAAAGGGCAGAGACTGCCTCCTGCGCTGGGGTAACCTGCCTCCCTTAGCAAACAGGTCCAGGCGGTCCCCAAACAGGCGTAGTCCTTTGAAGGGAAAACCAGTGAGAGCCTTCTTGGTAGCGTTGTCAGCTGCCCACTGGCGCAGCCAAACGGAGCGGCGTATAGCCACCACTAGGGCAGAGGCTCTGCCCCACATCCTAATGGTATCATCCAAGGCAGAGAGGAAATAAGTCACAAAAACCTCACAATGAGAAAGAGCATTAAACTCTTCACTAGACACATCATCAGGAGCACCATCTAGGACACTTCTAAGCAGGGTCCTAATAGCCACCGCTCTAATGGCAGTGTCACAAACCGGGCGCAGCGCCGTCCCCACACAGGCAAAGGCATGGGACGCCAGCTGATCAATACGCCGGTCCTCACCATCCCGCAGCGTAGTAGAGTCAGGGGAATGCAGGATAGAGGTGTTAGATAACCCAAGGACCGGGGCATCCACCTCCGGAGGGGATGACCAACGCTTCACCACATCAGCAGGAAAGGGATACCTCTTATCCCAACTCTTAAGGACTCCGGGGAGCCTGCTGGGATGCTCCCATTCCTTGAGCACAAGGTTATTAAAATGGGCCTGCTCAGGTAACTCTAAATGTGGCTTAGCAGTATGAAACAATTCCCCCTGCTGCCTAGGGGCCGCAACCGGGGGAGAGATAGACAGAATCTCAAAAATCTGAGCCAACAGCCTATCAGTATCATCTGGAGCCCAGGGGTCAAAGCCAGAATCTTCATGGCCCCTGGGCCTCTCATCAGATGACTCTGAGTCAGAGAACAACTCCCCTTCTTCCAAGGGGGTATAACCAGACAGTTCAAAGAACTCTTCGGCCTCCATAGGGAAAAGAGTGACATCAGGCGTCAAGTGCCGCTTTTAAGCAGAGGCCTTACACGCCATGGTATTAGCAAGCAACTTCTCAACACTAGCCAGTCTAGCAGACACATCAGGCTGAGAATCCCCATTGGTATGCAACTCAATGAGAGTCAAATTCAAGCTTGAGGGAGTAGGTGAAGCCATACGTGGCGCAGGTCCAGCCGCTGGTAAACCAGGCTGCAGCGCAATCACCTGCTGGGCACAAGTAATACAGACCCGCACATTGTCAGCACTAGTAGGGGACACCCCACAAGCTCCACACAGTCGGGCTTGTCCCGAAGGAACCCCGAGCACATTATCCTGAGACGCCTCCATATGGTGATTATAGCGGCACAATAGGCCGATAGGGATTCACGCTATAACAGCAACCCGGGATGCCCAATAGCCCGCTAGGGAAGTGGGAGTAATTAGCACACTAGGCCTCACAAAATGTAGTAACTAAACGAGGGGTAGGGCCGGGAGAAACCAATGGAGTTCGACCCGCCTGAAAGACATAAGCAAAGAGGACCCCATAAGCGACATGCATAATGACATAGGGTAAATTAAACCGCTCGCGAGGGCACTCACGGACTGCGGTAGGTAGATGCCAGCCACGCAGCAGACGGAATCCAGAGAAAAAAATGGCGCCAAGCATCCCTCAAGAGGCGGGCCACGGAGAAGGTGACGCGGAACGCAAGAAGCAGCACACGTGACAAGCAGCCAAAGAAGGCGCATCAGCGCCTGAGGTAATGCCGCCGCCGTCAACCGCGGAACGCAGTGGAAGCGGCATATTCAAAACGCAACCAGTGCAACCAAGTCAGTGCGGAGACTGAACAAAGTCAACAAGCACACCATCCAAGTGAAGCACCAACGCATAACACCCCCCCCCCCCGAGAGCTACAAAACCTTTGATGAATCAATATTTTAATATCTCATCAAATTCTCAAAGGGGCAGACATGTATCATGTTTCGCCTGATTCGGCTTCTTCAATGCCCTATACATGTAACAAACAGATAAACATTTCTCATCATTAGTAGGTTAGTATATTCATCTTATCTTATGTATTTTTTTATAATAAAATGGTAGGAAATATTGAGAGACATTGGAATACCTTGTTTGATAAATTCTCATGTGCAGTTAATAATTCATATACAGCTTACAAGTTCCCCAAAAAGAATTGGTGGTGTGCACATTTTCCTGTTTGTCAAAACAGGAATTAGTATTAGAAACCAATTGTATTCCGAATTATCCAAAGGCATTGTAAAACTAGATTGTTGCCAAGTACCTCACCTGCGAGGAGAGAGCCATCTTCTTGTCGTTCGCAGTCCAGATTGCAGAGAAATTCTGGGGATTTGTGGGAGGTCCCGGGTATTTGAGGGGCCGGGAGGAGCCAATTTTGCGGTCTCTGCAGTCCAGCGCCATCTGGCAGAGTAGTACCCAAGAGTAATGATTCTTATCTGGAGCAGGACGTACTGTATACTAAGAATATCTTTCTGGACATTCTCAATAGAAACTAAATGTTGCTTAATATTGAGGATTTCCTTTAATAATGTAGCTGAATCTGTCTCTTTTTTAATTCGGTCACACCCCAAACACAAAGTCAACTGCCGGAAGTGTGGAACTACACGCTTCACAATGTTTGGATTTCTTGGGCGGTTTGGCATGCTTTTTATCTTTAGTTCTGGTTTTAGAATCAGCTTCATTCTAAAACATACATAGCAATACAAAGTACATATTAACTGACTGGCCCTTTAAACAGAAAATGTCTAACTGTAATGGCAGAGCTGCCAGGAGGTCCTACGGCATGCTGGCCATTGTCTGCGTTGTCCGACATGACTGGTGCTCCTTGTCCGGGTTGCCGCTACTCGAACGCTGGGACGCTGCCTCCGCTCAGTCCAGAACCAGTCTAGGGTGTCGGCTTCTACGCCAGCCGCCGCTGCTGCCCCAGCTAACCCTCCTGTCCGGCTTACGAATCGCACCGTGGTGGAGGGTGTAACCGGCTCTCAGCAGGAACTCCTCTGGTAATGTCCAGACTAGACTCTGCAAACAATAAACTAAAAAATAAACTGGCCGAAGTCTAACACCAAATATCTCTGTCCCAAGGTTTCCCAGGTAGGAAACACAAAGAACTGAGGATTGGAAGAAGGGTGGGGCTTTTAACCTCTGTTCCTGTTTTGTGTTTCCACCCAGGGTGTGAAGCATAATATGTCCACGTGGTCAAGCTGAAGGATGACTTGGAAAAATTATTTTATAAGACGCAAGCAGAAATTTTTTTTAGCCTCTTTCACCTGTGTCAACTTTCAGCCAGAGTGCGCTGATAACCATCAGGTCATGTAAGAACTCTAGCAGTTCAGTGGTTGAAGTTTTGTTGCATACCAGCAAGATCAGCCTTTTAGCTACACCAGGACTCGGTAAGCATGATTACATGCTGGTTCTTTTAAGGTGCCCAGCTCCTCCAAGCAGAGTGAGGAATTTGAATGATCCGTGTTAAGCAGAGCTTATTTAGGTTTGGACTCTATTCAAAAATTGATTCTGTACTAGTAATGAGTGATCTGATAAAAGGCTGAATGGTTATTAAACATTGTTTACTTCTGAGACAAAGAGGGCCCCGGTTAGCAGCCTTCAATTTAAGGAAACTCCAGAATATTCTTCTAGAATCGCTCTGTCCCTCATTTTTCTCATTGCTATCTGTTCCGGAACACACTCCCTCCATGTCAGAGTCACTAACTATTGCTCTTCCACCGAGCCACCTTGGAGTAATCTAAGGAAGATAACCTGGGATTCTTCCTAGAAGGATCAGTACCATAAACTCAGGAATAGAGAGGTTATCCATTTCCTGGTATCGTAATAAGCATGCAACAAAATAAAAGATATCTGTTTAGTTGTAAAGGGCAGGGGTCAGATTAGGATTGGAACGGATGTGCCAGGCATCACGGGTATACAAAGCTACTAAAGGGGTAAGCTGGGCTCATCCTTGCTGGGTGGCATGTAGGGCAACACGAGAAGAGAAGCTTAACAAATGCTGACTCATCATCATGCTCCCGTGCTGTGAGGAGAGAAGAGGAAGTGCTGCAGTAGCACATTGACATGTGAGTTTCTTCTGGGAGGATTAAGTGTGTGTATGATTGGTGTGTGTTTTTACATGACATTTGTATATAGGGCAGCAGGGGTTGTTTTTACATCTATAAAAGAGTAAGACAATTGTGTGTAGTCTGGATAAGTTGTAGTTTTGCTCTGTGCATAGCTTTGACAATATTTATCATAATAGATGCAGTTTACTTTAATGTGGACCCAAACCCTGTTCACCTGGCCCTAGAGCAATGTTCCCCAACCCTCTTGTCGAGAGCCACCAACAGGTCTGGTTTTCTGGATCTCCACACAGATGCACAGGTGAAGTAATTAGTGCAGCAGCAGAGCTATAGAGACAGTTATGTGGAGACCTACAAAATATGACCTATTGGTGGCTCTCTAGGAGAGGGTTGGGGAACACTGCCCTAGAGTGTAAAAGACTCTACAGAGCAAAGTAAAAGCTTTCCCCGAGGGGCATACTGATTTGGGATGCCCCATAGTGTAAAACCCCCCAGATGGTCTATAAAAACTCACCTGCTGGCCAATCAACACTTGCACTCTACTCATTTCTTTGGTTAGCAAATCTGATTTGAGATCCGACATTAGATGTAGCTGATGCCAATGGCCAAACCTTTGCAACTATTGAGAAATACCTGGTGTGTGTACGCAACTCAGCTGGAGGTATATCAGGGATGTGGTTGTGACTCACACATGCACTGTGGGGATGGCCGCTAGATGGGGTTTACTCACCAATCACAGGGCTTCCACACAGCAGGGCATCCAAAATATTGCCCTAAGGATGGGAAAATCGGCCTCTCTTCGCCACACTGACATTAGTGCCTCACATCTAGCTGGGGCTGTTTCTGCGCCAGCCATTCACAGCGGGGCAGTGGCCCACGCATGTGCTGTGGGATCGGAGGTTAAGCGAGTTAATTCGGCGATCACCCAGGTTTCACACTCGGAACATCACATATCAGAATGCCCCAGGTACAGAGAGTCTTTTAGATTCCAGAGCCAGCAGATATGGGTTTTGGTCCACAAAAAAAAAAAAAAAAAAAAGGATTTAAGAAGGATGCAAACCAATTAGCTAGATTTGATCACAGAACATCACCTTAAACATTTTGTTTTGCAAATTGTCAATAGGGTCACAAGCGTGAGAGAAACAAAAGGACACAAAAGAAATGGCAAAGATTTGAGAAAAATCAAACGTTGAGTGACCAGAAACCCATTATCCTCCAGCGTTGTCATATTCCAGAACTGCAACGTCCATGGAATGTGCAGATGTACAAGGCTTTCTGTGTTCTGAGACACAGTAAAAGGTGTACTGAAATTGTGCTCGCTCATATTAAAAGTATCATAACTAACACTCTTTGCAACTAAACAGGTATATTGTTTATTATTTTGCGTCTTCCTGGAAGGAGACAGAGGAGAATGTGCACTAGCTATGGCGTAGGGCACCACAAGTCTTATTCAGGAACAGACTGAGCAATTTTACTCATTCATACCAGAAATGTTCAATCTGCATGGACCCTACTGTGCCAAAGCCTGAGGCTGCACAAATCTAGGCGAGTGTTAGGCACTGAATAATGTAATTAAACCAATAATTATGAAATTAACAAATACTAATACATCCACCTTTTAGCTAGCCTCATATACACTCCCTAGGCCACCTCTCCTTGTCGCAAACTTAATAACACTTCCCGCATCCATCCCTTGCGCACGTCCAACACCACTAAAATGTTGACCCTGGCCAGACTTCTGCAACACCCTACATTGTGGTTTACCAAAAAACTGACCGAGACCTTTTCAAAGGATTCTGAACTCTCTGCTTACCTCTCACACCCACCCCAACCCCCCCCCACCCCCGGCTTCTCTGTCAGTCTCTCCACTGGCTGCCAGTCTTAAAATTCAGTCTAACATTTTAACTAACTACAAACCATACTTAGGAACTACAATATGTGTTCCCTGTTAGCGACCACCACAAAACCCCTGTGATATAATTGCATTGGTTGGTACACAGCCCGGCCCTTGTTCATAAGCACAACTTAACCCAGGGCTAGGTCCCCTTGGGATTCTCTGGGCTCAAGGCTATAACCACACCTGTTTGTTCTTTAGAAAATGTATATCATTTTATTAATTACATTTAAAACAATTTCTGTATTGCAATAACATTATTTACATTCATGTGCTTATCTCAAAGATATCTAGTCTGTGTTTGTTACAAAACCTTAGATGAATCAATATTTTAATATCTCATCAAATTCTCAAAGGGGCAGACATGCATCATGTTTCGCCTGATTCGGCTTCTTCAATGCCCTATACATGTAACAAACAGATAAACATTTCTCATCGTTAGTAGGTTAGTATATTCATCTTATCTTATGTATTTTTTTATAATAAAATGGTAGAAAATATTGAGAGACATTGGAATACCTTGTTTGATATATTCTCATGTGTAGTTAATAATTCATATACAGCTTACAAGTTCCCCAAAAAGAATTGATGGTTCGCGCATTTTCCTGTTTGTCAAAACAGGAATTAGTATTAGAAACCAATTGTATTCCGAATTATCCAAAGGCATTGTAAAACTAGATTGTTGCCAAGTACCTGATCTGAGTCCTGTCCCCTTTAAGAATCGTCAAAAGGGGATTTGAGTTGGGATGGGAGTTGAAAGAACTGTCCTAGGTAGTTGCGGTGGCGGATAAGACCCAAAAATCTGTGTTGGAAAAGTATATATATTGCTAAGTTGTAAGTCACGGCCGCGCTGCCTCCACCCGGCTTCCCCGTGCCCTGAAGGTCCCCGCTACACTTCAATTAAACGCACGGTGGGAATTTTCAGGCATGGGGACTCCAGGAAACCAGCCGCATGTGGGTCGATCACCTCCTCATCGCGAGCCTGTTGGATGAGCTGATAATATTCCCTGTCATCCCTGGCGAGTCTGGATATGGAGGCCCGGGCATACCACTCATTATTTAGAATATCCATACATATCTTCTCGCACTGCTCCGTAGGCATGACCACAATGTTGCCACCCTTGTCCGCCGGTTTTATTACCAGATCATAATTTTCTTCAAGTTCCTTCACTGCTTGCTGCAGTTGTTCATTGATATTTGATTGATATCCTAGTCGGTTGGGTAGGTATTCCAAGTCTGCCGTGATCAGGTCAACAAAGGTGGTTCATGCAGTCCGTAGGACTGCTTGTTGTTTATCCTGCAACTTCCATGCCCAATTCCTCAATATCTCTCTCCAGTTGTGTGTTAGTTACGGGGTCTGCTTGGTTGACCATAGTAGCCTCATCTCCTTTTTTCATAAAGTGATATTTGCATAATATTTTCCTAGCAAATAAGTGAACATCTTTTACTGCCTCAAAAATATCAAGTTTTTTCGATGGGCAAAAATTCAAGCCCAATTTGAGTAACTCCTGTTGCTCATATCTCTCTGTTGGAGGGTGCTGTTATCTGCATCTATTGCACACCCTACTGGGGAAATAGAATTTTTTTTGGCCCGCCGTCGGGCCACTCGTGACTAGTTTACCATCCTACGTCAAGGACTCGGGACATATCCTGAGGATCCTTGACGAGCTTTGGGTGAGCCCTAAGTCTACTCTGGTGACTCTGGACGTGGAGGCACTTTACTCTAGCATTCCACACAAGAAGGGTATAAGGGCAGTAGAATCTTTTCTAAGTGAGCTTGACGTTTCCCAACATAACCACAACCTCTTCCTGCTCCGGCTCCTCAATTTTGTCCTCACCCACAACCTCTTCCTTTTTAAGTACCAGCTATACCACCAGATACAGGGGATGGCAATGGGGACCACTTGTGCCCCATCGTTCGGGAACCTGTATCTGGGGTGGTGGGAGAGGGGGTTGTGGAGCGAGGATGCGATGGCCCAGTACCTGTGCCATGTAGTAGCATGGCACAGGTATATCGACGATATTCTGGTCATCTGGGAGGGGCCGGAGCAGGAATTTGTGGAAAAACTAAACCACAACGAAGTCAATCTTAAATTTACTTGTAATCTTAAATTTACTTGTAACAAAAAATCACGTTCCTCGACTTGGAAAGCATGAAGGCCCCGGACGGTCGTATAACAACAAATCTATTTCGCAAAGAGACCTCTGCAAATAATATGTTGCGAGCTAGCAGCTCGCACCCAGCACATCTTTTAAAAAGTATTCCGTATGGAGAATTTATCCGTGCGAGGCGCAACTGCGCCACCATGGATTTATTTTAAACAGAAGCGGCAAAAATAAGAACTAGACTCAGGAAGAGGGGCTATAAAGCGAAGGTTTTAAAATCAGCCTACAAGAAGGCTAAGAGCTCAAACAGGCAGGAATTACTATATAGATCTAGGAGGAACAAAGCACAACTAGGACCTGCCCTTATCATGACCTACACAAAGGCCCATGGCCATATACAACAAATATTGCGAACCCGTTGGCCAATCTTACTAAACGATCAACACTTACACACCCTTCTGCCTAAAGTACCAAAAGGTGATATACAGAGAGTCAAAGAACCTAAGAGATACGAGATACCCTTGTACATAGTCATCATGAACATAACTGAGGGAAAGAGTGTTGTAAGACAAAAGGCACATATCGATGTGGGGGGTGCAAGATGTGTAGGTATATAAAGGTGGGCCCAACAATATTCATAGGTGGGGCGAAGTACCCACAAGACACAACATTTCATTAACTGTAATACGGCTAATGTGATTTATTTGTTAACCTGCACCTGTGGTTGCCTATATGTGGGCAAAACCAACCGTCCTCTGAAAAAAAGCATTTATGAGCACCAATATAATATACGGATAGGGTCCATTAAAACACCAATAAGTCGCCAATTTCTTAGACATCACAATAAGGACCAGAGTTCCCTTCAGGTACAGGGCTTGGATCGAATACACCCCACAATCCGTGGAGAAGACATTGAAAAAATGACCCTCCAACTTGAGACGAGGTGGATCTATAGGCTGAGAGTGTTTCGCTACCCTGGCCTTAATGAAACCCTGAGCTTTGCCTCTTACCTATAGTAATAATATATTCAAAACCTAGGAATGATAAATCATAGCAAATTTACAGGGAGGGTATAGGAGCCAATGATGAGGTCTCAGTAATTAGAACATGTAAATAGATTATAAAAATCCGGAGATGTATAGGGAGAGGTTTTTCTAATGTGAAGTTATGTCTGAAGGATCTTCTATTTTAAAAGAACAGCACGCTATATATGTGATGATATGTAAACCCAATGAGAAATAGTGGAGTGCTGTCTAAACAGAAGAAGTGGAGGCATGTTGCCTTACTTGAAAACGCCAAGACCCTGATGATTATGTTATCAAAATAATCATAATTACACCTTAGTTATATACTATAATTAATCTGTCCTGTGGTAGTTCTGGCGCTATTAAATATCAGAACCAATACTAAAGAGTCACTGGGAATAAGCAAGCCCAGTTAAATAAGGAACTCTGTGTGTGACCCCGCCAAACAAAATTAAATACACATGGTAGCTTGATCACAAATTTATTAAGTGAAAAGATTAAATAAAAGGGCAAGCATAGGAAGGGGGATAACACCGGAAATCCAGTGTGTCCCTACTCGCCTCACAGTTAAAATCACAGATCACGATAAGTACATTTAAGCATGAGCGTGCAAAAATACAAAAATATACAATACAAGTCATGATTAATTAGCATGTAATCAATAATATATACAAATCATTTATATATGCAACAATATAAATATATACAATCCAAAAAAAACAAATGGAGCATACAGTAACAGTAGACTAGTTTCGCCCCCGTTTGGGGCTTTCTCGGCACCAATCTGCTCTCCTATAAAGATTGTATAGATTATTGCTAGTTCCCTCCTTCCATAACAATCATATGCAATGGAAAGACATTCCCAGAAACTCTAGAAGAACTCGACTGGATAGTCAGATATTCAATAACTATCAGACAGTCTGTGTATCCTTCTGGGGTCCCTGACATGATGGGGCCCATATAAAACAGATCATCTAAGTAAGGGGTTATATGTATACCCTGAATTATGTATACTCTGAAAAAAAACATGAGCCCTGCCAGCACCTTGGTAAACACCCCTGGTGCTGATGATAGACCGAAGGGTAGCTCCACAAAAAATTGAGCTAGTTACTAAGCCGAAAAATCTTCCAGCGTCACCGGCTTGAGGAACCGCACTGTACCGCTGAGGAGAATTGGAGATTGTCGGTGGTGCTAGCTACTTCGCTAAGCCGAAAATCTTTCCACGAAGATGGACTGAGAACATGGTTCTTCCTTGCTGCCGCCTTAGCTCCGCCCCCAAAAAGGCACGCAAATTTTGAATTTTACAACCAGTAAAACACAAACACATGGGAAAGAGCAATAAAAGAGGGAAAATATTTCCCTTGGTCACCCCCAATCAGGCTCACCAGACAAAAACCTGTGGCTGCTTTGCTTTTCAATGAAAGATTTCAGTCAGAGCGCCAATGACATTCAAAAGCGCACCAGGACCCTGGCGCTTACCCTTACCATCCTGATCTGGATACAGCTTAGCTGAGGAGGCACAGTGGGTCCATCCAGAGTTCAGTGGGTTTTGTCCACTTTAAGAGTCTGGCAGGGGCTTCAGTTTGGAAATTTGATGTTTAATGTCACTGTATAGGTTAATGTGTTAGCTGGTATGAATTGTTGGATGCAAGTCTTAATTCCCCAGCCCCTTCTATAAGGTCATATGGTGCATGCACGGGTTCTTGCCCAACCAAGGTTTTTGCCTTGCAAATGGCTCTGTAATACGCAATTGGGAACCAGTGTGGCCCCCATCCCCAAATGTGGGCACGCTCCCACCCCACAGACTATCTAAATGGTTGGGGCAGTAGTGTGCCACAGCCTAGAGATGCCGAAACTGTTAACATTAGAGAGGAAACCACCAAAGTGGTGAGTTTGTCCGGGCCCGGAGGGGGGGGGGGGTTACCTGACCCCTACAGAAGCCACTTTAGAAAGGGTTTTCTATTCAGCCATATAGAGGAATTAAAGCAACCGAAAGGCAGATAGTACTTTGTAAAAAGAGTATTTACAAAGAGCATACAGTGGTCTCACATGCTATACAGCCATATATCTATGGCTCTGTGCCGACGGTAAACACCCCTGAAACATGTGTACACAATGAATTATTATTATTATAACCTATACCCAAGTATTGCATCCCCTGGCAGTTTCCTGGAGCTTTGGGAATAGCCTATGGGATGTAAAGAGATAATTTGCATGGCTTTGCCTACTGCAGAGGATCATGAGCGAAATTATCTATTATTGTCATCCAGTGTCAGACTAGGTTCTCTGGGGCCCACCATATATTATTACCAGCTTACTTATACTTTTGGTTTATCAAAAGCATTTTACCTAACATTGTCTTTTGAAACTGGATGTCCACTTTAAGAGGATGTGGTCTGACTTAGAGAAAGCTGGAAATAACAGCCTTTCGGCAAGTAGGGAATATCTAAGGCAGCCATCTGCTTCCTCTAATCAACTTCAAGGATCCTCACTAGCTTAAAGTTTAGATGTCAAGAAAACAAATAAGTGATAAATTCACCTTCACCAGTCTTCTGAGGTATAACAATTGTGTCCTTTTAATTAAAGTGGACAAAAACTTTCCATTGCATCCCAAATACCCTGTGATCTCACAATTTTGTCAATCCCACATTGTATTGCATGCGTGGGATGCATCCTTAGAATCTTGGGGCTGAGGAGTACTCCAGCCCTAAGCCATTCTGAATGACTGGGGTGGGAGCACACCTCAGACCGCAAGGAAGCTGGTGGTGCAGCTCTTCCCCCTACCCTATGTTCAGAGTTCTGTTTTTAAACACAGCTGTATGCATGCATTAATATTCTGTTTGGACAAAAGCCAAACATGTGCCGTGGGACCACCATGAAGGTAACGTTTGATGGCCACCTGGAAGGGGGGGGGGGGCACACATGAGGAAAACAGACCAAAAATAAAAATCCCAGGTTTTGGTCCACATTAAGGGTCAAAGAGTTTTCATATTTGCTGAAGGAACCATTTCATATATCGCTGTGCTATGCTTATTTATCTACCTATTAATGTCATTATTGTTTCTCTACAGTACAACAGAGTCAACTAAATTATTTGAACATAACAACTAATGGTGACACATTGACAGACAGGTGGCCCATGATAAAATGAGCTGTCAGTGCAGGATAGGGTAAGCACTTCAGCTTTGCTATTGAATTGTTGTTGAGAGGAGCGCTTTTCAACAAATCATCCCACAAAGTGTTTGCTTATCTCTTTGTGGTTTAACCATTGTTCGTAGAGGTGTTAATAGGAAATAATGCAGCGGCAAAGCCATTGATAAACAATCAAGAATAAGTGTTCTATAATACACAAACCTAGGTTATGGCAGGTGGACTGCAAAACAGTTTGTGTATTAAACAAGAACTCCAGCCATCAAAAATACATAAAGCATAGTACAATTAACTGAACAATAACTTGCACCATATAAAAAATAATTCCTTAAACCGGACATTCACCCTGTATAAGGGCATATCTTATATGTTTCCCTCACCCTGTAAATACCGATTGCACTATAAAAAATACAATTTTGTGATTACTCACCTGTAAAATGGGTATTATACGTATACAGCACGTCCTGTTCCAGAATATATTCCTTACTCTTGGGTAATACATCCAGTAGATGGCGCTGGACTGCAGAGACAGAAAAGAGGCTCCTCCCAGCCCCATATATACCAGGGACCTCCCACAAATTCCCCAGTATTAAAAAGCAGTTAAAATGAGGCCCGGGAGAACTATAACCATTATAAAAATTGAACATAAGAACACTCACCATAAAGAGGTAACTAAAAATAATGATAACAAGGGTGGGGTGGAACAGGACGTGCTGTATACGTATAATACCAATTCTACAGGTGAGTAATCACAGAATTGTATTATTCTAAGTATACAGCACGTCCTGTTCCAGAATATATTCCTTACTCTTGGGACATCCAATAGAAGTGTACTTAAGGTAGGGTGGGATCCCCAAAAGTGAAAGCAGACAGTTTAAACCACTGCCACCTGCAGAACTTTGCAACCAAAAGCAGCATCAGCTGAGGCCTTAACATCAACCTTGTAAAACTTAGAAAAAGTATGAACAGAAGACCAAGTGGCGGCCTTGCAAACTTGTTCAACAGAAGCTTGGTGCTGAAAAGCCCAAGAGGCACCAATAGCACGAGTAGAATGAGCAGTAAGGCGGAAGGAAGGCTCCTTCCCCTTAGCAGAGTAGGCCTGTATCACAGCCTGACGGATCCACTTGCTGATAGTGGACTTATAAAAATTGAACATAAGAACACTCACCATAAAGAGGTAACTAAAAATAATGATAACAAGGGTGGGGTGGAACAGGACGTGCTGTATACGTATAATACCATTTCTACAGGTGAGTAATCACAGAATTGTATTATTCTAAGTATACAGCACATCCTGTTCCAGAATATATTCCTTACTCTTGGGACATCCAATAGCAGTGTACTTAAGGTAGGGTGGGATCTCCAAAAGTGAAAGCAGACAGTTTAAACCACTGCCACCTGCAGAACTTTGCAACCAAAAGCAGCATCAGCTGAGGCCTTAACATCAACCTTGTAAAACTTAGAAAAAGTATGAACAGAAGACCAAGTGGCGGCCTTGCAAACTTGTTCAACAGAAGCTTGGTGCTGAAAAGCCCAAGAGGCACCAATAGCACGAGTAGAATGAGCAGTAAGGCGGAAGGAAGGCTCCTTCCCCTTAGCAGAGTAGGCCTGTATCACAGCCTGACGGATCCACTTGCTGATAGTGGACTTAGCCGGAGCCAGACCCTTCTTAGGTCAAGACGGGAGCACAAAAAGAGCATCAGTCTTCCTGAAGGATTCAGTAGCCACCAAATAGAACTTCAGAGTCCTGACTACATCCAAAGAGTGTAAAACCCTCTATTTAGAGTTACTAGGATTAAGACACAGAGAAGGCAAAACAATGTCCTGATTGAGATGAAAAGCAGAAACAACCTTAGGCAGAAAATCTGGCTTAAAACGAAACACCACCTTGTCCTGGTGTCTCTCAAATAAGGAGGTTTGATGGAAAGCGCCGCCAACTCAGAAACACGCCAACAGAAGTGATAGCCACCAAAAAGATTACCTTAAGCGTAAGAATGGACAAAGGGGCCCCTGCAAGGGCTCGAAGGGAGACCCCTGCAGGGCAGACAAGACCAAGTTTAAGTCCCAGACTGGTAACATAGGCTTACGTGGGGGACGCACGTGAGTAACCCCCTGGAAGAAGGTCTTGACCAGGGGATGCTGAGCAAAGGATCTTTGGAAAAAAAATGGCCAAGGCAGAAACATGACCCTTCAGAGTACTGAGCTGAAGACCCAGATCCAAACCATGTTGCAGAAACTCCAGAACCCTAGGAATAGAAAACACACGACAGGGAAGCGAGTTAGACTCGCACCAGTCAATGTAAGTACACCAAACCCTATAGTAGATGGAAGAAGAGGACCTTTTCCTAGCCCTGATCATGGTATTAACAACCGAGGCAGGCAGCCCCTTTTCCATCAAGATGGAGGTTTCAGCAGCCAGGCCGTCAAAGCCAGCGATTATAAATTGGGGTGGTGTAGGTGCCCCTGAATGAGCAGATCTAGGACCCGGGGCAGGGCGTACTGATCCACTGCCAGCTGCACGATGTCTGCGAACCACACTCTTCTTGGCCAACAGGGGGCCACCAGTATGGCTGGCACCCTTTACTGAGCTATCTTGCGCAGCACCCTGCCCAGCAGGGGAAACGGGGGAAACACACACAGGAGCTGAAAACTCGTCCAAGGCATTGCCAAGGCATCCATGGCCAAGGCCAGAGGATCCTGGGACATAGAGACGAAGCCTGGAAGCTTGTGATTGTGACGGGACGCAAACAGATCCACATCTGGCTGACCCCAGCGGTGGCACAAGGAGCAAAACACCATGCTGAAGGACCATTCTCCCAGACGAGAGGTCCCCCTTGCTCAGAGAGTCTGCCTCCAGATTCTCCACCCCCGGAATGTACACAGCTGAGATGCAGGGAACATTCTCCTCCGCCAAGGACAGTATCAGGGACACTTCCTTGAGGGCCCTCTTGCTCCGGGTCCCTCCCTGATGATTGATGTAGACAACCGCCGTCTGGTTGTCCAAGCGGACCTGAACAGCCCGACCCCGCAGGTGTGGGGTTAAGTGGGCGAGGACCAACCTGATCGCCCTCAACTCCAGAATGTTGATAGGGGTACAGGCCTCCTGAGGGCCCCACTGACCCTGGAATTTCAGGGATTTCCAAAAGCCCCCCCAACCTGTTAGACTGGCATCCGTGGTGACAGTCTCCCAGCAAGGGGCCAGAAAGGATCTGCCTCCCAGCAGGTTCCTTGAGTCCAGCCACCACGATAGAGACCACACGGCCAGAGGGGACAGGACAAACACCTGATCCAAGGACACGGGGTCCCGATCCCATACTGACAAGAGGTGAAGCTGAAGAGGCCTTATGTAAACTGAGCATATGGAACCGCCTCGAAGCAGGACACCATTAGGCCCACCAGCTGCATTCCCTGCCTGATGGATGGATGAGGACAAGACGGAAGGAGCTGTGCTTGCTCTTGAAGACTCTCCACCTTCTGCTGAGGAAGAAAGATCTTGACCTGAGATGAATCCAGAATCATGCCCAGAAAGGACCTCGCCATGGAAGGAGACAGGGAAGATTTGGGGTGGTTGATCACCCAGCCGAATGACTCCAGTGTGGACACCACCCGCTAAGTATCCAGCTCTGCCTGTTGGAAGGACTGAGAAGCGATAAGCATGTCCTCCAAGTAGGGAAGAATGTGAATGCAGAGCAATCACTCCTGCCAGCACCTTGGTGAATACCCTGGGAGCCGAGGTGAGACCGAAGGGCAAGGCCACAAATTGGTAGTGCTGATCCTCCAAAGCAAACCTGAGGAATCTCTGATGACCTGGAAAAATAGGTATGTGAAGGTAAGCATCCTTGATGTCTACAGTGGTCATGAAGTCCCCTGGGCGTAGATGATTCACAGCGGAGCGCAGAGTCTCCATGCGAAAGTGTCTGAATCTGACAAATTTGTTGAGGCGCTTTAAATCCAGGATGGGTCTGATGGACCCGTCCTTTTTGGGAACAATGAAAAGATTTGCCCCTTTCCCTCAAGGGCACCCGGCAGATGACTCCCAATTCCAGAAGGCCTTGGACAGCAAGGGACAGACCCTGAGCTGACAGGGGGTTTTGAGCTAACCGGGATTTGATGAATCTTGGGGGTGGCCAGGCTGCCAACTTTATCTTGTAACCGGAGGACACTACCTTCTTAATCCACCGGTCTAAGACATGACGCCTTCCAGACATGAGCAAAGAGCCGAAGCCGTCCCCCCACCCGGATGGGTGAGGGCGTCCCTTCATTCCTGAGGGGGCTTGGGGGAGGACTTAGGCTTGGGACCCCAGGAGGGGCCAGGGCAGCCACATCCTCTGCCCCTGCCCCAAAAATCTCCGTGGGCTCCAGCAAAGGAAGCTAACCCGTCCATTTCTGGAACCACGGAAGGAAGGAAGAAAGGTGCCTGAACCCCGAAAGGACCGGGGCTGCCTTCTACGCTGAGGTAACTTGCCTCCCTTAGCAAACAAGTCCAGACGTTCACCAAAGAGGCGCAGCCCCTTGAAGGGAAAACCAGTGAGAGTCTTCTTAGCAGCGTTGTCAGCTGCCCACTGGCGCAGCCAGACCGAGTGGCGTATAGCCACCAACAAGGCAGATGCCCTGCCACACATTCTAATGATATCATCTCAAGGCAGAGAGAACATGTGCAACAAACTCCTCACAACGCAGAAGAGCTCTATACTCTTTACTACCTGCATCATCAGGGGCCCCATCTAAAAGACCGCTGAGCAGGTTTTTAATAGCAACAGCCGTAATGGCAGAGGCACAGACCGGACGCAGCACGGTCCGAACACAGGCAAAGGCATGGCAAGCCAGCTGATGTATGCGCCTGTCCTCCCCATCCCTCAGGGTAGTAGAGACAGGGGAATGCATGACGGATGTGTTGGACAACCCCAGAACTGGTGCATCCACCTTGGGATGACATGACCATCGTTTAACCATCTCAGCGGGAAAGGGATACCTCTTATCCCAATTCTTTGGCACTCCGGGAAGCCGGCTAGGCCGTTCCCACTCTTTAAGCACTAGATTATTAAAATGAGTTTGTTCAGGAAACTCCAAGCATGGTTTAAGAGTATGAGACAGCTTCCCCTGCTGCCGCGGAGCCAAGGCAGGAGGAGAGATACAGAGTACTTCAAAAATGTGAGCTAAAATCCCGTCAGTATCATCTGAAGCCCAGGGGTCAGACTCAGAATTGGCACCATAAACCTTAGGCTGATCCTCAGATGATTCTGAATCAGAAAATAATTCCCCCTCTTCCAGGGGGGTATAACCGCTAACGTCAAAAAATTCCTCAGCCTCCATAGGAAAGAGGGTAACACCAGGTAATAAATGCCGCTTCTTAGCAGAAGCCTTCTGCGGGCCAGAGGCAGCAATATGTCTCTCAAAGCTGGCCACCCGTGCAGCCAAATCAGGTTGAGACTCCCCACTGGTATGCACCTCACTAGGAGTCAGATGTAAGCGTGGGGGGGTAGGCGAAGCCAGAGGGAGCGCAGGCCCAGTCACCGGTAACCCAAACTGCAGCACAAGCGTCTGCTGGGCGCAGGGTACACACACCCTGACATCATCACTTATAGGGGATACCCCACACGCCACACACAGCCGGGCTTGTCACGGAGAAACCCCATGCACATTATCCTGAGAAGCCTCCATATGGTGATTATTGTGGCACAACCGGCCAATTGGGATTGACGCTAATAAAGCTACCGGGATGCCCCAATAGCCCGCTAGGGAAGTGGGAGACAATGGATCACAAAAAGCCCTCCAATGAGGAGTTAATGCTAATTAAAGGGGATAGGGCCGGGAGAAACCACAAAAAAGTTTGACCCGCCTGCAAGACATAAAACAAAGATCCCGTAAGCATAATACAATGAAGGTACACGGAAAAGCGAGCCCGCAGGGGCACTTACGGACCGCGATAGGGAGACGCCAGACACGCAGCACAGGAGCTCCAAAATGGCGCCCGCATATACCTCGAGGGGCGGGCCGCGGAGAAGTGATGCGGAAAACGTCATCCGCAAGGCCCGCCCCCCCGAAGAGCATGAAAACGAGCCTAACTGAGGGGACGGGGCGAAGGGCAAACGGCCGCGGGAAGGACATCCCATAAGGCTCACCACGGGCCTATTCCGCCTACCCTTTGGTGGGGGACTGCGGTTGGAGCAGCGCTCCTTAGCACCTGACAGCGGTGCTGCCTACCATCACCCGACCAGCGCAGCCTAAGCTGGGAGGCAGTGAAAAGGAACGGGTGGAAATAGTCCTACAGAGCCGCAGGCTAATAAGCCCCGCTCACCTGCAAGTAGAAAGAGCAGTCTTCTAGTCATCGCAGCCCAGACTGCAGAGAAGAACTGGGGAATTTGTGGGAGGTCCCTGATATATATGGGGCTGGGAGGAGCCTCTTTTCTGTCTCTGCAGTCCAGCGCCATCTACTGGATGTATTACCCAAGAGTAAGGAATATATTCTGGAACAGGACGTGCTGTATACTTAGAATATAATCCTACCCGCATCAACTGCATTTTCTGAGACTTTAAACATCCAAGATGGTGGCCCATGGAGTGTCAGGCTGCCTGCAAACAGGAAGTGTCCTCTGACTGTGGCACTCTGCATTCTGGGATTGCTGACCTTTTCCTGACCCCAGCTCTACTTTGTCTGTGCAAAGCACAGCTATAATCTGTCCCTTGCACTTTTGACCTCTTTCCTCTCCTCGGTATGTGATGTTACTGGAGCCAAGATGGCGGCACCCATAAGATTTTTGCAGGTCTGCTGCTGAATAAAGTTGAGGACCAGACCCTCCCCTGTAACCCAGCACCTAGATCTTACACTGGGAGCAAGAAGGGGGGGATTGGGGGGGCATTTTTGGCACCAGAGCTGAAACTGGGAGGGCTGCAGCCCACGGTGGCCAGGGGAATCAAGTATGCAGGCTGGTGGGTGATTGAGCTCTGTTTTATAATTGCTAATGTCTCACACTGACTGACTGCCCAAAGTTGCTGAACCGCAAAAAAAGGCCAAAAGTAGTTTGCTAGGTGTCCCTGTGTTTGCCAGTGAAGTAGCTTGTGAGCTTGAATGCCTATGCATATGTACTAATAAAATCAGCTACAGTCTCTAAAAAAGCCCTGCAAATTTAAAAAAATGTGCCCATCTGTTACTCAAGAGAGGTCACTGAGGTGCTATATCTTGCTGCCATGAGGCAAATTAATGTTACAGTATGAATATTTGGCAGAGGAAAACGGAGGTGCCTGCAACTTAATCTCCTTCATAAGTGACAGGTTCACTTTAGGTCTGCAAAGCAAAACAGTATGTCTGCAAACAATTCTTTAGAGAATTGAAACTTTTGTGTCATCGATGTGTAAACTTTCATTAAATCCTAGCAAAAAAAGGATATGACCTGTAATAAATTTGGTCAAGTTACACGGTTTCGCTTTCACAATTTCAGCATGCAGTTATGAAACAATGCTTTACTGTAATACATACTGTTTCCAGCTGATCCATAAGCTTTGACAGGAATTTCCTACACTCAGGACTCTTGCTATCAATCTTCATTCCAGTCTGCATAGCATACAAGCGACCTAGAATATATTAGAAGAGAAAAGCCTGTTGATTTCTGCATCTGTACATATTAGTAAGAAAATGATAGGTGTTGACCACAAATCTGCTTTTTAACAAGCCTAAATCTAAAACAGGCTCCCAGGACTGTTCTGCCTGCTTCTTTCACTCCAGATTTGAGGTGCCTGTTTTAAAATGGCCCTGGGCCTTGAGCTGGAGGACAAGTGGGACACAGAGGAATCCGCACAGGAGTGCAGAAAACGTAAACATAAATGCATGATTTGGGCATTTTCAAGTGTTAACCAGAGAATGGGCAAAATATCAGGAAGGCCTGGGTTGGGGATAACGCAATACTGTAAGTTGGTGGTTAAGGTCATTTGTAAACATAAAGTACTTTTATTTTGCTTTTTAAAGGGGACCAAAACCCAGGATTTTGACTATCCTGGGTTTTGGTCCTTTCCCCGATCGGGGGTGCCCCGCTGCATGAAACCCCCCCAGGAAGCTGAGGGAAGAAAACAGACACAAGAGGACCATAGACAGCTAAACAACATTCACTTAAAGCAAAAAAAATGGAATTGTACAGATAACTGGCAACAATATATGTGCAGATCTTTACATGAAAAAATACAATTCTGTGATTACTCACCTGTAGAATTGGTATTATACGTATACAGCACGTCCTGTTCCAGAATATTCCTTACACATGTGTAATACATCTACAAGATGGCACTGGACTGCAGAAAACAGCTTGTGGCTCCTCCAGGCCCTATATATGTCATGGACCTCCCACAAAATCCCCAGTATTTACAAGCAGTTAACAAGAAGCCGGGAGAACAATAACTTCAAAAAATGAACATATGAACAATCACCATACAGAGGGACATCCAATAGCAGTGTCCGTAAGGTAGGGTGGGATCCCTACCTTATGGACACTGCTGTGCGGAACAGATTGCCCCAGTCCTTACTGACATCTTCAGGAGTTCACTTGAGGTTGGAATAGTCCCTGTCTGAAGAACTCAGTCATCATTCCAATCCCAAAGTCGTCATCAGCTTCAGCCATGAAAGACTACAGACCCATTGCTCTGACCCCAGTGGTCATGAAAGTCTTCGAACGACTGGTAATACCATTCCTAAAGGAGGCTATTGGCTCACAGTGGGATCCACTGCAGTTTGCTTACAAAGCAAACAGATCTGCAGAAGACGCGGCCAATCTGGCAATCAAGCTAACATTAGACCATGTTGATCAACCCAGTTCATATATCAGACTCTTATTTGTGGATTTCTCATCCGCCTTCAACACCATTGATCTACAAATTCTCCATGGGAAAATGCTTTCACTGGGCATCTCACCAGGTTTATGTGGCTAGATTACTAACTTTCTCATGAACAGGACCCAGAGAGTCAAACTGGGCCCCCTTTATTTCCTCATCCAGATCAACAAATATAGGTGCACCACAGGGATGTGTTCCGTCTCCCCTTCTCTTTTCCCATCTACACAAACGACTTCAAATCCTCAGACCCATCTATCAAGATCATCAAGTATGCAGATGATACCACCTTGGTAGGCCTCATCAACGACAATGAGTCTCCCTAGTGAACACAAGTAAAAAACCTGGAATCCTGTTGCGAAGAGAACAACCTTATCCTGAACATCCAGAAAACGGTTGAACTCGTAATTGACTTCAGACGATCCCACCTAACGCATCGTCCCATTTCCATCGGTAATGGCGAAGTCAATATCGCTACCAACACAAAATTTCTCGGCACTGTGATCACGCAAGACTTGAAGTGGAGCAGGCAAGCTACCGTCATCTTGAAGAAGGCCCAACAGAGACTATACTTCTTGAGACAACTAGCAAGATATGGTATGTCTAAAAGGATCCTAAAGACCTTTTACAATGGTGCCATAGGCTCACTTCTGACCTCCTCCTTCACGGTCTGGTACTGCGGGATCACATCAAGACAAGAACAGGCTGAAGAGGATTATTAGGACTGCTGAGTGGATCATTGGATGCCCCTTACCATCCCTGGAGGAACAATTCACGGAAAGGATCTGCTCAAAAGGCAAAAAAAAATAGCTGAGGACCCAACACACCCAGGTCATTCTTTTTTCAAACTCTTGCCCTTTGGCCGGAGGTACCTGGCTCTCTTGACCAGAACCTCTCGGTACAAAAATAGCTTTTTTCCTCTAGCCGTTAAGGCGCTAAATAACCACCACCGATTAACCTGCCACAAACTTCCTGTCTCTACCATGTCACTGAGTTACCAACAACATCATATGTATATATGTTAAAATGTTAAAATGTATAATATGTATAATATGTAAAAATGTCTAATTTTATATTTAATGTTTATAGATCTAAAGGGGTACCTCTCTTCCAAAAAGCATTCCTTGTATGTATCCTGCACTTACTTGTCGGTCAAAGTATTCGTAGTATTCATATCCCCAAAAGTAACAGCAGACAGTTTAAACCACTGTCGCCTGCAGAACTTTGCGACCAAAAGCAGCATCAGCTGAGGCCTTGACATCAACCTTGTAAAACTTAGAAAAAGTATGAACAGAAGACCAAGTGGCAGCCTTGCAAACTCGTTCAACAGAAGCTTGGTGCTGAAGAGCCCAAGAGGCACCAATAGCACGAGTAGAATGAGCAGTAAGGCGGAAGGGAGGCTCCTTCCCCTTAGCAGAGTAGGCCTGTACCACAGCCTGACGGATCTACTTGCTGATAGTGGACTTAGCTGGAGCCAGACCTTTCTTAGGTCCAGATGGGAGCACAAAAAGAGCATCAGTCTTCCTGAAGGAGCCACCAAATAGAACTTCAGAGTTCTGACCACATCCAGAGAATGTAAAGCCCGCTCCTTAGGATTACTAGGATTAGGGGAAAGAGAAGGCAACACAATGTCCTGATTGAGATGAAAAGCAGACACAACCTTAGGCAGAAAATCTGGCTTAAAACGAAACACCACCTTGTCCTGGTGTCTCTTAAAGTAAGGGGGTTTGATGGAAAGCACCGCCAACTCAGAAACACGCCTAACAGAAGTGATAGCCACAAGAAAGGCTACCTTAAGAGTCAATATGGAAAAAGGGGCCTCACGCAAAGGCTCAAAGGGAGACCCTTGTAATGCAGACAAGATCAAGTTCAAATCCCAGACTGGTAACATAGGCTTATGTGGCGGACGCACGTGAGTAACCCCCTGGAAGAAGGTCTTGACCAGACGATGGTGAGCAAAGGATCTTTGGAAGAATATGGCCAAAGCAGAAACATGACCTTTGAGGGTGCTAAGCTGAAGACCCAAATCCAAACCATGTTGTAAAAATTCCAGAATCCTGGGGATAGAAAACACCCGACATGGAAGCGACTTAGACTCACACCAGTCAATGCAAGCATGCCATACCCTATAGTAGATGGATGACGAGGACTGCTTCCTAGCCCGAATCATAGTATGAACTACAGAGGCAGTCAGCCCCTTCTCCATCAGGATGGAGGTTTCAGCAGCCAGGCCGTCAAAGCCAGCGTTTGTAAATTGGGATGGCGTAGCGGCCCCTGAGTGAGCAGGTCTGGATCCTTGGGCAGAGCATAATGATCTACTGCCAACTGCACGACGTCTGCGAACCCCACCCTTCTTGGCCAACGGCGGGCCACCTGAATAGCTGGCATCCCTTCCTGAGCAATCTTGCGCAACACCCTGCCCAGCAGAGGGAAAGGAGGAAACACATACATAGTAACATAGTATGTAAGGCTGAATAATACAATTCTGTGAAATACTCACCTGTAGAATTGGTATTATACGTATACAGTACGTCCTGCTCCAGATATAATACTTACACTTGGGTAATCCTCCGCCAGATGGTGCTGTGCACTGCAGACATGCAAAAACAGGCTCCTCCCGGCCCTTCATATACCCAGGGACCTCCCACAAATCCCCAGCATTGAAAAGCAGTGAAAAAGAAGCCGGGAGAAACTACCAAAAACTGGTAATAACAACAATGATAGCAATCACCATACAGGGGATCCAGAATAATGCAAAAACCAGGGTGGGGTGGAGCAGGACGTACTGTATACGTATAATACCAATTCTACAGGTGAGTATTTCACAGAATTGTATTATTCTAAGTATACAGTACGTCCTGCTCCAGATATAATACTTACACTTGGGACATCCAATAGCAGTGTCCATAAAGTAGGGTGGGATCCCCAACAAAAGGCAGCCAGGCCGTCAAAGCCAGCGTTTGTAAATTGGGATGGCGTAGCTGCCCCTGAGTGAGCAGGTCTGGATCCTTGGGCAGAGCATACTGATCTACTGCCAACTGCACGACATCTGCGAACCACACCCTTCTTGGCCAACGGCGGGCCACCTGAATAGCTGGCACCCCTTCCTGAGCAATCTTGCGCAACACCCTGCCCAGCAGAGGGAAAGGAGGAAACACATACATAGTAACATAGTATGTAAGGCTGAATAATACAATTCTGTGAAATACTCACCTGTAGAATTGGTATTATACGTATACAGTACGTCCTGCTCCAGATATAATACTTACACTTGGGTAATCCTCCGCCAGATGGCGCTGTGCACTGCAGACATGCAAAAACAGGCTCCTCCTGGCCCTTCATATACCCAGGGACCTCCCACAAATCCCCAGCATTGAAAAGCAGTGAAAAAGAAGCCGGGAGAAACTAACTACCAAAAACTGGTAATAACAACAATGATAGCAATCACCATACATGGGATCCAGAATAATGCAAAAACCAGGGTGGGGTGGAGCAGGACGTACTGTATACGTATAATACCAATTCTACAGGTGAGTATTTCACAGAATTGTATTATTCTAAGTATACAGTACGTCCTGCTCCAGATATAATACTTACACTTGGGACATCCAATAGCAGTGTCCATAAAGTAGGGTGGGATTCCCAACAAAAGGCACAGCAGACAGTTAAAAGCATTATCACCTGCAAACCTTGCTACCAAGAGTGACATGAGCAAAGCTCTAACGTCAACCTCATAAAAACCTTTGAAAAGGTATGAACAGAGAACAAGTAGTGGTCTAGCAGACTTGTTCCACAGAAACCTGGTGCCGAAAGGCCCAAAGATACCGAAGCACAAGTAGAATCAGAAGTAAGGCGAGAAGAAGATTCTTCCCCTTAAAAGAACAGGCCTGAGTAACAGCCTGACAAGTCCAAAAGCTAACAGTAGCCTTGGCAGAAGCCGAAACTTTTCCTAGGACCAGAAGGGACGACCCATCCAAGTAAAGACCAGGCCAAAGACCGCATAACCCCTGGAATCAGATGAAATCAGGCACATACAGGATGGAGATGCCCGCAAACCCCAAGGGGCAACAGTCCCCCTAAGGGATTCAGGAAAACACGTCCAACACCTGTTGAGGGAATGTAGACTCCCTTTTCTCAGCGATACTAGGAATAAGGCCCAGAAGAAAGGCAAAGTCTTGAATACATGAGCATAAGACACCACCTTAGGCAGAAGGTCCGGCGTA
This sequence comes from Gastrophryne carolinensis, assembly GCA_027917425.1. Classification (NCBI taxonomy): domain Eukaryota; kingdom Metazoa; phylum Chordata; class Amphibia; order Anura; family Microhylidae; genus Gastrophryne; species Gastrophryne carolinensis. Next base: position 348,828,281 of record CM051237.1, on the reverse strand, counting down.
AAGCGGAACACCACCTCATCTTGGTGTATATATCTATGAACGAGGGCTAGCTAAACAGAGCCGCCCGCTCAGGCACACGGCTGACTGAAGTAACAGTCCCTAGAAGGACAACTTGAGGGTAAGAACAGTCAGACAGCATCCGGAATAGGTCCAAGGGAACACCCCGCAAGGCAAGCAGAATAAATTCGAATCCCAACAGGGAACATAGAATTACGTGGGGGATGCACATGAGTAACCCCCTGAAAGAAGCCTTAATCAAGGAAACTGAGCCAAAGACTTCTACAGGAAGTCGGACAGGGCAGAACCTGACCCTTCCGAGTACTGAGTTGGAGAATTCCAACTCCAACCCATCCTGTAATAACTCTAGAACCCTGGGAACAGAGAACGCCCGACAGGGAAGAGACCTAGACTCACACCAATCAATATGGGTATGCATACCCTATAATAGATGGAAGAAGAAGAAGAAGCTTGCTCCTAGTCTTCCCATAGTCTCAATCACCAAGACAGATAAGCCTGTCTCCATCAAGATGGATGTTTCAGCAGTCAGGCCGTCTAGGCCAGAGTCTGTAGATCGGGGTGATGTAAAGGGGCCCTGAGTGAGCAGAGCTGGCACTCCTGGCAGAACGCACAGATCTACTGTCCTCAGTACCACGTCTGCGAACCACACTCCACTGGGCCACCCGGGGCCACCAGAACCACTGGTCCCCCCTTCCAGAGCAATTTTACGCAGAACCCTGCCTAGCAGGATGCATGGATCATAACATTACTAAATCATCATGACCACGGCCAGAGAATCCTGGGACAGGGAAACAAGGGCCGAGAGCTTGTGATAGTGACGGGGCACACACAGATCCACACTGGTTGGACCTCATAGTGACACAAGGATTAGCACATCCTGTCGCAGAGGGACCTCCACCGGAGCGAATACCACTGATATGCAGGGAACATTGTCCACCACCCAGATCAGGATCGGAGACACTTCCCGGAGGACCCTCCTGCACCAGGTCCCTCCCTGAATATTCAATGTAGGCCAAGGCCGTCAGCTAGGCCTAGGTCCCCCGAACAGGCAGGCCCTGAAGAGGAGTAGGCAAGCGAGTTAGAACTAACTTAAACGCTCAGAGATTCAAACATTGATAGGTGTATAGGCCTCCTAAGGGCCCTACCTCCCCTGGAACCGTAGGGACTTCCCGAAGAAGACCCCCCTCAACCTGATAGATTGGCATCCATGGTGACTGTCTACCCAGGAAAGGGCAAGAAGGGACTGCCCTCAGGCAGGTTCCTTGAGTTCATCCACTACAAGAGGGACCTCCTCACCAGGGAGGAAGGCACACATACCCTGCTCCAGGGATGCTGAGTCCTTGTCCCGTAGGACAAATAGGAGAAGTTGCAGAAGGTCCCAGGGGGGACTGAGCATAAGGGGCCTCTTCGGAGTACACCACCAGCGGGCCCACCAGCTGCATCCCCTGCCTGGTGGAGGGACGGGGACAGCTAAGAGGGACTGAGCCCATACAACCAGATTGTTCACTTTATTGCTGAGGAAGGAAGATCCTTGCTTGAACTATATAAAATTCATTCATAGGAATGGAGTTACCAATGAAGGGGTCAATAAGGACTTGGGGTGTTTGATCACCCTTCCAAATGACTCCCAAATGGACACCCTCCAGCCGAGTATCCAACGTAGCCAGACGTAGAGACTGGGAAGTGATGGGGACGTCCAGGTAGGTCATCGCACGGACGCCCCTTGGTCTCGTGAGAAACCACACCCCCGTCAGCACCTTGGTGAGCACTCTGGGAGCTGAAGAGAGGCCAGATGACAAGGTCACAATTATCAGTGTTGGTCAACCAACGCGAATCTGAAGAACCTCGGTGTCCAGAAGACACAGGGAAGTAAAAATAAGCAGCATTGAGCTCCAAAGACGGCAAGAAGCCCCCGACGCGCAAGGAGCCGATGGCCGAGCGCAGTGTTTCCATTGCAGAAACCGCCTTTAATTGACGAATTGCTGAAAATCTGTGAGACCAGATTGGGCCAGACTGACCCATCCTTTTTTGGGGAACTGTGGAAAGGTTAGTGTATCGGCCCCTGCCTCTGCCTATTAAGGGCAATCTGCAAGAGACCGCCAGACCCCGCAGGCCTTGCATGGCCTGCACCAGCACCTGAACAGAGGCAGGGACCAGGAGCACCCGGGACCCAATTATCTTGGGGGAGGCCGCGCAGCAAACTCTATCTTGTATCCGGAGGGCACTACCTCCTGAATCCACCAGTCTGAGGCATGATACCTCCTGGCATGAGCAAGGTGCCGCAGCCGTCCCCTCACCCAGACGGGCAAGGGCACCCCAACATGCTTGAGGGGATGTTGGTGGAAGACTTAGGCTTAGCCCCGCCAGAGGGACCAGGGCATTATATGCTGCGCCTGGGGCAGGAATCTGCACAAGCCCCCAGGAAGGACACCCCTGGTTCTTGTTTTACACTATGGTAGGGAGGAGGAGGGGTTACCCTGCCCCGAGGGGCTGGGACGGCCGCCTACGTTGGGGTGAATTGCCCTTATTTACCAAACAGGTCCAAACGGCCCCAAACAGGTGTTGCCCTCTAAAGGGGAGCCCAGTAAGAGTCTTCTTAGCATCATCGTCAGTACCCCACTGTCGCAGCCAAACCAAGCGACGTATAGCCACCACAAGGGCAGAAGTCCTTGCACACATTCTAATGGTGTCATCCAGTGCTAATAGGATACATTTTACAAATACATCACAACTGGAGAGTGCATGAAACGCATCCCAGGGGAGATACTAGAGTGATTATCAAGCATCTTTCTGATGAGGGTTCTAGCGGCCACTGCAGTGATGACCGCGGCACAGACCGGGTGCAGCGCCGTCCCTGTACAAGAAAAGGCGTGGGAGGCCACAGGTCAATGCGCCGGTCCTCAGCACCCCGAAGGGTACTATAAGCAGGGGCTGTAATTAAAGGGGGGGGGTTAGAAACCCCTACGATCTGCGCATCCACCACGGGGGGTGATGACTAACAATTGACCACCTCAGGGGGAACAAGGGGTATTTCCTATCCCAGTCCCCTGGGACCCCTGGAATTTACTGGGGCCCCTGCGCCCTGACAACCTCGCCATAATCTGATCAGCCGTAGGCAGGCTGGAAGACACAGCAGGCTGCAAATCCCCACTTGTATGCGACTCAGCAGGAGTGAGAATTAAGCATGGGGAAATAAGTGTATTGAAACGAGGTGCAGCCACTGGCAAGCCTGATTGCAGGGCCAGTGCTTGCTCGGCACATGGTGCGCAGGTCCGTGCCCTGTCAGCATTAGCATGGGGTTGACCACACGCTATACACAGCCGGTCTTGTCCCAGAGGGACCCCGGTCACATAATTCTGAGATGCCTCCATATGGTGATTATCTAGGCACAATATGCCAGCAGGGATTTAAGCAATAGGCAACCCTGGATGCCCCAAAGACCCGCTAGGAAGGTGGGAGAATTTTACAAGGCCCGCAATAATTTAACCCAGGCCGGGGAAGCCACTGGATTCAACTGTCTGAAAGACATAATGGGAATAAAGGGTGTCAGAGCCATGCGCAGTAATAAGAATCATGAAAATCGCCCGTGAGGGCACTTACAGACCAAGGTAGGAGGAGGGCGGTAACCCAGCGCGTGCGACTAACATCACAAAATGGCGCCAAGCGAACCTCGAAGGGTGGGCCAGAGCGGGCCGTGACGCGGAGCGCGCCAAACCAGGCCCCCACCCCCCTGAAGAGCGTGAAGCTCTAAGGCAGTAGTCAATATTGTAAAGAGAAGCAGAGTGTATGACACACATAGCATAGATGATTTTTGCCAACTGAGACGCTGCAGCGTCTGGGGTCAATATTGTAAAGAGAAGCAGAGTGTATGACACACATAGCATAGATGATATTTGCCAATGGAGACGCCGCAGCGTCTGGGGTCAATATTGTAAAGAGAAGCAGAGTGTATGACACACATAGCATAGATGATTTTTGCCAATGGAGACGCCGCCGCCCGGCGCAGCACGTCCAGTAAGGAAAGAGCGCGGAGGCGGCGGCAGATAACAAAAAAGCAAACAGCGCGCTCTGACACCAAGTTACAAGTCAAGGACAATACTAAGGCCATAATCGTGTAATCGCAGTACACTTGAGACCGCCACACCCCCCCCCCCCCTTCTTTCTCCCTGATCTACGGGGGGAAACGAGGGAGGATGGCGACCCTTTGGATAGGGCCCACCGCTACACAGGGTAATAATGCGGGAGGGGCATCCACTGGTCCCTGGGTTTTTGCATGTCTGCAGTGCACAGCGCCATCTGGCGGAGGATTACCCAAGTGTAAGTATCTGGAGCAGGACGTACTGTATACTTAGAATAAAGACTTTAGTCCATCCAGTTCAGCCTGTATAAATCCTTCCAGTGGTCTAGTAGCCATAGCTGGAAATGTTATTACATGCCAGGAAGGCATCAAGGCCACTTTTGAACGTTTTTACTGTATCCATCATTACTACCTCCTCTGGCAGCGAGTTCCATAGTCTCACTGCTCTTACAGAGAAGAATCCCCTCCTATGTTGGTGGAGAAAACATCTTTCCTCTAACCTTAGTGGATGCCCCCGGGTTATGGTTACACTCTACACTCCGGGGTATAAATAGATTGTGGGACAGATCTTGTATATATTTATACATAGTTATTAGATCACCCCTCAATCGTCTTTTTTCTAGACTAAATAAACCTAACTTGGACAATCTTTCCGGGTACTCTAGCCCCCGCACTCCTTTTATTAACTTTGTTGCCCTTCTTTGAACGTGCTCCAGTTCGGATATGTCCTTCTTAAGCACAGGTGCCCAGAACTGTACACAGTATTCCATATGGGGTCTGACCAGTGACTCATACAGGGGTAAAATGATGCTCTGGTCATGAGCACCTATGCCCCTCCTGATGCACCCCATGATCCTATTTGCTTTGGCAGCAGCTGTCTGGCATTGATTACTACAGTTGAGCTTATTGTCAACTAAAACCCCTAGGTCCTTTTCCATTGTTGTTTTACCAAGTGTTTCTTTATTTAGTGTGTAATCATGACACAGATTTCTCCTTCCCATGTGCATAACCTTACATTTATCTGTGTTAAACTTCATTTGCCATTTAACTGCCCGTGCTTACAATTTATCTAAATCTGCCTGCTGTCCTCTTTTGTTTTAATTACTTTACTCAGCTTAGTATCATCTGCAAAGATTGAGACTTTACTGTTTAATCCATACCCAATGTCATTTATATATATTGAAGAGAATTGGTCCCAGAACTGACCCTTGTGGTACTCCACTAGTAACAGTGACCCATTGAGTTCCAGCTCAGTGAGATCCAGACTCTTTTGCATGATAACAATGTCTCTCAGTGTTGCCAATTGCTTATTTAGATCGTGAATGAAGGCTTCCAAATCAGCGATTCGCAGACATCCGGGGCATATATATCCACCATTGACCGATTGATCAAAAAGTGCATACATAGCACAAGATGTACACTGGACAGCATTGTTAGGCATGGAGCCCATTGTATCAATTTGTGGGAACAATTTACAAAACTTAAAATAACAATATGAAATCAACGGCAGATACTTACAGCTTCAGAACTTCTGCTTTTAACTCCTGCTTTAACTCACCCCTTCCAAGCAGCCACTTACAGAGTCAGCCTCCAAGAGCAAGCTCCACGAGTTGTGTGCTGCCTTATAACACACCTGCTTCAATTAGGCCTCAATTAGGCCTCAGCAGGAATCCAAGAGAGAGAAAGTGAAGAAAAAAAAAAAACTTTTTTTTTTCTTTTGTTTAAATTTGTGACAGCATTAACACACTGATTCACAAAAATAAAACAAACACAGTTTGCTATATTTTAATTACCAAATGAGCTCAGTTTCCCCAAGCTTACCACAGGAGATCCTGCTCCAGAGGGAAAGGAGGAAACACATGGAGAAGCTGAAAACTCTTCCAAGACATTGCTAGAGCATCCGCGGCCAAGGCCAGAGGGTCCTGTGACATAGAGACAAAGACTGGAAGCTTGTGATTGTGACTGGACGCAAACATCTGGCTGACCCCAACGGTGGCACAGGGAGTGAAACACCCTGCTGCTGAGGGACCATTCTCCCAGATGAGAGGTCCCCCTGCTGAGGGAGTCTGCCTCCAGATTCTCCACCCCCGGGATGTACATGGCTGAGATGCAGGTAACATTCTCATCTGCCCAAGACAGTATCAGGGACAATTCTTGAGAGCCCTCTTGCTCCGGGTCCCTCCCCTGATGATTGATGTAGGCAATCGCCGTCTGGTTGTCTGAGCGGATCCGCCCGACCTCGAAGGTGTGGAGTCAGTTGGGTGAGAACCAATTTTATCGCCCTCAATTCCAGAATGTTAATAGGGGTGTAGGCCTCCTGAGGGCCCCACTGGCCCTGGAATTTCAGGTATTTCCAGAAGCCCCCCCAACCTGTCAGGCTGGCATCTGTGGTGACTGTCTCCCAGCACAGGGCCAGAAAGGATCTTGCCCATCAACAGGTATCTTGAGTCCAGCCACCACAAGAGAGACCGTCTGGCCAAGGGGGGCCGAACCAGCACCTGATCCAGGGAACGAGGGTCCCGATCTAAACTGACAAGAGGTGTATTTGAAGGGGTCTCATTTAAAACTGAGCGTATGGAACTGCCTCGAAGCAGGACACTATCAGTCCCACCAACTGCATCACCTGCCGGATGGAGGGATGAGGGGAAGACAGAAGATGCCTGGCTAGGGCCTGAAGACTCTCCACCTTCTGCTGAGGGAGAAGGATCTTGACCTGACATGAATCCAGAGTCATGCCCAGAAAGGACCTCACCATTGACAGTGACAGGAAAGACTTGGGGTGGTTGATCACCCAGCCGAAGGACTCCAAAGTGGACACCACCAGCTGGATATCCAGCTCGGCCTGCTGGAAGGACTGAGAAGTGATGAGAATGTCGTCTAAGTAAGGCAGGATGCAGATGCCTTGAAATCTCAGCAGAGCCAGTACACCCGCCAGCACCTTGGTGAATACCCTGGGAGCCGAGGTGAGACCGAAAGGTAAGGCCACAAATTGATAGTGCTGATCCTCCAGAGCGAACCTGAGGAATCTCTGATGACCTGGAAAGATTGGTACATGAAGGTAAGCGTCTTTGATGTCTACAGAGGTCATGAAGTCTCCTGGGGGCAGGGAATTGACAGCTGAGTGCAGAGTCTCCATGCGAAAGTGTCTGGATCTGACAAATTTGTTGAGGCACTTTAAATCGAGGATAAGTCTGATGGACCCGTCTTTTTTGGGAACAATGAAAAGATTGGAATAGTATCCTCTGCCCCTTTCCCTCAAAGGCACCTGGCAGATGACCCCCGACTCCAGAAGGTTTTGGACAGCAAGGCACAGACCCTGAGCTGACAGGGGGTTTTGAGCCATCGGGGATTTGATGAATCTTGGGGGCGGCCAGGCAGAAAACTCTATCTTGTAACCGGAGGACACTACCTCCTGAATCCACCGGTCTGAGACGTGAAGCCTCCAGATGTGAGCAAAGAGCCGGAGCCATCCCCCCACCCGGATGGGTGAGGGCGCCCCTTCATGCCTGAGGGGGCTTGGGACCCCAGGAGAGGCCAGCACGGCCACGTCCTCTGCCCCTTTCCCAGTGATCTCTTTGGAGCCCAGTAAAGGAGACTCCTCGGCCAGTTCTGGAACCACGGAAGGAAGGGAGAAAAGCATCCTCCTACGTTGAGGTAACCTGCCACCCCTGGCAAACAAATCCAAACGGTCCCCAAAGAGACGCAGGCCATTGAAGGGGAAGCCAGTAAGGGCTTTCTTAGCAGCATTATCAGCTACCCATTGACGTAGCCAGACAGAGCGGCGTATAGCCACCAACAAGGCAGAAGTTCTACCACACATTCTAATGGCATCATCCATAGCAGACAGAATATATGCAATAAATTCCTCACAAAGCAGGAGAGATCTATACTCTTCCCTACCCGCATCCTCAGATGCCCCGTCCAAGAGACTCTTAAGCACCCCTTTAATGGCAATAGCCGTGATAGCAGAGGCACAAGTCGGGCGCAGAGCCGTCCCCACACAGGCAAAGGCGTGACAGGCCAGTTGGTCCAAGCGCCAGTCCTCCACATCCCGCAGGGTAGTAGTATCAGGAGAATGCATGACAGATGTATTGGACAACCCGAGAACGGGCGCATCCACCTCGGGAGGACATGACCGACACTTGACAACATCAGCAGGAAAGGGATACCTCTTGTTCCAACTCTTAGGCACTCCTGGCAGCTTGCTAGGCCGTTCCCATTCCTTGAAAATTGGATTATTAAAGTGAGACTGCTCAGGGAACTCTCAGTGTGGCTTAACCGTATGAAAAATCTCGCCCTGCTGCTGCGGGGCCACTGCTGGGGGAGAAATACAAAGCACTTCAAAAATATGACTCAGCAGCCTGTCAGTGTCATCAGGAGACCACGGGTCTTCCCCAAAAGGAGTCCCAGTACTACTGTAAATCTTAGGTTGTTCCTCAGAGGATTCTGAATCAGAAAATAATTCCCCCTCCTCAAGGGGGTAAGGGCCCGAGAGTGAGTAAGGGCCCTCGTCTTCTGCAGGGATGAGGGAAACCGCGGGTGATAAATGCCGCTTCTTAGCAGTAGCCTTACGCGTGGCAGACCCAGCAAGATATTTTTCAATGCTGGCCACCCGTGTAGCTAAATCAGGTTGAGACCCCATGCTATTATGCCCCTCGGAAGGGGTCAGATGTAAGCGTGGGAGGGTAGGCGAAGCCCGAGGGGGCGCCGCACCAGTAACAGGCATCCCATGCTGCAGTGCAAGCACCTGCTGGGCGCAGGGTACACACACCCTGACATCATCACTTACAGGGGATACTTCACACACAACACATAGCCGGGCTTGTCCCGAAGGAACCCCAAGCACATTATCCCCAGAAGCCTCCATATGGTGATTATAGTGGCACAATAGGCCAATATAGGGTTAACGCTAATGATAGCAACCCGGGATGCCCCAATAGCCCGCTAGGGATGTGGGAGATATAATAGAATAGCCCAAAACTAAAAGGCGGAGGACCGGGAGAAACCACAGTGAGGTCTACCCGCCTGAAAGACATAAGAAGACATCCGCGTAAGAATACAGTAAATATATATCAATCCACCCCGCAGGGGAACTCACGGACCGGCGGTAGGAAACAGCAGACACACAGCACGAGGGAGGCAAAAATACAATTCTGTGATTGCTCACCTGTAGAATTGGTATTATGAGTATACAGTACCTCCTGCTCCAAATAGATTACTTACACGTGGGTATTAATCCGCCAGATGGTGCTGGACTGCAGAGACATCGAAAAATAGGCTCCTCCCGGCCCCTCAAATACCCGGGGACCTCCCACAAATCCCCAGCATTGAAAAGCCGTTAACGAGAAGCCGGGAGAATTAAACAACTCAAACTATCAACTATAACAATGACAACAATCACCATACAGGGGATCCAAGATAATGCAAAGCCAAGGGTGGGTTGGAGCAGGATGTACAGTATACTCATAATACCAATTCTACAGGTGAGTAATCACAGAATTGTATTATTCTTCGTATACAGTACGTCCTGCTCCAAATAGATTACTTACACGTGGGACATCCAATAGCAGTTCCAAAAAGTAGGGTGGGATCCCCAAGAAAAAAGTAGCAGCAGACAGTTTAAACCACTGCCGCCTGCAGAACCTTTCGCCAAATGCAGCATCAGCTGAGGCCCTAACATCAACCTTGTAAAACTTTGAAAAGGTATGAACAGAAGACCAAGTAGCGGCCTTGCAAACTTGTTCAACAGAAGCCTGGTGCTGAAAAGCCCAAGAGGCACCAATAGCACAAATAAAATGAGCAGTAAGGCGGAAGGGAGGATTCTTCCCCTTAGCAGAGTAGGCCTGAGTCACAGCCTGATGGATCCATTTGCTGATAGTAGACTTGGCAGGAGCCCAACCCTTCCTAGGACCAGAAGGGCCCACAAAAAGTGCATCAGTTTTTCTGAAAGGTGCAGTAGCCACCAGATAGTACTTCAGACACCTAACCACGTCCAAAGAATGCAAAACCCTCTCCTTAGCATTACTAGGATTAGGGCACAATGAAGGAAGAACAATGTCCTGATTCAAATGAAAGGCAGACACTACCTTAGGCAGAAAATCTGGCTTGAAGCGGAACACCACCTTGTCCTGGTGTCTCTCATAGTAGGGGGGATGAATGGAAAGCGCCGCCAACTCAGACACACGCCTAACAGAGGTGATAGCCACCAAAAAGACAACTTTGAGAGTAAGAATAGCCAGGGCAGCATCCTGCACAGGTTCAAAGGGAGCACCCTGCAAGGCTGACAAAACCAAGTTCAAATCCCAAACAGGCACCATAGTCTTACGCGGGGGACGCACATGAGTCACCCTCTGGAAAAAAGTCCTAATCAGAGAATGCTGAGCAAAGGACTTCTGGAAGAAAACAGCCAGGGCAGAAACCTGACCCTTCAGAGTACTGAGTTGGAGCCCCATTTCCAACCCATGCTGCAGGAACTCCAGAATCCTGGGAATAGAGAACACACGACAGGGAAGAGACTTAGACTCACAACAGTCAATGTAGGCATGCCAAACCCTGTAATAAATGGAAGAAGAAGACTTCTTCCTAGCCTTTATCATGGTATCAACAACTGAGGTAGACAGCCCCTTCTCCATCAAGATGGAGGTTTCAGCAGCCAGGCGGTCAAAGCCAGAGTTTGTAAATTGGGATGGCATAAGGGACCCTGAGTGAGCAGGTCTGGCACCCTGGGCAGAGCGTACTGATCTACTGCCAGCTGCACCACGTCTGCGAACCACACTCTTATTGGCCACCCCCTCCAGAGCAATCTTGCGCAGAACCCTGCCCAGCAGGGGGAATGGAGGAAAGACATACAGGAACTGAAAGTCCTGCCATGACATTGCTATAGCATCCGTGGTAAAGGCCAGAGGATCCTGGGACAGGGAGACAAAGGCCGGGAGCTTGTGACTGTGACGGGACGCAAACAGATCCACATATGGTTGGCCCCAACGGTGACACAGAGACTGGAACACACTGTTGCAGAGGGACCATTCTCCCTGGTGAGAGGTCCCCCTGCTCAGAGAGTCTGCCAGCAGATTTTCCACCCACGGAATGTATACCGCTGATATGCAGGGAACATTGGCCTTCGCCCAGGTCAGGATCAGAGACGCTTCCTGGAGGGCCCCCTTGCTCCGGGTCCCTCCCTGATGATTGATGTAGGCAAATGCCGTCTGGTTGTCCGAGCGCACCTGAACAGGCAGGCCCCGAAGGTGAGTACTCAAGTGAGCCAGAACTAACCTGATCGCCCGCAGTTCCAAGACATTGATAGATGTGTGGGCCTCCTGAGGACCCCACCTCCCCTGGAACCGCAGGGACTTCCAGAAACCCCCCAACCTGACAGACTGGCATCCGTGGTGACCGTCTCCCAGGGAGAGGTAAGAAAGGATCTGCCCCCCAACAGGTTCCTTGAGTCCATCCACCACAAGAGGGACCTCCTGACCCGAGGGGAGAGCACACAGACCCTGTCTAGGGACGCTGGGTCCTTGTCCCATACTGACAATAGGTGAAGTTGCAGAGGCCTCAAGAGGAACTGAGCATAAGGGAACGCTTCGAAGCATGCCACCATCATGCCCACCAGCTACATCCCCTACCTGATGGAGGGATGAGGACAAGATAGGAGGAACTGAGCCTGTGCAATCAGACTGTCCACCTTCGGTTGAGGAAGGAAAATCCTTGCCTGAACTGTATCCAGATTCATTCCTAGGAATAGAGTTACCAAGAAAGGGGACAGTGAGGACTTGGGGTGGTTGATCATCCATCCAAATGACTCCAGAGACACCACCAGCTGAGTATCCAACTTTGCCTGATGTAGAGATTGGGAAGTGATGAGAATGTCGTCCAGATAGGGAAGCACGGGGACGCCCTGACATCTGAGCAGAGACATCACGCCAGCCAGCACCTTGGTGAACACCCTGGGAGCTGAAGTGAGACCAAATGGCAAAGCCACAAACTGGTAGTGTTGATCCATCAGAGCGAACCTGAGGAACCTTTGATGACCTGGAAATCCAGGAATATGAAGGTAAGCATCTTTGATGTCCACAGAAGTCATGAAATCCCCTCGGCGCAGGGAACTGATGGCAGAGCGCAGAGTTTCCATGCGAAAGCTCCTGCCCCTGACAAATTTGTTGAGGATCTTTAAGTCCAGGATGGGCCTGAATGAACCATCTTTTTTGGTACTGTGAATAGGTTGGAATAGAAGCCCTTGCCTTTTTCTCTTAAGGGGACCTGGCAGATGACCCCCAGCTCCAGGAGGCCTTGCACTGCTTGCACTAGCTCCTGAGCTGACGCAGGGTCTTGAGGAATCCGGGATCTGATGAATCTTGGAGGGGGGCAGGCAGCAAACTCTATCTTGTAACCGGAGGACACTACTTCCTGAATCCACCGGTCTGAGACATGAAGCCTTCAGACGTGAGCAAAGTGCTGCACCCATGCCCCCACCCAGATGGGTGAGGGCGCCCCATCATGCCTGACGGGGCTTGGGGGATGATTTTGCTTTGGGACCCCAGGAGGGGCCAGGACGTCCACGTCCTCTGCCCCTACGCCAGAAATCTCCCCGGGTCCCAGGAAAGGAAACCCCCCTCCCCTGTCTGGCTCCACGGTAAGGGGAGGAGAAGGAACCCTGACCCCGAAAGGGCCGAGTTTGCCGCCTGTGCTGGGGTAACCTGCCTCCCTTAGCAAAAAGGTCCAGGCGGTCCCCAAACAGGCACAGTCCTTTAAAGGGAAAACCAGTGAGGGCCTTCTTGGCAGCGTTGTCAGCAGCCCACTGGCGCAGCCAAACCGAGCGGCGTATAGCCACCACAAGGGCAGATGTTCTGGCACACATTCTGATGGTGTCATCCATGGCAGAGAGGACAAAATTTATAAACACATCACAACTGGAAAGTGCATTGGACACCTCACAAGGCAAATCATCAGGGGCCCTGTCAAGTATATTTCTGATAAGGGTTCTAGTGGCCACAGCAGTGATGGCAGAGGCACAGACCGGGCGCAGCGCCGTCCCCACAAATGCAAAGGCGTGGGATGCCAGCTGGTCAATTCGCCGGTCCTCAGCATCCCGCAGGGTAGTAGAGTCAGGTGAATGCATGACAGAGGTGTTAGATAGCTCTAGGACCGGGGCATCCACCTCGGGGGGGGGGGGGGGGGGGGGGGTTACCAACACTTTATCACATCAGCAGGAAAGGGATACTTCCTATCCCAACTTTTAGGAACCCCGGGAATTTTGCGGTATGGAAAAGCTCCCCCCTTTGCCTGGGAGCCGCAACAGGGAGAGAGATGGACAGAACCTCAATAATCTGGGTCAATAATCTGTCAGTGTCATCCGGGGCCCAGGGGTCAAAGCCAGAATCGTCATGACCCCTTGGTCTCTCATCAGATGAGCCCGAGACAGAAAAAAGCTCCCCTTCATCAGACGGGGTATAGCCACAAAGATTCCAAAACTCCTCAGTTTCCATAGGGAAAATAGTGACATTAGGAATTAAGTGCTGCTTTTTAGCAGGGGCCTTACGTGCCAAGGTATTAGCAATTAACTTCTCAACACCAGCCAGTCTAAAAGACACATCAGGCTGAGAATCCCCACTAGTATTCAACTCAGTAGGAGTGAGGTTTAAGCTTGGGGGAGTAGGCAAAGTGAAACGAGGTGCAGCCACTGGCAGGCCAGATTGCAATGCAAGCACCTGCTCAGCACAAGTTGCACAGACCCGCGCCTCGTCAGCATCGGCATGAGGCTGCCCACACGCTACACACAGCCGGTCTTGTCCCGAAGGAACCCCGGTCACATTATCCTGGGATGCCTCCATATGGTGATTATAGCGGCACTATAGGCCGATAGGGATTAACGGTATACAGCAACCCTGGATGCCCCAATAACCCGCTAGTGAAGTGGGAGTATTACACAAGGCGTACAAGTTATATAACTAATAAAGGGCCAGGAGAAGCCAAAGGGTTCGCCCAGCCTGAAAGACATAAGAAGAAAAGACCATAAGTACACAGTAATAAAAGGAAGAATATAAAGCCGCCCGCTAGGGCACTTACGGACCGCGGTAGGTAGAGGTCCGTCGCGCATGGGCCAACAAAGCAGGTTAAAGATGGCGTCGGTATACCTCGAGGGGCGGGCCGGTATCGGCGATGGTGCGGAGCACGCCACAGACGGGCCCCCGCCCCCCCCGAAGAGTGCAAAGCCAGGACGTGCCAAGCAGCCAATGACGGCGCACCAGCGCCTGAGGTAATGCCGCTGCCAAGCGCGGAACATAGTGTGACACAAAGGGCGCGCGGCGGCGGCAGCAAATTTGAAAGACAGTAAAAGGAATGCAAGCCAGCACGCCGGCTGACGCAAGGCAGAAACAATAAATGATAAAGTGTAAAACACAGAATGCATAGCATACACCGTTACACACACACACCCTCTTTGCCCCCGAAGGCTATCAGGAGAATGAGGGGGAACAGCGGCCACTTAAATAGGGCCCACCGATAGGCAGGGGCAAGGGGCAATAGTGCGGGAGGGGCATCCCATAGAGGCTCACTATAAGCCTGAACCGCCTACTCTTTGGTGGGGGATTGTGGTGGAGCAGCGCTCCTAAGCACCTAACAGCGGTGCTGCCTACCATCACCCGCCCAGCGCAGCCAAGGCTGGGAGGCATATTACTAATGGAACGGGTGGGAACAGTCCTACAGGGCCGCAGGCTAATAGCCCCGCTCACCTGCGAGTAGAAAGCCATTTCTCGTCCTTCGCAGTCCAGACTGCAGAGAAATTCTGGGGATTTGTGGGAGGTCCCCGGGTATTTGAGGGGCCGGGAGGAGCCTATTTTTCGATGTCTCTGCAGTCCAGCTCCATCTGGCAGAGTAATACCCACGTGTAAGTAATCTATTTGGAGCAGGATGTACTGTATACTAAGAATAATGGCGTCCACATATACCTCGAGGGACGGGCCACCAGAGAAGTGATGCTGAAAACCGCGAAGCACGCCCACATGATCCCGCCGTCCAATGACAGCGCGGCAGAGCCTGAGGTAATGTCGCCGCCGTCCGCGGAGCGATGTACAAACACGCGGCGGCGGCTTCCAGTAAAAAACACATTAAGCAAGACATGCAGGATACAACAATAACTATTCTGGCACAAGCAATTGAACAAGGCCGCTTGACATACCGCACTTGACATACCCCCCCCCCCGAGATCTCCAGGGAGACAATATGAGAGGAGGGGGCAGATACCTAAGGGGAGTAGGGATTAAAGGGGGACCCCCGGGAGCAGGCATCCCACAATGCTCACCACAGGCCTATGCCGCCTACCCTGTCAGGGACTGCGGTCGGAGCAGCGCACCCAAAGCACCTAACCCGGGTGCTGTCCTACCTTCACCCGAACCAGTCAGCCAAGGCTGGGAGGCAGTGGGTCCAGAACGGGTGGTAATAGTCCTGCAGGGCCGCAGGCTGGTAAGCCCCGCTCGCCTGCGTATATAGAGAGCCATCCTCTATCTTCGCAGTCCAGACTGCAGATTAAAACTGGGGATTTTGTGGGAGGTCCCTGACTATATAGGGCCGGGAGGAGCCACAAGCTGTTTTCTGCAGTCCAGCGCCATCTTGTGGATGTATTACCCATGTGTAAGGAATATTCTGGAACAGGACGTGCTGTATACTTAGAATAAATCTGCCACTTTATATCCACGGTGTATCTAAATCTATGCTATTTGTATTGCATGGCCCTGGAAGAGAGTTATCTGACAGTTATTCAGTGGTTTTCCTAATATTACAAAATCATCTTTACAAATACTTGCAAGCAGCTATGTTTAGTGCACATGCTAATCAATGAATATTATGTTGTGTAGAATAATCACCTACCAGCCTATTCTTATATAGCCCCATCTACAGTATATGCATAAAATGTAAAACAAAGGAAGCAACTGTCAGGAAGTACTGAGGAAGTCATGCAACATAAATTAGCCAACATTCGGTGACATATCAGCTACAGAGGCCACAAACAGTTCCTCAACTTCAGGAAACATTCAGTTTTCCCTTCAAGATTTATCACCCAAAGTTGCACTCCTAGTTATAACATGTCAACACCTAGAAGAAGAAAAGAAAGCTATGTCCATTTTTTAAATAAACTTTTTTATTGGGAGTTATGGTTTACATCACAGTATCCGATCATTTGCATAAGAAGGTTACAATATTATTTGACATTTAAAGATAGACAGTGACATCAATTAGCATATACTGTAGCATTGTAATCACTTTTTTCAAAAATTAAATGATTACAAATTAAACTAGAGTACAGTATGTATCCATTTTATTATCAGAAAACATGGGGAGGGTTGTACATACAATTTTAAAAAATGTGCAGTATTTGTGGAGGCTGAGTTTAGAATGATTTTCCAACTCAACACACATTATTCTTTTTATTTTTTTTAAGAAAATCCCCTGTATCTGTGGTAAGGCAGGTTTACAGATCAGGAATAGAATGTTTGCAACGAGGAATATTTCGTTTTGGTTTTCAATATTTATATACAACAGGGGTGCTCAAACTTTTGACTTGATCAGGCCACTAAAATGATTTAGAACCTGGTCATGGGCCACAATTAATTAGTTCAGAATTTTATTTCCAATAGCATAATGAAAATTTTCTATATCAATCATGATACCCATCGTCAACAAACTTGTCCTTCCACCACATCCTTACATTCATATTCAACAATCCCCATATGCTAGCAATAAACATGATGATTGACTTACCTCTTCAAACATATGGGTCACTTGATCGCGGTAAACCAGGGATCATAGATAAAAGTTAATCCTTGCCACCAAAATCGTAGCTAGGATCTTAATCTTAATTCTGAAGAGATATGGGCCTATAATTTTCTAAATTGAGTGTGTCTTTGTCAGCCTTAGGGACCATAGTAATGTGTGCCAAGATCTCTGAGATGTGTCCTATTTTTAAGACTATTAAGCATTTTGGTAAAGTGTGGGGTCAGGATGTCTCTGAATCTTTGAAATAAAGTGCTGAATAGCCATTTAGGCCAGGAGATTTTCAAGGCTTCAGGCACATGATAGCCAACAGTACCTAACAGCATCTGTTAGCACAGCGTCATTTTCTTCCCTCGAACTCCCTAGAGTCAGCATTAAACAGGAGCATTAAAGCCAGAGACGAAGGCATTCGCCTTGCCATCTCCAAGGGAGCCAGAAGCATAGTATAGTTTGCCAAGAAAGCCCTATAAAAGTTCAGTAGTGTTGTGAGGGTTAGAGGTTAAATTACTATTGGTCTGTCAAACGTGTAATGGTTCTATGAAAATACCATTTTGTGAATACTCACCTTGTAAAATGGGTATTATAAGTATGTCACACACCCCGCTTCAAGATATTCATTACCTGTGGGTAGTATGGTCCTGTAGAGGGCTTCTGCAGAGATGATTGGAGGAAAGAAAGCCCCTCCCAGTCCATAAGTACCTGGGACCTCCCACTCATTACCCAGTATAAAGAAAGCAGTAAGGTAAAGGACCAGGAAGAGCCAAATATCAGTCATAACAGTAAGGTAAAGGAAAGCAGTAAGGTAAAGGACCAGGAAGAGCCAAATATCAGTCACACCTGGGATGTAAACTGCTGAGATACACGGGACATGTCTCTCTGCCCAGTCCAGGATCAGAGACACTTCCTTGAGGGCATTCCTGCTGCGGGTTCCTCCCTGGTGATTGATGTAGGCCACCGCCGTCCGATTGTCCGACCTGACCTGGACCGGCAAGTCTCGCAGTTGATGAGTCAAATGACAAAGAACCAACCTGATGGCCCTCAATTCCAGAACATTGATAGACTCGTGAGCTTCCAGGGGACTCCACAAACCCTGAACTTGCAGATCCTTCCAAAAGCCCCCCCATCCTGAGAGGCTGGCATCCGTAGTGACTATCTCCCACTGAGGAGTCCGAAAGGATCTGCCCCTCAGTAGGTTGGTTGAGTTCAGCCACCACCGAAGCGAGCGGCGAACCCGGGGAGACATCTGAAAAAGATGATCCAGCGACTGAGGAGACCTGTTCCAGACCGATAACAGATGGAGCTAAAATGTGTCCTTGTGTGAAACTGAGCAAAGGGAACCGCCTCGAATGAGGCCACCATCAAACCCACCAGTCTCATCCCTAGACGGATGGACGGTCGAGGCATGGACATGAGCGACCGAACCAACTCCTGAATCAGAAGAACCTTGGACTGAGGAAGGAAAACTCTGGCCAGATCTGTATCCAGAGACATTCCCAGAAAGGATACTGTCCTGGACGGGTGTAGGGAGGACTTGGGGTAGTTGATCACCCAGCCGAACCTCTCCAGAGTGGATATTACCGTCCTGGTGTCCAATTCTGCCTGGCTGAATGAAGGTGCCATGATGAGGAGATCGTCCAGATATGGCACAATGCGAATCCCCTGCGCTCTGAGGAGAGCCATCACCCCAGCAAGCACCTTGGTGAAAACTCTTGGAGCTGTGGTGAGACTGAAGGGAAGAGCTACAAACTGAAAGTGCCGATCCTCCACCGCGAACCTCAGAAACCTCTGGTGTGCGGGAAAAATGGGAACATGGAGGTAAGCGTCCTGAATGTCTATGGACGTCATGAAGTCCCCCTGACGAAGAGAATGAATAGCCGAGCGCAACGTTTCCATGCGAAACCTTCGCAGTCTGACGAACTTGTTGAGAATCTTTAGGTCCAGTATGGGCCGGACGGAGCCATACTTTTTGGGGACTGTGAACAGATTTGAGTAAAAACCCTGACCCCGGTCTAATGAGGGAACTGGGCAAATGACTGCCATTTCCAGAAGACTCGATACTGCCGCCCGGAGCTTAATCTTAATTCTGAAGAGATATGGGCCTATAATTTTCTAAATTGAGTGTGTCTTTGTCAGCCTTAGGGACCATAGTAATGTGTGCCAAGATCTCTGAGATGTGTCCTATTTTTAAGACTATTAAGCATTTTGGTAAAGTGTGGGGTCAGGATGTCTCTGAATCTTTGAAATAAAGTGCTGAATAGCCATTTAGGCCAGGAGATTTTCAAGGCTTCAGGCACATGATAGCCAACAGTACCTAACAGCATCTGT
Source organism: Gastrophryne carolinensis (assembly GCA_027917425.1). Taxonomy (NCBI): domain Eukaryota; kingdom Metazoa; phylum Chordata; class Amphibia; order Anura; family Microhylidae; genus Gastrophryne; species Gastrophryne carolinensis. Next base: position 348,809,092 of record CM051237.1, on the reverse strand, counting down.
TAGCACAGCGTCATTTTCTTCCCTCGAACTCCCTAGAGTCAGCATTAAACAGGAGCATTAAAGCCAGAGACGAAGGCATTCGCCTTGCCATCTCCAAGGGAGCCAGAAGCATAGTATAGTTTGCCAAGAAAGCCCTATAAAAGTTCAGTAGTGTTGTGAGGGTTAGAGGTTAAATTACTATTGGTCTGTCAAACGTGTAATGGTGTCACACACCCCGCTTCAAGATATTCATTACCTGTGGGTAGTATGGTCCTGTAGAGGGCTTCTGCAGAGATGATTGGAGGAAAGAAAGCCCCTCCCAGTCCATAAGTACCTGGGACCTCCCACTCATTACCCAGTATAAAGAAAGCAGTAAGGTAAAGGACCAGGAAGAGCCAAATATCAGTCATAACAACGCAAAGTTCACCATATGAAGGATGCAGAATCCAAAGGGCGGGTTGAAGCGGGGTGTGTGACATACTTATAATACCCATTTTACAAGGTGAGTATTAACAAAATGGTATTATTCTAAGTATGTCACACACCCCGCTTCAAGATATTCATTACCTGTGGGACATCCAATAGCAGTGTCCATAAAGGGTGGGGATCCAAAAACAAGGTATAAAGCACAACTCAAACTACTGCAGCCTGCAGAACTTTGCGGCCAAAAACAGCATCCGCTGAGGCCCGCACATCAACCTTGTAAAACTTTGAAAAAGTGTGAACAGAAGACCAGGTAGCGGCCTTGCAAACTTGCTCAACAGAGGCCTGGTGCTGAAAAGCCCAGGAGGCCCCAACCGCACGAGTAGAATGAGCAGTAACACGAAAGGGAGGATCTCTCCCCTTAGCAGAATAGGCCCCTACAATGGCCTGACGGATCCATCTGCTGATGGTAGACTTTGTGGGTGCTAGACCCTTCTTGGGCCCAAAAGGCACCACGAAGAATGCATCAGTCTTGCGAAAGGCAGACGTTACCACCAAATAATACTTCACAACACGAACCACATCTAAGGAATGCAGGACCCTCTCCTTGTCATTGCTGGGGTTAGGACAGAGAGAGGGCAGAACAATATCCTGATTTAAATGAAAGGACGAAACCACCTTAGGAAGAAAGTCTTAAAACGGAAAACCACTTTATCCTGATGTCTTTCAAAATATGGAGCTTGAATAGACAGAGCCGCCAACTCAGAAACACGTCTAACTGAAGTGATAGCTACCAAAAATGCCACCTTCTGCGTAAGGGAAGACAAAGGACTATCATGCAAGGGCTCAAAGGGGGGACCCTGTAGCGCAGAAAGAACCAAATTCAAATCCCAAACCGGAATCAAAGGCTTCCTAGGAGGCCGCACATGCGTAACTCCCTGGAAAAAGGTCTTAACCAAAGGATGTAGTGCAAAAGACTTTTGGACAAATACCGCCAGGGCAGACACCTGCCCCTTCAGAGTACTGAGTTGGAGCCCTAAGTCCAGACCATGTTGCAAGAACTCCAAAATTCTAGAAACAGAGAATTCCCTACAAGGGAAGGCCCTAGCCTCACACCAATCAATATAAGACCTCCAAGTCCTATAGTACACGGATGAAGAAGACTTCTATCTAGCACGAATGAGAGTCTGAATAACAGCGTCAGAAAGACCTTCCTCCTTCAAGATGGAGGTTTCAGCAGCCACGCCGTCAAAGCCAGCGTTGGTAAATTGGGGTAATGAAGATGACCCTGTGTGAGCAGATCTGGCAGCAGGGGCAGAACAAACTGATCTTCTGCCAACCTTACCACGTCTGCGAACCAGACCTGTCTTGGCCACCTTGGAGCTACCAGAATTGCTGTTGCTCTCTCCAGAGCAAGCTTGCGCACTACTCTGGCCACCATGGGAAACGGAGGGAACAGGTACAGAAACCCCAGATCCCTCCAGTTCAGGGACATGGCGTCCGTCGCGAGAGCCAGTGGGTCCTTCGCCAGAGACACAAAAGCCGGAAGTTTGTGATTGTGACGGGAGGCAAATAGGTCCACCGCCGGTGACCCCCACCTGAGACAAATTGAGTGAAAGACCCTGGGATTGAGAGACCATTCCCCCTTGCGGGCTGACATCCTGCTCAGAGTGTCCGCCTCCGTGTTCTCCACACCTGGGATGTAAACTGCTGAGATACACGGGACATGTCTCTCTGCCCAGTCCAGGATCAGAGACACTTCCTTGAGGGCATTCCTGCTGCGGGTTCCTCCCTGGTGATTGATGTAGGCCACCGCCGTCCGATTGTCCGACCTGACCTGGACCGGCAAGTCTCGCAGTTGATGAGTCAAATGACAAAGAACCAACCTGATGGCCCTCAATTCCAGAACATTGATAGACTCGTGAGCTTCCAGGGGACTCCACAAACCCTGAACTTGCAGATCCTTCCAAAAGCCCCCCCATCCTGAGAGGCTGGCATCCGTAGTGACTATCTCCCACTGAGGAGTCCGAAAGGATCTGCCCCTCAGTAGGTTGGTTGAGTTCAGCCACCACCGAAGCGAGCGGCGAACCCGGGGAGACATCTGAAAAAGATGATCCAGCGACTGAGGAGACCTGTTCCAGACCGATAACAGATGGAGCTAAAATGTGTCCTTGTGTGAAACTGAGCAAAGGGAACCGCCTCGAATGAGGCCACCATCAAACCCACCAGTCTCATCCCTAGACGGATGGACGGTCGAGGCATGGACATGAGCGACCGAACCAACTCCTGAATCAGAAGAACCTTGGACTGAGGAAGGAAAACTCTGGCCAGATCTGTATCCAGAGACATTCCCAGAAAGGATACTGTCCTGGACGGGTGTAGGGAGGACTTGGGGTAGTTGATCACCCAGCCGAACCTCTCCAGAGTGGATATTACCGTCCTGGTGTCCAATTCTGCCTGGCTGAATGAAGGTGCCATGATGAGGAGATCGTCCAGATATGGCACAATGCGAATCCCCTGCGCTCTGAGGAGAGCCATCACCCCAGCAAGCACCTTGGTGAAAACTCTTGGAGCTGTGGTGAGACTGAAGGGAAGAGCTACAAACTGAAAGTGCCGATCCTCCACCGCGAACCTCAGAAACCTCTGGTGTGCGGGAAAAATGGGAACATGGAGGTAAGCGTCCTGAATGTCTATGGACGTCATGAAGTCCCCCTGACGAAGAGAATGAATAGCCGAGCGCAACGTTTCCATGCGAAACCTTCGCAGTCTGACGAACTTGTTAAGAATCTTTAGGTCCAGTATGGGCCGGACGGAGCCATACTTTTTGGGGACTGTGAACAGATTTGAGTAAAAACCCTGACCCCGGTCTAATGAGGGAACTGGGCAAATGACTGCCATTTCCAGAAGACTCGATACTGCCGCCCGGAGCTGCTGCGCAGCCAGTGCCTCCGGGGACACCCGAGACCTGAGGAAACGCGGGGGAGGGTAGGACTCGAACTCCAGCTTGTAGCCGGAAGACACCACTTCCCTGATCCACCTGTCCGAGACCTCTCGGTTCCAGACCTGGGAGAAGTGCTGTAGCCGTCCCCCCACCTGCACGGGTGAGGGCGCCCCCTCATTGTTGAGCGGGCTTGGCCACGGGTTTGGGTTTTGAGCCCCAACTGTATCCTGAACGGGCACGTCCTCTGCCCCTATTCCAGGAATTTCCCCTTGTAGAAGGGAAGGCGAAACCTCTTCCTGCTCTAGATCCCCGAAAGGAAGGAGTGAAGGAAGACGCTCCTCGAAAGGGGCGACGTTGCTTCTTGCGTTGAGGTAGTTTGCCCCCCTTGGCCACGGCATCCAGCTTGTCTCCAAAGAGCCGTAATCCAACGAAGGGAAGAGCTGTTAGTGACTTTTTTGACCCAAAGTCAGCCGCCCACTGGTGTAACCAAATTGAACGCCTGATAGTAACCATTAGAGCAGAGGCTCTACTACTCATCATCAAGGAATCATCCAAAGCGGCCACCATGAAGGACAAAAACCCCTCACGAAATTCCTCACTGTCCGGATTCAAACCGGAGGAGGATAACAAGTGCCTGACCACCTTTCTCGTAGCCACCGCCAACAGCGATGAGGCACAAACAGGCCTTATTGCTGCCCCAATACTGGCAAAACCATGACAAGCCATCTGGTCAATGCGTTTATCCTCACCATCCTTAAGAGAGGAACAATCAGGGTTGTTCAATACGGCTGAGTTGGATAACCCCAAAATAGGGGCGTCCACCTCGGGGGGAGACGCCCAGCGCTTAACCGTATCCACTGGAAAAGGATACCTCTTATCCCAACTTTGGGGAATGCCTGGGAGCCGGGCAGGCCTTTCCCATTCCTTAGAAATAACATTATCAAAATGCTTTTGATTAGGGAATTCCAACCGCGGCTCGGATTCGTCATAAAACTCCCCTTGCTGTTGAGGAACCTCCGCCGGAGGCGAGATAGCAAGCACCTCAAACATCTGAGTCAGAACATTAGGAGTATCCAAGGAAGTCCCTGAGCTCCGATCGGAATCAGCACCAACAAATTGCTGATCATCAGAAATATCTGAATCCTCAAATAATTCCCCTTCTTCTAGAGGGGAATAATCTGACCAATCCAGGCCGTCCTCGTCATCATCATATTCAAAATGATTAACCGGTGATAAATGCTTCCTCTTAGCCGGTGCTTTCTTGGCAACCGTGGAGGAAATGAATTTTTCAATACTGGCCAACCTGGCGCACACATCAGATTGCGACTGCCCCCCCGTGGCAATCTCACACGGGGCACGGGTCAAAGTGGGAGGGGGAGAGGATGAAGCCGGCTGCGCTGACCCAGATGCCTGGGGACCGGACTGCCGTGTAATAGTCTGCTGTGCACATGATATACATAGGAAAAAATCATCCCCTGTTAGGGATACCCCACAACCCCTTACACTTCCGGGATTGTCCCGAGGGGAGCCCGGAATCTTGGGATGCCTCCATAAGGTGAACTTGAATAGTCGCTATGAGTGAGGGAATTACGCTATTAAGCAACCCGGGATGCCCTTATATTGTCCAAGTGGGAGGTTTTGTAATAAATAGCAAAAGTACCCAGGTACTCTAGGACCAGGAGAAACCTGAAAAAATTCCTGGCAGTTCAGCCTGAAAAACATAGAAAAAGACAGAAAGAGGTTCTCCCTATATAAACCTATATCTATTATACCTATATATATACATATATATATGCAAATATGTACAGATAAGCAACGGCCGCAGGGCCACTCACTGAGTCTTTGGGCGCCAATACACTGTGTCCTCTGCCTGAGGTAACACAGATCAGAGCGGGAGACGCAGCAGGGGGGCGTGGCCAGCGTGGATCGCGCGCTGCAAGGCTCCGCCCAGCAGCTCCAAACTCCTAAAGGGCGCGGGCTGCGGCCTCATACCGAAGGCCCGGCCCCGCCCCCTCACAGAAGAGCGTGAGGGGAGAAATCCTCCCCTCAGCTCTGAGGTAAAATCCAGTGTCTGTCAGCAAAAAAGATTGCAACAAGTTTACATTATAACTATTCATACCAGAAAAGTAAACATTTTAAACAAACATTTCAAATAAATCTATTTTCCAGGCGCCCCCATAGAAAAACACCAGAAGCTGAATAAGCTGAAGGTAAAATCCAGCACCTATCTCAGCTCTGAGGGAAAAAAACCCAGCACAGTGTCTGTCAGACGTGAGGGGAAGCTCCCCTCCATTAACACTCGCGCACCGGTGCCGCAGGCATACATACTATGTGGCCATGACAGGACTTGTAATATCTAAAAGCTGCTGATCTTTTACAGGGCAAATTAAACTAAGGGTTAAATGTAAAAAGAACACACAGACAAACAAAATTAAAGTATTTTAGTTTTTAATACTTATCTACACCATCCACCTCTGAGCACTGTGTCCACCACTGAGCACTCTGGTTTCTGCTCTTCTACTGGAAGCTTTTTATACCTGCTGGGTTATGGGACAGCAAGGGTTAATTAAAAAAAATTAAATAGGGTCCCTCCTCTTATGGGGGGGGGCGCTAGGTTTTTTTTTCCATTTTGAAGTGTTAAAAACCCTTAAAAATAAATAATGGTGTGCCACCCCTTTCCAGAATAACCAGCCCAGGCACCAGCTATGGGGGCTTGTAGAAGAGGGCATGCCCCCAGCCCTAAAGGCTACAAGCCTGTATAGCCTATATAAGCCACGGGTCCTTTTTCTCCTCCCCCTGGGCTTTGGGTAGGCAGATAATTAGGGGGGCTAGGGGTTAATGGCAAGTGACTCTCATTTTTTTATTTACTCACCTCAACCCCGAGTCCCATGCCGCTGTCCCGCGCAGATTCAATGACAGCTGGACCCCTGCCCCTCCACCCTCCTTCCAGCGTTCATCATGGCACATGAACACCGTTGGTGACAGAGCAGGATGAAGTCAGCTGGATAGGTTTGTCCGCCCCAAAAAGGCTGGGCAAGCGGCGAGTGGCAGCAGCGACGGTGGAAGCAGGGGGCCCTATTCTGAGGGTTCTCCTCGTGGGCACGCACTGGATCATAGCCCAAGGAGAACAGCTTTTTTTTATACACTGAATATTTTTTTTTTATACACCCCTCCAGATCACCCACAAAATTCTTACCTTTTTGCCAGTCCACCGCCGTGGGAGCACAGCCCCAACTGCCTATGCTGACAGCAGTCCAAAACAACGACTTTATGCACAGCATAACGCACCGATAGGGCATGTGCCATGAGAAAAGCGTAAAGGTGAGCATGTGACATGGGGGCATGCCAAATCAGAAAGCCCTCAGGGCAAGAACCAATCACCAGGATAATGAATACAATCTGGCGATTGGTCCACTTCAACTGCATGCACTTCTGTATCTACACAGTTCTAACTCAATCCTCTGGTTCCTCAAAAATAAAAAAACACTTATGTGACTGACCGTTTTTTAGAAAACTATGCAAAGTCGAAAATAGTATTCACACAATGAAATGGAAGCCAAAGGGGGAACATAGGTCTCCCACCCCAGACCCCAAAGCTCTTGCACATTTAAGACAATACAATATATGGTATGGGCTATTATCTCAAAGCATCCCACATCTATGTCCCTATGTTCCTGAAGATGTTCAAAAATTATGCTGGCCAATAAATCACAGCATGTTTGAACAGCCATGTGTGGAATACGTATTTGGACAGTGATGCCTTGTCACATTTCCAGTGCTTGCAGAAAGCAAACCAACAAAGGGAACACAATGTTCTTAAAGACTTCTTCACAAACTCCACCCCCTTCATATATGCAAATAATATTTGCACAATACAAAAAAATAAAATGATAAATTAAGGTTCTGGCTCCAGTGTAATTAATTAGCGTGTACGGTCTACAGATTATGACGTTAGTAATGTTCAAACAGTTTTCTTGGCCTAATTTGATACCAGGGAACGTCCCGATTGCTTCGGGCAACAACATTAGCAAACATCAAGGTTCCAAAGAAATGCTTTGCTTGTTTGAATAGCACTATATCCTTAAGTTCATGAGGAAGGTAGCCAAACTGTGTCAGTGGCAAGAAACATGGCAGCAAGTTTTGCAGCCAAGAGATTAATACATGAACTGGCTCCAATATTCTAATTTCACATGATAATCCATTGAAGATGGACAGAGAACATAGCAGAACAGTCCATAAACAATGCCCTGATGTTTAGTTATGTTAAAAAAAGGTATGTACAATCTACATAAAGTGATTACCTTGTTTTTTGATGTTTTCTAATTGCCTTCCCAGCAGATTTTATTTTTTTGAAACATACATTGACACTTTTATGGCAACATATGGACTTTTTAGTTCTGATTGTTGCTTCATATTTTTTTGAGACAACAAAGATCAAATGTAAGCCCTTGTTCACGTCTGTCCGGTACCACATGCGTTTCTATGTTCACGGCAAATGCAGCAGTACCACAAAAAAAAAAAATCATCAATGGCACCTCTATGGCTCCTTTAATCCTTTAAGTGCCAGACCACGTTTCACTATTTTGCACTACACATGTTCAACCTTGATTTTTGAAGGGATTCCCAGGGATTTCCCAGGAAAATTATATATTGTTTTTTTTCAGCAGAGTCTGGACTTCAACATGAAACATCTTGTATGGCCTTTTCTTAGTGTCTTCTCAATACCTTTGGGTGAAATATCTATTTTTTGCAATTTGTGGTTTTTTTTTAATAAAAAATGTAAGTTTGTCAATAAAATCTTATTGCGTGTGAAACCCCAATTTCTCCCAGTTACAGCGGTACCACATATGTATAGGTAAACACCCTTTCCCGCCCAGGAGAGATTTTCAGGTAAAATACAACTGTGATATGCGCTATGTGCACCTTGCAGTTTTTCCAGAAAAACAACCCTTTACATTTAAAATACTCCCCACAAACTATATATTCTCTGGAAGTACATGCCTCAAGCTTTCTAGGCATACCAGGCTTGTTTATGTGGGTGTAGTTTTCTGGAAGTAATCACTCAATCAATTTGTTGGTTGCACAGAGTTAACCTAAAAAAGAATAAAAAGGAAGAATGAAAGCCACATTTTCCTAAAAAAAACTATATGCAAACAAGAAAAAACAAGTAAAATCAGAAAAAGCAACATGCCCCGAACAGAACAATACACATCATGCATAGCTACTGTCAAGGGAAGAGTTGCCAAACACCACAAAAATACAATTCTGTGAAATACTCACCTGTAGAATTGATATTATTTGTATACAGTACATCCTGCTCCAGATATAGTACTTACACTTGGGTTATCCTCCGCCAGATGGTGCTGCACTGCAGACACATGCAAAACAGGCTCCTCCCAGCCCCTCAAATACCCGGGGACCTCCCACAAATCCCCAGAATTGAAAAGCAGTGAACAAGAAGCCGGGAGAAATTAACCACCGAAACTGGTAACTATAACAATGGTAAAAATCACCATATAGGGGATCCAGAAAAATGCAAAAACCAGGGTGGGGTGGAGCAGGACGTACTGTATACAAATAATATCAATTCTACAGGTGAGTATTTCACAGAATTGTATTATTCTTAGTATACAGTACGTCCTGCTCCAGATATAGTACTTACACTTGGGACATCCAATAGCAGTGTCCATAAAGTAGTGTGGGATCCCCAACAAAAACAACAACAGCAGAAAGTTTAAAACCACTGGAACCTGCACAACCATGCGGCCAAGACAGCATGAGCTGAGGCCCTAACATCAACCTTGTAAAACTTTGCAAAGGTATGAACAGAAGGTCAAGGAAGCGAACTAGCAAACCAGTTCAACAGAAGCCTGGTGCTGAAAAGCCAAAGAGGCACCAAAGCACGAGTAAAATAAGAATCAAAGCGAAAAGGAAGATTCTTCCCCTTGTTGGAATAGGCCTGAGTAACAGCCTGACGAATCCAATCGCTAACAGTAGACTTGGCAGAAGCCAAAAAACCCTTTCCTAGGACCAGAAGGAACCTCCCATTCAAGTAATAACCAGGGCCAAAGCCGCCCAACTCCCCGAGAGCAGACGAGATCGGGCACATTCAGGATGTAGTGATCATAGGCCCAAAGGAACATCAGTTCTCCTAAAGGACACAGTGACTATCAAGGAAAAAACTTCCAATACCTATTCAAGGAATGCAGAACCCTTTCCTGAGCGTTGCTAGGAATAAGGCACAGCAGGAAGAACAATATCTCGAATCAATGAACATAAGACACCACCTGAGGCAGAGAGTCCGGCTTCAGGCGGAACACTACCTTATCCTGGTGTATCTCAAGGAATGGGGGCTAGGTAGACAGAGCCGCCCGCCAACACACGTCTGACTGAATTAACAGTCACCGGAAGGACAACCTAGATGGTAAGAACAGCCAGACAGCAACCTGAATAGGACCAAAGGGAAAAACCCTGCAAGGCAGACAGAATCAAAATCAAATTCAAATCCCAACAGGGACCATAGGATTACATGGGGGGCGCACATGAGTACCCCCTGAAAGAAGCCTTAACCAGGAAGACTGAACAAAAGACTTCTAAAGCAAGGTGGACAGGGCAGAACCTGACCCGTCAGAGTACTGAGTTGGAGAGCCAACTCCAACTCGTGCTGAAACAACTCTAGAACCCTGGGAACCGAGAACGCCCGACAGGGAAGAGACCTAGACTCACACCAATCAATAAGGGTAAACCATACCCTATAACAGATGGAAGAAGAAGAAGAAGAAGAAGCTTGCACCTAGTCTTCCCATAGTCTCAATCACCGAGACAGATAAGCCCCCCCCCCTTAAACCTGATAGATTGGCATTCATGGTGACCTTCTCCAGGAAGGGGCAAGGAAGGAAAACTGCCCCCAGACAGGTTCCTTGAGTTCATCCACTGCAAGAGGGACCTCCATACTAGAGGGGGAAGGCACACAGACCATGCTCCAGGGATGCTGGATCCCTGTCCTGTACTAACAATAGAAATTGCAGAAGGGCCCAAGGGGGACTTCTGAAGGGCCCAGCGCGGACCCCACACAGGCAAAGGCATGGGAAGCCAGCTGATCAATGCGCCGCTCCTCACCATCCCTCAGTGTAGTAGAGTCAGGGGAATGCATGACAGAAGTGTTGGACAACCCCAGAATTGGTGCATCCACTTCAGGAGGGGATGACCAACGCTTAACCACTTCAGCAGGAAAAGGGTACCTCTTATCCCAACTCTTAGGCACCCCAGGGAGCCTGCTAGGACGCCTCCACTCTTTGAGCACAAGATTATTAAAGTGAGTTTGCTCAGGAAAATCCAAACGTGGCTTAGCAGTGTGAAACAACCCCCCCTGCTGCCGAGGAGCCACGGCAGGAGGAGAAATGGAAAGTACTTCAAAAATGTGAGCCAAAAGCCTGTCAGTATTATCTGGAGCCCATGGGTCAGAACCAGAATCAGCATAACCCTTAGGCTGCTCATCAGATGATTCTGAACCAGAAAACAACTCCCCCTCTTCCAGGGGGGTATAGCCGGCTAGGTCAAAGAATTCCTCAGCCTTCATAGGAAAAAGGTTAATGCCAGGAGCCAGATGCTGCCTCTTAGCAGAGGCCTTACGTGCCGTAGAGACAGCAATCAGCTTCTCAATGCTAGCCACCCTGGTGGACAAATCAGGCTGAGACTCCCCACTGGTATGCACCTCACTGGGAGTCAGATGTAAGCGTGGGGGAGTGGGCGAAGTCACACGGGGCACAGGCCCAGCCACAGGGAACCCAGATTGCAGCGCAAGTGCCCGCTGGGCACAGGGTGCACAAACCCGCACATTGTCATCATTTGTAGGGGACACCCCACACACAGCCGGGCTTGTCCCGAGGGAACCCCAAGCACATTATCTTGAGAAGCCTCCATATAGTGATTATCGCGGCCACCGGCCAATAGGGATTTATGCAATAGGCCACCCGGAATTCCCCAATAGCTCGCTAGGAAAGTGGGAGGTAAAGGCAGAATAGGCCTCTAATAGAAAACTAAATAGAGGGGATAGGCCGGGAGAAACCACAATTAAGTTTGACCCGCCTGCAAGACATAAACAGAAAAAGTCCCGTAAGCGGTATGCATACATAATATAAAATAGGCCAGCCCGCAGGGGCACTTGCGGACTGCGGTAGGTAGACGCCAACCACACACCACGAGGAAGCAAAATGGCGCCGCAGATACCTCGAGAGCGTGAAGGCGCCCACGTGACCATGTCAGCCAATGATGGCGCAGCAGAGCCTGAGGTAATGTCGCCACTGACCGCGGAACGCCGTATAAGCGCGCGTGGCGGCAATATTAAAAGCAACAGTGCATACCAAACACGCGGCAAACAAGCCAAGCATACCACATAATAAAAAACCCAAGGAGTGAAGTATACAGATACACAACACACACTCCCCCTCTCCCGAGAACTGTCAGAGTGAGCGAGGAAGGGCAGCGGCCAACCTAACAGGAGCCCACCGATGGACAGGGGCGAGGGGCAATAGCACGGGAGGGGCATCCCATAAGGCTCACCATGGGCCTATAACGCCTACCCTTTGGTGGGGGATTGCGGACGGAGCACCTGACAACGATGCTGCCTACCGTCACCCGACCAGTGCAGCCAAAGCTGGGAGGCAGAAAAAAGAGGAACGGGTGGGAATAGTCCTACAGGGCCGCAAGCTAATAGCCCCACTCACCTGCGAGCAGAGAGTCATCGTCTTGCCATCGCAGTGCCGACTGCAGAGAAGAATTGGGGATTTTGTGGGAGGTCCCTGGAATATAAGGGGGCGGGAGGAGACACTTTTTTGCTGTCTCTGCAGTCCAGCGCCATCTTGTGGATGTATAACCCAAACGTAAGGAATAATCTCTGTAGCAGGACTTGCTGTATACTTAGAAAAAATACATGACATTTTCCACTTAGCCTTCCATCATTATATGCTTAATCTCAGTTTGCTTCCTTCTTTAAACCGGACCGTCACCCTAAATAACCCTGTACATACAGATTGTCCACATTAAAAATCATCCTACCTGCATCTACTGCATTTTCTGAGCCTTTAAACATCCAAGATGGTGGCCCATGGTGGTGCAGGCTGCCTGCAAACAGGAAGTGTCTTCTGCCCCCCTGTAACTTATCCCACTCTTCTCTCCTCAGTAAGTGTGATGCTTCTGAGTCAAGATGGCGGCGCCCGTATCCTAAAGTCCTAAACAGAGTTGCAGCCCAGTGGGGGAAAGAATAATAAGTTAGTGACTAAAAACGTAAAATATATTAATTTTAGATGCTGGGGAACCGTTTTTTTAAGAGTTTGGGCTTTTCATTAAATCACGCTGAAGGTCTGGTTTAAATTGTAGTAGGCTGTTTTTTAATACCTCTTTCCTTATTGTATTCACATTTGCTTAATATGAACTGTTTGGATGCATGGCATGCACTTCCATACAGCTTAGTTTTGTACCCCTTTAGAAAAATGCAGGTCGGCCAGGCTTTTCCTTTTCTCTTTTTTTTCTCACCTTTTTCTCTTAGGTAATAGCTGTCAATAATCACAATAAAAATATCCTCTTGGACTTTTTGGATCTATATCTGCATACAAATATATGTTTCAATTTTGCACTAACCCCCAAAAGTATATTGGAGGATTCCCCCTCTCTATATGTAAGACCGCTGTGGCTGGAATTCTGTGGGATTGTATTTTGTCTGCTCCCTGCTAGATACAGTGATATATGACTTAGTACTGTGCTCATTTATATCTTGTTTCACAGTTTATATGGGCTGGCATAGTCTCTTACCCCATGTGTTGTCTCTCACGCATTTGCGTCTTTGGGGCGCACCGGGCGGTTCTCCGTCCCGCAGTTCCTCTCTCGCACGTTTTTGGGGGCGCACCGGAGGGTTCTCCGCCCCACTGTCTCCCACTGCCAGCCACCACCGAACGCGGCAGCTAAATGCGCTTCTTGCCGAAGCTCGCGTCTTTTTCACCCGAAAACCTGAAAAGACGTCACTGCCATGTTCGCCGGGTAAGGAAGGGAATAATATGTCTGCGTTTGACCCCAGTTTGTCGGAGCCGCGTCCACTGCTCCATTTTCCCGACGCCTCTCTCCATGTATAGATACCTCTCCATTTTGTTAAGGTCCTGGGCGGGATTCCTCTATTCTATATTAGGCTCTATCTTGCTGTGGCGACTTTTTACGGCTTTAGCTATGGCACTCATATATTTGACATCGTTTTAGTAAAGATTAAAGCGGAAATGCGCCATCCCCTTATCTGCATTGCTCCGAAGTTTTTGGAACAATTTTTTGTTTTTTAATGGATCGCACAATTTACCATATCTTTATTTTCCTAGATTTATTCCACCCGGATCTGGGGGTCTATTTTTCTCAAGCGCTTTCAAGCTCTTTATTGTGCTTCTCAGGTGCTTCATCGCCGTTTAAGTTGTGCCACTAATTTTTGCTTTTTGTCCAATCCTATTTAAGTCTAAGGCGGAACTCCACCAACTTGTGAATTCTATATTCCGCTGTATTTTGCAATTCCTTTCCACCCATCCATGCATTATGCAAATTACAATGCTACTTTGTGCCTGATGCTTTCTCAAGTCACTAACCTTCTTCGATTTGGGAAGACAAATCGCCCTCTGAAGAAGAGGGTGTACGAGCACCAATATAATATAACCAGTGCAAACATTAGAACCCCTATAGGGAGACACTTTTTATATTATCATAATAAGGACCCCAGGGGCCTAATGGTCCAAGGACTTGATTGGGTACATGAACACCCTAGTGGAGGGGATGTAGTCAAATGAACCCTGAAGATAGAAACAAAGGGCCTCTAGAACCCCTGGTCTAAATGAAACAATTAGTTTTGTTCCATTTCTTTGACATTGTTTAATACCAACATGGACTCTAGGGACTCCTCCCCATGGCGCCGACCAGGCCTCCACACAGTGTGTGTATAACATATACATGTAGGCTTCTTCTTCCCCTTTTTCCTCCTCCCCCCCCCTCTTTTCCCTATTTGTTCTTGTCTCCCATTTTCTTTTCCTTGTGTGTTTTCTTACCTCCCCAACTAAAATACAAATGCAAATGTATTGTAAAACGAGTACGATTTAATGATCTAGATGATTTAGAAGATTCTGTAAACCCCATGAGAAATATATGCAGGTGGCCAAGGTAAAACAATTGGATTTTAAGTATTATGTTAGGTCCCCCCCTTTAAGACTATACTAATCCACGAGGGACCGCTCCGGGAGAAGGGAAGGTTATGCAAATGAAAGCCCAATAAAAACAATGACAAAAACCTGAGCGCGAGTTTATAAGGTTAAGTATTCGTGAGCTGAGAAAGCATCAGGCACAAAGTAGCATTGTAATTTGCATAATGCATGGATGGGTGGAAAGGAATTGCAAAATTCTGCGGAATATAGAATTCACAAGTTGGTAGAGTTCCGCCTTAGACTTAAATAGGATTGGACAAAAAGCAAAAATTACTGGCACAACTTAAGCGCCGAAGAAGCGCCTGAGAAGCACAATAAAGAGTTTGAAAACGCTTGAGAAAATAGACCCCAAAATCCAGGTAGAATAAATCTGGCAAAATAAAGATATGGTAAATTGTGTGATCCATTAAAAAACAAAAAATTGTTCAAAAAAACTGCAGATAAGGGGATGGTGCATTTCCGCTTTAGACTTTACTAAAACGATGTCAAATATATAAGAGTGCCATAGTTAAAGCCGTAAAAAGTCGCCATAGCAAGATAGAGCCTAATAAAGAATAGAGGAATCCCACCCAGGACTTCAACAAAATGTAGAGGTATGTATACATGGAGAGAGACATCAGGAAAAAAGCACCGCGGACGCGGCTCCAACAACATGGCGTCAAAAAGCAGACATATTTTTCCCTTCCTTACCCGGCGAACGTGGCAGTGACGCCTTTCTGGTTTTCGGGTGAAAAAGACTCGAGCTTCGGCGAGAAGTGCATTTACCTGCCGCGTTCGGTGGTGGCTGGCAGTGGGAGACAGTGGGGCGGAGAACCCTTCGGTGCGCTCCCGAAAACGTGCGAGAGAGAAACTGCGGAGCGGGGAAACCGCCAGTGCGCCCAAAAGACGCAAATGTGCGAGACAACACATGGGGTAAGAGACTATGCCAGCCCATATAAACTGTGAAATAAGATATAAATGAGCACAGTACTAAGTCATATATCACTGTATGCAGCAGGGAGCAGACAAAATACAATCCCACAGAATTTCAGCCAATAAAACCACAGCGGTCTTACATAAAGAAAGGGGGAATCCTCCAATATACTTTTGGGGTGAGTGCAAACTTGAAACATATATATTTGTATGCAGATATAGATCCAAAAAGGTCTAAGAGGATATTTTTATTGTGATTACCGACAGCTATTGCCTAAGAGAAAAAGGTGAGAAAAAGAGAAAAGGGGTCCAAAACTAAGCTGTATGGAAGTGCATGTCATGCATCCAAACAAATGTTCATATTAAGCAAATGTGAATACAATAAGGAAATGGGTATTAAAAAACAGCCTACTACAATTTAAGAATTATGTAATAATCATGATAATGGAATGCATATGAAACTTTGTCTTCTTAATTTAAACAGAGGGTATTGAGAAAGCTGGAGAGCGAAACATGTTTACCCTGCCCCTTTAAAGGAGGAAGCAAACAGAGATTAAGCATACAGTATAATGATGGAAGGCTAAGTGGAAAATTTCATGTATTTTTTTTTTAAAAAAGAGAATATGGCAATTATGTAAAAAATGGAATCGTGTACTGTACTGAAATAAAAGTTCTGTTTTTAATATATCAATTAATAATTCATGGAAAAATCTTAAAAATCATTAGGATGTGGTCAAACTGATTGGGCATTAACATAGGTGAGGATAAATCCTAAAAAGCCCCCCAAACAAAGGTTTTGCTTAGCAAGTCGGCTTTAACATTTTCCACTCCAATAATGTGCACTTCTGAGTTGCACATTGCCCCTGACTGCCTTCCATAACATTTTACACAAAAGCAATGTACAAATAGTGAGAGTGAATAGTGTTTCCCCTTGTAGGTGGGGAAATGTACATTCCTTAGTTCATGTATTTTATTCATACATTTCATGAGAAATAAAGTTCTATATTAACCACCCCTGCCGTATCTGAATGAACGCAGCAGGGAGACACGTTTGAAGGACTGTGAACAGCGCAAATGATACACTGTATCAGACATCACAAACGGGGTGGGGGGGAGTTGTGCAGGGAGGATGACCAACCAAGGGCGGCATTGATTAAACACAAAAGTGGATCTACTAGCATTGCCTATAGGCTGGCCTCTATTATCACCATCATCCACTGCACTAGGTGAAAAGTGCAGCTCCATTGAACATGTTGTTCGAGCCACCAAAGAAGTGATTTTATGAAAAGACAGCAGATGGTCATGTTAAAAGAATTCAAATCATTGTCCCCTGCAGATGATCGCTCTTAGTTTGGCTTCTGTAGTACTGTCGGACCCCCCCCGCCACCCATCATAGGGACTATGGCGCGCCCTCTCTATTTACGGCAATGTGCCACAGTACCTGTGACAGGTGGAGGGGTCCCGTCAAAAACAGTACAGAAGTGGCAGGAGATCAGGGCAGGTGGTGCCAGACTTTGATCTGACGATCAGGTACATTTCACAACACCAGTAGGGAGCGATAGTCTGTAGGGGATAAAAGAAGGGGGGTAAAGTTCTCTCAGTCAAAACTACTATTTGCACAAACAGAACTATGCCCATGGTTTTGCCATGATTTTCCCAAAATCTTATGACATAGAAGCCAGTACTAGCTGCTTATCCAGCTGCAAATAAACTCTTGCTCTCTCTGTATATGAGGTAATGGATGGAACAATGTGGGGCAAGTGGTAAATGCTGATCCACCTGAGGCTTCCTGGAAGCTGGAGTAATTTATATGCTTTGACGCAGTTTACATTATTCTAATCAAAATCTTTGGGACAAATGGTGCAGCGAATAGGACTAAGGATGGTCAAACTGGAAATACTGGTATCCCATTGCAAATCTTAAGATATGACTTTTTGCTGCCACATAAAAGTGTACACATAAGTATTGGCATCCTCTACGTGCACTGTGGCTAAAACTATCCCCTGCAAAGGCATGCTGTGCAAAGAGCTATAAACTTTTGTCCAAAGGCACCATCCCATGAGGGTACTATTAAGCCTTGCAAAATATGAGAAAGGAAAGGGCCCCTGGGGCAGTACACCTCCTGGTTTTTATAAGGGGCAGCTGAGTGCATTTGTCATGACTCGAAATATAGTGGAACGAGGAAGGATACCCTTGACACAGTTGGAACAGGTGATTACGCAGGCACCCCCTAGCGGGCACACAATCTCTGTCATGTATCGGGTTCTCTTGGCATACATGATTCACCACCAGGATATGTAAGGAGATGGGAGGAGTAGCTGGGAGTATCTATCTCTGAGGAGGACTTCACCAAAGTATATCTCTTCACCCACAAGTTAGCAGTCCCAAGCATAGCACAAGAAAGCATATATGGAGCATATATGGTGGAGCTGGCCACCAATCAAGGCCCTTTGGGCGAAAGTATTAACCATTTACAACAACCTCACGGGAGAGCTTTATTGTCCTTGCTCCCGGGCCCCATCTCTAGCAGTAAAAAAGGGGTCCTGCGGCATTTCCTGACTGCGCTGAGAACAATCATTCCCAGACGATGGAAGACTACAACCCCGCCATCACTTGGGCAAAAAGAGGTGGAGGTCATCCGCCGCATGGAGGAATTGAACTCAGAAACAGAAGGCACACAGGAAAAGTACATGATGACGTGGGCAATCTGGATAGATTATAGGGACAACCGTCTGCCAATGAAGACTCAAGGGGGCTGGGCTTGCGCGCTCCTGCTCCTACCATACCATAACCTTGCCCACGGTCCCATACCCACAACTATCCCTGTCTATACCCCTGACCCTTCCTATTCCTACCTCTCCTCTACTTACCATTTGTTTTTTTTTTCTTATATCTCAGCATTCTCCTTATATGTGCTGCTTATGTCCCGGGGCTTTCGGGCTCCCCTGCCCCCTTATTCAGCCTTGGGCAGTCACATGTCTATCTAGTGCAAGGGCCCCTTGCGGTGCTCTGCGGGTCTCCGGCTGCCTCGGCTGGCCCTGGAACGGGGCGCCATAAGACTGCAATAGCTACATCACAAAAATTGACGGTGAAGTCTCTATGGCGTCTGGTGTCCTGGGTCTGGGTGGAGTGGGCGGATATCCTGGGACCTCATACTCATTTGCATGGATTGGTGCTGCGGTGGCGGGTGCGGGTGTACATTGGAATGTTGCAAATATGTGTATGTACTGGAGCAGGGAGGATGATACTCTGTTTCTATCCCATTCTACAATGTTGTACTGTTCTTAATTTGTTGCAAAACTTCAATAAAAAGATATTGAACTAAAATATGAGAAAGGATAATTCACCGTTTAGGCATTGCCCACTTTCTAAGAACCTGTCATGCCTTGTGATTCCTTGTTGAGAATGTGAATATGATGACGCTTTTATAAATCAACAATAATAACGCTGATGATATGATTCAAGAAATGCATCCCATGCTTTTGGCACAAAAAAACGCAGGATGATTTTTTTTTACTTTGTGGCTTTCTACTGCATTGTCTGAGAGTTTCATTACTCACAATGCTGCTTCAATAAGGGAAACAGTGGCTTTCCTTATGGTTTTCCTGGGGTAGTTCCTCCCTAAACTCGGACCCCTAAGTCGCAGACCCTTCATTGTGTTATAGTTCTTTCAGAAAGGGTCAAACAGACATCTCTGAAGCTGCACAATCCTGCCATGTCCACATTTGACTCTGCCACTTCTTTCTGGTTAACTCAGACTTTTTGATAGGATCTGCAGTATTCATCAACAGCTCTTTTGATTAAGATTTCCCAATATGATGAGCAAAACTGAATGGAGCAAGCACCACCAGCAGCACCCCACTCACCTCTAGGGTGGGTGTTCCCCTGCCAGTCATTCAGAAATAGGCAAGCAACAGTGACAGACCCGGCAAGGACTCCGGGAAGAGATCAGTAAATCAGGCTGTCTGGGGGTTTCACACATCTGGGCATCCCAATTTGGGATGCCCCCTACAGAGGGATACCAACACCACTGAAGTCCTATAGATTTGAGGGCTGTGGTTGCTCTGCTTTAATGTCTGCTTGCAGAATTGCTTGCCTCAGAAGGAAAAAAAAGGTAATC
Organism: Gastrophryne carolinensis; assembly: GCA_027917425.1. Lineage (NCBI taxonomy): Eukaryota > Metazoa > Chordata > Amphibia > Anura > Microhylidae > Gastrophryne > Gastrophryne carolinensis. The sequence continues at coordinate 348,789,492 of CM051237.1, read as the reverse complement.
AATAAAGAACAATCTTAAAACACTGCTCACCCTTAGGCATCCAATTTGAAAAAATACATTTTCCACTTGGCTAATAAAAACAACTGATAAACTGCAACACTGCTGTCAATAACCCTAAAGTCACTTAGCCTGTGCAATATAATCAGGGTATTTAAAAAAAAAAAAAACAAGCAAATAGTTTGTCCCTGTGCTTTTGTGCAACCCTCTCCCATGTGTCATATACACCAGAGATGTAAAGAACCCATATAGCCTGGTTATCTCCAGACCATGAGAAGCCCCATTACGAAGACTCTCCATCAAGAATAAATGAGCAATCCTGCCCTACTTGTCAATTTATGAAAGCAAGATATGCTGATCAGCCAGAAATTTTGTGGGCCCTTGGGCGACAGGGTCTCAGTGGGCCCCCTTACCCAGTGCCGTGACAGGGTATACCTTGCAGTGTCCCCAGTGCTCCTGTGATTGCCACACAGACTGTGCACAGAGCGTCTTCCCCTGCTCTGTGTGCGTGCTAGCCACCTATTCAAGTGTATAGAGTGGGGGAAGCTGCTCTGTGCATCAGAACCAAGATGGCTGCACCCAGTGCCAGAATCGCAAAGTGAACAGTGCAGGATCCTGGCAGAGGCGAGGAGCATGCTATTCACTCACCTCTTCCTTGTTCCAATGGCACATGTGCCATTCAATTAGTGTCGTCTGCCTTGACTATGTCCTTCGTCAAATGGCTATCATGCGAAGAACACACTGCCACATCCCCCTGCCCTCCCGTGAGCAACAACAAGATCCGCTTGCTGAATGACATAGTCACATCAATCGGGATGCCCCTGGGGAAAAGCCAGCAGCCATTCCAGGGCCAGACCACATAGCTGGAATGTTCTGGAACATTTTTAGCCCAGCTGGATTGCAAATTGTGGAGAGAGGTGGGGTCTTACCAGAAGGGTGTCACTGGTCAAAGAGCCCTGCCAGAAGTCTCAAGTAGCCCTAGTCAGTCGAGTACTGACAGCATGATAGCTCTGGTCAGACCAGCCCTGCTCTTCTGTGCTCGGCCCGGAATGGCATTGTAAAGTCACAGAAGCAGGGGTGTAACTTGAGGGGGTGCGACCGCACCGGGGCCCAGGAGATCAGGGGACCTCATCATTGTTGTTTTTCCCCTTATCATATTTGTGCTCACTTAGTATCATTAAGAGAAAATAATCAACATTCCTCACTGCTGTTTCAGTGTTTAGATGTCTAGCTGCATCCAATTAAGTTTAAAAGACAGAAAAAAATGTAACTTTATGAGCCTCTAAAGGACCCCATTTGATGTTCGCACCAGGGCAATCCCATTTAGTTACACTACTGCACAGCAGTACACTGCCATGCTATCTTGGGTCTTGTTCCTCCAGCCACTGGGAACACCCATGAACTCACTCTATCCTTGTTCTCATGGTGCAGCTATTACTATGCCACCTGCTGCTCTGCGTACACGTCATTCAAAAAAAGCTGGTGCGGGTACACAGGGTTGACCTAAGGTTAAAAGGTGCCTTGTGCAAAACAGCATTTTGATTATCCTGGGTTTTTTCCATGCCCTGGGGGCATCCAGAATTGTGGTCACTCTCGCCCCCCCCCCCATTGCAAACAATCAGAACCGCTTGCTGAATGACAATAGCAAAAAGCTCTGATTGGACGATAACCCACACATGCACTATTGGACCGGGGAAAGGTATGCATTTACTGAAGATCTGGGGTATTTCATACAGCAGGGCATTGCAATTCGGGATGCCCGGGGGGGGGGGGTGTTCCACTTTAATATGGTGGCTTGGCTTGGCTACTTGAAAAAATCCTCCAGACTGGACCTCTTTGAATAGTATATATTTATGCAGCTGCAACCTGGCATGCGCTGTGGGATAGCAGGAAATGATGGGTTTGGGGTGATCACTGGGAGCTTTCACACATTGGGGCATCTCAAAATGGGTGTTTTTTTCTTTAATTCTGCTAATTCTCCAGTGTATAATGATAGATGGTGCTGCAGGTTGTGCCAAAGGGGGAGATGAAGTGGGCAGGGGGGAGGAAGGGGATATAGGAAGAACCAAGAAGTAGGGGGGCAATGGAGAGAAGGAAGGGGGATCACACTGGGTGCAGATGAGAGGGGGCTGGGACATGAAGGGGAACTAAAGGGAACACCAGGAATGCAGATGTGGAAGAAGGTACTGGAAGCAGGTGGAGGTGTGGAGGGGAAGACAGTATATCACACATGCAATCTGAATGCCCCACAAGCCTTTCCCAATTATATTCATCATCTATTTGGTAGAAAATAAGTGTTGTGACTGCTTTAAAGTGGAACAAAACCCTGGAATTTGACTTTCCAAGGTTTTGTTTCGTGTCCCCGAGGTATCCCGAATAGAGGTGCCCTGCTGTGTATAACCCCCCAGAATGCTCAGTATAACTCACCTCTCCTTGGTCCATCGGTGCCCTTGTCCAATCAGAGCCCTTTGGCAAAGGGCTCTGATTGAAATTAATCAGAGCGTATCTGAATGGCTGGGGTGGAAGTGTGTGCACATTGCTGGAAATGCAGGGGGATGCGGCAGCACGCACTCCCCATTGTAAACAATCTTAGCTCCCGAAGGGCAAGCGCTCTGATTGGATGAGAGCCCGCGCATGAACCGCTGGGAGTGAGAAAATACAATTTTGTGATTACACACCTGTAGAATTGGTATTATAAGTATACAGCACGTCCTGCTCCAGAAGATTCCTTACACATGGGTTATACATCCACAAGATGGCGCTGGACTGCAGAAAACAGCTTGTGGCTCCTCCCGGCCCCATATAAACCAGGGACCTCCCACAAATTCCCCAGTATTGACAAGCAGTTGCACAAGAAGCTGGGAGAACTATAATATAAGACCAATCACCATACAGAGGTAACTAAGAATAATGATAACAAGGGTGGGGTGGAGCAGGACGTGCTGTATACTTATAATACCAGTTCTACAGGTGAGTAATCACAGAATTGTATTATTCCAAGTATACAGCACGTCCTGCTCCAGAAGATTCCTTACCCATGGGACATCCAATAGCAGTGTCCGTAAGGTAGGGTGGGATCCCCAAAAAGTAACAGCGGGCAGTTTAAACCACTGCCGCCTGCAGAACTTTGCGGCCAAAAGCAGCGTCAGCTGAGGCCCTAACACCAACTTTGTAAAACTTGGAAAAGGTATGAACAGAAGACCAATTAGCCGCCTTGCAAACTTGTTCAACAGAAGCCTGGTGCTGAAAAGCCCAAGAGGCACCAATAGCACGAGTAGAATGAGCAGTAAGGCGGAAGGGAGGTTCCTTCCCCTTAGCAGAATAGGCTTGTATCACAGCCTGACGGATCCACTTACTGATAGTGGACTTAGCTGGAGCTAAACCCTTCTTATGCCCAGAAGGGAGAACAAAAAGAGCATCAGTCTTCCTGAAGGATTCAGTAGCCACCAAACAGAACTTAAAGTTCCTGACCACATCCAGAGAATGTAAGACCCTCTCCTTAGAGTTACTATGATTAGGGCACAGAGAAGGCAACACAATGTCCTGATTGAGATGAAAGGCAGACACAACCTTAGGAAGAAAATCTGGCTTAAAACGAAACACCACCCTGATGTCCTGATGTCTCTCAAAGTAAGTAGGTTTGATGGAAAGCAACGCCAACTCAGAAACACGCCTAACAGAAGTGATAGCCACCAAAAAGGCTACCTTAAGCGTCAAAATGGACAAAGGGACCGCACGCAAGGGCTCAAAAGGAGACCCCTGCAGGGCAGATAAGACCAAGTTCAAATCCCAGACTGGTAACATAGGCTTACGTGGGGGGCGCACGTGAGTAACCCCCTGAAAAAAGGTCTTAACCAGACGATGGCTGACAAAAGATCTTTGGAAGAAAATAGCCAAGGCTGAAACATGACCTTTGAGGGTACTAAGTTGAAGACCCAGATCTAAACCATGTTGCAGGAATTCCAGAATCCTGGGGATAGAAAACACCCGACAGGGAAGCGACCTAGACTCACACCAGGCAATATAAGTGTGCCATACCCTGTAGTAGATAGATGACGAGGACTTCTTCCTAGCCTGAATCATAGTACTAACAACAGGTAGCCCCTTTTCCATCAAGATGGAGGTTTCAGCAGCCAGGCCGTTAAAGCCAGCGTTTGTAAATTGGGATGGCGTAGCTGCCCCTGAGTGAGCAGGTCTGGAACCTTGGACAGGACGTATTGATCTACTGCCAACTGCACGATGTCTGCTAACCACACTCTTCTTGGCCAACGGGGGCCACCAGAATGGTTGGCACCCCTTCCTGGGAGATCTTGCGCAGCACCCTGCCCAGCAGAGGGAATGGAGGAAACACATAAAGGAGCTGAAAGCTCTTCCAGGACATTGCTAGCGCATCCATGGCCAAGGCCAGAGGATCCTGGGACAGAGAATCAAAGACTGGAAGCTTGTGATTGTGACGGGACGCAAACAGATCCACATCCGGCCAACTCCAACGGTGGCACAGGGAGTGAAACACCCTGCTGCTGAGGGACCACTCCCCCAGACGAGACATCCCCCTGCTGAGGGAATCTGCCTCCAGATTCTCCACCCCCGGGATGTACACAGCTGAGAGACAGGGGACATTCTCCTCTGCCCAAGACAGAATCAGAGACACTTCCTTGAGGGCCCTCTTGCTCCGGGTCCCTCCCCGATGATTGATGTAGGCAACTGCTGTCTGGTTGTCCGAGCGGACCTGAACAGCCCGACCCCGAAAGTGTGGAGTCAATTGAGCGAGAACCAACCTTATCGCCCTTAGTTCCAGAATGTTGATAGGAGTGTGGGCCTCCTGAGGACCCCACTGACCCCGGAATTGCAGAGACTTCCAGAAGCCCCCCCAACCGGTCAGACTGGCATCCATTGTGACCAACTCCCAGCAAGGGGTCAGAAAGGATCTGCCCATCAACAGGTTCCTTGAGTCCAGCAACCACGAGAGAGACCGCCTGGCCAGAGGGGACAGAACAAACCCCTGATCCAGGGACACAGGGTCCCGATCCCACACTGACAAGAGGTGAAGTTGAAGAGGTCTCATATGAAACTGAGTGTATGGAACCGCCTCGAAGCAAGACACCATCAGGCCCACCAGCTGCATCCCCTGCCGTATGGAGGGGTGAGGACAAGACAGAAGAAGCTGGGCCTGAGCTTGAAGACACTCCACCTTCTGCTGAGGAAGAAGAATCTTGGCCTGAGATGTATCCAGAGTCATGCCCAGAAAGGACCTCTCCAAGGACGGGGACAGGAAAGACTTGGGACGGTTGATCACCCAGCCAAATTTTAATATCATTTTTGCTCCTCAAACTTATTTATCATATTTGTGCTCACTTGGCACAATTTAGAGAGAGGAAAGAACACTTGGTTTTACTGTTTCAGTCTTTAGTTGTCTAGTTGCATCCAACTGAGTTAAAACAGACCAAAAAATACAATTCTGTGATACTCACTTGTAGAATCACTCTCTTTTCTATATCCACTCCAAGGCGTCAGACAATCAGTCACGATTGGGTTAACTCTCGAAAGAAGGGCGTGGACTGCAAGACAAAGAAGTGGTTCTTCCCGGCCTATACATACTTCCGGCTGCACCTCCACAATCCAGTAATTGAAAAGCAGTAGACACAGCTGGCCGGGAGGATAAGGCATGCTAAGAAGCCCCATGTTTTTGTTAGAGACAAAAGGAGAGACAAAAGTTCCTCTACTCATTTCTTTTCTTTTTGATGCTGAACAACCATTTTAACAAAAACATATTTACAAGCTCCACTAAGACTAGGCACCCTGAAGAATAGATATAGTAACCTAGCAGAGAGGGAGGGTCTGAAGAGTGGATATAGAACAAAAAGCAATTCTACAGGTGAGTATCACAGAATTGTATTTTCTCTCCTATTTCATTCCAGGCCATCAGGAATCAGTCACGATTGGGACCAGGGCTGTGGAGTCGGAGTCGAGGAGTCGGGGTCGGAGGAAATTTTGGGTACCTGGGTCGGAGTCGGCAAACAATGCACCGACTCCGACAAAATTTTGATTTAGCAAGTTTAAATGTCCCAATTCACAAAAAGTTATAATGAATGACTTCTCTATTGTAAGAATAAAGACCAATGCATGCCCCGCTGTGTGAAACCCCCCAGAAACCCCGAAAAACTCACCTCCTCGCTCCCACGTGACCGCCGTTGCCAATCCCCACCGACGGAGAAGCGGGAGGCAGCGATGGACAAGAGAGCGCGCCCGCCGCCGCCTCCCGTGCGTCACTCTTACAGGGTGCGCACCCGCGCCGGCCATTCACAAACGGTAGGCGGTGGCGGGCGCCGCTGGATCGTGGATAAGGTAGGGATTTAGGGGTTTCTGTGGGGGTTTCACACAGCGGGGCACCCCCGATCGAGGTGCCCCGCAGTCAGGGGTCTGATCGGTCCGGGAATCTTATAGATTCCCGGGCCGATCATGGGAGGGTGTTGGTCCACTTTAAGTGACCGTGAAGAAGCACGCTTTTCATGTGCTTCACTATATGGCACGCAACGCACAATTAGAAGCGGCAATACATATACTTTGCATAGTGCTGTGTTCTGCTGTTACAGGGAACCCATGGGTAACCTAGCCTCTCACTGATAAGGGATTAAGTAAATATGTTTTTTGCAGGACTAGAGACACTTGTATAAGTGAAGGGAATGGAGGATCAATAGTTCAAGACTGAAGCTGTACCATTGGAAATACTGCTGTCATTCAGCAAAAGGCTATAAAAACTTGTAAACTTTGATTGTTAGCTTAAACTTTAAACATGACTATGGGATTCTACTAGGGAAATCATGTTTTATAATAAAGGCCCCTTTCTGGATCCTCCCACTGCCCTATCTTCAGCAGAAGATCAGCACACATAAAGGAGAAGGCAGCTTCTGCCCAACTACCTCTCTCTGCTAGAAGTAATGACATGTATGTTGCCTTTCTATCCTTCAGGGAATGTATATAATCTGTCTCTAAACTTGGTTAAAAACAGACAGATTATAGACTGGCCTGCAAGCTAACAGGGTTGAGTGCTGTGGCTCCTTTAAGACTTTCACATACATTCACATATTAATGCAGAGGAGTCGGAGTCGGGGAGTCGGAGTCGGAAGTACAAAAAACTGAGGAGTCGGAACATTTATCTACCGACTCCACAGCCCTGATTGGGACCTCCAAAAGCAGTGCCCTTACTTCAGGGTGGGATCCCAAATAATAAAAGATACATAGTATATAGCACTCTAGGAATGGGAGGAATCTATCTGGCTTTCTTTTGGATAAGATTGGAAACACTAGTCTGCTCAGGAAACAATTGCTGTTTTTCTGGCTTAAACAGATCTCCATTCTTCCTCTTGGGAATCTTAGGGGCCGAGGTATCAAAAATCTCTAAAGTGGAACTATTCAGACCCTCCATTTCACAGGTTTCCATTTTTCTAATGCCTTACTTGGAACCGGCAGTTCTAAATTACTTTCAATATGAGCCAGCCTCTTTGCAATATCCTGCCCCCGATATGGGTGGTTCTGGGGGCCAGCACCCAAAGTCTATTTAGGAACCCTCTGTGCAGGAGATATTTGTCTCCCAAACTTAGCAGGTACTACTGTAGTGCAGTCGGCGCAAATAGGACTGTCCTCATCCAGAGGCCTTTGCATGCATACCGAACGTGGGGTAACCCTCTCTGCTAACATACCAGACCCGATTACCCCAGATGCCTCGGTCATGGTGAAACAAGTCTACCTGAGGGCCCAAGACCGAAGTATATAAAAGTACTCGATAGGCACAAGTGACTACTCCGAGACCCTAGGGGTGGGTAGGTTGGCATGAAGGCAGGTGGGTGGGTATGCAGGGAGGGGGACATGCATGCAGGTGGGCAAGCAGGTAGGTGACCATGCATGCAGATGGTTGGGTATTCAGGCAGGCAGGTGGGCATGCATGTTGGCAGATGGGTAGGCAGGCAGGCAGGCGTGCAGGTAGCCAGTTGGGTAAGCCGATAAGCAGATGTGCATGCATGCAGGTAGGTAGGTGGGCATGCATCCAGGTGGGTATACAGACAGGTAGGTGGGCATGCATGCAGGCAGTTTGGTATGCAAGCAGGCAGGTGGACACGCAGGTAGGTAGGCATTCATGCAGGGAGATGGGCTTGCATGCAGGCAGGTGGCTTGGATTAGGTTGGGTATCTGGAGGGGCAGACTCGGCTGGGCATACTTACCAGGGCTGGTGGCGATCAGCATTTTGGCAAGATGGGGCTGCGTGGCAACAGCAGGACACATGCAGTCCTTTTGGCAGCGAGGTGACCGACTTCACAGTAGGGCAGAGTGGGCAGAAGCTGAGTGGCGACGGTGGGCGGGAGGGCTTCTTGGCAGGGCAGAGCGGATGGGAGCTGGGCGGCGACTGGAGTGGACTGGATGACTTCTTGGCGTTGTGGGGATGGCGGGGATGGGCGGTGACAGAGGCAACCATCTCAACTGCTTCTTTCCTCATACCCAGGGGGGCTAGGGAGGTAAAACACCCCCCAGCACCCTGCACACTCCCCCTCAAAACTAGTCCCCCAGGGACTCAGAAACCCCCATCTTTCCACCCCACATGTAGCACTGGGCAGACAGTTAACTCACCATTTCTGCCGACGTGCTAGATACGGGGTTGTCACTCGGGATTAAAATGGGCGGTACATAGATGGGAAAGTGAAGGAATGTGGTAAAATATCTTTAGTTTCAGAAGCACTCCTGTTGGCTTGTCCTCAGGGCATGGGCATGGGCATGACTAAGCTGAGCGTGGCTCGGATTACGTCCTGAAGTAATCAAAAGCTTGGTCTCTCAGGTGGAGCTTTTCACTCCGATGCAAAATGGTGTTTGCGGGGGGTGAGATGTGACTGGCTAGGAAAAAAGATTAAGGCTGTCTAGAAACTTCTATCGCTGGCAGAGACAGCAAAAAAGCTGACTACAGGCAGGGTGATAAAACGTCCTCCTCGTCCTATAATGAGCTGAGCCAGCTGCAACATCACTGTGGTCTGCCTGTCTCCCTCACAGATATTTCTGAGTAACAGGGGCCGTCTTATGACCACTTTTGCAATATGATTCAGAAAGAGAGGGAAGGACAGGAGGGGCAATCTTTCAAAACCTTCTGCTGGAAATGCAGCAAGCTGCATTGGCTAAGCTCTAGGTGAGCTGTTTCCTGTGGTTTATTTTGCTATTGCCTGGACTGCCCCCTTAAAGCGGATGGAAACCAATTTTTGGATCAACCACTCATTCTTTGGGCCCCCCTCCCACCCGAATGGTACTGTTGGCGAAGCTACGCCCAGCGGCGGTGGAGAATGCATAGTGGGAGCCACCAGGATCAGGTAAAATTACCGGCGTCCCCGGGGGCTTTCACACAGTGGTTCCAGGACGCGGCCGCATGGCTTTTGACCTGCTTTAATATATTATAGCTTTGTTTCATTTGTATTAATGGCAAAAAGCAAGTGAATTGACCTTATAACATTACAGGCTCATTTTCTGCAGGAGGAGTTTGCGCTGTAATTCTAAGAACTTACAGATGCCAGACAACTTGGCATGTTTTCTTTTAATAAAAATAATTTCATATTTGGAGGGTGGTTATTAAGGGATTAGTGTAAGGCACATACCACAATATTAACAAAAACATGCAGCAGAAATCATGTGTAGTGAATGAAAAAAATACCATTTTGTGATTACTCACCTGTAAAATGGATATTATAAGTATGCCTCACACCCTGCTTCGGTAATGATTAATCCCTTCTGGGTTATAGCCACTAGATGGCGCTTTTCTAGCAGAGATGGCAAAAAAAAGAAGCCCCTCCCGGTCCACAAATACCTGGGACCCCCCACACATCCCCCAGTATATGAAAGCAGTAAGGGGACCAGGAAGAGCCAATAATAAAAAATAACAACATGAACAAGGAAAAAATTTCACCATAAAGAGGATCCAAGATACAACTCAGGGCGGGTCGAAGCAGGGTGTGAGGCATACTTTTAATATCCATTTTACAGGTGAGTAATCACAAAATGGTATTATTCCAAGTATGCCTCACACCCTGCTTCGGTAATGATTAATCACTTCTGGGACATCCAGTAGCAGTGTCCAAAAATGGGTGGGGATCCCAACAGGCAATAATGCCCAAATTAAATCACTGCAGCTTGCAGAACTTTGCGGCCAAAAAACAGCATCCGCTGAGACCCGCACATCAACCTCATAAAACTTGGCAAAAGTATGAACAGAAGACCAAGTACAGCACGAGTAGAATGAGCAGTGATCTGAAAAGGGGGATCCCTCCCCTTGGCAGCATAGGCCCTAATACCGGCCTAACGAATCCAATTACTAAAGATGGACTTGACGAACGCCAAAAACCTTCCTGGGCCCGGAGGGCACCACAAAAAAAGGCGTCCGTCTTCCGGAATGGTGAAGTAGCCACCAGATAGTACCTTACACATCTAACGACATCCAGAGAGTGCAAGGCCCTCTCCTTGTCGTTGCTAGGCTTAGGACACAAGGAAGGAAGCACAATGTACTAAATGAGTTGAAAGGCAGAGACAACCATTGGCAGAAAGTCCGGTCTAAAGCGGAAAACCACCTTGTCTTGATGTCTCTCAAAGCGGGGTCCTGAATGAACAGAGCTGCCAACTCAGAAACACGTCGAACAGAGGTGATAGCCACCAAAACGGCAATTTTTAAGGTGAAAATGGATAGAGCAGAATCCTGCCCAGGTTCAAAAGGAGGACACTGAAGGTCAGACAACACCAAATATAAATCCCAAACAGGTAACAAGGGTTTGCGAGGAAGGCGCACAAGAGTGACCCCCTGGAAAAAAAATCTTAACCAAAGGATGAAGAGTGAAAGACCTCTGAAGAAAACCGCAAGAGCGGAAACATGCCCCTTCCGAGTGCTAAGTTGAAAACCCATGTCCAGTCCATGCTGAAGGAACTCCAGAGTTCGAGGGATGGAAAAACACCCGACAAGGAAAGGCTCTATCCTCGCACCAATCAAAGTAGGTCCGCCGGGTCCTGTAGTAGATATCAGAGGAAGATTACTTCCTAGCCCTGACAAGCGTTTGGACAACAGTTTTAGACCAACCCATTTCAATTAGAATGGAGGTTTCAGCAGCCATACTGTCAATCCAGCATTTGTAAATTGGAGTAACAAGCTGACCTAGCGTGATCAGATCCGAAACCAGAGGCAGTCTGTACTGATCGACTGCCAACCACACGACGTCTGCGAACCACACCTGTCTTGGCCACCTCGAGGCCATCAGAATTACTGGCACACCCTCGTGAACCAGCTTGCGTACCACCTTGCCCACCATGGGAAAGGGAGGAAACAGATACAGGAAACCGAGTTCCCGCCAGAACAGAGACATGGCATCCACCGCCAGAGCCAGAGGGTCCTGGGACAGAAACAAATGCAGGGAGCCTGTGATTGTGCCGAGAGGCAAACAGATCCACCTCCAGCATTCCCCACCTGCGACAGAGGAATAGAATTACCTCGTTGCTGAGGGACCATTCCCCACGGCGAGAGAACCCCCTGCTCAAGGAGTCCGCTGCCAGGTTCTCCACCCCTGGAATGTATACTGCCGAGATGCCTGGCACATTGTTCTCGGCCCATGCAAGAATCAGAGACACCTCCCGGAGGGCACTCTTGCTGCGAGCCCCTCCTTGGCGATTGATGTAAGCAACCGCGGTCCGATAATCGGAGCGAACCAGAACCGGTACCTGGAGGTGATGTGCCACGTGCGACAGCACCAACCAAACCGCCCTCAGCTACAGAAAGTTGATGAAAGTGTAAGCCTCCTGAGGACCCCACAGCCCCTGGACCTGAAGGTCTCTCCAGAACGCAGGTCCGATCCAGGGACAGAGGACATTTGTCCCAGGACGATAATAGAGGGAGTTGAAGAGGTCTCATGTGAAACTGGGCAAAGGGCACTGCCTCAAAGCAAGCCACCTTCAATCCCACCAGCCTCATCCCTTGTCTGAAGGACGGACGAGGGTTGGACATAAGAAAACAAATTAGTGCATGAAGAACATCCGCCTTCGGCTGGTGTAAGAAAACCCTGAGCTGAATGTTATCCAGAGTCATGCCCAGGAATGAGAGCCACACTTGACGGAGAGAGTGAGGACTTGGGGCAAATGATTACCCACCCGAACCTCTCCAGCGTCGTCACCACCTTCCGGATGTCCAGCTCCGCCTGGAGGAGAGAAGATGACGTAATGAGAAGGTCGTCCAGATAAAGCAAAATGCGAATGCCCTGGACTCTAAGACGGGCCAGCACGCCCGCCAACACCTTGGTGAACACCCTGGGTGCCGAGGTCAACCCGAAGGGAAGAGCCACAAACTGGTAGTGCTGATCGCCTACCGCAAACCTGAGGAACCATTGGTGTCCCGGGAAAAACCGGCACATGAAGGTAAGCATCCCTAATGCCCATCAAGGTCATAAAGTCCTCTGGGCATAGGAAACTGACAGCAGAGCGCATGGTTTCCATGCGAAATTTTCTGGTTCAGAAGAACCGGTTGAGAATCTTTAAGTCCAAAATGGATCTTATGGAGCCATCCTTCTTGGGCACAGTAAAGAGGTTGGAAAAGTAACACTGACCTCTCTCTATGGGGGGAACTGGACAAACGACCCCCATATGCCGAAGGTTTTGCACCGCCAGAAAACAGTCCCTGTGCCGCCCGTGGGTCCTAGGAACCCGTGACCTGAGGAATCTGGGAAAAGGCCGGTATGCGAACTCCAGCTTGTACCCGGAGGAGACCACCTCCAGGATCCAATTGTCTGTGACCTCTTGAGTCCAGACCAAAGCGAAGAGCGGCAGCCGTCCCCCCACCCGCAAGGGTGAGAGCGCCCCCTCATTGCTGAGCGGGCTCGGCAGCGGATTTGGGGATAGCACCCCAGGAAAACCCAGGTCGGGCAAGTCCTCTGCCCCTACCCCAGGTACCACCTCTGAATGCAATGAAGGATGTTCCCCTGCCCGTCCAAGAGCCACGAAAGGAGAGGTTGAAAGAGCCTGAACCACGAAGGGGCCGGTCCTGCTACTTGCGTTGAGGTAACTTGCCTCCCTTGACAACAGAATCTAGTCGATCACCAAACAGTCGCAGACCCGCGAAGGAATGCTCTGTAAGCGCCTTCTTGGCAGCGTTATCGGACGCCCACTGGCGCAACCAGACCAATCGGCGTATAGCAACCTGCAATGCCGAGGCCCTGCTACACATACGGATGGTATCATCCAAGGCTGATAAGACAAAGGCAATGAACATATCACAGTGAGTCAAAGGTCTAAACTCCTCGCTGAAAGGATTAGATTGGGAACCATCCAGAAGGCCCCTAGAAAGCTCTAGTAGCCGCAGCCGTAAGAGCTGAAGAACACACCGGGCGCAAGGCCGCACCCACCAGCAAAGGCATGCGAAGCTAGTTGGACGAGACGTCGGTCCTCAGTATCCCTCAAGGTAGTGAAATCCGGGGAATGCACGACCAACGTATTGGACAATCCCAGGACGGGAGCGTCGACCTCTGGGGATGTAGACCAACGCTTAACCACATCAACAGGGAAGGGATACTTCCTATCCCACCCTTGAGGAAAACCAGGGAGCCAGCTAGGCTTTTCCCATTCCTTAAAAATCAGATTGTTAAAGTGCTTCTGATCCGGAAACTCCAAACGAGGCTCGGTGGTACCAAAAAAATGTTTCCCAATGTGCAGGGGCCTCCGCAGGAGGGGAAATGGCAAGCACTTCAAAATTATGGGTAAGGAGCCTGGGAGTATCAACGGTATCCCCACGCTCCGTACCGGCATCGGAGTCAGGAAACAAATCCCCCTCCTCAAGCGGGGAATAAGCCGACCAATCAAAAGAATTATAATCATTATAGTCAAGGGCCGGCGCAGTGGGCGCCAAGTGCCGTCTCATAGCTGGGGCCATCCTGGCCGCAGAGCTAGCAATCATTCTCTCAATGTTGGCCAGTCTGGCTCAGACATCGGATTGCGACTCCCCACTATTGACAACGTCACTTGGGGTCAAGACCAGGCGTGGGGGTGTAGGTGATGAGGTCAGCGGGGCCGACCTGGCCGCACGGGGCCCGGATTGCCGCACAATCGCCTGCTGTGCACATGTAACACAAATTTGCACAATGTCGCCCACAAGGAATACCCCACATATCACACACTGCCGGGGTTGCCCCGAAGGGATCCCGAGCGCGGTATCCTGGGAAGCCTCCATATGGTGATTTTTTAGGTAGTCGCATTGACCAATGGGAATTACGCTATAAGCTACCCGGGATGCCCCATAGAGTCCGTTGGTGGGAGGTTTTTAGAATTAAAAGGGAACCACAATTTGACAAGGGACCTTAATAGCCTCAGTTGTCCCACCAGAAAGGCACCACGGGGGGACCCCTTTAGCACAACATGCATACGTCGTCTCCATAATGCATGCAACAAATACATAAGGCAAAAGAGACATTATATATCTATATATAGATATATATAAGCATACACAGACATGTATATAGATATAGGAATAGGTAAGTATACCAGGCAATATCTAAAGGCCCCCGGGGGCGCCAGCATACACTGAAAATCATATATATCATCTTAACACTAAAATGACCAAGAAAAAACCCCGAGGGGCACTCACAAAACCGCTGAAAGATGGCGGCGCAGACCCGAGGGAAGGAAGGAGGCGGGCCAAAGCGGATCGCGCCCCGCCCCCCCACTACGCGGGAAACCTATGCCGCCGCGCTCCCAGCCAATAGGGCTGAGAGCCGGCCGGCCGACGCGCCACAGGGAAGGGTGGGCCGTCACAGGCGCGAAGAACGCCAGGCCCCGCCCCTACCCTGACTGAGGAGAAGCGAGCCGCGCTCCCCGGCAAAGGCTGCGGAGCCGGACACTCAAAGTAAAACCGCCTAGGAAAAAGACCGGCCACTTACCGTGAAACTGGCCCGCCGCCGCCGCAGGAGAGCGAGCGCGCGGGGCGCGCCTAGCAAAAGCCGGCCACTCACTGTGAAACCTGCCCGCCGCCGGAGAGCGAGCGTGCGGGCCGCGCCAAGTAAAAAACACACACACAACATGCACGCTGGCAGTAGCCAGCGCATAATCAATAAAAGTGACCGTACTGCACCAAGCACACAGACCACACACTAACAAAAATGGAGGGACAGACCCACCCCCCCTACTAACCGGGATCGGGGAGTAAATGGGGGGATACTGATAGCTACATTTGTAGCGAGGGCTTCAGAACGGACAGGGCATCCCATGTCAGGAGCACCATAACCCGACGACCGCCTACCCTTTGATGAGGGCCTTGCGGTGGAGCATGGCTACTAGCCAAAAACACCTCTAAAGGTGTCACCTACCCTCACCCAGACCCTGCAGCCATAGCCGGGAGGCGTAGGGGCATTAACAAAAGGAGTCCAGGTGGGAATAGAAAAAACAATTGGGGCCGGGTGTGCACCCGGCCTACCTGAAAGGAGAGAGAGCCATCATCTTGACTGTCGTCGCCTTCTAGCAGAGACTATACTGGGGGATGTGTGGGGGGTCCCAGGTATTTGTGGACCGGGAGGGGCTTCTTTTTTTTTGCCATCTCTGCTAGAAAAGCGCCATCTAGTGGCTATAACCCAGAAGTGATTAATCATTACCAAAGCAGGGTGTGAGGCATACTTGGAATATACAATTCTGTGATTACTCACCTGTAGAATTGTTATTATGAGTATACATCACGTTCCGTTCCGAAAGATATCCTTACACATGGGTTATTTATCTTCAGATGTCACGTGACTGCAGAGCAGAAAAAGTGGCCCCTCCCGGCCCATATATACCGAGGCACCTCCCACAGAACCCCAGTATTTAAATAGCAGTTAACAAAGGCCGGGAGAATATAAACAATCACCATGAAGAGGTAATCACAGAATTGTATTATTCTTAGTATACATCACGTCCCGTTCCGAAAGATATCCTTACACATGGGACATCCAATAGCAGTGTCCATAAGGTAGGGTGGGATCCCCAAAAGAAACAGCAAGCAGTCTAAACCACTGCCGCCTGCAGAACTTTGCGGCCAAAAGCGGCATCAGCTGAGGCCTTAACATCAACCTTGTAAAACTTAGAAAAGGTATGAACAGAAGACAAGTTGCGGCCTTGCAAACTTGTTCAACAGAAGCCTGGTGCTGAAAAGCCCAAGAGGCACCAATAGCACGAGTAGAATGAGCAGTAAGGCGGAAAGGAGGTTTCTTTCCCTTAGCAGAATAGGCCTGAATCACGGCCTGACGGATCCACTTGCTGATAGTGGATTTAACAGGAGCCTGGCCCTTCTTAGGACCCGACGGAACCACAAAGAAAGCATCAGTCTTCCTAAAGGATTCAGTAGCCACCAAATAGAACTTCACAGCCCTAACTACATCAAGAGAGTGTAACACTCTTTCCTTGGGGTTACCAGGGTTAGGGCACAAGGAAGGCAACACAATGTCCTGATTGAGATGAAAAGCAGACACAACCTTAGGCAGAAAATCAGTTTTAAAGCGAAACACCACGTTGTCCTGGTGTCTTTCAAAATAAGGAGGCTTGATGGAAAGCGCCGCCAATTCAGAAACTCGCATCACATCCTGCAAAGGTTCAAAAGGAGACCCTTGCATGGCAGACAAAACCAAGTTCAAATCCCAAACAGGTAACATGGGCTTGCGTGGAGGACGCAAATGCGTAACGCCTTGAAAGAAGGTCTTGACCAGATGATACTGAGCAAAAGATCTTTAGAAAAAAACAGCCAGAACAGAAACATGGCCCTTCAGAGTACTAAGCTGCAAACTCAGATCCAAGCCATGTTGTAAAAATTCCAATATCCTGGGAATTGAGAACACCCGACATGGAAGTGACCTAGACTCACACCAGTCAATGTAAGCACGCCAAACCCTGTAGTAAATGGTAGAAGGAGACTTCTTCCTAGCTCTGATCATGGTATTAACTACAGAGGCCGGCAACCCTTTGTCCATCAAGATGGAGGTTTCAGCAGCCAGGCCGTCAAAGCCAGCGTTTGTAAACTGGGGTGGCGCAGCCGCCCCTGAGTGAGCAGGTCTGGCACCAGGGACAGGACGAAATGATCTACTGCCAGCTGTACGATTTCTGCGAACCAAATTCTTCTTGGCCAACATGGGGCCACCAGAATGGCTGGCACCCCTTCCTGGGCTATTTTGCTCAGCACCTTGCCCAGCAGAGGAAATGGAGGAAAACATAAAGGAGCTGAAAGCTCTTCCAAGACATTGCCAGAGCATCCACTGACAGGGCCAGCGGATCCTGTGGCAGGGAGACAAAGGCTGGAAGCTTGTGACGGGATGCAAACAGGTCCACATCCGGCTGGCCCCAACGGAGGCACAGAGAGTAAAACACCCTGTTGCTGAGGGACCATTCTCCCATGCGAGAAGCCCCCCTGCTCAGAGAGTCTGCTTCCAGATTCTCCACCCCCGGAATGTACACAGCCAAGATGCAAGGAACATTGTCTTCTGCCCATGACAGAATCAGGGATACTTCCTTGAGAGCCCTCTTGCTCCTGGTTCCTCCCTGATAATTGATGTAGGCAACCGCCGTCTGGTTGTCTGAGCGGATCTGTACCGCCAGACCCCAAAGGCGCGTGGTCAGATGGGAAAGCACTAACCTTATTGCCCTCAGTTCCAGAATGTTGATTGGGGCATGGGCCTCCTGAGGACCCCACTGCCCCTGGAATTTCAGAGAATTACATAAGCCCCCCCAACCAGTCAGACTGGCATCCGTAGTGACCACCTCCCAGCAGGGAGTTAGAAAAGATCTGCCCACTAGCAGATTCCTTGGATCCAGCCACCATGACAGAGACCGCCTGGCCAGAGGGGACAGCACAAATACCCGATCCAGGGACCCTGGGTCCCGATCCCATACTGGCAAGAGATAAACCTGGAGAGGTCTCATGTGAAACTGAGCATATGAGACAGTCTCGAAGCTGGACACCATCAAACCCACCAGCTGCATTGCCTGTCTGATGGACGGAGGAGGGCAAGACAGAAGGAGCTGTATTTGTGACTGAAGACTCTCTACCTTCAGCTGAGGGAGAAAGACCTTGACCTGAGATGTATCCAGAGTCATGCCCAGAAATGACTTTACCCTGGAAGGAGACAGGGAAGATTTGAGAAGACTGATCACCCAGCCAAACGTTTCCAGAGAGGATACCACTGTCTCAACGTCCATTTCTGCTTGTTGCAAAGTCTGAGAAGCTACAAGAATGTCATCTAGGTAAGGAAGAATGTGAATGCCCTGAGATCTCAACAGAGCCATCACTCCTGCCATCACCTTGGTGAACACCCTGGGAGCAGAGGTAAGACCAAATGGCAGAGCCACAAACTGGTAATGCTGATCTTCCACTGCGAACCTGAGAAAATGTTGATGGTCTGCAAAAATTGGCACATGAAGGTAAGCATCCTTGATGTCTATAGAGGACAAGAAGTCCCCTGGACTTTATGGAGAATTTATGGCAGAACGCAGAGTCTCCATGCGAAAGTGCCTGAATCTGATAAATTTGTTGAGGAGCTTTAAAGTGGACCAACACCCACGGGTGATCGGCCCGGGAATCTATAAGATTCCCGGGCCGATCACCCCCCACCCCGCGGGACATCCGAGATCGGGATGTCCCGCGGGGTGTAACCCCCCCAAAACCCCCGAAAAACCTTACCTGATCTTCGGCGGCGGCCGGCCGCCGCCGCCTCCCTCGCGCCCCTGCAGGCGTGCGCGCGCCCGCGCCGGCCGTCTGCGAATGGCCGGCGCGGGCGTCAAAAGGGACGCGCGGGAGGCAGCGGCGGCGGCAGCCGCTTAGACGTCCTGGAATAGAGCTTGTACGTTGGCGCTGGGAGCGCAGAGAGGTGAGTTTTTCGGGGGGTTGGGGGGGGGTTTCACACAGCGGGGCACCCCGATCGGGGGTGCCCCATCGAAGTGGACCAAGACCCAGGATAGTCAAAATCCTGGGTGTTGGTCCACTTTAAATCCAGGATAAACCTGACGGATCCGTCCTTTTTGGGGACAGTGAAAAGATTGCAATAATAGCCTTTGCCCCTTTTCCGCAGAGGAACAGGGCAAATGACCCCCAATTCCAGTAGGTTTTGGACAGCAAGACACAGACACTGAGCTGACAGGGGGTCTTGAGCCATCCGGGATTTTATGAATCTTGGGGGTGACCAGGCTGCAAACTATCTTGTAACCGGAGGAGACTACCTCCTGAATCCACAGGTCTGAGACAAGGCGTCTCCAGACGTGAGCAAAAGACCGAAGCCGTCCCCCCACCTGGATGGGTGAGGGCGCCCCTTCATGCCTGAGGTGGCTTGGGGGAGGATTTAGGCTTGGAACCCCCAGGAAGTACCGGGCCTGCCACGTCCTCTGCCCCTGCCCCATAACTCACCCCGCCCCCAGCGGGGGGAGCCCCCCTTCCTCTCCTGGGGGAATAAAAGGGGGACAGAGCAACTGGAACCCCGAAAGGGCCTGAGTGGCTTCTTGCGCTGAGGCAGCTTGCCTTCCTTGGCAAACAGATCCAGGCGTTCCCCAAAAAGGCACAGTCCTTTAAAGGGAGCCCCAGTAAGAGCCATCCATTGGCGCAGCCAAACAGAACGGCGTATAGCAACTAGCAGGGCAGAGGTTCTGCTGCACATTCTAATGGCATCTTCCAGGGCAGCAAGAACATATGACGTAAATTCCTCACAATACACAAGCCAGTTAAATACATCTCTGCCCAAAGCCGCAGAACCGCCCTCTAAGGCACTTCTGATCAATCTTTTGATTGCAACAGTTGTAATAGCAGATGCACACACAGGGCGCAGGGGAACTCCCAGCGCGGTTTAGCAGCATAAAATAATCCTCCCTGCTGCTGCGGAGGAGCATCAGGGGGAGAGATTTCAAGCACTTCAAATAAATGGGCTAGCAGCCTGTCAGTATAAGCTGCATCCCAAGGCTTGGACCCCGTCATGGGATCATCATGGGATCTATTCTGATCCTCAGATTCAGACTCAGAGAATAATTCCCCCTCAGGGGAAAACCCAACAATGTCATCCATCGCATCAGAAGTCATAGGGCAAACATACACACTATCAATCAAATGCCGTGTCTTGCCAATGGCTTTGCGTGGCTCAGAACCGCCCATCCGTCTCTCCAGATTGGCCAATCTAGTAGCAAAATCAGATTGAGCATCCCCGCTAGCATGCGCTACAACCTGAGCTGAATGTAAGCGAGGGGGAGTAGGCAAGGCCTCAGGGGACGCAGCCCCCAGAAGGGGCATCCCAGACAACCGCGCAACAGTCTGCTGGGCGCAGGAAAGACAGACCTTGAAGTCACAAGGTACAGGGGAAACCCCACACTCAGTACAGAACCAGCCTTGTCCCGAAGGAACCCCGGACTCATTGTCTTGAGAAGCCTTCATATGGTGATTATCGTGGCTCAATTGAGAATAATCCTAGAGCAAACCCGGGATGCCCCAATGCACCGCAAGGGAAGTGGGAGGATTTAAGGTCGCGCCCATGTGAACTAAACAGCCAATGACTGCGGCGTAGCGCCTGAGGTAAATGTTGCCGCCATATGCAGAGTGGTGTACAAGAGCGCGGTATCAGATTAAAAGAAAACCGTGCAACCAATTTAAACGGAGATCGCTGCATAATGCGCTCCGCATAGGCGGGAGCATGATAACAAATGGTGCCAGATAACACTATATATATATATATATATATATATATATATATATATATATATATATAGAAAAACACCCCCCTTCCCCTAAGGGACTCAGAGGAACGAGGGGAGTCAGCGGTCAGCCATAAGGGAACCCACTGAGGGATATGGGGTGATAGGCACATGTAATGTGGGCAGGGCATCCCATAAGGCTCACCATGGCTTGAACCGTCCACCCTTTGGTGGGGGATTTGCGGCGGAGCACAGCTCCTTAGCACCTAAATATGGTGCTGTCTACATTCACCCGAACACTACAGCCGAGGCTGGGAGGCAGTATAATAAAGACAGAATGGGTGGGAATAGCTCCACAGGGCCGTAGGGCCATAAGACCCCGCTCACCTGCCTGAAATAGAGAGAGCCACTTTCTCGTCCTGGCAGTCCGAGACTGCAGAGAAAATCTGAGGTTCTGTGGGAGGTGCCTCGGTATATATGGGCCGGGAGGGGCCACTTTTTCTGCTCTGCAGTCACGTGACATCTGAAGATGAACCCATGTGTAAGGATATATTTCGGAACGAGACGTGATGTATACTTCGAATAACCTATTGTGTTAATTGGACCTTGCAGACTACCACCTCTCTCATCCAAGGATAACGCAAGCCTATCTACCAATAGTCAGGGCAGTATTTAGAAGGAAACTCCACTCCTATGCATGAGGCACCCTGGCTTATCTACTGTGTCAATTGCTGTGTGGAGCCACAGCAACTACGAGTATGAGACTAGGCCAGAGGCCCCCACAGAGACTGTACACCACAAACATCCACCTAGAGACCACCTCCATAACAGCAAGGAGCTCAGAGATGTTAGACCTGAAGAGAGCGGTAAGTGTTGCAGGAGCGGCAGCAAGGTGAGCCGGGGCACCTCAAGTCAGCAGGCAGGCTTTATCTGTGGACTTTATCTTACAGGTTTATGGTGTCCTAGGCAGGTTAGATTTACTCACACACCCCGAAGGACTGGAAGAAAAACAGGAAAACCCAGCTTTATCCAGCATGACAGACACAAGCATGGGATAAATGTTACAACAAGAACCTTCATTTAACTTGGGAGTAGGGCCCCAAGGCACTTTGTTAACTGAGCAACAGAAAAGGTGGGATTGTAAACCATCACAACTCATCTTTTCCTATACACACCACATTTTTCACTCCATGAGATGCAATTATTTTCCTCAGAGATGGGGAGAAAATGTAGGTGTGTATTATGGAAAGAATAATAGGGCTGGTCCACATACATGACCGGTTGTCCCATATAGCCGATTGTCCCCCAGTATTTGAACATTCTTCCCTGTTCTCGGTTGGTGGGTAGATGTGGCATGTGTACAGCCGGCACCTACTGAAAACAATGGGCGCAAGCTGCACACAGGCCCCTGCGCCAGCCGGAACCAGGGCTACAGAAGGATAATTAGATGCAGCAGGACAATCAGCTGCACATAAGCACCAGTAAGGTGAGTGGACTTTTTTTTGTAAAGTGTTTGTGTGTTACGCGACATGGCGCAGCAGCAGCTCTGTTAGCGGAGGATGGGCAGCCATGCCGCATGCTGCCCCTTATTGGGTTCTTGGGTGGGGGGGAATTCTAGACACTCCCTTGTTTGGGGTTTGGATTGTGCTCCCTGTCTGTTATGGGGTTATTGGGAGGGGGGATTCTGCACACTGCACTGTTATTGGGTTTATGGGGGGGGGGGGATTCTGCACACTGCCTATAATGAGGTTCCTGGGGGGGGGGGGGGGGGGATTGTGCACACTGCCTGTTATGGGGTTCTTGGGGGAGGGCTTCTGCACATCTGCCTGTTATGGGGTTCTGTGCGGGGGGATTCTGCACACTCCCTATTATCTCCATAAGACACACTAGTTTCAGCCAAAAGTGGGGAGAAAAATACCGTTTTGTGAGTACTCACCTGTAAAACGGATATTATGAGTGTGACATACACTCCGCTTCCACAGTCATGACATCTTGGTAATCTCCAGTAGAGGGCGAACTTCTGCAGAGATGAATGCAAAAAAAGGAGCTCCTCCCGGTCCATAAATACCTGGGAACTCCCACTAATTCCCCAGTGTAAGATAGCAGTAAGGGGACCAGGAAGAACAAATTATAACAATACTAACAACAAAAACAATGGTTCACCATATAAAGGATCCGGAATACCAGAAGGGTGGGGTGAAGCGGAGTATATGTCACACTCATAATATCCGTTTTACAGGTGAGTACTCACAAAACGGTATTATTCCAAGTGTGACATACACTCCGCTTCCACAGTCATGACATCTGGGACATCCAATAGCAGTGTCCGTCATGGGTGGGAACCAAAAACAGTAAAAGAATGCACCAACTTAAACCACTGCAGCTTGCAGAACCTTGCAGCCAAAAACAGCATCCACTGAAGCCCGCACATCAACCTTGTAAAACTTGGAAAAAATATGAACGGAAGACCAAGTAGCAGCCTTACAAACTTGTTCAACAGAAGCCTGGTGCTGAAAAGCCCAGGATGCACCAACAGCATGAGTAGAATGCGCAGTGACCTTAAAAGGGGGAGTCCTCCCCTTAGCAGAATAGGCCCCAGCAATGGCCTGACGAATCCATTTGCAAATGGTAGACTTGGCGGGCGCCAAACCTTTCCTGGGCCCGCAGGGCACCACGAAAAAGGCATCCGTCTTGCGGAAAGAAGTAGTCACCAAATAGTACTTAACACAACAACTAGTCACCAAATAGTACTTAACACAACAACTACTTAAACAACATCCAAATTGTGCAGGACCCTCTCCTTGTCATTGCTAGGCTTAGTGCACAAGGAAAGGAGAACAATATCCTGATTGAGATGGAAGGCAGATACCACCTTAGGAAGGAAATCTGGCTTAAAGCGAAAGACCATCTTGTCCTGGTGTCTTTCAAAGTAAGGGCTTGAATTGACAGAGCCGCCAACTCAGAGACACGCCGAACATAGGTAATAGCCACCAAGAAGGCAACCTTTTGAGTGAAAACAGAAAGAGCAATATCCTGTAACGACTCAAAAGGAGGACCCTGGAGAGCCGAAAGAACCAAATTCAAATCCCAAACAGGAACCAAAGCCTTCCGAGGGGGCCGAACATGAGTAACCCCCTTGAAAAAAGTCTTAACCAGCGGGTGTAAGGCAAAAGATCTTTGGAAGAAAACAGACAGAGCCGAGACCTGCCCTTTCAAGGTACTAAGCTGGAACCCAAGATCCAGACGTTGCTGAAGAAACTCCAAAATCCTAGGAATCGAAAACACCCTGCAAGGCAAGGCCCTAGCCTCACACCAGTCAATATAGGACCGCCAAGTTCTATAGTAAATGCCAGAAGAGGACCGCTTCCTAGCTCTAATCAAGGTCGGATCAACAGCCTCAGACAAACCTTCCTCCTTCAGAATGAAGGTTTCAGCAGCCAAGCTGTCAAAGCCAGCGTTTGAAAATTGGGGTAAAGAAGATTCCCCTGAAAAATCAGATCCGGAAACATGGGAAGCCGGTACTGATCTACCGCCAACCTTACGTCTGTGTACCAAACCCTTCTTGGCCACCTTGGAGCCACCAGAATTGCTGGTGCCCCCTCCAGAACCAGTTTGCGAACCACCTTGCCCACCATGGAGAAGGGAGGAAACAGGTACAGAAACCCCAGATCCTTCCAGGCAAGGGACAAGGCATCCACTGCCAGAGCTAGAGGATCCTGAGATAGAGACACAAAGGCCGGGAGCTTGTAATTGTGCCGTGAGGCAAAGAGATCCACCTCCGGAGTCCCCCACTTGTGACAAAGGGACCGAAAAACCCTGGGATTGAGAGACCACTCCCCTTGGCGAGAGGACCCCCTGCTCAGGGAATCCGCCTCCGTGTTTTCCACTCCCGGAATGTAGACTGCCGAAATGCAAGGAACATTGCTCTCCGCCCAGTGCTCTC
This sequence comes from Gastrophryne carolinensis, assembly GCA_027917425.1. Taxonomy (NCBI): domain Eukaryota; kingdom Metazoa; phylum Chordata; class Amphibia; order Anura; family Microhylidae; genus Gastrophryne; species Gastrophryne carolinensis. The sequence continues at coordinate 348,764,876 of CM051237.1, read as the reverse complement.
CTGCTGCGAGTTCCTCCTTAGTAATTGATGTAGGCTACCGCCGTCCGACTGTCTGATCGAATCTGAACCGGAAGACCCTGTAAGTGCGACGTCAGCCGTGACAGGACAAGCCGGATGGCTCTGAGCTCTAAGACATTGATGGGGTTGTGAGCCTCCTGGGGACCCCACACCCCGCTGAACTGATGACTTTTCCAGAAACCTCCCCAGCTCGACAGGCTGGCATCCGTGGTAACCGTCTCCCAGCGAGGAACCAGAAAGGATCTGACCCTCAACAGGTTGCTCGACTCCAGCCACCACCAAAGGGACTGCCGAACCCTGGGAGACATCCTGAACAGTTGTTCCAAGGACTGCGGACACCTGTCCCAATGCGTCAATAGGTGAAGTTGGAGAGATCTCATGTGAAACTGAGCAAACGGGACTGCCTCGAAGGAGGCCGCCATCAATCCCACCAGTTTCATCCCCAGTCGGATAGAAGGGCAAGGAATGGCCAGAAGAAGGCGGATCAGATCCTGAATCCCCTGCACCTTGGACTGAGGCAGAAACACTCTGGCCAGAATGGTATCCAGATTCATGCCCAGAAATGAAATCTCCCTTGATGGGGAGAGAGAGGACTGATCACCCACCCGAACCTCTCCAGGGTCGACACCACCTGGTGTGTGTCCAGCTCCGCCTGCCGGAGGGAAGAATCTGAGATTAGCAGGTCGTCCAGGTACGGCACAATGCGAATGCCCTGAGCTCTGAGCGGTGCCATTATGCCCGCCAGAACCTTGGTGAAGACCCTCGGTGCAGAGGTCAACCCGAAGGGAAGGGCTGCAAACTGAAAATGGTGATCCTCCACCGCGAACCTGAGGAATCTCTGATGCGCTGGGAAAATAGGAACATGCAGATACACATCCTTAAGGTCTATGGATGTCATAAAGTCCCCTTGACGAAGGGAATTGATGGCCGAGCGCAGATTCTCCATGTGGAACTTCTTGGTTCTGATGAATCTGTTGAGGATCTTTAGGTCCAGAATGGGTCTCACAGAGCCATCCTTTTTGGGAACCGTGAAAAGATTGGAGTAGTAACCCCTGCCTCTCTCCGAGGGAGGCACCGGGCATATGACTCCCATGTCCAGAAGATTCTGTACTGCTAACAGGAGCCCCTGTACAGCCTGAGGGTCCGAGGGCACCCGAGACCTTAAAAATCTTGGAGGAGGCCAGTACTCGAACTCCAGTTTGTACCCGGAGGAGACCACTTCCAAGATCCAATTGTCTGTGACCTCCCGGGCCCAGACCTGTAAGAAGAGCCGCAGCCGTCCCCCCACCCGAACGGGTGAGGGCACCCCTTCATTGTTGAGCTGGTTTAACAGCGGGCTTAGGCTTGGAATCCCAGGCAGACACGGGACGGGCCAGACCTCTGCCTCTATTCCAGGAAGAACCGCTAACACCCGAGAAGGCCAAACCTCTGACAGCTCTGGCACCTCGAAAGGAAGGATTGAAGGAGCCTGCCCCCCGAAAGGAGCGACGCTGCTTCTTACGCTGAGGTAACTTACCTCCCTTTGCCACAGCATCCAACTTGTCTCCAAACAGCCGCGAAGCCAAGAAGGGGAGAGCTGTGAGCAATTTCTTGGCCGCAAAGTCCACCGTCCACTGGCGGAGCCAGACCGATCGCGCATGGCCACCAATAAGGACGAAGTCCTACTACACATGACAATAGTGTCTTCCATAGCAGCCAAGACAAAATCCATGAACAATTCACACCTTTTAAGAGTAGCGAACTCAGCGCTGGCAGGATCAAGGTGAGCGTCCCTTAACCAGTCCCTGATCAGAGACCTAGTAGCCACAAACACTAGTGCAGATGCACACACGGACCCACACTGGCAAAAGCATGGTATGCCATCTGATCAAGTCGCTTATCCTCGCCATCCTTAAGGGTAGTGGCGTCTGGGGTGTGAATCACGAGGTGTTAGTCAATCCCAAAACTGGCGCATCGACCTCGGGAGGAGAAGACCAGTGCTTAACCGCTTCCACCGGAAAAGGATACTTCTTATCCCATCCCTGAGGAACACCCGGAAGCCGACTAGGTTTCTCCCATTCCCTAAGGATCAATGTATCAAAGTGACCTTGGGTAGGGAACTCCAAACGAGGCATGTGGGAACCAAAAAATTCCCCTTTTTTGAGAGAGGGCGCCTCAGGCGGGGCAATATCTAAAACCTCCAAGAGATGTGTCAAAACCTTGGTAGTGTCAACGGCATCCTCCCGTGCCTGCCCAACATCAGCATCACAAAACTGTACATCGTCAGACTCAGACTCCTCATACAATTCCCCCTCCTCTAACGGGAAATAATCCAACCAATCAAGGGAATCGTCATCAACATCCCAAGCCACCTGGGCCGGCGACAAATGTCTCTCTTTAGCCTGGGCCTTCTTGCCCACCGCGCTAGCAATAAATTTCTCGATGCTGGCCAACCTAGCGCAAACATCAGAGTGTGACTCCCCGCTAGCAACCATGTCACTTGGCATACGGATAAGGCGGGGAGGGGAAGGCGATGAAGCGGGGGGGGGGGCGACCCAGAAGGCTGGGTACCCGACTGCCGCGTTATGGCCTTTTGTGCACATGGAATACAAATAAGCACATCCTCACCCGTAAGGGATACCCCACAACCCACACATGGCCAGGAATGTCCCAAAGGGATCCCGAACCCGGTATCCTGCGGAGCCTCCATATGGTGATTTTTTAGGGTCAGTCGCAAGACCGTAGGGGATTTATGCTGTAAGCAACCCGGGATGCCCCTTTAAAGTCCCAGTGGGAGGATCTTTAGTGAGCAATTTAAGTCTAGGGACTCAAGGACCAGGAGAAACCCCTTAAAATGCACACACACCAAAACAATCTGAAAAACATAATGAAGGGATAACAGTCACAAAGAAATGACTAAATATATATATATATATATATATATATATATACATATATATATATATCTACACCTATACCGGAAGAATTGCATATATACAAGTAAAATAAGTATAACAAGAGGGCCCCCCGCGGCAAGGGGGGCCCCCACGTAAGCTAAGGAAGGGGCCATCAGGCATTTGCAGACCGGGGAAAACCGCAGCCACAGCAGAGCGCCAAAATGGCCGCCGGCGCCGAGCCTCATGTGAATAAGGGAAGGAGAAGGGGGGGCAGGCCAGCGCAGAACGCGCGCTCGTCCAGCCACACCCCCTCCCATAACGACAGGCAATGTGGATCCCAGCCGTGGGCTGGCCGCATCAGAGCGCCAAAAAGAGGGGGAGGGGTGACCGCGGCCGCGCCCAGGGTCCGGCCCCGCCCCCCGACGCGGGCTGAGGGGGAGAAGTTCCCCAGGCTAAAAAATCAATAAGAAAAAACGACTGTCAGCACAAGGCACACAAAAAACAGTCAGCACCAAACACTCCTGTGCACACACAACACTCACACTGCCTGTACAATAACTGAGGAAAAACAGCCAACCGTGGGAAAAGCCAACCCCCCCCCCCCCACCAGGAGGGTAAGGAAGGGACACGGAAGGGGGATAGCCCAAGCCAGAATCTTGGCATAAAAAAGTGTAAGGGACAGGGCATCCCAAACCGGGATCACCAACCCGGACTACCGCCTACCCCTTGTAATGGTCTCACGGGTGAGCAAAGCTCCTTCAACACCACAAGGTGCTGCCTACCCTCACCAGGACCTGCAGCCAAGGCTGGGAGGCTCAAATAGGGTTAATTTAGAAAAGGTCCTGGCAGCAATAGGGACAAACCTGCAAGTAAGAGAAGTCTTCATCTTCTGTCTTGCTCGCCTTCCTGCAGAGAAGGAACTGGGGAATTAGTGGGAGGTCCCAGGTATTTATGGACCGGGAGGAGCTCCTTTTTTTGCATTCATCTCTGCAGAAGTTCGCCCTCTACTGGAGATTACCCAGATGTCATGACTGTGGAAGCGGAGTGTATGTCACACTTGGAATATAAATGTTTGTGTGTCCTATGGAGCAAACATGGGGCAGGTAAAGGAAATATCCATATACCTTAACGCCGATTTGCACAGCTGATTGTCCTGCATTTGATCATCCTCCTCCTGCAGCCCTGTTTCCCGTTGGTGGGTGAGCGGGCGGCCTGTGCTCGACAGACTTTTAATGGGCCAGAACTAGAGCTGCAGGTGGATGTTTAGATTCAGCAGAAAGATCAGTTCTTTGGAGGGGTTTTGCACACTGCCTATTATGGTATTGCTGGGGGGGGGATTTTATACATTGCCTGTAATGGGGTTCTTGTTGGTATTCTACACACTGCCTGTTTCTTGGGGGGGGGGGGGGGGTCTGCACACTGCATGTTGTGGGGTTCCTGGGGGGGGGGGGGGGAGTTTTTTAGCACACCATATCATTAACAATATTTTTTTTCTTATTTTCTTCCTTTAACCCCTAAGTGTGTCTTATAGTGTGAAAACTTCTATATCAAAGTAAATAATAATAATAATAAGGTTACATAAATATGTACATCCTTAAAGGGACTGTAAAGCCAACAGCAAATTTAAAGTGGATCAAAACCCAGGAATTTGACTACCCTGGGTTTTGGTCCTAGTCCCCGGCTGGGTGAAACCCCCCCAGGTCACCTGAACAAACTCACCTCTTTCCGGTGCGCTGGCAGTCGCATCCCCCTGCTACCCCGATCGCAGCAAGCAGCTCACCTGATGCCTGTCCTATATGCCTCTCCTCTATTTTCTGTGATGCAAGGTAGAAGTTATAGCAGGGCTCCAAACTTTGCCCTCCTTTCAATTCCAAACCTCCAAAACTATTGCTTTTACACTGCTCCCACGAGATAAGGTTAAGGTAGAAGTTAGCGTGATATAACCTGGATTCCCACTTGGCACGACACTTCACATCAGAGGGACATCAGGTCTCACAACTGAGTTTCCTAGTGATAGAAGTGGTACGGACCAACAGCTTTATTTGTTATGAGCTAACGTAATTATGATAAAGCTGGGGGATTTATTAATATTTACTATCATAACAAACTGCTCATAAATACCTTAAAAAATTCTCCCAACTGTGGTCCCAAGCCGCCCAAGTTCTCCGCTACTGCGTTCCACCATTTTGAGACAAAATCGGTATAGTTCTGCTATCATCCTCTGGGAAGCCCATCGGTAGCCTTCCAGATGACCCAGCCCCTGTCGTGCATACAGTTTCATGTGTTAAAGTGGACCAAAACCCACAAAACGTGTGAAATACATTTGGACAAAGCCCTTGCAAATACTCCCTTCTTAGGGTGTAGAGCTAGAAATTTCACTCTTCATATCACCCTGGAACAATTTTTTATGGCTGTCCCTCTCTATGAGATGGCAGGCGATAACTCACTGCTTAGGTGTGGCAATGGCATCATTGCCACACACAACAGTGGAAATGAAAGGAGAAGGCGGAGCTTTACAGCTAAACAGGCGGCATTATCTTGGATTAGAGTGACACAGGAGCAACAAAAATTTGCAAAAGGTGCTCCTTATAGGTGGACGCTAGTTAAAAATGTGGGTTTTGGTCCGCTTTAAATAAAATTATTAAAAATATATATATAGTTTTCCATATATTTTGACCTTTGAATGGGATTTCTTTCTTTTTTTGGTCTGATTGTAAAGACTTAATCGTTGGTGGTATATTGTTTACATTGAGTCAGCCTGGGGAGAACTGAGTGAGTGGAACAGCGTTGAGCAGCAGAAGCATATAGCTATGGAAATACTCAATAGGAGGAGCAGAGCCAATCAGTGAGTTATAAGCATGTAGATACCATGCCCATAAAGCATTTCCAAAGCCGTGCACAGTACACAGCCTTGACTTTACCTACTCTCAGAATGTTACAGGACAGGCTGCCAAAAGCATTAAACTGCACTCAGCAGCTGAAGATACAGAACCCGGAAGTCTGCCACAAGTGGGGGACAGAAGCAAAGAGGAGTCTATCAATCTGTAGTATGCAGGGGGCCTAATTAACAGCCCCCTATATGTTAGTTGTCACTGTTCTGCTTTAAACTCCAGAGAGAAGTTTAGTGGATCTTCAAGCTGAACACAGTCACCCCTTTTGCTCCTCTATAAAACATACTTTTTCTCCCCCAGAAGTTGGGGGGAAATGTTAGGGCATCTTACGGTGCTTTTTTTTTACCAGTTCACTCGTAGGGGGACTATATGCCCACGTAATTCTTTTACAAAGTGTAGCCGAAAACAGATTGCTCCTGATTAATGCAAAAAAATACATTTATTTTAATAGTAAATACACAATGTGTTGGAGCGCAATCTCCTGACTGATTTTAACCTTGTATTTTGTGTATGTTCAAGCTGATGATAGTCTATTCATAATTAAAATACAACGTACTTAATACTTTTCCTATTATGAAGCCTGAATGGACAAATGAAGAGACTTGAACTATGCTTCACTCCACACGGTCTGTAATGGAGTGATTGGGGAGGGGGGGGGGGGGATTCAGCACACTGCCTGTAACGGGGTGACTGTGGGGGATTTGCATACTGTCTGTACTGGGGTGAATGTGGGGGGGGGGGAACTTCTGTACACTGTCTGTAATGAGGTGATTGGAAGAGGATTCTGCATGCTGTACTTTAGCACACTATTTGTTTCAGAAATTCCCCCCCTACACTGAGTCATGGTGAGCGAAAAATATGGTGCAAATCACATGCACAGCAGGTGAAATAAGCATTGAACATGTCACAACTTTTCTAAGTAAATATATTTCTAAAAGTGCTGTTGACATTAAAGAGGAACTATGCTCAAAAATGACCATAGTTCCTCTGTACTATATAGCAGCGGGGCACCATGCCCCCACAGCTGCCTCGCTGCGCATTGCCACATATAAAACAATATCAGCTTTCAGGGCCAGCTCCAGCCAGCATGGATAGGTTCGACCAGTGGCAGTAACATAGACATGTCACCCTAAGCAGTCTATCAGCCCCGCCAGTGGCTGAGCCTATCAGCACTGGCCTTAAAAGATGATAGGCTGCTCCACTGCAGCCTTAAAAGAGAACCCGGAATCAGTGAGTATTCAGGCGGCTGGTTAATTGTTTGATATGCGGGAATGCGCATTAGGGCAGCCCGGGTCATTTTAATTACAAAAAAGTATTGAACACTTGAAGATAGAGCTGCAAAAAACTGTGTAAAATCATTACATCCGCTGAAATCAATCAGTAATTCGAACGCAATCATGCTACTCAGCTGGTTCAACTGATGGCATTTAAAAAGATCCCTCATTAAGAAGGTGCAACACAAGAAACATCTTCTAATAATAGGCAAAACCAGTGTAACATGCAGATCTTGTCAGGAATCGCTTACCTGGGCCCCGTTCCAGCGCTGTCCCCGGGCGCGTCCACGAGCCGAGCACGGCCGTCCTCCCTCCTCGTCCTCGTTCTTCATATGCCCTCCGGCGGCGCTGCTCTCAGCGCGTCCGCCGGAGGCAGCTGTAGTAGAGCCTGCGGGCTCAGTCAGGGGAGGAATTCCTCCCTCTCCCTTCTGAATGGGCCAATGAGCCCTAGGGTTGCTCTTTGGGCCAATGAGCCCAGGTAGGGTTAAGTTACACTCCCCTATTTGTTACTGGCCAATCCTGGCTGGTATTCTACGTTGCACCAATCACGTCCCTGTCCCTCTTCCCTCAGTCATGTCTGTCCCTATAAAACTGTAGTCCAGCATTCACTCAGTGCCTGTGATAGCGCCTTGTACCTAGTTTTTGACCTCTGTGTATCCGTTATTGATCCTGTTGCCGACCACCGCCTGAACCGCCCATTCTCGATCTGAACCCCTGTTGCCGACCACCGCCTGAACCGACCATTCTCGATCTGAACCCCTGTTGCCGACCACCGCCTGAACAGACCATTCTCGATCTGAACCCCTGTTGCCGACGACCGCCTGAACCGACCATTCTTGATCTGAACCCCAGTTGCCGACCTCCGCTTTGAACCTTGACCTCGAGTTGCCTAATCCTTTGTACCGCCACGTTCTCTGTCTTCCCGCTGTCGACCTCTGGCCTGTCTCTGGACTTCCGCTACTAACGCTCTAGTCATTAGGTTCTCCAGACCTCCTACCAATAAGCTCTCATCCTTTGAGCCATTGAAGTCCTGGGGGCAACCGATCCCGGGCAGGCGTATTCTGCGTCCCGGCAAGCGGGGGCTCCTACAGGTGAAGCTGGCTGCGGAGATTGGGGGTTGAGGGCTTATCTGGAGGGCTGGAGTTACCCCGAGCGTGACAGATCTGCATCAAACCAATGTGAGGGGGTGTGGCTTAATTAAACACTTGTCTCTCTTTTCCCCCCTGAAAACTTGGAAGATATATATATATATATATATATATATATATATATATTATTGCACTTACCTCCATGGCCTGTATACAAGCTCATTACACAAGCATGTTGAAGCACGTTTAAGATTTGCTCAACAACATTTAGACAAGCCTGTTAAATACTGGAGGAATATAGTCTGGTTAGATTGACGCCATAATATACACCATGTTTGAAGGTCAAATCGCACTGCATATCACCCCAAAACACCCTAACAACAGTGAAGTTCGGAGGTGGTTTACCATCAGGGGCCTCCCTGAGCACATTTTGAATTAATCTGAAGAGTGTGCGAAAGAATGGGCCAAAATCACACCTGAGCAATGCATGTGACTAGTTTTTCCATACAGGTGGTGACTTGAAGCTGTCATCAGCAACAAAGGCATTTGTAAAAAGGTTTAAATATATTTCAGTAAGTGTGAAAGGGAGAGATATATATGGATCGCACTAGTGCTATATAAACAAATGTGTAAGAGTGTGCTCACTAAGCTTGGTACTAAATTGCCACACAAAGGAAAGGAATTCTGTCTAGGGTCCCCACACACCCAAAGATTTTGTACCAAGGCAGATGGAAAAGAGGAAATAGGGCACTACCCTCTCAATAATGTGTTAAAAGTATAATTTTATTTTGTCCTACACATAATATAAAACACTACATATTAAAAAACATATCACAATACAAAAACACACACTAGGGGGCGCCAGGGTACCATATAAAAACAGTCAGTATCGCCCTGAGGAAGCAGCGTGTGGCCGCTGCGACACGCGTTGGCGGGTACATATCAGGGGTAGGTCCAGTTGGTACATTTATTTACCTTATCTTGATTGTTCCATGTTTCTTCTAACCATTTTGGCTGGTCTGTATTAGGATACTTGTTAGATAGGATTAGATTGATTGTGTTGCACAGCACTCTTTTGCACAGGCACTTTTATTATGGATATTGTTGTTTAAAATATTTGCACATTTACTTATATTTATATATAAAACTTAATTAACTTTTTACACGGATTGTATATAATTAATTAGAGTATATAGTATATATATTTTATTTTATTGTAGACTAGTTTTCCAGCCCTATATGTATATATCCTCTATTTGGAACTGTAATACTATGTAATTTTATATGGTACCCTGGCGCCCCCTAGTGTGTGTTTTTGTATTGTGATATATGTTTTTTAATATGTAGTGTTTTATATTATGTGTAGGACAAAATAAAATTATACTTTTAACACATTATTGAGAGGGTAGTGCCCTATTTCCTCTTTTCCATCTGCCTTGGTACAAAATCTTTGGGTGTGTGGGGACCCTAGACAGAATTCCTATATTTCAGTAAGTGTGTATCTTTTCCCAGTGTCAATTCTCATTACCCAAAACTTACGGTTTGATTTCTTTGCATGTGTCGATTGGATGGGTTGTTACAGACATCTGGTGGGATTTTCATGCCAACAGTACAGTTAGAAATACATTTATTTAGGCACCAAGTTTAGTAGATCTATAGAATCAATCTTCAGACTAAACTTTCCGCCTCTTCTAAAGATTTTTGGGGACAAGGTAGAGAAATGGTCACTAAATGAACTAAAAATGAACTTACTGCTGCGCTTGCTATACTTATTTCAGGTCCTTCCCATTGCCATTCCTCTCTCCTACTTGGAGCATGTCAAAGTTAGTTGGCAGGTTTGTCTGGCTAGGCAAAAAAAAAAAAGATGACCCTGCAGTTAAAGAGCAAAACTGAGTTTTTTCTCTCCCAGGTCTTATTCCTCATCCTAGGGGCATCCTGATTGGGGTTGCCCTGCTGTATGATACCCCTCAAAGATGGAATGTATCTCACCGGCAATCAAACAGTGCATGTGCAGGCTCTCCTCCAATAACATTACATATTGTGCATAGTAATAAGCAGCATAGAAAGCTAAATGGAAGAGGGGTAGCAGCCATCCCCATGGCCGCTTCCCTATGGCTATGCGTACCTACAACAGCCAGAGCAGCTTCCCCCCCGAAGAGTGCTGGGAATGCTGGCCTGTGAATACATGCCCAGTAAACTGTATTGCCTGGTATGGCAGTAATGGCAAGGTTTGGCTTTAAAGTTAACTAAAAGCCCACTGGCTACCCCAGTCATAGGGCATCCTGATTTGGGATGTATCTGTAAAAAAATACACACCAAGCTATATAGGCCAGATTTACTCCTTTGTACAGAATGTCCCTGACGCACGGCAACTGCAAACCATAAGTTCCCTTTTTCACTGCAAGCCAATATATGTCATCCTGAAAATGTGCACCAGTATGCACAACTCCGAATGTTCCACTCTTTTTAGACTTGATAGTGGAAATTACAGTAGTAGAACCCTTGGTCTTCGAGGGATGCAAAGTCTCTTCAGATGCCTATGAACTCAGGGGTAAAACCAGGAGACCCACAGCAGAGGCACCCTGACAGGCATGCTCCACTTCTAGAGAGGAAATAGTAATCAAGAGTCTGACAGCAGATACAAGGTCAACACCAGATCAGAGTGAAAGGAGTGCCAAAGAATGAATAGGAGGCATTGAAATCAAAATACCTGCATCCCTCATGTTTACAAAGAGACCCAGAACTTCATGCCTGGGTACCCTATACTACAGAACTTGGGAGAACTATTAAAGCTCAACCCTTTATAGACATCCCTATACCTGTATGCAGGTCTGCACAGTCTGGTCTAGCTGCCGAGCCTGGAGTGCTATGTTTTGAAAGATTTTCTAAGAAAAAATACCATTTTGTGAGTACTCACCTGTAAAATGGGTATTACGAGTATGTCACACACCCCGCTTCCAACATTCATGACACTTGGGATACCGGCCTGTAGAGGGCGATCTTGCGATCCCACTATTCCTCAGTCTTTTAAAAAAGCAGTGAAGAACCAGGAAGAGCAAATTATATAGTGAAAAATAATAAGAAACACCATATAAAGGATCCCAGAACAAAAAAGGGCGGGGGAAGCGGGGTGTGTGACATACTCGTAATACCCATTTTACAGGTGAGTACTCACAAAATGGTATTATTCCTAGTATGTCACACACCCCGCTTCTAACATTCATGACACTTGGGACATCCAATAGCAGTGTCTATAATGGGCAGGGATCCCACAAGGAAAATAAGGCATAACTTAAATTACTGCAGCTTGCAGAACCTTGCGACCAAAAGCAGCAACCGCTGAGGCCCCTACATCAACCTTGTAAAACTTAGAAAAAGTGTGAACCGAAAACCAAGTAGCAGCCTTGCAAACTTGTTCAACAGAAGCCTGGTGCGAGTAGAATGAGCAGTAACACGAAAAGGGGGAACCTTAGCAGAATAGGCCCCAACAATGGCCTGACGAATCCATTTACTAATGGAAGATTTGGCGGGTGCCAAACCCTTTCTAGGCCCAGAAGGCACAACACAACGAACAACATCCTAAGAATGTAAAACCCTTTCCTTGTTATTACTAGGATTAGGGCACAATGAAGGAAGAACTATATTCTGATTTAAGTGGAAGGCAGACACCACTTTAGGAAGAAAATCTGGTTTAAAACAGAAAACCACCTTATCCTGATGCCTCTCATAGTAAGGAGCCTGTATTGACAGGGCCGCCAATTCAGAAACCCGACGGACAGAGGTAATAGCAAAAAAGGGCAACTTTCTGAGTGAGAATATGAAGAGGAACCTCCTGTAAAGGTTCAAAAGGAGCCGCCTGCATAGCAGAGAGCACCAGACTAAGATCCCAAACTGGAAGTAGGAGCTTTCTAGGAGGCCGCACATGCGTGACCCCCCTGGAAAAAAAGAATCTTAACCAAAGGGTGAAGAGCAAATGACCTTTGAAAGAAAATAGCCAAAGCAGAAACCTGCCCTTTCAAAGTACTAATCTGGAAGCCCAAATCCAGACCCGTTGCAGAAACTCCAAAATCCTAGGGATAGAAAATATCCTGCAAGGCAGGGACCTAGACTCACACCAGTCAATATAGGACCTCCAAGTCCTGTAATAAACCACAAAGAAAGACTTCTTTCTAGCTCTAACAAGAGTCAGAATGACAGCATCAGAAAGGCCTTCCTCCTTTAAGATGGAGATTTCAGCAGCCATGCCGTCAAAGCCAGCGTTGGTAAATTGGGGTAACAAAGTTGACCCCAAGTTTAAGAGATCTGGAAGAAGAGGCAGAGGCAACAGATCCTCTGCCAGCCTTGTGATCTCTGCGAACCACAGGCGTCTTGGCCACTTTGGAGCCACCAGAATTGCTGGTGCCCCTTCCAGAACCAACTTGTGCACCACCTTGCTTATCATGGAGAATGGGGGAAAAGGATACAGGAACCCCAGATCCTTTTCCAGGCAAGAGACATGGCATCCACTGCCAGAGGATCCTGGGATAGAGACACAAAGGCTGGAAGCTTGTGGTTGTGGCGAGACGCAAACAGGTCCAACCGCGGTGTCCCTCACTTGTGACAAAGGCACTGAAAGACCTCGGGGTTGAGAGACCATTCTCCCTGGCGAGCGCATGCTCTGCTCAGGGAGTCTGCCTCCACCTTCTCTATCCCCGGAATGTAAACTGCCGCTATGCAGGGAACATTGATCTCTGCCCACTGAAGGATCAGAGACGCTTCCCGGAGGGCACCCCAACTGCGAGTCCATTTGTTCAATATGTTTGTCCTCCCCATCCTTTAAGGGAAGCAGATTCCGGAGAATGCAAAACAGAGGAATTGGACAAACTGAGCACAGGTGAATCCACCACAGGGGGGATGACCAACGCTTACAGTGTCTGCAGGAAAGGGATATATATATATTTTTTTATATCCCAGCCCAAAGGAATGCCAGGAAGCCGCGCAGGCTTTTCTCATTCCTTAAGAAAGATATCTTCAAAATGTTTCTGATTTGATAGCCAAGACCTCATATAATTGAGCAAGAGCTTTAGGGGTGTCAAAATTCTCCCCTTCACCTTGTTCAGCGTCAATACCCACAATTGCTGAACATCTGAAACATCAGATTCTTCAAAGAATTCTCCTTCTTTAAACGGAGAACAATCAAAAATGCTCGCTACAATCAAGCTCATTTGCCTCAACGGCCAGAGCTAAATGTTTTCTTTTAGCGGAGGCCCTCTTGGCCACAGAGCTAGACATTTATTTTTTCAATGTGAGCCAATCAGGCACATACATCAGAAAGCGACTCTCTACCCATGACAATATCACTGGGGGTATGAACAAGACAAGGCGGTGTGGGGGAAGAGGCAGGAGCCACCTACCCTGAGGCTTGGGCCCCTTACTGCTGCATTATAACCAACTGAACACAAGATACAAAAAAAAAAAAAATGCGTTATCCCCAACAAGGGATGCCCCACATCGCAAACACTGCAGAGTCTGTCCCGCAGGTACTGAAAAGCCAGTATCCTGAGATGCCTTCATATGGTGTTTATTAAAATACTTAATTTTTTTATAGTCGCCAAGTATATGGGATTTTTACAGCCGAAGCTACCCAGGATGCCCCTTAATAGTTCCTAGGTGGGAGGATTTTAATCAAGGACCAGGAGAAACCCCTATTAAGAGAGTTTCCCCCTGGAAGATAGAGAAAACACAGTGAGCCTTATGCATATGCAAGAAAGAAATGACAGTAAATAAAAAAGATTTCCCTTTAGTATAACTAAAGGGTACTCACAGTAACCACAACGGCCCAGCGACAGCCCTGCGACCAATTCGATATAAGAAAAGCCCAGCAGCTGCACCAACGCAGCAGCCAGGACCAGTGGAGGCCAGCACCAGAAAAGGAACCAGCAAACCACATGTCAAACAGGAAGAGGAAGCAAAAATGCGACGCCGACTCGAAGCCCCGCCCACCACCTAGCACTGCTCAGAGAGCAGAGGGCGGGTCAGCCAAAGACAATAGCATGACATCATAGAACGGGGCCGAACAAAAAAAAGAGAGGGAAATTTAAAAAACCCAAAACAGGTATGTCACTTTCTTATCTTTTCCTTTTTTTTTTTTTTTTTTTTTTTTTTTAAACAAATGCATAGGCCAAAAGATACTCCCTAAACAAAGTTCCCCCCCCCCCCTCTTACCCCAGCAGGGTCCAGGAGGGCCAAAAGGGGGGAAAACAATTAGCACCCAATAGGCACAAGGAGATTTAAAGGGACGGGGCATCCCATGCCGGGGGACACCAACCCGGATTCCGCCTACCCCTTATTTGAGGTCTCACGGAGGGAGCAAGCTCCCATATACGCACAAGGGTGTATCTACCTTTGCCCAAGCCCATCAGCCAAGGCTGGGAGGCATAACATACATATCACAATACAAAAATGTGGCTTCAGGCAGAAATAGAAAAAGGCCGTGTGTAACCCGGCTACCTGCAGGAAGGAGAGTCATCTTCTGAATGCTTCGCCGACTGCAGAGACGAAAAGACTGAGGAATAGTGTGAGGTCCCAGGTATTTATGGACCAGGAGGGCCTCCTTTTTCTCATGTCATCTCTGCAAGATCACCCTCTACAGGCCGGTATCCCAAGTGTCATGAATGTTGGAAGCGGGGTGTGTGACATACTAGGAATAAAGGTAGAAGTAGTGCATTGTTATAGTGTAAGGCTGCAGATTCTATGTTGGTAAATGAGGACAGGAGAAGCTTGAGAATATAGCATGCATAGATTTCTGCAAAGTATTACCTGTGTGTGCATGTCAGTGTTAGGCAGAATGGAAGAGAGTTTTAGAATTAGTAGGTTGTGGTCAGAATAGTGGAGAGGAGATTTTTGATACTGAACAGAGGTTAGGCGATCTAGTGTATGGAGATTTTTATGGGTGGGAGCAGATGACAATTCTTTGAGGCAAGAATAAGAGGGCAGGGAGTAGTCTGGTAGAAGCAGGGACTGTTGGTGTCAACAGGTATGTTGAGGGCTTCCATGATTGCAGGTAGGTCAATGGAAAAGACGACTAGAAAGACTGGGGCCGGGAGGCGATAAATGGTGGCAATTTTAAGGTGAAGAGGCAAGTAAAGGTGGAGCCAGCTTAAAAAAAAGGCAGCAAAGAATGCCTGTTTTTAAGCTTCTTCACCTTAAATTTGTTAAAATCACGGGTATGAGAATCACGGGAGTTGTTTCGCTTTAAGACCATGAATAACTGCAACAGTCAGCCTTTTCAGGTAAGTAAATGAAAAATGCTGTGTATGAAAGGTTAATGACTTTCTCATGCTAGTGACATCATAGATAATAGGCTGTGCTGCAGAAAGGGTTAATCTAATTTTAGCAGTGAAATTAAGATCTAGAATTAAGAGCAGGAAGCTAGAAAAAAATGCCTTTGCAAAGAATTCCAGTCTACATACTCTGCCTACTGTAGTACAAGGGCATCATTATTGAAAACTGCCTAATTGGAAGATTGGATGCTGTCCAGAGTAGAATACTTAAAAGTTTTAATAGCAGCTTTTCCATTAATGAACATTTTGAAGGATATTTCTATGCATTTAAATAAAAATTAAGTTCTTCCGGAATGCGCATTAACATGTAGATATTAAGAAGAATAATGTACAAATATTTACAGAGTTATAAACACTAGTACACAGCACCGCGCTAAGAATAGTAAATTACATAAACACTAACATCCATAAGTCCAAAAATTACAATTTGCTCAACGTGAAAAGTCCTTATCCCAAAGGAACACAGTAAATTTAAATGAATATAAACACAGAGCAATAAGAGATTGTATACAGAACTAGTCAAACAATCCAGTTGATGATATCCCACGGTGCATGCACTTCACCCTGCAGGGTGACAGAGAAAAATCCTCCACCAACAATGTAAACTCTTACCAGCTGCACATCATTAAAGTGCCTTCAAAAAGCCCAAACTCCAATGGAAAGGTTTCCAATAATTTCAACTTCTGTCATTGCCTTTGTGATGATACCTTCACAAGTTCAACCTGGATAACGGCTTTCACAGGATGAGGAGAAACTGAAATCTGGTGCGGTTGCCGGTGTCAGTGACAGAGCGGGGGATGAGGCGCCGGTGGTGTCACATAGAATGAGTGTCACCGCACAGTATCGAGCTCCTGACAGCGCGCACCTGAGGTGAGCAACCCGCTCTTACTGGCTCTAATATCTCTCCCTCATTCTGTGTGACACCACCAGCGCCTCATCCCCCACTCTGTCACTGACACCGGCAACTGCACCAGATTACAGTTTCTCCTCATCCTGTGAAAGCCGTTATCCAGGTTGAACTTGTGAAGGTATCATCACAAAGGCAATGACAGAAGTTGAAATTATTGGAAGCCTTTCCATTGGAGTTCGGGCTTTTTGAAGGCACTTTAATGCTGTGCAGCTGGTAAGAGTTTGCATTGTTGGTGGAGGATTTTTCTCTGTCACCCTGCAGTGTGAAGTGCATGCACCGTGGGATATCATCAACTGGATTGTTTGACTAGTTCTGTATACAATCTCTTATTGCTCTGTGTTTATATCCATTTAACATGTAGATATTGTTTGCCAGAGAAAGCAATGTTCAAACAGTTCTCAAAGCACATAAGAAAAATAAAACATAACAAGTGCAGCCTTTGTTTACAGTATGCAAGGGGTCTGGAAAATTGTCCTACTGGATGCATGTAAATAGATAAGCAATCAAGAAACAAACAAGCTAAAAGTGCAGAGCAGAACAATATCAAACATGCATAGGTACTTTTTCACCATCTGTTAACAGGTCATTTTTCACCATTTTACGTTAAGTTTAACTGTGATTTCTGCAGGTATTTCCAGGAAAATTATATATTGTTTTTCTTCAGCAGAGTTTTACATGAAATGTCCTGTTTGTAATTTATTTTTCAGCTTTTTAATAATTTTGTGTAAAACCATATAGGATATAAAAGCTCCATTCCTCACAATTACAATGGTACGTAATGCTCATATGCATCAGTAGCCCCCTTTTCCTGCCCAGTGAAAAAAGCACTTTCAAAAAAAATAACTACTATCCGCACTATCAAGGGTCAAATTTTTTTCAAAATGGGTGTGGAGTCCCCCCTACCCAGCATAACCACCAGCTTGTAGACCAGGACATGAAGGCCAGCCTCGGTGGCCCCCGGCCCTAACGGCTACAAGCCCACATAGCCTATATGGGCCTCAGGCTCTTCTGCCCCCCCTGGGCTTTGGGGGGCAGAAGTTAATAGCAAGTCACGCGCTTGCAGCAAGTGACTTGCCAGACCCCAAGTCTTGTGAACTAGTATAGGGGTCTCATGGATCCCTTTCCAGTTTACAAAGCGTTAAATGTAAATAAAACCGCAGCCCACACAGGAAAAATACAATTCTGTGAAATACTCACCTGTAGAATTGGTATTATAAGTATACAGTACGTCCTGCTCCAGATATAATACTTACACTTGGGTCATCCTCCGCCAGATGGCGCTGTACTGCAGAAGCATGCAAAAACAGGCTCCTCCCGGCCCTTCATATACCCAAGGACCTCCCACAAATCCCCAGCATTGAAAAGCAGTGAACAAGAAGCCGGGAGAATTAAAAACCACCCAGAACAACTGGTAACAATAACAAGATAAAAATCACCATACAGGGGATCCAGAATAATGCAACAACAGGGTGGGGTGGAGCAGGACGTACTGTATACTTATAATACCAATTCTACAGGTGAGTATTTCACAGAATTGTATTATTCTTAGTATACAGTACGTCCTGCTCCAGATATAATACTTACACTTGGGACATCCAATAGCAGTGTCCATAAAGTAGGGTGGGATCCCCCAACAAAAAAAGGTGACAACAGGCAGTTTAAACTACTACCGCTTGCAAAACCTTACGGCCAAAAGCAGCATCTGCTGAAGCCCTAACATCAACCTTGTAAAACTTCGAAAAGGTATGAACAGAAGACCAAGTAGCGGCCTTGCAAACTTGTTCAACCGAGGCCTGGTGCTGGAAGGCCCAAGAGGCCCCGATAGCACGAGTAGAATGAGCAGTAAGGGCGGAAGGGAGGACTCTTCCCCTTAGCAGAATAGGCTTGAATCACAGCCTGACGAATCCATTTGCTAACAGTAGACTTGGCCGGAGCCAAACCCTTCCTAGGACCAGAGGGGACCACAAAAAGAGCATCAGTCTTCCTGAAGGCCGCAGTGACTACCAGGTAATACTTCAGACACCTGACCACATCCAAGGAATGCAGAATCCTTTCCTTAGCGTTACTAGGATTAGGACACAATGAAGGAAACACAATATCCTGATTCAAGTGAAAGGCAGACACCACCTTCGGCAGAAAGTCTGGCTTAAAGCGGAACACCACCTTGTCCTGGTGTCTCTCGTAGTATGGGGGCTGAATAGATAACGCCGCCAGCTCCGAAACACGCCTGACCGAAGTGATAGCCACTAGAAAAAACACTTTGAGGGTAAGTACAGCCAAGGCAGCATCCTGAATAGGCTCAAAGGGAGCACCCTGCAAGGCAGACAAAACCAGGTTCAAGTCCCAAACAGGAATCGTAGGCTTACGTGGGGGACGCACGTGAGTGACCCCCTGAAAGAAGGTCTTAACCAAGTGATGCTGAGCAAAGGACTTCTGAAAGAAAACAGACAGAGCAGAAACCTGACCCTTCAGAGTACTGAGCTTTAAACCCAACTCTAATCCATGTTGTAAAAATTCCAGAATCCTAGGGATGAAGAACTCCTGCAGGGAAGAGACCTGGACTCATACCAGTCTATGTAGGAACACCATACCCTGTAATAGATGGCAGAAGAAGTTTTCTTCCTAGCCTGAACCATGGTATCCACCACTGACGCAGACAAGCCTTTCTCCATCAAGATGGAGGTTTCAGCAGCCAAGCCGTCAAAAACCAGAGTTTGTAAATTGGGATGGCGTAAGGAGCCCTGAGTAAGTAGATCTGGCACCTCTGGCAGGACTGCCATTTGTACCACGTCTGCGAACCACACTCTTCTTGGCCACCTTAGGGATACTAGAATCACTGGCACCTTTTCCAGGGCAATCTTGCGCAGAACCCTGCCCAGCAGGGGAAACGGGGGAAATACATACAGGAGGCGAACTTTCTTCCAAGATAACGACAGAGCGTCCGTGGCCACGGCCAGAGGATCCTGAGACAGGGAGACAAAGGCCGGGAGCTTGCGATTGTGACGGGATGCAAACAGATCCACATCCGGTAGACCCCAACGGTGACACAGGGACTGGAACACCCTGTTGCAGAGGGACCACTCCCCCTGCCGGGAAGTCCCCCTGCTCAGAGAGTCTGCTAGGAGATTCTCCACCCCTGGGATGTAAACAGCTGAAATGCATTGAACATTGGCCTCCGCCCATTTTAGAATCCGCGACACTTCCTGGAGGGCACCCTTGCTCCGGGTCCCTCCCTGATGATTGATGTAGGCAACCGCCGTCCTGTTGTCTGAGCGCACCTGAACAGACAGTCCCTGCAGGTGATCGGTCAACTGCTCCAGAACCAACCTGACTGCCCGTAGTTCCAGAATGTTGATGGGTAAATGGGCCTCCTGAGGGCCCCACCTGCCCTGGAACCTCAGGGACTTTCAGAATCCCCCCCAACCTGACAGACTGGCATCCGTGGTGACCGTCTCACAGGAGGGGGCTAGAAAGGACCTGCCCTTTAGCAAATTCTTGTGGTCCAGCCACCACGAGAGGGACCTTATGACCAACGGGGGAAGCACACACAACCTGTCCAGGGACGCAGGATCCTTGTCCCATACCGAGAGGAGGTGAAGCTGCAGAGGCCTCGAATGGAACTGAGCAAAGGGCACCGCCTCGAAGCCCGCAACCATCAGACCCACCAGCTGCATTCCCTGTCTGAGGGAGAGCTGGGGGCACGAGAGCAGGGACTGCACCTGCGCAGTCAGGGCTTCCACCTTCTGTTGGGGAAGGAATATTCGTGACTGAACCATATCCAGAATCATCCCCAGGAATGGGGTCACCGACGAAGGGGACAGAGAAGACTTGGGGTGATTGATCACCCAGCCGAAGGACTCCAAGATGGACACCACCCGCTGAGTGTCCAGCTCCGCCTGCTGTAGGGGCCATGAGGCGATGAGGATGTCGTCCAGGTAGGGCAGCACTCGAATGCCCCCTAACCTTAACAAGGACATCACTCCCACCAGTACCTTGGTGAACACTCTGGGAGCTGAAGTGAGGCCAAATGGTAGGGCCACAAACTGATAATCTGAGAAGCCTTTGATGTCCCGGAAACACAGGGATGTGAAGGTAAGCATCTTTGATGTCCACAGTTGCCATAAAATCCCCTGGGCGCAGAAAGCCAACGGCCGAGCGCAGAGTTTCCATGCGAAAGCGCTATTTTGTAGCCAGAGGTAACTACCTTCTGAATCCACTGGTCCGAGACTTGGTGCCTCCAGACATGCGCGAAGTGCTGTAGCCGTCCCCCCACCCTGGCGGGCGAGGGCGCCCCATCATGCCTGAGGGGTCTTGGGAGGGGCTTTGGGTTTGGTCCCCCAGGAGGAGCCGGGGCGTCGCCCCCTGCTCCTATGTCAGGAGTCTGCACGAGCCCCCGCGAAGGACACCCCTTTCCCCTGCTTAACACCTCTGTAGGGGGCTGAAAGGGGGTCCTGGATCCGAAAGGGCTGAGGCTGCCGCCTGCGCTGTGGTAACTTACCTCCTTTAGCAAAGAGGTCTAGGCGGTCCCCAAACAGGCCCTTAAAAGGAAGCCCAGTAAGGGCTTTCTCAGCGGCATTGTCTGCCGCCCACTGGCGCAGCCATACCGCGCGGTATATAGCCACCGCCAAGGCGGAAGATCTGGCACACAGCCTAACAGGATGAAGTTCACAAACGCATCACAATTAGACAGTGCATTAACAGCATCAGTAGGCAGCTTGTCTGGGCCGTCAAGTGCATTCCTGATCATGGCCCTGAGCGCCACAGCAGTAATGGCCAAGGCGCAAACCGGGAGCAGCGCCGCCCCACCAAATGCAAAGGCATGACATGCCAATTGGTCAATGCGCCGGTCCTCAGAATCCCGCAGCGTAGTGGTATCGGGGGAGTGCATAATAGAGGAGTTAGACAGCCCTAAAACAGGGGCATCGACATCGGCCAGCACTTGACCATATCAGCAGGAAATGGATACTTCCTGTCCAAACTCTTAGGGATCCCGGGAAGTCTACTGGGATGTTCCCATTCCTTCAACACGAGGTTATTGAAATGGGTTTGCTCAGGAAATTCCAATCGAGCCTTAGCAGTATGAAATAGCTCACCCCTTTGCCTGGGAGCCGCAACAGGGGGAGGGATGGACAAAACTTCAAAAATCTGAAGCAGTAGTTTGTCAGTATCATCCGGGGTCCAGTGGTCCGAATCGGAATCGTCATGACCCCTTGTCTTCTCATCAGAAGATTCTGAGTCTGATTCTGAGAATAGCTCCCCTTCGTCCGAAGGGGTATGGCCATAAAAATGTGAAAACTCCTCAGACTCCATAGGGAAGGGAGCCGAATCAGGGATTATGTGCCGCTTTTTAGCAGTGGCCTTATGTGCTAGAGAACTAGCAAGCAATTTTTCAACACTGTCCAGTCTAGTAGCCACATCAGGATGAGAATCCCTGCTTGTATGGGGGTTAGACTCAGGCTTGGGGGAGTAGGTGAAGTGAGGCGAGGTGCAGGCCCAGCCACAGGAGGGGCGGGAAGTACCATTAGCGCCTGCTGTGCACAAGGGACGCAGACCCGTGCATTGTCACCGCTGATAGGCGAGACCCCACAAGCTACACACAGACAGGCTTGTCCTGAGGGAACCCCGTTCACAATATCCTGGGATGCCTCCATATGGTGATTAATGGGCACAATAGGCCAGTAGGGATTGACGCTATAAGCTACCCTGGATGCCCCAATGACCCGCAGGGAAGTGGGAGTAATTTTTCTAGGTCCACTGGTAATTAAGCCGGGCCGGGAGAAGCCACTGGATTCGATCGTCTGAAAGACATAATGGGAATAGGGATGTCAGAGCCATGCGCGGTGAACAAGAAGGAAGAAAAACTCGCCCGTGAGGGCACTTACCGACCTAGGGAGGAGGAGGGCCGCTACACATGTGCGCGTGATCAGCAACAAAAGGCGGCAAGAACCTGGAAGGGCGGGCCAGAGCGGCTGTGACGCGGAGCGCACAAAACCGGGTCCCCGCCCCCCCCCCCCCCCCGAAGAGCGCGAAGCTCTGAGTTGTCAGAAGATCGAAGTGAATGGCACACTTAGAAAAAAATTCGCCAATGAAGACGTAGCAGCGTCACAGCTCATTGCAGTACATTCAACAAGGGAAGGAGTGCGCGTGGCGGCGACAGATGCATAATAACATTTTTTAACAGCGCGGCACTGACACCAGGAATACCAGTAAAAGACAGTACTAAGGCCATAAGCGTGTAAGCATACACTGACCACCACACACACCCCCCCCCTTTCTTTCCCCCCGGATTACAGGGGGAAACGAGGGAGGATGGCGACCCTTTGTATAGGGCCCACCGCTACATGGGGCATGGGGAATAGCGCGGGAGGGGCATCCTCTAGAGGCTCACCATCAGCCTAAACCGCCTACCCTTTGGTGGGGACTGCGGTGGAGCATGGCTCCATAAGCACAAAAGGTGCTGCCTACCTTCACCCGACCGACGCAGCCCAAGCTGGGAGGCACATCACAGGGAGGACGGGTGGGAGTAGTCCAACAGGGCCACAGGCTTTGATAGCCCCGCTCACCTGCGAGAGAGTGATACATCATGTCTTCGCAGTCAGCACTGCAGAGAAATCTGGGGATTTGTGGGAGGTCCTTGGGTATATGAAGGGCCGGGAGGAGCCTGTTTTTCGCATGCTTCTGCAGTACAGCGCCATCTGGCGGAGGATAACGTGTAAGTATTATATCTGGAGCAGGACGTACTGTATACTAAGAATAAAAGTATTTTATTTATTTTTATATACTTACCTCTGATCCATGTTCCATGACGATCACTCTTGCTTCTTCTCCCCTTTTATACCTGCTGAGTGACGTGCTGGTGGCCTACAACCCTAAAGACTACGAGCCCATACAGGCTTTATGGACCGTGAGCTTTTGGGAGGCAGGTAATGGGGGACTAATGCTTGCCACAGATTACTTGGCAGACCTCCAAGCATTGCGAACTGGTATAGGGGTCTCATGGATACTTTACCACTTCACAAAGGGTTTAACTGTAAAAAACATGACAGCTGGTCAGTGATCAGCAGAAGCCGGATGCAAGAGGCAGGTTATTGGAGATCCCTGCCCCTACTGATCACCGGCCTCTTCTGACAGTTCTGCCAGTGCCCTGGAAACGGAAGAAGCAGGACGACAACATCCCACTCCTTTTTCACAAGCTTCTTCGGTAGACGGCCGACAGAGCTGTCAGAAGTGTGGGGGGGGGGGGGGCATAGCTATGAGCCCTCTGGTGCCTGCAGACCCTGGGGGGGGAGAAAGCAGTAGACCCCCAGGGGAAAAGGAGACCTGTGCCGATGATCTGGTGTGTGGCATTTTTATTTTTTTGTCGCAGACAGGGGCAAAGCCAGGCCCATGAATTTCATGTACCTGGCGTTTAACGGTTGAAGGGGAAACCATGTGAAATTCATGTGCTTGGAGTTTGAAGGGTTAAGGTTTAAAGTTGAAAAATAAATGACTTTCAGCCCACTTTAAAACACAAGTAAAAACAAATTGTCATGTACTCACATGTAAAATCCCTATCTCTTGATATCCATTCTGAGACACAAACAACCTAAGGGGTGATTCTTCTAGCCACCTATGATGAACTAAGAGCATTAAAAAAGCTCCTTCCAGCTCACCTTCCCTCTCACCTTCAGTGGTAGTAAGCAGTGGATATGCAAGCAGTCAGGAAGAACAGCAACATTTTCAAAACCTGTGGTCTACTCCAAGAAAATAAATAACTGCTGCAGTCACAAGAAGGTGTGCTCCAGATTTGAAATTGAGAGAAGTAAATTTTACAGTTTTACAGGTAAGTGCACAAAAATGTAGCTTCTCCTCTGACTCCATTCTGGAACACAGTCATTATCAGGTTGGGAGAAAACCACAACACAAATGTACAACAAACACGGGCAACTGCAAAAACCAGAATTAAAGCGGAACAAAAATCAACTATGTTAGGTTAAATAGGGGGGCACAATCTATTGTCTGCCACATATTCCCAACACCTCTCCCAACGGATCCTAACAACACCCCATAAACTCTAATCATGTGGCCCCAGTGTCACTGCAGGAGTTTAAAATAGAGCCTTCGTTAAAGTTGCAGTGGCAACGAAACGCGTCAGGCCGGGATATGGTTTGTTTTTAAGCACATCTTTTAGCAAGAGGATAGCTATCGGCTTTTATATATCAGACTCTGAGAAAAGCAAAATCTTCTGCGCAGTTTGTACCTTGGAGTTTTGATTACGCTTACTTTTGACACCTGCATTGTGAGTGCATTTTTTATCTCTTTATTAAATTACCTAAAAGTTCATACAGAGTTGCACTAGATTCCTCTTTTTGTTTACTTCCTCATATGATTTCCTGAGGGATATATTATCCCTGCTATACAAATCAAAAGGATGCATACAACTCTTTAACAGAGGAACTGTGACCAGCACATCAATTGGAGAGCTTGAGGCTATAAATTGCCCTAAATGCCTGTTTCCTAGTTACATCCGGTAAGCGCTTATTTTGGATGGTGGAGGATTTGAAGCACGTTTTTTCTTATTTTCATCACACACACTGTGGGATTTTTTGTTGATTGATATAATCAAAAGGACCGTTTTGGAAAAGGAAAAAAAGGAACAATTTATTTTGCTCTGTGTTTTTATTTGCAATAAAATAGAGGTCTGCTTTGAAGCTAAACCCCAGGTAGACAATTCAATAGTTATTAAAAGCATGCCCCTCCACTCTGTATAAATGGCTAACACACTACAAAATACACCCCCAAACTATTAACCAGATACACCAGTGATATATGAAAAATGAGAAAATGTATTAAACATATACAATTCCCTTAAAAAAGACATAACCAGAGGAGGAGCCGCACGCCCACCTGAGGTGCACTGGAGAGGCGGTGAGTCACCCCGGAGGGGGAGAGGAGAGGCTGCATGACACGTGCAGAACGCTGGTAATAGCAGCCCAGGTCCATAGAGACGCAGGGGGGCCCACGACTATAGCACCAGAGGGGGGGGCAGTGAGAGACCACACAGCCTGCCATGAAGCCCTGCAAACTGAGAACGACCTGTTAAAGGGACGGCGCATTGGAGTACACTCCCCAGAACATGGACTGCCAGGAGGAGAGGGGGATACAAGTGCCCCGGTGAACCGGGAATCTGGTGATGAATGGGGGTGGGAGTCCTTGTCCCCGCCCGGGCCCAGCAGCCCCATAGCCCCAGACCGCCCTGCCGAGACGGGATGCCCCACGACACACAATAGTTCCCGGGGCCTCAGATATCCGGCGGACATGCAGGCGGGATGGGGACAGAGGCCTGCGTTCTCACCGGGACCCCACAGCCCCATGGCCTTTGTATATTCCGAGATGACAAGACGCCCGGCCCCGGAAGACCGATCATCGACGATGCACTCTGATACAGCCGCCCTTGATACACCCTTATCCCATACATTGATTTCGGCTATAGCAGGCTCAGTAAAACACAATATCACTGAGGCCCTCAAAACACTGCCATCGAGATCCGACTTTGAATCTTACATAACCAGAATGGAAGATACGTTCCGCAGAGAAATTACATCCATGCAGAATTCTATGGCGGACTTATCTGACAGAGTAGATACTAACGCGGCCGCACAAACACAGCTCCAAGCTAGAGTGGAGGCATTAGAACGTGAACAAGAAACCACACGTAGGATGCTCTCCAACTTTCAAGTGCAGCAAGACGACTTGGAAAATAGAAATCGTCGGAACAATATAAGATTGAGGGGCATCCCCGAGACAGTGGCCCCAGCATATCTGAGATTCATAGCACGCGAACTGTTTAACAAATTGCTAGAGCGCCCACCAGAAGAGGAGATCGAGATTGACCGAATTCATCGAGCCCTGGGGCCTGTGAGCCCTGACCCCAACAGACCGAGAGATGTTATCTGTAGGATACATTTCTATCAAACTAATGAGGCGCTAATGAGAGCGGCTTGGAACAAAGGCCCCAGCGATCTAAACGGAGCCCGGGTCACGCTGCTGTCGGACTTATCACGCAGAACCCTCCAAATGCGGCGAGGGCTGAAACCTTTGCTTGATCTAATACAACAACAGGGGGCGACCTACAGATGGGGACACCCCTTCCAGCTACTGATACGAAAAGATCGGAGAACCTACGTATTGAAGACACAAGAACAGCTGGGGGGTCTGTTTGAGTTCCTGGGAGCAGCCCCCATTGTCGTCCCGAACTAGTTAGACATGGAACTTGATGGAGGGTTGGCTCCTCTTCCACAGCGTCCTAGGAGGCGGGAAAGAGAACGTCGTAGACCAGCGCAGCGGCCTGGCCCTCGTAGAAGAGGTCCTGATCCCATCAACGATGAACAAAATGACAGACCACGCGAGTAGAAGACACGCTGTCTAGACGACGGTTAGATAATGTTATATCTCTGTTCCTGATTGTCCTTTGCTTCTCCTTTTCCTTTTTCTTTCCCTTTTTTTTCCTTTTTATTTTTCTCTCTTCTTTATAGTGCTTATTAGTGGGCAGAAGACACAAGGCGTTTGAATTATGACTAGATAATGCAATGTTTATGTGATTACTTGCTCCCTCATTGCTCTGCTGTGTGGTGATCCTTGACGTACATTGGGCTGGTGTAGACCTTGGGGGACCGGCTCGCCCGCCTCATGTGTGTTGGACTCGGGTGCCTGGTGCCGGGTGGGTGGGCGGCGGCTTTGCGGGGACTCACCCCCGGGCCTGGGACCTGGCCCGATCTGCCTCTATGGTCCGGATCTGCCGGGCTGCCGTGTGAGCCGCGGGGGGGGGGGGGGGGGGGGGAGGCGCCCCCCTTGGGGTTAGAGATTGTGATTAGAGAATACAATGTTTATGTGATCACTCGCTCCCTCTTTACCTTGCTATATAGTACTCTTTAGCGTATGCTACACTATTTCTGCCCGGGAGGGACTGACTCACCCACTTTATTAGATTTGGGTGCCCGGTGCCGGGTGGACGGGCGGCGACATGGCGGGGACTCACCTCCGGGCCTGGGGTTTGGCCCGGCCTACCCTTCCGGCCTGGACCTACCGGGCTGCAGTGAGGACCACGGGGGAGAGGGCACCCCCCACGGGGAGACCCGTTTCCCAGTCGCATGGAGCCCGGCCGGTTGGCCGCCCCCCCGCCTGATGCCTGGACACCCCCTATCATGCAGGGGCCCTCGACTAAATTAACTGTAGCCCATACAGGTCGGGCCTGGATTTAGCGTTAGAAAGAGGGGGCCCACGGGCTGGGGGTGGGTGGGGCGGTTCAGGACCCAGGGTAGGGGAGAGCTTTGGAGGGAGGGAGCAGAGGGTATGCTTTGGTTCCTGATAATAATTCATGACATGAGGCCTTATTTCTGTCCTTTTTCTATGGTTCTGTTTACATGTTGTTGCCGCTCATCAGTTGAAGTGTTATAGGGGGGGAAGCGGGGAGCCCCTAAGTTACATGCATATAGATTGAAAGTTGTTTATAATCGTTATTGCTTTTATAATTGTGACTGATTTTGTCTCCTGTTCGCCTGGCATCCATTTCCCCCGGAGACCCTAGTGTTCCTTCGGGGAGAGCTACTGGAGACTCACCCCTTGAGGACACTGGGCTAGACTGACCTATATTAGGCCAGTCGTTTTTCTGACCCTAATTGACCCAATTACCTTTTGGGTCTCTCCAGAATCTGTCCCTTCTCTTTCTTTTCCTCTCTCTGATCTGCCCCCCCCCCTTTTTTCCCCTACTTATCCGCTCACATCTTACCCCTCGCCCCCTTGGGAGTCTTTGCCCCGGTTCTTGCTCGCCCGAGTGGGGAAGGCAGCGGTCGTCCACTTATAGCTGGACTAGGTGGGTCGGCGTTGCCGGGGTCGGGATGGAGGCGGGGCAGGGGGCCGTCGGGGGCGGCCATGAGGGTCGTGTCTCTGAATTGCAGGGGCCTTAACGTCCCCGAAAAAAGATCGGCCACAATATCGGAACTTCGGAGATTAAAAGTCAAAATCGTATTCTTGCAAGAAACACATTTTATAGGAAAGTCTGCCCCCAGGTTGTCTCCTAGGTATTACCCTCAGTGGTACCTGAGCTCCTCGCCGGACTCCAAGACTAAAGGAGTGGCGATACTAATAGCCAGAGGGATCCCATTTCAGATGACGGAGGTCTCGATCGACACAGAAGGCAGATATATCATGATAAAGGGCACACTATACGGAGAATTGTACACTATGGCATCCCTTTACGCCCCAAATAGTGGACAAATAGATTTCCTCCTGCATTTTTTAGCTAAACTGGTGGATTTCCATGAAGGGAAAATCCTTCTAGGAGGAGATTTGAATATCACCCTCGACCCACTCATAGACTCCTCGACTGGGAAGTCCTCCGTTTCGTATACCGGAATACGGAAAGTGAAACAGGCCCTACACAAATTGCAGCTGTGTGACCCCTGGAGGATCCATAATCCAAAAGGTAGAGACTATTCCCACTTCTCATCAGTGCACTTGACATACGCAAGGATAGATTATGTGTTAACCTCACATAGCCTCTTACCCAGAGTAGTCGAAACAGCCACTGATTTGGCTTCTCTATCTGATCATAGCCCGGTGTGGATTTCACTGACCACCAGAGAGGAGGGAAGGAGGGCATGGACATGGCGGCTAAATGAGAGCCTGCTGAAAGACCCAATAACAGTAGAAGCTACGCAAGTGGCCCTAAAGGACTACTTTGAATTAAATTGTACGGGGGATGTGACACCAATGACTATCTGGCAAGCGCACAAAACGGTTGTGAGAGGAACACTTATACAACACGCGTCTAGGCTGAAAAAAGCCCACACTACACAAAGGGATCAATTGATCTCCCAGATTCAAACCCTAGAAAGGAAGCATAAAGAAACCCAGGCACGAGAGGCCTTACAGACGCTGACAAGATGCAGGGAGCAACTAAGCTCGCTGCTCCTGAGAAAAGCGGCATACACCATAAAGAGATGCAGGCGATATTACTACGAATGGGGAAACAAGAGCGGTGCTCTACTTGCCAGAGCGCTGAAGAAGCAACAATCCCTAAACTTCATCGAGGCAATCCTGGATCGGAAACAACAGAAGTGGCACAAAACGGCTGACATCGCTAGGGTCTTCCCCGAATATTATAGCGAGCTTTATAACCTGCGCCAGCAAAAGGAAGGGGATCCCCCAGGGGACCTGGCCAAGATACAGCAATACATCGCAACCTCGGGCATGCCGAAATTGGATGCTGAAGCGATAGCTAGACTGGGAGAACCAATTTCAGGAACCGAACTGAATAGAGCGATACGGACCACTCCAAATGGTAAATCCCCCGGGCCTGATGGACTAACTATAGCTTACTACAAAAAATTTGAGGGGGTCCTGCATAAGCACCTCCTTAGAGCTCTTAATGCCACGGACCAGGGGGAAGCGGTGGTGGCATTCCCGAAAGAAGCGCTGGAGGCACACGTCACAGTGATTCACAAACCCGGGAAGGACCCATTGAGCTGCAAAAGCTATCACCCCATATCGCTACTAAATGTTGATCTTAAACTGTTTACAAAAATACTTGCGAACCGAATGGTTATCTATTTACCTGGATTAGTTGAAGAGGATCAGTGTGGATTCATCCCTGGCAGGGAAGCCAGGGACAACACGATTAGAACCCTAAATCTCATACATCGGTCACGAACAGATAACTCCCCAATGATGCTGTTGTCCATGGATGCCGAGAAAGCGTTCGACCGACTGAACTGGACATACGCTTTTGAGGTACTGAAATATATTGGTCTTCATGGGAGAGCGCTGGAGCACATACTGAGAATATACTCTGAACCGCACGCGAGAGTGAGAGTAAATGGCCACCTCTCTCAGCCCTTTCGGATCTCGAATGGGACCAGACAGGGGTGTCCGTTGTCCCCCCTCATTTTCGCCCTAGCGGTGGAACCTTTCCTAAGACACATAAGGAAGAACTTGAACCTAAGAGGGATTCGGGTGGGAGAGGTGGAACATAAAATCGCGGCGTACGCGGTCGATCTCCTATTCTTCATCTCCAACCCTGTTGTAGGACTCCCAAACCTTATGAAGGAATTTGACATCTTTGGAAGTATCTCGGACTTTAAGATCAACTTTGACAAGTCTGAAGCACTTAATGTCGGACTGCCAGAAACAGTGGTGTCCCCCATCAAGTCCTCTTTTCCCTTCAGATGGTCCACACCTGCGCTGACTTATTTGGGTACAAAAATCCCGAAGGATATAGAGGATGTTTTCAGGTATAACTTTACTCCTATGCTTAATAAGATTAAAGCAGATCTGGCAGGATGGGATTCCCTAACGCTTACGTGGCTGGGTAGGATGAGCGCCATAAAGATGACGATACTCCCGAGAATCTTATACTTGTTCCAAACCCTCCCATGTCATATACCAACCAGCTATTTTAAGAACCTCAATTCCCTGATTCTGAAATTCATTTGGGGCAACAAGAAACCAAGAACCCGCTTTGGCTTATTACAACTGCCGAGGGCAAGAGGAGGCCTGGCAGTCCCAAACCTGAAGAGGTACTGGCAGGCGGCGCATCTGCAGAGGATAGTGGATTGGGGGAGAAATGCGAAAGGGAAGAAGTGGGTGGATGTGGAAGATAGCTGCACAGACGTCCTGCTAAGAGAGATACCATGGGCAACGGAGACCTCAAACCATTGGAGCGGGTCTAACCTACTGATAAAGGCCACCCTCAGTGTTTGGGACGAGACCAGGAGGAACAAAGAGATCTCACCCTGGCCATCACCTCTGATCCCAGTAATTGGGAACCCGGAATTACCCACTGGTCAGAGGCCGCAGGCCAGAGGGGGGTGGAGAGACTTGGGAGCGGTTCGGGGGAGAGACCTGGTGAGGCAACGGGAATGGTGCAGCATCGAGGAGCTTAGGACTCGCTGGGACTGCCCGCACTTGGACCCCTGGCAGCTGCTTCTCTTCCAACATTTCCTACAACGAATGTGACCGAAACAGTCTCTGGGCCGGGACATCACACAGTTCGAATCCCTGGCCACACAGGGAGATCCACCAACAAGGGTGATATCTCAGATATACCGAATCCTGGGAGGGGAGAGCGAGACACTGCCCCCCTTCTGCAGGGACTGGGGGAGGGACCTGGGAAGGGAATTCACGAGAGAAGAGTGGGAAAAGATATTTCTGCTCTCCCAGAAATCTTCGATCTCATCCCAGGTACAAGAAACGAACTATAAGTACTTATCTAGATGGTACTACACCCCCAAGCGACTGTCCACGATGTTTCCGAGCTCCTCGCCTCTGTGCTGGAGATGTAAGACAGAGGAAGGTACGCTATTACATATCCTGTGGACATGCCCCAAAATCACAATCTTTTGGAGGAAAATAGCAACGACTATGAGTAAGATTATAGGATCACAGGTCCCATGCTGCCCGGCCCTCATGTTGCTGCACCACACAAGTGATAGTGTAGCGGCTTATAAAAAATCGATGCTGACACATCTTCTGAATGCCGCTAAAACGATAATCCCCAGATACTGGAAGACGGAATATGTCCCAACAGAAGAAGACTGGGCCCGAGAAGTAGATAGGATAGGAGAAATGGAGGAGCTGACGGCTACAGTCCAGGACAACGAAGAGAGGACCCGCTTGCTATGGACGCCGTGGTACGTGTTCCGGTCCCCGGCGGCTCGCCCTGCCTCCCCCTCGGCCCCTACAGGCCCGTCGACTAACGGTGACTCGGCCTGATAGGCATGGGACCCCGACGCCACCGTTGCCAGAACTTCCCCGGGCGTGGGGGGACGCGGGAGCGAGGGGCCCCTTACTTTCCCTGCCCCTTGCCCCCTCCTTGTACCCGCACCACCTTACTTGCTTCCCCCCTTCTTTCTATCATCCATACACTCTTCCCCTCAACGGGCTAGATGATATCAATGACACGCGATCAACTATCCCCTGACACATTGAGCTCTCGGAGCTGAAATTCAGCAACTTCATTCCATTAGGTGAAGGCTGCTTATGATATATAGATATATTCCAAATTGAGATGTAGACCCGGCACATTGGCCTCATCATTACACGAACAGAAGACAAATCAGTCGGGGGGGCGGGGTCCTCCGGGGAGCTGCCCCTGACGCCCCTCGGGGAGCCTGGACCCTCCGACTCACTACTGAGGCAGAAGGTCGCCTTAGAGAACGCCAAACATCCAGACACGGGGGATAGCCTTATAGGTAACATCCAGCCCTATTACTGTTCACATGTACCTATTGTACTTACCTTATACTGTTTCGCTTTCTTCTGTAATACCTGACTGCTTTGTATTGAAAAACTAAATAAAGAATTAAAAAAAAAAAAAAAAAAAAAAAAAGACATAACCCACATAAAACACATAACTACAATACAATGCAGGAGACAGCTGCATGATCAAATTAAGTAATCTCCTTCTTGCCAATATTAATAAAACAGATTACGCAAGCTAGAAGTATATTTAGATAACATATAATGCAAAAGATTCTTGGTGAAGAGGAGTGCCACATGCACTGGCGGGGTGCTTTGCAAAAAAACCTTTTCCAGGAATGGCCCAACTGCACGGCGGATCCCATGAAATCGTTCCAGAAAGCATGCTGGGCAAGTCTTGCAACTGCGAGCGAAGCAAGGGTTTGGGACAAACCAACCAATGCAAATGCAAGAGGAAGCGACAACTTGATGCTGACGTGGTTACCCAGCATGGAATGCAAATAAAAGGATGGCAACATTACGCTGCAAATGCAAGAGGAAACAACAGCTTGATGCTGATGTGGTTACCCGGCATGGAATAAAAAGGATGGCAACATTGTGCTGGAAAGTGAAGGGCTGGTGCCTGGTAAAAGAACGGGTGTGACAAAAGGGATGTTGCTGCGCCGAGTCGGAGGACCATTAAAGCGGTCCTTCACTCTGAATAAGAGTGTATCTTATATGTTTCTCACACCCTGCACATACAGATACCTACCTGCATCTACTGCATGTTATGAGCCTTTAAACATCCAAGATGGCGGCTCATGGAACATCAGGCAGCCTTCTGGGATTGCTGACCTTTTCCTGACCCCAGCTATGCTCTGTCTGAGCAAAGCACAGCTATAACCCGCCCCCCTGTATTTTATCCCACTCTTCTTTCCTCAGTAAGTGAGATGCTTCTGAGTCAAGATGGCGGCGCTCGTATCCTAAAGTCCTTAACAGAGTTGCAGCCCAGTGGGGGAAAGAATAAGTGATTAAAAACTTAAAATATATTAATTTTATATGCTGGGGAATAGTTTTTTAAGGGTTTGGGCTTTTCAATAAATCATGGTGAAGGTCCGGTTTAATTGGAAACCAGCACACAGCTGGATGTAGGTGGTCAAGGAGAGCAAACAGAAGTCACCAGTGTCACAATAGATACATTTTTTGTAAATCTAAACAGCTACGTAATACTACTAAATCATGGTGATACGTCAACTTTAAATACCTCATTATCCCCATACTACAATTGATGACTTTTATTTTAGTCCAATAAAGGTTGGGAACCATTATAGGGCGGCAGTGCTTCACTTGAAAGACAGGTCATCCAGGCCAGCCAAGTGCTGGTACCCACATGACTGTTCCAGCCAATCTGAGTGGTGTAAGATTTCTCCTGTTAGCAGTTGTTATTGCGCAGGGGGCATCCTCAATCAAGATGCCTACCTGCGCTGGGAACAACACCCATTTTACGAAAAGTGGTTTATTAGCACTAAAGCCAGTGGAGAATAAAGAGGCAAAGGTTGGGCCTGCCTTGTAACTCACTGGTTACTCTGTTGAAGCGTTAAGCCTACAGTTAGGCTGTTTAACATTAAACCAAAGGTCTATCTTATGGAACAGCTACATAGACAGTAATGGAACATCTCTCTGCAAATTAGGTCCCTCAAAAGCACTCTGAGTCTGTGACATCTGGAGATTGGTCGCTGCCTTAAAAATCTATTTATCAGACAGTCCGATAACAGCATGAGAGCAGAGTTTGGTGAGCGGTGAAAATATAGAGGCGTCCAGTGGTCTGAGCTGTGGTCTTCTGGAAAAAGTTGAAGTTACCACCTGCCACACAAGCACACATCATATTATGGTTTACATGCAGCAACACAGTACCTCAAGTTCAGCTAACCTAGTAGTTCAAATTAACTTAAAACTTCCCTAACACACTTTCCGTTATTGCAAAATGCACAAGACATTTGAGAAAGCAAAAATAAACACACAAATACAAAACTGCTCATAAAAATTACATATTAAATTGCAAATTTTAAATGCTAATGAAATTATTAAAACTGAACAACAGCACATCATTTTCACTCAAGATTGTAGTGTAGTACACTACCTCATGTTCATGGCAGTTACATCCACATGATACACAATTATTTGTTTCTGTTTCATTTACGCTTCTCTGCTGCCATCTGCTGGCACATATTACACAAGGCATTTATTTATTTTTTTAAGTTAAATGCTTTTTCATGGTCAAGCTAAAAAAGAAAGACAGTCTCCTCTAGGATTGCAACAACTACAAAAAGTATTAAATGTCGATTTTAAAATCTATTAAGTATTTGAAACCACAATCAACTCGCTGACTCTTACAGAACCACGGTATGAATTATATCTGGGGGTCCCCAGTACACCACAAATTAAACATCAAATACTAAACAGATATAAATGCAGCAGGTGAGAGAAGTATAGAACATGCCACCAATTTTCTAAGTGAATCTATTTCTAAAGTTGCTTTTGTGACGACCTTCACACCAGATGTCAGCAACAACCTATCCAATCAACACATGCAAAGAAATCAAACCATAGATGTCCATAAAAGTATTGAACCCATGAAGAAACAGATGTCCATAAAGTGACTATGACACTAGTTGAAATATATCAGTAATTAGAAAGCAATCTTGCTGCAACTTATTATCAGCTGGTTCATCGGATGGATTAAAAGATATCACACAACACACTAACTACCTAAAACTGCTATCATTAACCTTTAGGGTGTATATTAAGATACAATGAATATGGTCAGTGATGTGACAATACCACAAATATATTTTATTAAGTATCCATAGCAAACATTTAAAGTGGACCAAAACCCAGCTGGATCAGCCCGGGAATCTATAAAAGATTCCCAGGCCGATCCATCCCCCCCCCCGGGGCATCCAAAATCAGGATGCCCCGCTATGTGAAACCCCCCAGGTCGCCAACTACACTTACCTTAATCCCGGTCTAATGGCGCATGTGCAGGCTGCATCCCTGCCATCCCTCTAGCAGGATGCATGCTGTTAGAGGGAAGTGCGAGATGTGGCCGCCAGCACTCTCGGAGTCGCTGAGCTAAGACGGTTAGACATCCATAGCTCAGCTGCTCCAAGTGCACTGATTGGACGAGTGGCCGTGCATGCGCCATAGGACCAGGATTAGGTGAGTTAATGCGCGATCTCTGGGGGGTTTCACGAAGCGGGGTGCCCCTGGGGAATGGACCAAAACCCAGGATAGTCAAAATCCTGGGTTTTGGTCCACTTTAAAGTACAACATACAAGTTAAAAGCCTTTAGAACAATAAATGCAAGGAGAATTACCTACATAAAGAATAGTATGTCAAAACAATATGAGACTGATGGGCCCCATATTAAATATATGGCTATATATATGGCTACAAGTGCCATTAGGGTACCAGTATAATCTACAAAATAGCATAGACCATCAGTGCATAAATATAAATCATTCAGAAAGGTTTCTTACATACTAAATGACAAATGGCAGGCACCAAAGGGATCACCACACAAGAACATCTCATGATGGGTAAAACTTGTGAGTTCTCTCAAGACCTTTGCAGCCTTATTGTTGTACTGTTGGGGGAATAATTCCGAAAAAGCAAGAACATAATTTCACGATAAACCAGCCATGACCAGGTGCTCACCATAAGAGGAATGAAAAGAAGAGTTGTCCAACTGTAAAGAGCTAAAGAAAGACCTAGAATCAGCAGGTACAATGTTTAACCATTTAACTGCTGGCCACGTAAAATGTACGTGGCTGCCTCTCCTGTCATGAACTGCCAGCCACGTAAATTCTACGTGCCTGACTTTCCCCCTAGCTAGCAGAAAAAATACAATTCTGTGAGATACTCACCTGTAGAATTGGTATTATACGCATACAGCACGTCCTGCTCCATCTATAATACTTGAAACTTCAGACTTGAGTGTATTGTCTGCCTTGAGGAAGAGCGTGGGCTCGGGACGCATGGGCTCTGCAGGGGGCTGCCCGTTGCTACTGTCATTACCCAGCTTTGAAAGATAAGTGGCACCTGGTTTTCTTTTTCTTGACTTTTTGTCTCCTTGTCATCTGATAAATTGGTATTGGCACAGTTGTTTTGTTATAAATGGATGCACAATGCACTCAGCACTTTATCTTAGGTGTAAATAATTAAATTACTCCTCTTTAGATATATTTTATTGTATATACATTTTTGTTACACATTTGTGAGACATGAATTTTCTTTATTTATGATTGTATGAATGGGCTTACAGTAGCACAGGACAACAGCGCCCCCTGGTGGCAGATCAGTGTGTTTTATGTGTTATATGTTTTTTAAACTGTGATGTATGTCATAAATGTTTAATCAATTGTATTCATAATAAAATTCAGATATTTTTATGCATTGAGTGTGTGCAGTAGTAAATCCTTGGTGATTACCCTGTAGGGGTTGTAGGGAACCCCTATTCTCTCCTTTTGTACATATATGGTTAGTATCACCAAGGTCTCTTGCACCACGCACTAATTGGGATTGTTTGGTGCCACCTCTTCTTTCCCTTTTTTGGGTTTCTACATATAATACTTACACATGGGTAATCCTCCGCCAGAGGGCGCTGTTCACTGCAGACATGCAAAAACAGGCTTCTCCCGGCCCTTCATATACCCAGGGACCTCCCACAAATCCCCAGTATTGAAAAGCAGTGAGAAAAGAAGCCGGGAGAAACCAACCACCAACTGGTAAAAGTAATGATAACAATCACCATACAGGGGATCCAGAAAAATGTAAAACCGGGGTGGGGTGGAGCAGGACGTGCTGTATGCGTATAATACCAATTCTACAGGTGAGTATCTCACAGCATTGTATTATTCTAAGCATACAGCATGTCCTGCTATAATACTTACACATGGGACATCCAATAGCAGTGTCCGTAAAGTAGGGTGGGATCCCCAAAAACAAGGCACAGCGGACAGTAAAGGCGCTGTCACCTGCAAAACTTTGCAACCAGGTACGACATGAGCAGAGGCTCTAACGTCAATCTCATAACAAAACCTTTGAAAGGTATGAACAGAGACAAGCAACAGTCTAGTAACTTATTCAACAGAAAAAACCTGGTGCTGAAGGGCCAAAGGTACCCAAACACCAATATAACGGAATAAAATGAGAAAGGGAGATTCTTCCCCCTTAAAGGAATAGGCCAGTGTAACGGCCCAACCAGCCCACAGGCAACAGAAGCCTTGTGGAAAACTTAGAACTGTCCCCAAGGGGAATGAGAACTGGTCTCCCGTCAGACAGGCGGGAATACTGACCCCTTCATTAGCAAGAAGCCGAAACCTTTACTCAGGACCAAGAAGGCATCCAAGTAAGATCAATCCAAAGGGCGCAGTGGCCCTGGAAGCAAGCGATATCAGGCGCATACATAAGGAGGCGCCCGCAGACCCCAAGGGCATCAGTCCCCCTAAGGGACAAGAAACCACCAGGAAAAATTGCAACACCTGTTGAGGGAATGTAGACCCTTTACTTGAGCATTATTAAGAATAAGGTCCATAGTTAGACTAAAAGGACTTAAACAATGATCATAAAACACCACTTGGACAAAGGGGCCTGGCGTAAGACGGAATACCACCACGTCATGGTATATATATATATATATATATATATATATATATCGAGCTAAGGCTAAGTAATCAGATCCACCTTCTCAGGCACACGTCTGACTGAAGCAGGAGCCCCCAGAGAAGCGACTTGGACTACAAGACAGCTCAGACAGCATCCAGCATAAGTCCCAGGGCAAACAGAATGAGAATGGATCCCAACAGGAACCACAGAACTACTTGTGAGATGCCGTTGAGCAAACCCCAAGAGAGCTCCTCACAAGGAAGACTGAACCAGACTTCTACAGGAAGACAGACAGAGCAGAACCTGAACCTTCAGAGTACCGAGATGGGGAGCCAACCCCAACCTATGCTGTAACGACTCTAGAACCCTGAGAACCGAGAACGTCTAACAGGGAAGAGACCAAGACTCATGCCAATCAATATGGGTACACAACAACCCATAATAGACGGAGGAAGAGGAAGCCAAGGAAGCTTGCTCCTAGCCCCCCATATACCAGGTCACCCAGAAGATAAGCCCGTCTCCAAGGGGTGAATGAATCAGCTGTCAAGCTCCAGACTAGAGTCTGTAGATTGGGACGACAACGAAGGGGCCTGACAAGGGCAGAATCGCACTCCTGAGAGAGCGAACAGGTCAGCTGACCTTAGCAGAAGCATCTGCGAACCACAGTTCACTAGGTCACCCGGGGGTCAACAAACTCACGGGTCTCTTAATCGGCACAACCATGCGCAGAACCCCACATAGTAGGGTGAATGAAGAGAAGGCATATAAGATAGAAAATCCATGCATAATTTAACTAAACCCCCATGACCAGAGTCAGAATATTCTGAGACAGTAAACACAAGGGCGGTGTTATAATAGAGACCCAACAGAGCCACCCTAGTTGGCTCTCAGAGTGACACCAGGATAGCAAAACCTGCCACTGAGAAACATCCATTGGAGCGAATACCGTTGAGGAGCAGGGGGCGTAGACCCCCGCCCAGATCAGGATCAGGAACCCTCCAGAGGGATCATCCTGCTTCAAGCTCCAGACCAGTAATAAAACAGGCCATTGTCTTCCAACAGGCCAAGATTCCCCAAATAGACAGGTCCTAAAATAGGAGAAGTCCAGCCATATAGAGTCAATGGAAGGCTCATGTTTTAACAAACCAGTAGGTAAGATGGACCCTCTAAGGGACCCTACCCAGGAGCCACAAGGGTTGTTTTTGGAAGAAATACCCCCCGCCAACCTGCGAGACTTGGTACCCAAGGCGACCATTCACAGGAAGATGCAAGCAAGGAAGGGGGTGCCCCCTGACAGGGCCCTTGTATATAATCAGCTCAAGAGGAACCACCGTACCAAGGTGGAATGAGCACAGACCTAGTTCCAGGGGTGCTGGAACCCCAAGTAGGATCAGTAACCTACTGTGCAAAAGAGCCCAAGGGCTGTGTATATAAGGGACATCATCTGATACGCCACCAACGGGCCCACCAGCTGCAATCCTGCCTGGTGAAAGTAAGATGTCAGTAAAGGGGGGACAAAGCCCCCGTGACCAGGTGTCCACTTGAGCCAAGGGAGAAGGCTCAAGCCTGAACCGAATCCAAGGAATGGAGATAGCGGATAAAGGACCATGAGGTATTGAAGTGACTGAGCACCCATCCAGTAACTCCCAAGGGACACCGCCTGCCAACTAATCCACTCGGCCTGACGTAGAGATTGGGGAGTAAGGAAAGACGACCCGGTAGGTCCTAGTGCAGACGCCCCCCAGGCATGTCCGAGACATCACCCCCCTTTGCGCCATGGCGAGCAGCTTGGGAGCAAAAGAGAGGCCAAAAACAAAGCCTCCATCCGCAGGGTTGGTCCTGCACACCGACTAGTAACGGTCTTGGTGTCCAGCAGACACAGGGGGAGCTAATAATATCTAGAACTGCACAGGAGGCCGGAGGCCCCCCTTGCACAGGGCGCCTGTGTCCCAAGACAGAGATGTCATATAGGGACTACCTGTGAGAGTAGAATTGCCATGCCTACCATAGGCCAGCATGGTCCAGACTGCCTCATACTGTTGAGGAAAGGAGGAAGGTCAATATAGAGGCCATAGCCCCATTCTGTTAAGGGCAACCAGTAAGTAAGCCCAAACTCCGTAGGCCTAGCACGGCCTGCACCAAATCCTGAGGGGAAAACAGGGGCTAGAGGCACCCTGACAACATCTGAGAGGGACCGCCCAGCAAATGCTATCCTGTGTCCATGGGAACTACCTCCTGGAACCACCAGAAGGAGAAGGTACATTCCTAGATAGGAGTCAGCTGCTGCAGCAGTACCCTCGCCCAGAAAGGCGAGGGCGTCCCTTCATGCTTGGGAGGTCTTGGCAGATTTGGACTTAGTCCTGCCAGAGGGCCCAGGGCGTTGCCTGCCCACCCCATGGTGGAAATCCACACCGAACAGTTGGAAGCACACCTCAGGTTTGCGTTTGACACTAACGTAGGGAGGTGGAGGGGTGGCCCTGCCCCGAGGAGGCCGGGACGGCCTTCTGCGTAGGGGTGCCTTACCCTTTTTTCCAAAAAGGTCCAAACGGGCCCCAAATAGTCGCCGTCCTCTGAAGGGAAGGCCAGTGAGCGCCTTTTTCGTAGCATCGTCAGCACCCCACTGTCGCAGCCAGACCAGGCGGCGAATAGCTACCACAAGGGCAGAGGTTCTAGCACACATCTTAATGGTGTCATCCAACGCTGAGAGGATGAACATCACAAACACATCACAGTCTGATAGCGCATTAAACACCCCCCAGGGGAGGTCCTCAGGTCGGTGGTCAAGTACTTTTCTAACGAGAGTCCTGGC
Organism: Gastrophryne carolinensis; assembly: GCA_027917425.1. Classification (NCBI taxonomy): domain Eukaryota; kingdom Metazoa; phylum Chordata; class Amphibia; order Anura; family Microhylidae; genus Gastrophryne; species Gastrophryne carolinensis. The sequence goes on along the minus strand of CM051237.1, from coordinate 348,723,806 downwards.
GGCCACCGCCGTGATGGCCGCGGCACAGACCGGGCGGAGAGCCGTCCCTGCACACGAAAAGGCGTGGGAAGCCAGTCTGTCAATGCGCCGGTCCTCAGCATCCCGAAGGGTACGGTAATAAGGAGCCGTCATGAAGGGGGGGTTAGTAACCCCTATAATCGGTGCATCCACAAGAGGTGCTGACCAAAAATTAACCACATCAGGAGGGAAAGGGTACTTCCAATCCCAAGTTTACAAGGCGATTCCCATTCTTGGGATATAAGATTCTGGAAATGATCCTGTTCCAGGAACTCCAAGCGCGGCAGCGCTGTGTGGAAACTCTCCTTCTTAGGCTTGGGAGCCTCTCCAGGAGGGGAGATTGACAAAACCTCAAAGATCTTAATAAGAAGTTCATCTGTGTCACACAGGCCCCAAGAACCGGGCCCAGAATAATCACGGCTCCCAGGCATCTCATCCGAGGAGCCCGAATCTGAGAATAGCTCACCTTCCTCAGAAGGATCAAGGTCCTGCATATCAGCAGAGTCATCGGTATCGTTAGGAACCGGAGAGCCAGGAGGCGTCAGGGACCGCTTCTTTCCAGGGCCCATACGCTCCGCCAAACCAGACAGCACCTGCTCTGCCGTAGGCAGCCTGCGCGGCACGGCTTGCTGGTCATCCCCGCTCAAGTGAGACTCATCCGGAGTGAGATTTAGGTCCGGGGAGACGGGTGTATTGAAGGGAGGTGCAGCCACTGGCAAACCAGATTGCAGGGTCAGTGCCTGTTCAGCACACGGTCCGCAGACCCGTGCTCTGTCAGCATCAGCATGGGGCTGACCACACACTGCACACAGCCGGTCATGTCCCAGAGGGTACATAATTCTGAGATGCCTCCATATGGTGATTATCTGAGCAGTATGCCCGCAGGGATTTACGCAATAGGCAACCCTGGATGCCCCAAGACCCGCTGGGAAGTGGGAGAATTTGTTATGTGGACCCGCTAAAATATATATTAGGCCGGGAGAAGCCACCGAAGTCCTGGTGTCTGAAAGACATAATGGGATAAGAGGGGAGGGTGTCAGTGCCATGCGCAGCCGAATAAAACACATAGAAACAAATACCGCCCCGGAGGGCACTTACATGACCAAGGAAGGAGGCGGATCGCACCACGCATGCGCGAAGATTGTCAAAATGGCGCCAAGCAAACCTCGAGGGGCGGGCCTGATCTGGCTGTGACCCCAGGGTGGGGTGGAGCAGGATGTGATGTATGCGTATAATACCAATTCTACAGGTGAGTACTTCACAGAATTGTATTATTCTAAGCATACAGCACGTCCTGCTCCAGATGTAGTAATAACATGTGGGACATCCAATAGCAGTGTCCATAAAGTAGGGTGGGATCCCCATGAGAAAAGGCACAGCCAACAGTAATAGCTCTGTCACCCGCAACCTTGCTACCAGGAGCAACGGGAGCCAATGCTCTAACTCAAACTTATGAAAGCTTACAAGGCTGAGTGAAAACACAAGCAGCGAACTAGTCAGCTTGCTCAACAGAACCGAGTGCTGAAAGGCCCGAGCCAAGCACAAGTAGAAAGAGAACAAAAATCAAGAGAGAAGAATGAATCTCCCCTAAACGAGTAGGCCGGATTAACGCCTAACCATGCTACTGCAAAGAAAGGGTAGCCATGGCAACCTTAGAACCCTCCCCGTCGGGGAATATGAACCCTGGTCTCAGGTGAGACCGGTGGGAATACTGAAAAACAACGATAACAAGGCTCAGCAAGAGCCGAAATGTTTATTTTAGACTCAGAAGGACAAACCACTGAGCAAGACCAATCCAAAGGGCTCCTACACCCATGGCAGCAATCAATCCTGTTACATAAGTATGGAGACGCCTATAAGCCCCAAGGGGCATAATCCCAACCAGGGACAGGGAACAGTCCAGGAATCTTCAACGCCTGTAGAGGGATACAGATCCCTTAAGCTCATAGTAAGCAAGACACTAGCCCATAGGCCGGAGGGTCTGGAATAGAGGAGAATAAAAACTCCGCCTGGATCCAAACTCGGTGTAAGGCGAAACACCCTCACCTAATGGTGTACAGATATATAAACACATATATATATAGATAGATAATGAATGGGGCCGCTAACAGAGCCATCCTCTATGGCACTCTTCTGACTGAAGCAACCGCCCCAGAAGAAGGATGTGAGGGAAGAACAGTTCAGACAAGAACTTGAATAAGACCCAAGGAACCCTTAGCAGGGCATCAGGATAAGTAACCCCCCCAAAAGGGAGCTTAGAAAGTCCCTGGGGAAAGCACCTGAGCAACCCATGAGGAATGCTCCACACAGAAGATTGAACTAGACTTCTACCGTAGGCGAACTGGGCGAGCCCTGACAACCCTCAGCGAACTGAGTTGGGGAGCCAACGAAAACCGTGCTGTAATCACTCTAGGACCCAGGGATCAGGCAACATCCCGCAGGAGAGCCAGTCCCAGCAAGGCAAACTAGAACGACATCTCCCAATCTAGCAGGCAAAGAAGGGAGAAGAAGAAGAAGAAGAGGAGGGAGCTAGGCCTAGTCCTCCAATAGAGAAAAGACACCCCGAGGTAAGCATCTCCAATGGGGTGAAGAGCAAACCAACCAATCGCCTAAATAGGCCTGTAGATAGGGGCGACGTGGTAAGACAGCCCTCGAGAGAGGGCATACAGTACGACTGACTTCAGCAGAATCAGCGAACCACGCCCACTGGGCCACCCAGGGCCCCCCGCGTAACGGTTCACCCTTGCTACAGCAACTTTGTGCGAAACCCCACCTAGCAGGGTGAAAAAAGGTTAAGACCTATAGAGTATAATGTCTTGACAGCAAGCAATACTAGGCCCCCATGACCAGGCTAGCGAGGTTTGGGACAATAACCCAGGACAGAGTTCCTGTAATAGGAACGGGGCCCCACAGGGCCACACCAGTAGGGGCTCAGTGAGATACTAGAATAGACCCTCCTAGCACAGTAGGACAGCCAACAAGCCAATACCAATGAAGTGTAAGGAATGTAAACCCCCACTTAGATCAGAACCAGACCCTTCCTGAAGGGTCAACCTGTTCCGAGACCATCACCGATAAAAAAGGACAGGCCACTGTCGTCAGACTGAGCGAGAGTCCCCAAAGAGACAAGTCCTGAAGAGGAGTAGTCCAGCAATTTAGAGTCCCCCAAGGCTCAATGTGATAACCGAAAAACAGTATGAAAACGGAACCCCATAAAGGGGACGCCCTTAGGAGCCACGGGGGATTTCAGAAGAAATAAAAATCCCCCTAGAACACCTGCCAGACTTGGTCCCCGTGGTGACCATTTACAGGGAAAGGCAAAAAGGAAGGGATGGTCCCTGACACCTCTCTTGAATTTACCAACTCCAAAAAGGAACCCCCGTAACAAGGGGGAGCGTACTGACCTAGTTCCAGGGGTGTTGGAACCCCGACCAGGATAAGTAACCTAAGGTGTCACAGGCCCCAAGGCCTCTGAGAATAAAGGACAGCATCTGGACCGCCATCAACAGGCCCACCAGCTGCAAGGTGAAAGTATCGTTACAAATCGGAGGGCAAGGCCCCTACCGTACTAAGGCCACACATAGCCGAAGGGAAGGTTTAACGTGAACCCATCTAAAAGCCACCCCGTAGGGAGATACCTAACCGGGGTACACTAAGTAAGAGGTGTGCCTGAGCACCAATCCGAAGGACTCCCAAGGAGCCTCAATTCAATAGCCAACACGCCTGACGCAAAATTGGAAAAAAAAAATGACAATCAAGTGGGACCTAGCGCGGACGTCCCGGGGGCACGTCCAAGACCACACTCCCATACTCGCCTTGGTAAGCCGTCTGGGAACAGGAGAGGGTCTCAAAAACCAGACCCCATTCCGCAGAGTTGGTCCTGCAATACCGACAGGAAATAGCCTAGGCTAGAATAGACCCTCCTTATCCTGAGGGCACAGGCTAAGAAGGAATATAGATCCTCACAGGCATCAAGAGGTCCACTTGGACAAGAGCTCCTGTGGCCCAACAGGTAATACCATGTAGGAGCTGCCTGTGAAAGGTAAATGCTAGGTCCAGAATGCCCGCCCGGGTCAGACTGCTTCATCCCAGAGGGAAAAGGTATGTGGATACAATCACGTCAATCAAGTCAAGGGCCAACCTGTAAGAGAGCCCGGATCCTGCACGCCTGGCTCGGCCTGCCTTAACCCCCGAAGGGAAAGCAGGGACTAGAAGAACCCTGACAACCTCAGAAAGGGACCGACCAGCAAACTCCATTCTGCATCCAGGGAGACTATCTCCCGTAACAGCCTTAACGGAACATGGCGTCCTGCGATAGGAGCCAAGTGCTGCGGCAGCCCCCTCGCCCAACAGGGCGAGGGCGTCCCTTCATGCTTGCGTGGTTTTGGCAGATTTGGATTTCGCCCTGCCGGAGGTTCCAGGGCGTTGCCTGCCCCCCTTGGGGCGGGCCTCCACTCCAAAAAGTTGGAAGCACACTTCTGATTCTCGCTTGACACTAACGTAGGGAGGGGTATCCCTGCCCCTAGGCGGCCGGGACGGCCTTCTGCGCGAGGGTGCCTTACCCTTTCTTCCAAAAAGGTCCAACCGGGCCCCGAACAAGCGTCGTCCTCTAAAAGGAAGACCACTAAGAGCCTTTTTTGTGTCATTGTCAGCCCCCCACTGTCGCAGCCAAAGCAGGCGGCGAATAGCCACCACAAGAACCGAGGTTCTAGCACACATTTTAATGGTGTCATCCATTGCTGAGAGAATGAACCTCACAAAAACATCACAATCAGACAGTGCATTAAAGACCTCCCAAGGGGGATCCTCCGGCTGTTGGTCCAGTATCTTCCTAAGAAGGGTCCTGGCGGCCACTGCGGTGACGGCCGCAGCACAGACCGGGCGCAGAGCCGTCCCTGCACACGAAAAGGCGTGGGAAGCCAATCTGTCAATGCGCCGGTCGTCAGCATCCCGAAGGGTACGATGAGTGGAAGCTGCCATGAAGGGAGGGTTAGCAACCCCAATAATAGGTGCATCCCCCTCGGGAGGTACGGACCATTGATCAAATCAGGGGGAAAAGGGTACTTCCAGTCCCAGACCCCCGGAACCCCTGTAAGTTTACAAGGTGATTCCCATTCCTTAGATATAAGCGTCTGGAAATGATCTTGTTCCAGAAATTCCAGGCGCGGCGTTGCCGTGTGGAAACTCTCCCTCTTGGGCTTTGGAGACTCTCCCGGAGGAGAGATGGACAGTGACACTGATGAGTTACTTATAAAGATCTTTGAAGCACACAGGCCCCAAGAACCTGGGCCAGAACTGTCACGGCTCCAAGACATCTCATCTGAGGAACTGGAACCTGAGAACAGTTCACCCTCATCAGAAGGATCAAGGTCCTGCATAGCAGCGGGCTCCTCAGTTTCAGTGGGACACCTAGAACCAGGGGGCATTAGGGACCGTTTCTTTCCAGCACCCAAGCGCTCTGCCAAACCAGACATCACCTGCTCCGCCGTGGGTAACCTGCACGGCACCACCTGCTGGTTATCCCCGCTCGAGTGCGACTCATCTGGAGTGAGATCTAAGCACTGGGAGACAGGAGTATTGAAGCGAGGTGCAGCTACTGGTAAACCTGATTGCAGGGCCAGCACTTGTTCAGCACACGGTCCGCAGACCCGTGCTCTGTCAGCATCAGCGTGGGGTTGTCCACACATGGTACACAGCCGGTCTTGTCCCCTCGGGACCCCGGACACATAGTTCTGAGATGCCTCCATATGGTGATTAATCTAAGTAATATGCCAGGTAATATGCTATAAGCAACCCTGGATGCCCCAAGACTCGCTAGGGATGTGGGCGAATTTAGGAATAAACCCGCTAAGATATATATATCAGGCCGGGAGAAGCCACTGGAATCTTGGCGTCTAAAAGACATAAGGAGAAAGAGGGTGTCAGAGCCATGCGCTACAGGAAGACTAATAACCAAAAACGCCCGTGAGGGCACTTACAGTAACCAAGGAAGAGGAGGATCGTGACCACGCGCTCGCGGGAAGACCGACAAAATGGCGCCAAGCGAACCTCGAAGGGCGGGCCAGAGCTCAGATGACGCGGAACGCGCCAAACCAGACCACGCCCCCCCGGAGAGCGCGAAGCTCTAAGCGCGGAACAAGACAGAAAGAGGAGACAGTTCTAAACGCCATAGCGTCGCTAAAAGGAGCCGCCGTACGCGCCAAACGAAAGTACATTAAAGGCGCTAGGGCCAACATTACCATAATGTTTGAAGTGCGGCTCTGACCCCCGGTAACCAATAAGGCTATAAGCAAACAGTGTAATAGGGCAAGGTTAGGCCAACGTACACACAACCCCCCCCCTCTTTTTCCCCCCACTAACGGGGCGAACTGAGGAAGAAGGTGACCCAGCACTCGGGGTTCACCGCTACACGGGGCGTGGGGCAACGATGCGGGAGGGGCATCCACTAAAGGCTCACCATTAGCCTTGACCGCCTACCCTATGGTGGGGGATTGCGGTGGAGTCTAGCTCCGTAAGCACACTAGGTGCTGCCTACCTTCACCCGACCAACGCAGCCCAGGCTGGGAGGCATATTCTTCATAAAGAGGACGGGTGGAAATAGTCCCACAGGGCCACAGGCTGTAAAGCCCCGCTCGCCTGCGAGAGCGTGATACTGCATGTCTTCGCAGTTCAGCACTGCAGAGAAATCTGGGGATTTGTGGGAGGTCCCTGGGTATATGAAGGGCCGGGAGGAGCCTGTTTTTGCATGTCTGCAGTGAACAGCGCCCTCTGGCGGAGGATTACCCATGTGTAAGTATTATAGATGGAGCAGGACGTGCTGTATGCTTAGAATACTTTTTTTTTAAAAAAGGCACTCACCTGACCCTTCGTTCGATCCAGCCAGGTCTCCTCCTCACCTAGGGGGGGCTCCGATCCCCAGTTGGGGCTCCTCCGGCTGCAGGGGAGTGCCCAGAATAGGGTCCCCTACATCTCAGCTGCCGGAAATTCCTTTAAAAAAATAATAAAACGCCTCTGATCACCCCCCTGGCTCTTCCAACTTCAGGAGAGGGCCCGACAGCCCTAATCCTTCTGTTTCTCCGATGGTCCCAGTCATATTTACTGCAACGTCACCCGGTGGGCATGAGCAGAGCCTCTCAGCTCTCAGATGCCAGTGATAGATGGGTAGAGGAGGAGATCCTCTGATCGCCTGCCTCCCCCCTCCTCTGGCCGTCGATCACCGCATCCGTCATCGGATCGGCGAGGGACACAGGAGCTGACAAAGTTGAGTAAAGAAAATAAATAAATAAATAATATAATATATATATTTATAATTTAATAAAGTCATTTTTACTGTGCCTGTGTGTTTTTTTTACTGTTAACCCTTTGTGAACTGGTAAGGGGTCCATGAGACCACTATACCAGTTCACAAGGCTATGGGTCTGATAAGCAACTTGCGGCTAGCGGGTGACTTGCCATTAACCCTGAGCCCTCCTATTACCTTCCTCCCCAAAGGGTTTTTAACCCTTAATATTAAATATAAAATGCCCCCCCCCATGTAATTTTTTTTTTTAATTAACCCCATGTTACCCGTCACCCAGCAGGTATAAAAGGCTTCCAGCAGCAGGAGAGCAGAGGCCAAAGTGATCAGCATGGGGACACAGTGCTGTGGGATGGATGGGAGGTAAGTATTAAAATAATAATATTTTTGTGTGTTTTTTTACATTTAACCTTTGTGAACTGGTAAGAGATCTATGAGACCCCTATACCAGTTCACAAGGCTTATTACCTGCCTCCCCAAAGCCCGGGGGGGGGGCAGAACAGCCTGTGGCTCTTAGGCTTTGGGGCTTGTAGCTGGCAGGGCTACAAGCCCCATAGCTGCTGCCCGAGCTGGTTATACTGGGCAGGGTGGGCGTTATGCCATTTAAAGGGTTTTAAATTGCAAAAGAAAAGCCCCACGTCATTTTTTTATTTAACCCTTTATAGTGTGTATAGTAGTTGAATTTTATTTGTAAATGTTATAAAATGCTCTTTTCAGTTTAGGGGATCTCCTAGGCAGAAATGGGGGGCTACCGATACATATGTGGCATCGTAATCGGGAGAAATGGGGCTTTCACATGCAATATGGTTTTCTTTAATAAAATAAATGTTTTTTTTGCACAAATAATAATAATAATAATACAAATAAGACATTTCATGTTAAAGCCTAAACTCTGCCGCAAAAAGAAAATATGCAATTTTCTGGGAAATTCCTGCAAAAATCACAGTTAAACATCACGCAAAATGGTAAAAAATTACCTGTCAGCAGAGGGTGACAAAATCTCATTTTTTTAGGGAAACCCTGTGCAACCTAAGAATTCTTTGAAGGATTACTTCCAGAAAGATGAGCCAAGTACAACAAGCTGGGTACGCTTAGAAAGCTTAACATGTGTACTTTCAGGGAATATATAGTTTGGGGGGGTATTCCAAATGTAAAGGGTTGTTTTGGTAGAAAAAGCGCAAGGTGTGTGCCCTATTGTCTTCAGAGCTGAAATCTTCAAGTAAAATTATGAAATTTTCAAGTAAAATTATCCTTTTTAGGGAAACCCTGTGCAACCAAAGAATTCATTGAGGATTACTTCCAGAAAACTGCACCCATGTCAACAAGCCTGGCACGCCTAGAAAGCTTGAGGTGTGTACTTCCAGAGAATTGATAGTTTGTGGGGGGTATATAAATGTAAAGGTTTTTTTTTTTTTATTGTAAAACTGCAAAGTGCGCATAGCGCCAAGCACAGTTGTATTTTATCTGAAAACCTACTAAAGAGCTGTTTCAGTTTTGGGGGGGGGAGTGTCTACCGATACATATGTGATACTGCTGTAACCGGGAGAAATTTGGATTTCACACACAATATTTCACCCAAACATATTGAGAATACACCTAAAAATGATAAACAAGACATTTCACGTTAAAGCCCAGACTATGCTGAAAAAAAAAACAATATATAATTTCCCTGGGAAATCCCTGAAAATCACAGGTTAACATATGGAGCAAAAAATAGTACGAAATGGTCTGGCAATAAAGGGTGACAAAATCTCCAGATAGGCTGGCAGTTAAAGGGTTAAAGAAAAGGGGCACTCAGTCTCCATGACCTGTATGCACACTCGCCATGCAAGATTCTATTCCTTGATGAATAACATGCTGAAGCACATTTAAAGTTTACACTACAACATTTAGGCAAGCCTGTTAAATACTGGCTGCATATGGTTTTGTGAGACGCGACCAAACTCGAACTCTTTGGATTCCATAATACACACCATGTTTGGAGGCACTGCATATCATTCCAAAACTCGCCAACAGTGGTGTTTGGAGGCGAAAACATCATGGCATGGGGCTGTTTTTCAGCATAGACCATATAATTGAAAGTGGGATAAAACAACAACTGTACTGAGACATTCCTGATAAAAATATTTGAGTGTGGATATTTCAGGAACACAATGTTCCCAAACAGTCAAAGGAAACTCTCAATTCCAAGAAACAAATTGGCTGCTAGAATGACACCTTCATCCAACTGAAAATCTATGGAAGGAACTAAAGCTTGAGGTTCATAGAAAAAGCCCACTGAACTTAAAGGATTTGAAGAGTGCTTGCATGGAAGAATAAGTCAAATTCACACCTGAGCAAATCACGTGACTAGTTTCTCCATACAGGAGGTAGCCTGAAACCGTCATCACCCAACAAATAATTTTGTATAAAGTATTAAATACATTTTGGTAAGTGTGCTTTTAGATGTTCCTCAGTAAACATCCCTCCCGCATTGCCTTTTGCATGTTGGCGTGAACTACAAAGCAGACATCCGGCAGATGGAGATCAGGAGATGTGTTCAATACTTATTTCACCCCATGAGAGGTCACATTAATGCCTAATTTAGCGAATTACACATATACATTTTCTCAAACACACAACCTGAAGCTTTGACTGTGTATAAATATTCCTCCGTGAATGACAGAAGTAGCAATTTCTACTGGCCCCACAGAGCTGGCATTTGTTACAATGTTGTTACATGTGTTGAGCTAATGTAAATAAACTCATACATTGTATCAAATTGTTCCTCTTGGGAAGGGGAAGAGAAGATGACTCATGTCTTTTAAAGAGGAACATCAGACCTTTTCTGATGTTCCTCTTTAAACCTTCCTCCCCCACTGCCTTTTGGACATCAGGCAGCATTCCTGGCCCCTTTGCACCACCCTTAGCCGTCGCTGACTGATCGCAGCAGGCTTAGCTGTACTTACCTCTAGCAGTCCTCTCTTCAAAACTTGCGCGCCACTCCTCAGATGGGGGAGGCGCAGAGCATCGCAGGACAACAAGATGGCGCTGCCCGATGGAGATGGCACGAGACCAAAGGATGCCGGAGCACAATGCGACCTGGTCAGGGGGGTGAGCAAGCCAGGTTTGGGGAGATTTTATTAACTATTATTAAAATATTCCTCTTTAACACAAACTTTGTGTAGACATGAAGTCTGCATCTTTTGGTAGACCATTTATCATCTTTTCTAGATGCAAGGTGTAACTGGAATGCTCTAACGTGATGTCTGACTATCAAGAGATAGACTTGTTCAGTATAAGACTATATCTCTATATAGTCAGACATCATGCTCCGCAACACCCCTCTTCTGCATGTACAAACGATGAGCCCAGAGATAAAGAGCCTTTATTTTGTAGGCTGTATAAATCAGATTGTAATCTTGCAAGTGCAGGGCCCTCTCTCCCAATGTATTCCTGCATCTATGTGTTTATTTACTTGTCTGTAACATTGATTCATAATATTGTGTGTTTTATATGCATTGTTGTTATTGTTATAAGTGTTAATATAACTTATATATATTATATATATTGTCTTACCCCTGTACTTGTACCTTCTACTATATATATATATATATATATATATATATATATATATATATATATCAAAAATGTCGCCCTATAAAAGACGCCTGTATGTAAAAAAAAAAAAAATACCATTTTGTGAAATACTCACCTGTAAAATGGGTATTATAAGTATGTCACACACCCCGCTTCAAGATATCCATAACATGTGGGTAATACCGACCTGAAGTGGGCGTTCCTGCAGAGATGATAGCAAAAAAGAAAGCCCCTCCCTGATCCATAAATACCTGGGACCTCCCACTCATTACCCAGTATATATAAGCAGTAAGGTAAGGGACCAGGAAGAGGCAAATATATGTCATAACAACGCAAAGTTCACAAAATAAAGGATCCAGAATACAAGAAGGGCGGGTGAAGCGGGGTGTGTGACATACTTATAATACCCATTTTACAGGTGAGTATTTCACAAAATGGTATTATTCTAAGTATGTCACACACCCCGCTTCAAGATATCCATAACATGTGGGACATCCAATAGCAGTGTCCATAAAAAAGGGCGGGGATCCAAAACAAGGCAACAATGCACAAACTTAAACCACAACAGCTTGTAGAACTTTGCGGCCAAAAACAGCATCCGCTGAGGCCCGAACATCAACCTTGTAAAACTTGGAAAAAGTGTGAACAGAGGACCAAGTAGCGGCCTTACAAACTTGCTCAACAGAGGCCTGGTGCTGAAAAGCCCAGGACGCTCCAACCGCACGAGTAGAATGAGCAGTAACACGAAAAGGGGGACTCCTCCCCTTGGCAGAATAGGCCCCAATGATGGCCTGACGAATCCATTTACTAATGGAAGATTTGGCAGGAGCCAAACCTTTCCTAGGCCCAAAAGGCACCACAAAAAAAGCATCAGTCTTACGAAAGGAAGACGTAACCACCAGATAATATTTCACAACACGAACCACATCCAAGGAATGCAGCGCCCTTTCCTTGTCGTTGCTGGGATTAGGACATAGAGAAGGCAGAACAATGTCCTGATTCAGATGAAAAGCAGAGACCACCTTAGGAAGAAAATCCGGCTTGAAACGAAAGACAACCTTATCCTGATGCCTTTCAAAGTACGGAGCTTTAATGGATAAAGCTGCCAACTCAGAAACACGCCGAACTGAAGTGATAGCCACCAAAAAGGCCACCTTTTGAGTAAGAGAAGACAAAGCAACCTCATTCAAGGGCTCAAACGGAGGACCCTGAAGAGCAGAAAGAACCAGGTTCAAATCCCAAACTGGAACAAAAGGCTTCCTAGGAGGCCGTACATGCGTAACTCCTTGGAAAAAGGTCTTGACTAAGGGATGAAGTGCAAAGGACCTTTGAAAGAACACTGCCAGGGCAGAAACCTGCCCCTTCAAGGTACTAAGTTGAAGCCCCAAATCCAGACCATGTTGAAGAAACTCCAGGATTCTGGAAATGGAAAACTCCCGACAAGAGAAAGACCTACTTTCACACCAGTCAATATAGGACCTCCAAGTCCTATAGTAAATAGTAGAGGAAGAGCGCTTCCTGGCGCTAATAAGAGTCTGAACCACCGCGTCAGAAAGACCTTCTTCCTTCAAGATGGCGGTTTCAGCAGCCACGCCGTCAAAGCCAGCGAAGGTAAATTGGGATAGCGCAGCCGACCCTGGGTGAGCAGGTCCGGCAGAAGAGGCAGAACGAACTGATCCTCTGCCAGTCTTACCAGGTCTGCGAACCAAACCTGCCTTGGCCACCTTGGTGCCACTAGAATCGCCGACGCGCCCTCCAGAGTCAGCTTGCGCACCACTCTGGCTACCATTGGAAACGGAGGGAACAGGTAAAGAAACCCCAGATCCCTCCAGTTCAGAGACATGGCATCCACTGCCAGAGCCAGAGGATCCTGCGAGAGAGACACAAAGACTGGAAGCTTGTGATTGTGACGAGAGGCAAAGAGGTCCACCGCTGGGAACCCCCACCTGAGACATATCGAACGAAACACCTTGGGACTGAGAGACCACTCCCCCTGACGAGAGGAGGCTCTGCTCAGCAAGTCCGCCTCCGTGTTCTCCACTCCCGGAATGTAGACTGCTGAGATACACGGGACGTGACTCTCCGCCCAGTCCAGAATCAAAGACACTTCCCTGAGGGCACTCCTGCTGCGAGTCCCCCCTTGGTGATTGATGTAAGCAACCGCCGTCCTGTTGTCCGACCGGACCTGAACTGGCAGGCCTCTCAACTGATGAGTCAAGCGAAACAGAACCAACCTGATGGCTCTCAACTCCAGAACATTGATGGGCTCGTGAGCCTCCTGCGGGCCCCACAGACCCTGAAACTGGAGGTCCTTCCAAACACCCCCCCAACCTGACAGACTGGCATCCGTGGTGACTGTTTCCCAACACGGAGACAGAAAAGATCTGCCCTTCGACAGATTGACTGACCCCAGCCACCATTGCAGGGATCGACGAACTCGGGGAGTCATCAGGAAGGACTGATCCAACGATAGAGGAGACTTGTCCCAAACCTTCAACAGATGAAGCTGAAGCGTCCTTGTATGAAACTGCGCAAAGGGAACTGCCTCGAATGAGGCCACCATTAACCCCACCAGCCTCATCCCTAGCCGGATGGCCGGACGAGGGGCCGACAAGAGAAGCCGAGCTAATTCCTGAATCAAAAGAATCTTGGCCTGGGGCAGAAATACCCTGGCCTGCGAAGTGTCCAGAGACATTCCCAGAAAGGTCACTACTCTGGACGGAGAGAGAGAAGACTTGGGGTGGTTGACCACCCAACCGAACCTCTCCAGGGTGGACACCACCATTCTGGTGTCCAACTCCGCTTGGTTGAAAGAAGAGGCCATGATCAGAAGATCGTCCAAATAGGGCACAATGCGGATACCCTGAACCCTTAGCAGAGCCATCACCCCCGCTAGCACCTTGGTGAACACCCGAGGGGCCGAGGTGAGACCGAAAGGGAGTGCTACAAACTGAAAATGCCGATCCTCCACCACGAACCTGAGAAACCTCTGGTGTGCTGGAAAAATTGGAATGTGTAGATAAGCATCCTTGATGTCTATGGACGTCAGAAAGTCTCCCTGACGAAGAGAGTGAATGGCCGAACGTAGCGTTTCCATGCGGAATTTCCGCGGCCGGATGAACCTGTTGAGAAACTTCAGATCCAAGATGGGTCGGACCGATCCGTCCTTCTTGGGTACCGTGAACAGATTGGAATAAAAACCCCCGCCCTGATCCGAAGGGGGCACTGGGCAAATGACAGCCATATCCAGAAGGTTCTGTACTGCCAACAGGAGCCCCTGCGCCGCTAGAGGTTCCGAAGGCATCCGAGACCTGAAAAATCTGGAAGGGGGGCGGAGCTCGAACTCCAGCTTGTAACCGGAAGACACCACTTCCCAGATCCATCTGTCCGAGACCTCTTGATCCCAGATCTGGGAGAAGTGTCGCAGCCGTCCCCCCACCCGCATGGGTGAGGGCGCCCCCTCATTGCTGAGCCGGCTTGGCAGCCGGCTTGGGCTTAGAGCCCCAACTGTATCCTGGACGGGCACGTCCTCTGCCCCTGCTCCCATAATCTCCTCTGGAAGAGGGGAATGCAAATCCCCTGCCAGATCTGGCCCCACGAAAGGAGGGAGTAAAGGAAGGCGCCCCTCGAAAGGGGCGGCGTTGTTTCTTGCGTTGGGGTAACCTACCACCCTTGGTAACGGAGTCCAATGTCTCTCCAAAAAGCCGTAATCCAACAAAAGGCAGAGCCGTTAGCGACTTCTTGGACATAAAATCTGCTGCCCACTGGCGCAGCCAAACCGAGCACCGAATAGTGACCAGCAGCGCCGATGTCCTACCACACATCATCAAAGTGTCATCCAAGGCTGTCAACACAAAAGATAAAAACAACTCACACCGCTTAAGGCTAAGGAACTCAGCACTAGCAGGACGCAGCCCGGAAGAAGTCAACAGGTCCCTGACCACGGACCTGGCAGCCAACACCATTAGGGCCGAGGCGCACACGGGCCGCATGGCTGACCCAACACTAGCGAAACCATGACAAGCCATCTGGTCAATACGTTTATCCTCTCCATCCTTGAGAATGGAACAATCAGGTCTATTTAAAACCGAGGAATTGGACAACCCCAACACCGGGGCATCCACCTCGGGGGGGAGATGCCCAGCGCTTAATCGCCTCCGAAGGAAAAGGATATTTCCTATCCCACCCCTGAGGGATGCCAGGGAGCCGAGCCGGCCTGTCCCATTCCTTAGCAATGATTTTGTCAAAATGCCGTTGTGTAGGGAATTCCAAGCGCGGCCTGGATTCCTCAAACAATTCACCCTTCTGCTGTGACACCTCCTCAGGAGGAGAAATATTCAGAACCTCTAACATAAGAGCCAGAGCGTGAGGAGTATCGGAGGATCTCCCCGATTCACCAAGCTCAGGATCAGCACCAAAGGACTGCTCATCGTCCGAAATATCAGAATCCTCATAAACTTCCCCTTCCTCTAGCGGGGAATAATCAGACCAATCCAGATTATTAACATCCTCCTGGTCCTCCACCAGCGGAGCCAGCGACAAATGCTTTCTCTTAGTCGGAGCCTTACGGGCAACCGAGCTGGAGATAATTTTTTCAAGGTTAGCCAATCTTGCACACATCTCAGATTGCAGCTCCCGGCCCATGACAACGTCACATGGGTTGCGTGTCAAGGTGGGAGGAGGAGATGAAGCGACCGGCGGTGCAGACCCAGACGCCTGGGGTTCGGACTGCCGCGTAATAGTCTGCTGTGCACATGGAATACACAGAAGTACATCGTCCCCAGAAATGGATACCCCACACAACATACACTTTCGGGGATGCCCCGAGGGGGCCCCGAGCCCAGTATCCGGGGATGCCTCCATAAGGTGAACTTTTATAGGTATAGTCGCAATGACCCAGGGAATTACGCCACTAGACAACCCGGGATGCCCCTTTAATGTCCCGAGTGGGAGGATTTATGGACAATAATGAACCCAGTGATTAAGGATCGGGAGAGACCCCCTAAATGCTAATGGAGAACCTCCTGAACCACCACCTGGAAGACAGAAAGGAAGGGCTAATAAGACTAATGAAGCACAGACACTCTTACATACAGAGGATGAGCAAAAAGGAGATGGCCAGAGGCCACTTACAGAACCGACAGCCAGTAATGGCGACCGTGAGGTAATCCACAGGAGTTTGCAGCCAGAAGGGGAGAAGGGGGCGTGGTCAGCGCGTGACGCCGAGCAACGCCCCCCTTCCCCTCTCTCACACAGGCAGAGCTCCGCAGCGGCGCCAGAGAAGGATGGGGGCGGGCAGCGGCGACGCGCCGCCGCACCGGCCCCGCCCCCCCAGTCAAGCGCGAAGACGGAGTCCAATGTCTCAGAATCACCTCACAGAAAAAAGGCGCCAAGAGCCGGCCGGCGCCGCAGTGTGAAGTGCGGCCGCCGCGCCCGGCTCAGAATAAGACACAGGCACACACACAATTAAACATGTGAAACAGGAGGGACGAGCCCCGGCCCCGCAGCGTTGGTCCGGACCCCCCCCCCCCCCCCCTCCAGAAGGACAGTATACATGGCGTGAGGTAAATACCTCCGCCATTATAACAGTGAAACACCAGCTGAGGGAAGATGGGGGGAAAAAAGACAGGTACAGCACCGCACAGGCCCTGTAAAAACGGCTGCGGCGGTGATACAATTAAAGAGACACACAACACCCAAAACGGAACAAGTTAGGGATTAAATAAGGAAGGGACCCACACTCCCCAACCCCACCTGTGGAAAGGGGATCCTGGGAGGGCCACTGAATGTTAGTTAAGGGACAGGGCATCCCAAACCGGGGTCACCAACCCGGAACAACCGCCTACCCTCTCATATAGGGTCTCACGGTGGAGCATAGCTCCTGAGCACCTAAGGTGCCGATATACCCTCGCCTGGACCCTCAGCCGAGGCTGGGAGGCATATGGATTTCTGGGGAGAAAAAGGTCCAAACGGAAATAAATGAATAGTGGGCCGGGAGTCATCCCGGCTACCTGAAATCCCCCTGTGCAAGGAGGAGCCATCATCTTCTGACTTGCTCGCCGTCTGCAGAGATGGAAAACTGGGTAATGAGTGGGAGGTCCCAGGTATTTATGGATCAGGGAGGGGCTTTCTTTTTTGCTATCATCTCTGCAGGAACGCCCACTTCAGGTCGGTATTACCCACATGTTATGGATATCTTGAAGCGGGGTGTGTGACATACTTAGAATAATACAATTCTGTGAAATACTCACCTGTAGAATTGGTATTATACATATACAGTACGTCCTGCTCCAGATAGAATACTTACACTTGGGTTATCCTCTGCCAGATGGCGCTGCACTGCAGAGACATGCAAAACAGGCTCCTCCCGGCCCCTCAAATACCCGGGGACCTCCCACAAATCCCCAGCATTGAAAAGCAGTGAACAAGAAGCCGGGAGAATTTAAAAACCACCCAGAACAACTGGTAATGATAACAAGATAACAATCACCACACAGGGGATCCAGAAAAAAATGCAAAACCAGGGTGGGGAGGAGCAGTATACCAATTCTACAGGTGAGTATTTCACAGAATTGTATTATTCTAAGTATACAGTACGCCCTGCTCCAGATAGAATACTTACACTTGGGACATCCAATAGCAGTGTCCATAGAATAGGGTGGGATCTCCAACAAAAAAGGCAACATGAGCTAAGGCTCTAATGTCAACCTCGTAAAAACCTTTGAAAAGGTATGGGCGGAGATCAAATAGTAGTCTAGCAAAACTTGTCCAACAGAAAACCCGGTGCTGAAAACCCAAAGGCACCAAGGCATGAGTAGAATAAGAAGTGAGGTGAAAAGAAGATTCTTCCCCTTAGAGGAACAGGCCTGAGAAACAGCCTGACAAGTCCAACGCTAACAGTAGCCCTGACAAAAGCCGAAACCTTTCCTAGGACCAGAATAGACCATCCCATCCAAGTAAAGGCCAGGCCCAAAGCCACTCAACCCCTGGAGATCAGACGAGATCAGACACATACAGGAAGGGGATGGCCATAAACCCAAAGGGGCATCAGTTCCCCTAAGGGGCAAGTGACGATCCAGGAAACACTTCCAACACCAGTTGAAGGAATGCAGACCCCTTTCCTCAGCATCGCTAGTAATAAGGCACAGAAGGAGGAAGAAATGTCTTCAATCAATGAACATAAGACACCACCTTAGGCAGAAGGTCCGGCGTAAAGCGGAGCACCACCTTATCCTGGCGCATATCAAAGAACGAGGGCTAGCTAAACAGAGCCGCCCGCTCAGACACACGTCTGACTGAAGTAACAGCCCCGGAAGGACAACTTTGAAGGTGAAAGACAGCCAGACAGCATCCTGAATCGGTCCAAAAGGAACACCCCGCAAGGCAAACTAAATAAATTTCAAATCCCAACAGGGACCATAGAATTACGTGGGGGACGCAATGAGCAACCCCCGAAAGAATGCTTAGCCAAGGAAAATAAGCAAAAGACTTCTACAGGAAGGCGGACAGGGCAGAACCTGACCCTTCAGAGTACTGAGTTGGAGAGCCAACTCCAAGTCATGCTGTAATAACTCTAGAGCCCTGGGAACAGAGAACGTCCAACAGGGAAGAGACCTAGACTCACACCAATCCATACGGGTACGCCATACCTCATAAGAGATGGAAGAAGAAGAAGAAGCTTGCTCTTAGACTTCCAATAGTCACAAACACAGAGAAGAGAAGCCTGTCTCCATCAAGATGGAAGATTCAGCAGTCAGGCCGCCTAGGCCAGAGTCTGTAGATTGGGGTGACGTAAAGGGGGCCCTGAGTGAACAGAGCGGCACCCCTAGCAGAACGTACAGATCTACTACCTTCGGTACCACGTCTGCGAATCCACACTCCACTAGGCCACCAGTATCAATGGTCCCCTTTCCAGAGCAATTCTGCCCAGAACCCCGCCTAGCAGGGGGAACGGAGATAAGACATACAGACCAGAATGTCCTGCCATAACATTACTAAAGCATCATGACCACGGCCAGAGGATCCTGGGACAGGGAAACGAGGGTCGAGAGCTTGAAATAATGACGGGGCACCAAACAGATCCACACTGGTCGAACCTCATAGTGACACAAGGATTAGCACATCCTGTCGCAGAGGGACTTCCACCGGAGCGAATACCACTGATATGCAGGAAACATTATCCTCCACCCAGATCAGGAACATATACCTTCCTGGGGGACCATCCTGCTTCAGGTCCCACACAGATGATTAAGGTAGGCCACAGTCGTCAGACAGACCGAGCGCCCCCAAACAGGCAGGCCATGAAGAGGAGAAGTCAAGCGAGATAGCGCCAACCTGAAAACTCACTGTTTCAATATTGATAGGTGCATGGACCTCCTAAAGGCCCCACCTCCCCCGGACCCGCATGGGGTTACAGAAGAAACCCCCCCCATTAACCTAATAGGTTGGCATCCATGGTGACCGTCTCTAGGAAGGGCAAGAACAGGCCCAGACAGGTTCCTAGAGTACATCCACTCCAAGAGGGACTTCTAACCAGGGGGGGAGGGGGGGGGGGGGAGTCACACATGACCCTGCTCCAGGGATGCTGGGTCCCAGTCCAGGATTAACAATAGAAGTTGCAGAAGGGCCCCAGGTAGAAGAGTATAAGGGACCTCTTCTAGGCAAGTCACCAACAGGCCCACCAGCTGCATTCCTGCCTGGTGAAGGGACGGGGACAGCAAAGAGGGACTGAGCCAACGCAACCAGATTGTCAACTTTATTGCTGAGGAAGGAAGATTCTCGCCTGAACTGAATCTAGATTCATCCCTAGGAATGGAGTTACCAATTAAGGGGACAATGAGGACTTGAGGTGAATGAACACCCATCCAAATGACTCCCAATGGACACCACCAGCCGAGTAACCAACTCAACCTGACGTAGAGATTGGGAAGCGAAAAAGGACGACCGGGTAGGTCTCACGCGGACGCCCCTTGGTCTCATCAGAGACATAGCCCCCGTCAGCACCTTGGTGAACACTCTGGAAGCAGAAGAGAGGCCAGATAATAAGGCCACAAATTAGCAGCAGTGTTGTACTTCCAACACGAACCTGAAGAGCCTCGGTGTCTAGAAGACACAGGGATGTGAGCATAAGCATCTTTGATCTCCACAGACGGCAAAGGGACCACTGGGCGCAAGGCGCTGATGGCCCATCTCAGACTTTCCATGCAGAAACTGCCTGTAATAGTAGAATTGCCGAAAACCTGTGAATCCAGAATGGACCAGACTGACTCATCCTTTTGGGGAAATGTGAAGAGGTTGGTGTAGCGGCCCCTGCCTCTGCCTGTTAAGGGCAAACTGCAAGTGACCCCCAGACCCCGCAGGCCGTGCATGGCCTGCACCAGCACCTGAACAGAGGCAGGGACCTGGAGTACCCTGACAATCTTGGGGGAGGCCGCGCAGCAAACTTTATCCTGTATCCGGAGGAAACTACCTCCTGTATCCACCAGAATGAGGCAAGATGCCTCCTGATAGGAGCAAGGTGCTGCAGCCATCCCCTCACCCAGACGGGCGAGGGCGCCCCATCATGCTTGAGGGGGTTTGGTGGAAGATTTAGGCTTAGCCCTGCCGGAGGGGCCAGAGCGTTTTCTGCTGCTCGTGGGGCAGGAGTCTGCACGAGTCCCCGCGAAGGACAGCCCTGGTTCTTGTTGAACACTATGGTATGGAGGGGGAAGGGGTGTCCCTGCCCCGAGGGGACCGAGACGGCCGCCTGCGTTGGGGTGATTTGCCCTTTTTACCAAACAGGTCCAGACGGGCCCCAAACAGGCGTTGCCCTCTAAAGGGAAGCCCAGTCAGAGTCCTTTTAGCAGCATCGTCAGCACCCCACTGTCGCAGCCAGACCAAGCGACGTATAGCCTCCACAAGGGCAGAAATCCACGCACACATTCTAATGGTGTCATCCAGTGCTAAAAGGATAAATTTTACAAATACATCACAACTGGAGAGTGCATTAAACACCTCCCAGGGAAGATCCTCAGGGTGATGCTCAAGCATCTTTCTGATGAGGGTTCTGGCAGCCACTGCAGTGATAGCCGCGGCACAGACCGGGCGCAGCGCCGTTCCTGCACAAGAAAAGGCGTGGGAAGCCAGCTTATCAATGCGCCGGTCCTCGGCATCCCGAAGGGTGCTATAAGCAGGGGCTGTAATAAAGGGGGGGTAGGAACCCCAATGATCGGTGCGTCCACCACAGGGGGTGATGACCAACAATTAACCACCTCAGGGGGAAAAGGGTATTTCCAATCCCAGTCCCCTGGGACCCCTGGAAGTTTACTGGGGCGTCCCCATTCCTCGAGTACAAGAGCATGGAAGTGAGCCTGCTCTAGAAATTCCAAGCGCGGTGTCGCTGTATGGAAACGCTCCCCTCTCGGCTTGGGAGCCGCACTAGGGAGAGAGATAGACAGGGCCTTAAAGATCCTAATCAACAAACCATCGGTGTCAAACTGGCTCCAGCCTTCGTGGCCAGAATCGTCATGACTCCTCGGCCCCTCATCAGATGAGCCTGAGTCAGAGAACAGCCCTCCTTCATCAGAAGGGGTACAGGCACGCGGAGTAGTGAACTCCTCAGATCCCATAGCAAAGGCAGAAACAGGGGGCGTCGAGGACCGCTTCTTACCAGGGCCCAAGCGCTTTGTCAACCCCGCAATAATCTGGTCAGCCGTAGGCAGTCTGGAAGACACAGCCGGCTGCAACTCCCCACTTGTATGCGACTCAGCAGGAGTGAGATTTAAGCCTGGGGAAATAGGAGTATTGAAGCGAGGTGCAGCCACTGGCAAGCCTGATTGCAGGGCCAGTGCTTGCTCGGCACACAGTGCGCAGACCCGTGCCCTGTCAGCATCAGCGTGGGGATATCCACACGTTATACACAGCCGGTCTTGTCCCAGAGGGACCCCGGTCACATAATTCTGAGATGCCTCCATATGGTGATTATCTAGGCACAATATGCCAGCAGGGATTTATGCAATAGGCAACCCTGGATGCCCCAAGACCCGCTAGGAATGTGGGAGAATTTTTTATAAGCCCGCTATAATTTGTGTCAGGCCGAGGGCAGCCACCGGAGTCTTTGAGGTCTGAAAGACATAAAGATAATAAGAGGTGTCAGAGCCATGTGCAGCAGGAAAAAAATTTTTATATTGAAAACACCCGCAAGGGCACTTACAGGCCAAGGGAGGAGGAGGACCGCAACCACGCGCGCGAAGATCATCGCCAAGCGAACCTTGAAGGGGGGGCCCGATCTGGCCGTGACGCGGAGCGCGCCAAGCCAGGTCCCCGCCCCCCCCAAAGAGCGCGAAGCTCTGAGGCAGCAGTCAAAACTTGACCAGCAAAGGATAAGATACACTTAATATAAACCTTTGCTAATGGAGACGCCGTAGCGTCTTGACGACGACGACGCCCAGCGCAGTACACTTTAGTAAAAGAAAAGACACGCGCACGGCGGCAGCTAAAAACTAGCAGCGCGGCTCTGACACCCAGGTACAAGTCAAGGGCAATACTAAGGCCATAAGCGTGGCAATACAGTACACTGAGACCACCACACGCATACCTCCCCCCCTTTCTTTTCCCCCGAAATACGGGGGAAACTAGGGAGGATGGCGACCCTTTACACAGGGTCCACCCCTACACAGGCATGGGCAATAATGCGGGAGGGGCATCCACTAGAGGCTCACCATCAGCCTAAAACGCCTACCCTTTGGTGGGGGACTGCGGTGGAGCATGGCTCCATAAGCACACATGGTGCTGCCTACCTTCACCCGACCAGCACAGCCCAGGCTGGGAGGCACATCACGAAAAGGACGGGTGGGAATAGTCCAACAGGGCCGCAGGCTGTAATAGCCCCGCTCACCTGCAAGAGAGTGATACTTCATGTCTTTGCAGTCGGCACTGCAGAGAAATCTGGGGATTTGTGGTAGGTCCGCGGGTATTTGAGGGGCCGGGAGGAGCCTGTTTTGCATGTCTATGCAGTGCAGCGCCATCTGGCGGAGGATAACCCAAGTGTAAGTATTCTATCTGGAGCAGGACTGTATACTTAGAATAATGCTGTGAGTACTCACCTGTAGAATTAATTTCTCTTCCATTTTTACTTCAGGACATCAGAAGAATAACCTTTCCTGAAGGGCGTGGACAGTAAGAACAAAGCCGTGTCTCCACCACCCGGGCCTACATCCACCTGGCTGACTTGCTCCACTTCAGTTTCATTAAAAAAGCAGTAGAACCAGCATACCTATATATCCTGTTGGAAACAAAAGGCTGGAGACAACATACAAGACTCCTCTCTCCGTTTAAATGTTTCTTTTTTTTTTTTTTTTTTTTTTTTTTTAATGCTGATCATTATTTACAGCAACTATTTACATATTTACCACTCCACTAAAACTAGGCATCCAAGACATGGACATAGTAACCTAGCAGACAGGGAGGGTCTGATATCTTGAAGTAATAATGGAAAAGAAATTAATTCTACAGGTGAGTACAGAATTTTCTTTTCTCTTCCATTTTACTTCAGGCCATCAGAAGAATTCAGAGACGAATGGGACCTCCAAAAGCAGTACCCTAATTCGGATGGGATCTCCAAAAACCTTATTACTTCAGGAATAAGACACTCCAAAAACCTTTATTCCTATCAGGAATAAGACATTCCAAAAACCCTCATTCCTTTCAGGAATAAGACATTCCAAAAACCCTTATTCCTTTCAGGAATAAGACATTCCAAAAACCCTTATTCCTTTCAGGAATAAGACATTCCAAAACCATCTAATTACTACTGTATGTAATTCCTTTCTACCAAAAGCTCCCTGTACATACAGATTGCTCACATTAAAAATCATCCTACTGCATGTTATGAGCCTTTAAACATCCAAGATGGCGGCTCATGGGACATCAGGTAGCCTGCAAACAGGAAGTGCCTTCTAACTGTGCTGCTCTGCATTCTGGGATTGCTGACCTTTTCCTGACTCAGAGCAGGCTGGCTTATATAAGACACTACATGCTCCGATACCTGCCCAGCGGCAAGTGTCCTATTAGAACTTGTGTTCAGCACCACAGGGGGTGTCATCACCAACAGGAGGGACTGCCTACCCACACCCAACCTGGACATGCTTACATTCCTTAGGTGAACCAGGAGTGAATCCCACGGAACTTGGCTGTGCCAGCACCTGGGTGGTTAAAATGTTCACTACCTCCTCTTCCACTTCCTCCTCCGTCTGTTCCGCTAACACCACCACATCCACCCCTTCCGGAACTCTGATACCTGTACAAAATGTAATTTAATTTTATTTATGTATATACATATATATTTATTGATGTTATTAATTATTTATTCATTTAGGTAAATATTGATTAATTTGTCTATTTAATTTTTGTTTTCTGTGATTAATTTGAGCACTCTCCCTACCCCATTTTATGCAGTGCAATCTCCCTGTTACCGATCGATTTGACCTCTGACACCAATAAAAAAAATATTTTTTTTTCAAAACATCCACTGAGCAGCATACTCCCGAGACCCTGAGGCCCCGCCCCCTATCTAGCAACACATGACCACCAGAAATGAGTAAAGCTTTGGCCCCTCCTCTGGGCCTCCAGTTGTTTATGTGTTCTTGACTTGGGCAGGAGCCAGACCACCAGCTCCTGAACCTAGAGGTTAAGTAAGTAACAGCACTGTGGGTTTTGTGCAGGGCAGGCCCATATCCTGATTCCGAAGGCAGACAGCCAGTGATGTGGGATTCTCCTTTCCATGATCCTGACTTAGCTTGGACAGGGTGGGTAAGTATTTATACCCTTTTTCTAAGGATGACTCTTAGGAGAAGATTGGGA
The DNA here is from genome assembly GCA_027917425.1 of Gastrophryne carolinensis. Lineage (NCBI taxonomy): Eukaryota > Metazoa > Chordata > Amphibia > Anura > Microhylidae > Gastrophryne > Gastrophryne carolinensis. The sequence continues at coordinate 348,699,073 of CM051237.1, read as the reverse complement.
TGGCCAGGTCCCCACTTACACCCCACCCCCCAATACCTGGCATACGTCTAGGTGACCAGGTGGGGGCGGAGGTGTGAGCATAGCGGTGGCTTCTGCTATGAGCTTGCCGCACCGCGAGTGAAGGAATGGCGAGGGCAGCAGCGTGTCCTGAAGCCCTCTCCTTTTAGCAGGAAATCGATGAAAATCTTCTCCTCCCCACGGCGGTGACATCATCTCCAACCACCGCTCGGTTTCCTGCTCAGCGCACGTTACCTGAGTTTTCTTGATGCCTGTGTCTGGTCTGCTGTAGCCTCATGGAGTTCTGCAGGTCTGACACAGAGCTGCACCGATTACAGGTTTGATTGCACATGTGCAAAGCCTGGCTGGGTCACACCTTGTTGTGTGTTTTACAACAGGCGAAGCAGTTTGGTAACCTTGCTGAATGCAAAAATTGTAGAACATTTTTGTATAAGATAATGCTAGACAATGAATGCAAGTTTGGGTAGCTCATCATGGCACATTGCTATGATACATTAGGTTATCTGTTTTAGAGCAGTGCTATACTATACACCGTCTAACATTAGTGTCAGCAAAGATGTAATGTAAACTGCAAGGAGGTTAAATTGTTCACCTTATGCTAAGTGGACCTACACACTCTTGCTACTCTCTGCTATGAAGGGTCCTAATTAATTTGGGACATTTTCCTAATATAACTTTCTTCCTCATGCAATGGAGAACTTGCTTTCTAGCAGAGCTCCCATCTGGTGGGAGTCAGGGAACTGTAGATCACACATAAAGAGCCTGCACCACTTCCATTGAAGACATGCTTCATTCCAGTGTGTAGCAACTTCCTGTACCCAAAAGGCTTCCATGATTGATTTTGCTTTCCTATATTAGGATATTTCTAAGGATCTGAAATATGCTTTGACAGCAGGTGTTCTTTAGGGATGAGCCAGACTAGTGCTATCCCAGTTATTCTAACCTCTTATTTGTTATAGGTGTAAGGTATATGACTGCTCTGTATTTCACATTGGTCTATCTCAGCTCTCTGTAGAATACACAGTGTTATCACTATTGGCCATATATATATATATATATATATATATATATATATATATATATATATATACACACAGTATATATGTTGTGTTGTTGCACTTCTGACTTGAAATACCATGATACCATTAGCATGAATAGTGTATTACTTGTCGTACACACATGTAATGTCTACCTTGTACAGTACCATGTAACTTAATGGCGCTCTCTAATAAAGGACATAAAGGACCTATGTTTATATAGATTAGATCCGGCATTACATTGTGCTGTTCTGATTGACCTATTCAATCCAGAACAACAGCCTGACACAGTGGGAAAAACTCCCCAAGGCTCAACTTACCCAATCTGCATGCATAATACTGAAGCATTGTCAGCATTTACATTTGCTCTGCTTATTTTTCAAAATTACCACAGCAGGAGTTAGAAAAAAGTAAACAGCTTGATAAGTGCAGTAATCTGAATTGCCCTGGGGGGGGGGGTTGCATATGAGCACTATTTGTTTGTGTTGGTCTGGGTTTAAGTCATTTGTGTCTGTTGGTCTACTTTAACTGTTGAGACCCTATCTAGCTGAGGCGGGGAGTCTCAGCACCTTATGACTGTAATAAGTGTTGCCTGGACTGACTCTTTGCATTTTCCTGCCCCTGGCAGATTGGGACTCGACAAATTTCTATAACATACATATATGTTGGTTAAGTGCAATTCATTGGGCAAGTTATAGATGCCACAGGTCAGGTGGGGTACAGATCAATCTGCAGACCTTAGGTACCACCAGTGTTATCTCCAACTGGTCTAGGACATTGCCTAGTAATGCTGGTAGTTCATTTTTTTGTTCATTATACAGTCTAGATGACAATCTTGTTTATCCTGCACCTGACTAAGTTTGGCTGAACGTGGGCACTTGACATAAGGTGAATTCTTGCAGCTTTTTGTTCTTTTAGCCCTTATAAGGGTAACTGGGTAAAACTTTTCCTTTCTTGGTGCTCCCACCAAAAAAAGGCATTTTGGGAGGAGTCTTTGTTTAGAGAGGCTTCCGGGAGTCACCTATATAGGAGACATGTTCTCTGCTGTCCTTTTTATGCACCTTAAGAGTCAGTACCATTGTGTGGACATACTGTACATAATCGGAGAGACCATTATTCTGGCTAGTCATTGTGGCTGTGGTCATCTACTGTACATCAACAAGGGAAGGATAAGGTCATTCACAGGGTTCGTGATTACAGAGAAGATCCCTTTGTGGGCAGAAACAAATCTTTTGCCTATTACAGAAATATCTCCAGGGTTTACTGGATCGATATTCTTTTGGTTATCGTCATCCTCAGAAATTGTAATGGTGCCTTTTTTCAGGTTGAATTTACTTGTTTATGGATTTTGTTCACTTCTTTTGTCCTTAACAAGTTTGTGATGTCAAGGAGGAAATTGTAACAACGGACGCCTCCACGTGGGGCTAGGAGGCCCATTGCAGGTCCCTGACTGCACAGGGAAGATGGTCCAAGAATCTGAGTCAGTCATCGACAAACCTAAGAGGGAGGGGACAAGCTCTCACCCACTACAGATAGCTGCAATGTAGATTGTGCATCGGGAAGAAGAGAACCGGTTACCTCTATCAGCTATTCATTTGAAGGGATGCGTAAAGCCGCTTTCCACTGTTGGAGGCAGAATGGTCTTTAAACCAGGAGGTATTTGAACAAATTTGTGTCCTGAGGGGACCTCCGGAGGTGGATATTTTTGCATTTGGAAAGAACCACAAGCTGAAGCAGTTTTTTCCTTAAATTCCTCTGACTCGGCTCTGGGAATAGGCATCTTGGCACACAATTGACCCTTTGGTCAAGTCTACACATTTCCTCCAGTCTGATTGCTTTCTTAAGTTATCTATTCACCCAGCTACAGTTCTGCTTCTATCCCCTTGGGGGGCGAAAAGACCTTTGTTCTCAACACTAAAAACACTGTCCATACAGGAACCCTGGGAGCTTCCGGGGAGACCGGACCTGCTATCCTACGGACCAGTGCTTTGTCATGATCCCCAGAGGTAGCGTTTGTCTCTGTGGATCCTAAAGTTGCCATGCTCCTAAGAGGAGGTTTTTAAGACAAGGTTATCAAGACCCTACTTTCCAGTAGGAAGAAGGTGAGAAGAAAGATTTATTTAAAATCTGGAAAACCTTTAAACCATGGAAGACTTAGAACGCTAAACCTGCTGCCTTCCAGTTATACTTGACTTTCTTCAGAAGGGAGCTACCGTATATACTCGAGTATAGGTCGATCCGTGTATAAGCCGAGGCACCTAATTTTACCCCAAAAAAGTGGAACAAGCTATTGACCCGAGTATAAGCCGAGGCGGCTTTTTTTAATTGGAATTGGAGTTGACACACAGAAAGACACACACACACACAGAAAGAGACACACACACACACACAGAAAGAGACACACACACACACACAGAAAGACACACACACACACAGAAAGAGACACACATACACTGTGGGTACCTGCTGCTGCAGCCGCTCTCAGACGCACACTCCAGCATCCAGCTCCTCGGCGGCCGCCATCTTGGTACACCCTGCAACCTCGGGTGTAGCTGCCTTCTGCTCCTCGGCGGCCGCCATCTTGGTACACCCTGCGACCTCGGGTGTAGCTGCCTTCAGCTCCTCGGCGGCCGCCATCTTGGTACACCCTGCGACCTCGGGTGTAGCTGCTTCTCTTACTTCGCCCGGCGGACGGGGAGCCGACAGCACCGTTCTCCCGCCGGTGCCCGCCGCCACAACACACACCTGCCTCTCGGGGGACACAAGCTCCGTCCCAGGTGAGGTCCCGTCGCCGCTCCTCCCAGGTGCCATCTCAGGTCCGGCTTCCCCTCGTCCGGGCGCAACGGAGGGCGGCCGCCCGCCGCTCTCCTTTCCTCCGGCCCCTCCGCTCCGCCGCCGCCGTTCACGCCGCCGTTCCCGCCGCCGCTTCCTGGCTGCACTTCCTGGCTGTTGCACGCTGGTCGTCGGTGGGCACGCCCACCGACGACCAGCACGCAGCAGCCTGGAAGTGCCGGTCACTGTGTCGGTGGACTCGAGTATAAGCCGAGGTGGCTTTTTTCAGCCCAAAAAGTGGGCTGAAAAACTCGGCTTATACTCGAGTATATACGGTATTTTGGATCTCAGTTTCAGTACTCTAAAGGACCCACTGGCGGTTCTTTCAGTATTTTGGGATTATAATAATTATTATAATTTTCGCTGGTGAGACGTTTTCTTCTGGCAGTTAGGTGTTCTAGACCAGTCCACGTGAAGCCAGCGCCTCAATGGGATCTAGCTAGAGTCCTAACAGCAATGACAGCTCTTCCCTTTGAACCAGTATGGATTCACCTATTACATTTGTTACATGAAAGGTACTATTTTTTGTGTAAATTAATTCTCTCTGCAGAATCAGTGATATACAAGCATTATCCTGCTGTCATCTCTTTCTTCAGATTTTCCATGATCGGGTGTTGTTAAGGGTAGATCCCTGCTACCTACCGATGTGTCTTCTGATTTTCATCGGACATGGGATGTCAGAGCATGTTTTCTAGAATACTTTCATCAAACAAAGGATTGGAGAAAGGCGGATAGTTTATTCATTTCCTTTTCAGGCCCTAGAAAGGGGTGTCTTAGACAACCTTGCCCCATTGGATGAAGAACGCAATTAATTTTGCCTATAATGGATCCCCTGTACCAGTTCCAATTACAGCTCACTCTACAAGAAGTATCTCTACATCTTGGGTGGAGCAAGCTGGGGCATCTATTGAACAGATTTGTAAATCAGCCACCTGGTCTTCAGCCAAGACGTTTGTTAGACATTATCGTTTGGACTTGCTAACCTTTGGCAGAAGTGTGCTTCAAGCAGCCTTTCCCATCCAGTAGAGGTAGATCCCCCCTACTTTCTGAAGGGGTAGGCTGCCCGGAGGATGTTTTGAGAAACTTTAGTTACCTGGTAACTTCTTTTCTAAACATCCGAACGGGCAGCATACAGGTTTCTCTAGAACAACTGGAGGCCGAGAGGAGGAACCAAAGCTTTATTTATTTCTGGTGGTCATGTGTTCGGACGGGGCAATAAGGTCTCAGGAGTATGCTACCCTTTCGGTTGTTTAGATTTTTATATTCTTTTCAGTAGTTCTTTAATTTTTTGTTTTCAGTTATTTTGGGTATTTTCCCCACCCCATTTTGTGTAGGGCAATCGTCCGGGTGATACCCCGAAATTGGCCTCTGAGTCCGAGACCTCACCTGGTCACTCACCTGCTTCTGGGGCTCTCTTGCCGCTGTAAACAATGGCAGCAACATTCAGGAGCTTGAACGCTGCAGGGGATGTGGGCACGCGTCCTGGGACCTGTACTGAACTTTTGCAGCAAGTTCAGCCGAAGGTGTCGAACCCGAACTACAGCAGGTTCACTCATCACCACAGCTGCTGCTGTCGGGGGGGGGGGGGGGGGTGGCAGGCAGTGCTGAAAAAGTAAGATTCCTTTTAATATTTCTAATGCTCAAATCTATTTCTGTTTCCTGACCCATGCATCCTGGCATGCTAGTGAGCTCCCCCCCTCATCAGTCACATGTGCATGTCCAATCCATTTATTCCAGCCAGTGCATGGATACAGGTGTGCAATGGCACTGTGAATGATGTGGAATGTTTCTGAGCTCTACAGCAGGAGTAAACTGCTGCTGGGGAGAAAGTGAGAGAATTATTTTTTCCCTTTTTGTGTTTACGGTCCCTTTAAATATTTAAACAACATTTCTTAGCCAATTCTAGGAGGTTTAAAACCTTTATGCTCACTCACATGGAACATGTGCAGGTTGTCTCCAGCATCCCTGCACTGTGAGCAATGTGCTGACATGTTCTCTGTCTGACACTGCAGGGCAATCCAAATCAGGATTCCCCTAAGCTGTAATGGCCCCAAAGAGGGCCTACTTCGTCTGTCTCCTGAAGACTGAAGAGCCTGAAGGGGGGGGGGCAAAGGCCCCTCCCTGGGTGAAGAGGGGACCCGGCCGCAGGGATCGCGCATGGAGGTGAGTAACTTTGATTTTTTATCCTGTGACTGTCGACAGCTGCAGAAGCAGGGAGGGGGCTATTCTAGGCCCTTCCTGAAGGCGGGAGAGCCCGAGAGGGGTATCAGGGCCCCCGGGTAAAGAGGAGACCTGGCTGGATCCATCGAGCGGTCGGTGAGTTTTTTTTTTTACTATTAGCAGGGGGGAAAGCCAGCCATGTGATATGTACGTGGCTGGTGTTAAACGGTTGGCAGTTAAAGAGTTAAACCAGTTTAAACTTATTTTGACAAACTAGGTACAGTTGTTACACCACTGTGTCGGGCTATGTTTGGCACTATCCTAAACCGTCTTCCATTTTTAAAAGAAGAAATGACCCAGATATTGAGGTTCACAGTTTCACCATATGATTTATCTTCTGAAGAAAGGTGGCGTGGTCCTTGGATCTGTGATGCTGCATAATAAATCAGCATAATGGGTGAGGTCTGTAAAATTATTTCTATAGTAACGCACACCACTATATAGATGCTCAAAAAAAAATCAGTTCATATGTTATAAATTACAAACGTCTGAGCTCACATACAATGCATATGTTTGTATGCCTTCAGTACTTGATAACTTAAAATTATAGTAAGTATCAAAGAAAATAGATCTCAATGTGCCAAATGACCAATATGCTGAATGTGCCTTGTTACAGTATGTCAGGCAAAAAGGCCTGTGAGGCCTCTGAGTAAATCTGCCACCTGGTGGTCAAGAGTGATTAATGGTGTTTTAATGCATTGAATATAGTCAGATTGAGAAGGATTCAATTAGAACCTCATATCATTGAGGAAAATGCAGTGTGAAAAATAATGCACCATCAAGACACTTATTTCTCCACCCAGGGGTTTGAAAAGTGTCACAATTATAAAGAACATCATTTATTAACGTATTCAAGCAATTGAAATAATCATAATAATGATGATAGTACAGTGTGAACAATTGTGGCTCAATAGGAAAACATAATAAGCAAAGTGATGAAACAAACACAGGCATAGGTTAGTGTGACAGTTGGAGATTACCCTCAGTTTGTAGCAATATTAACCAGATGAGTGATTGCTCGAAGAACGTTTCGAGGAGATTAAGCCCCTTCCTCAGCTGAGCGATATTACCATATTTTCGCCATATAAGACTCACCTGCCAATAAGACGCACCATTACAGACAGTGTGGCATTCTCCCCTCCCATTCCCACAGGCAGTGTGGCATGCCCCCATCCCATTCCCATGGGCTGTGTGGGATGCCCCCATATAGGCAGTGTACATTCCCCCTCCCATTCCCCATATAGGCAGCGTTGCATTCCCCCTCCCATTCCCCATATAAGCAGTGTGGCATTCCCCCCCTCCCATTCCCCATATAAGCAGTGTGGCATTTCCCCCCCCCCCCCCATTCCCCATATAGGCAGTGTGGCATCCCCCCTCCCATTCCCAATATAAGCAGTGTGGCATCCCCCTCCCCCCATTATCATAGGCAGTGTGGCATTTGCCCCCTCCCATCCCCCATATAGGTAATATGGCCCCCCATTACCATGGGCAGTGTGGCATCCCCCCCTCCCACCATTATCATAGGCAGTGTGGCATTCCCCCCTCCCATTCCCCATATAGGCAGTGTGCCCCCCATTATCATAGGCAGTGTGGCATACCCCTCCCTCCCATTCCCCATATAGGCAGTCACTGTGGCCCCCCATTCCCATAGGCAGTGTGCCACCCCCCCTCCCCCCCATTATCATAGGCAGTGTGGCAGAATGACAATCCCAGCATGTCACAGCAGAGTGACAGAAATACCACAGCAGAGTCGCAGCATACAACAACTGCGTATACTATGCATGCAATAATTAAGGTCAAATAACTTATCATTACAACTTAACTGAATAATCGTTATATTAATAGCCAGTGTTTGTCACTCAAAAGAGCCCTGGTCCATATGGATCTAGCCCGGAGAATTTAAGGCACCTATTAAAGGGGACCTACAACAACGTATACCGAGGAATGAAATGTATCATGACAAAGAGGAAAAAAGATCTAGATAAAAGGAGCCATTGTGCAAGTATAATAAAATCATGAATGAATAAAAGGAATCTGGTCATCACTATCCAAAAAATGTGGTAAAAATCAGTCTCTTTATTAAGGCCACGTGGGACCTTCATATCCAACCGAGAGATCCATTGCAATTTCCTCAGCAGTAGCAAATTGTCCCGATCACCCCCTTGCCGGGGTGTGTCTACTTGATCAATTACTGTAAATCTAAACGGATTGATCTGATGTTCATTTTCCAAAAAGTGACGTGCAACTGAGGAAGTGAAATCACCACATCTAATACTGCTGCGGTGTTCGCTAATGCGGGTTTGTATTTCTCTGGTGGTTTTGCCCACATATCCAAGGCAGCACGGGCATTTGATCAAATATACCACGTATGTACTGGAGCAGTTAAAGAATCTGTTAATTCTGTATCTCCTACCAGAGTAAGGATGTGAACATCTTGCCTTCTAATACGTATCCGCATTGTATTTCATTGTATGTGAGTGCAGACGTTTGCAATTATAACATATGAACTGATTATTTTTTCAGCATCTATATAAACTGACGTGTGGTCCTATTGGGTATAGGGATCTGGTGACAGCACCCATGACTGTTAATCACCTCTGTGCATTGAACTTAAAGTGTGCTTCTTCCTCAAACTTTTTGTTTTTGATGTATCTTGAGGTCTGTAAGATTCCCAGAACATACTTCAGACACCCTGGTTGTGCTTTTCCCCCTCTTCCCCTGCTAGGCCAGCACTCCCAGACACACATGTCCCAAATGCTCATGTGCGTACCCCAAAAGTGCATATGCGCACTCCCAAACATATGTGCATACTCCCATACACGCGTGCGGGTACTCCCATGCACATGCATACAAAAAAAGCGAGAGAGATATGTTTTACCAGTAGATCTGTAATCAGCACTATAATGCAGGGAAAGTGAAACTCAAAAAGGTGACTGCACAGGGGATGCAGGAGTATCTCTCACAAGAGCTCTCTGTATCGAAATGCAGCCAGCTCCATCAAAAAATTGTAAAGAGGCCTCAGCAAGTCATTTATCGCTAAATATGCTGTAAGCATAAGGAAACAAGTTCTTGGAGCAAAGCTACATAGAGAATCACTAAATTGTGTCAAAAACCAGCAGTAGACTTATCGGTAATGCTCTTTTCAGGAAGACTTCAGCTTGACACGATGAGAGAATTATGTTCCTGTTTTGCGTTTCCTCATAGGGGGTGGAACAGAAGTTAAAAGCCCCACCCCTTCCTCCCATCCTCATTTCTAGAACAGTAATCAGACACCAACCCTTGGAATATGGGCAGGTAATAAATGGTCAAGCTGAAGTCTTCCTGAAAAGAGCATTACCGGTAAGTCTAATGCCGTTTTTTTCAAGTCAGACTTCAGTTTGACACGATAAGAGGATTAGGCAAGTAATTATACCTTAGGGATGCTATGCTGCAAGCAGTACTCTTCTACCGAAGGCCTGATGTTTTGCAGATATTAAATCAAGTCTATAGTGTTTGAGGAAGGTGTGGGGTGATGACCACCTTGCTGCTTTACAGATCTCCTCAATTGAAGCACCTGACCTTGTGGAATGCGCAGAGACTTCTGGGGGAGAAACTCCCCTAGTAGAGCGAGCCTGTGCAATAGCTTAATCCATCTTGCTATGGTAGACTTAGAAGCTGCTGAGCCCTTATTCTTCCCACTAAAAGGTGACTAGTAACTGCTCTGCTGAACGCCAGTCTCTGGTTCTTACCAAATAAATAACCAAGGCACTTCTGACATCAAGCAGCGATAGGTCCTCTTCCTTTCCTGCTGCGTTTGGCAATGACCTCTCTCTTGCGACCTGTTATCCGAAGTGACTACTTTAAGCAAAAACAAAGGATTGGGTCTAAGTATGATCCTGTCTGGAAGTATCGCACAGTACGGCTCCTTAACTGAAAATGCTTGGAGTTCACTCACTCTTCTTGCAGAAGTAATAGCTAACAAAAAGCAACATTTCAATGATAACCATTTTTTTAAACCTCCTCCAATGGCTCAAAGGGAGGCTCCATTAACCCTTTTAGGGTGTCGGTTTCTTACGCATAACAGATTTGTAAAAACGATTAACAAAAAAAATGGATAAAGGAGGAGGCACGAGTTTTCAGGGTACTTAAAGCCAGTCTCCTTTCACAACCTTCCCACAAAAACTCTAACACTGTAGGAATTTCTTCACAAAATGAAGAAAATCGTTTCCATATCTTTCTGTAGATCAATCTCATAGTTAACTTACGACTCTCTATTAATGTTTCTGTTACTTTAGAGGAAAAACTACTTCTTCCTGGGCGATCTTCCGAAACACTTGAGGCAGAATTCTGAAAGGATAAGCAAGGTGAAAGTCCCATTTTTGGGCCAGAGCATCTATTGCTACCGCACCTTCCTCCCTGAACAGAGAGAAGAATTCCCTGCACTTTGCATTCTTCTTGCTGGCAAACAGATCTATCTGAGGTTGACCCCAAGTCCCTGTGATCAGCTAAAATACTTTGATTTAAGCTACACTCCGTCTGCTGAACTTCCCTGTGACTTCCACTGTCCCTTTATTGCTACTGCCCCTTTAAATAAATAAAAGATACTTGCAGAATGTAAGGCCTACCGCCTGCTGTCCATCGTCAGCCTTTTCCACCATCTCTGCATGCCTGCTCCCATTGATGAACAGGATTTAAAGAGACAGGACAAAACTAGTGCCTGAAAAAAGTTTCTATGAAGGAATAGCCCCAGGTGCAGCCGACTCTTCGCAGGACTCCTGTGATTTAAATGTCCGGTGAAGCTGGCTAACTCCAGACTGGGTGTGAAAATAATAAACTAAAATAACAAAGTGGCCGAAATCTAACCACCAGGTACACTCTGCTCTAAGGTTTCACAGAGAGGAAACACAAAGAACTGAGGATGGGAAGAAGGGTTGGGGCTTTTAACCTTTGTTCCTGTTTTGTGTTTCCTCATAGGGGGGTGGAACATAATTCTCTCATCGTGTCAAACTGAAGTCCGACTTGGAAAAATACAGGTATAATTATTTGTCTGCAGTTGTACATTAAAGCAGAACAAAGGGCATCCCGAATTGTGCTCCGCTGTGTGAAACCCCCATTTGCCCACTAAGACTCGGTCCAACAGTGCATGCATGGGCTCTTGTCCAATCAGAGCCCTAAGCCGTGTTTATATCCTTCGGCAAAGGGCATTGTCTCCCTTGGGGCTGATTCAGAGGCAGGTGAAAATGTACACCCGAAAATGGAAGTCAATAGCAGTTTTCTCTCCTATAAAAAGAGTGAGAATGCTCACCAGGCTCTGAATCAACCCCATTGATTTCGATGGGTAGCAAGAGCTGCTGCACCCCTAGTAGCGCAAGCGCACCCACCCCAGCCTATCTGAATGGCTGGAGCGGGAGCGCACACAGTCTGAGGACAGGAGATGCAACAGCTCGTGCTCCTTATTGAAAACAATCATTGCTGTTTGCCAAAAGGCAAACGAGTCTGATTGGAAGAGGGCCCCTGCATGCGCCATTGGATCAGAGAAAGGTGAGTGATTACCGTTGCCCTGTGGGTTTCACACAGCAGGGCATCCAAATTCAGGATTCCCCAGCGGAAGCCTGCACCAATTTTTTTTCTGCTTTAAAGAGACTTAGCAATTAGAGTAAGCATTTGTTTTCAATTAAACTTGCAAAAAAAATATTTTTTATATATTGTTTAATCCCACTGAATTCGTCTGGTAGTGACTATTGGGCTCAAAGTGGGATAAGCCCCTTTACAATATAATGAATATTAAAGTGGACCAAAACCGAGCTCGATCTAATAGATCGATTCCCTCCCCCCAGAGCATCCAAAATCGAGATGCCCCGCAGTGAGAAACCCCCCTGGTCACCCCGTTCACTCACCTTTGTTCCCTCTCCAATGGCGCATGCGCTGGCAGCGTCCCCGATATCCCTCTAGCAGGGCGTGTGCCCGCTCCAGCCAATTGTGAATGGCCGGCGCGGGCATGCTCCCTGTTAGAGGGAAGCTGCCCCCAGCGCGCTCGAAGCCGCTGGACTTAGACACCGTCCTAGATGGCATGACGTCAGAGGTGAGTTTTTTTGGGTGCTCAGGGGGGTTTCACATATCCCCAATCAGGGGAAAATACCAAAACCCAGGATAGTCAAAATCCTGGGTTTTGATGCAGGATCATTTTAGTACTGAAATTCAAAACATTCACAACATAATGTCTGATGAGGTCTTTGAAAACAGATCAGCACCACCAACTGGATTTACTTACAATGTCCCCTTCTATCTTCAGATCTGGTAAGCAAAACCTTCTGCCTATAATGCTCAAACATTTCAAAGAATACGCTCAATTACCTGTCGTTGATTATCATGTGACACACATTTACCATTATGTAATAAAGATGGTATGCAAGTCACTCCCTACTAAGAAACCACTGACCTACTAAAAGCAAACAACTCCCCTTTTGAACTGACTTTCAAATCAATACAACCCATGACACTGGAAAGGCAAGTCCATGAGTATACCTCTAAGGCAGGGCTCATCAATGGAATGAGGGAGTAAGTTACATAAGTTTAGCCTCCCCAGCCTTTAAAATGTTGCTAATGCCTTCTTCTTTCGGGCTGGCAAAGTTAAAGTGGAAAAATCACCAGGATTTTGATTATCCTGGTGATTGGTCCCTGCCCCATGGGCGTCCCAATGTGGGATGCCCCTATGAGAAACCCTCCAGATCGCCCACTTTCACTCACCTTTCCGCCGTTCCCTTGATGGCACATACGGCTAATCAGCGCCTTATGTGGCGCAAACTAATGCGCGGCATTAAGCCGCTGATTTCAAGTGATCCCCGGCTCCTCTGTGGAAAGTGCACGCTCCTGCATGCCCAGCCTATCTGAATGGTCTTCCTGGTAATCTTACATGATCCTGGCAGCTCCCACTGTCTTCACTGGTGTCATCCCTGCAGCTGTGCATGCTCCTGCGCCCAGCCATTCAGATAGGCCGAGGGGTGCACACTCCATAGGGGAGCTGGGGATGAGGCTGCCATCGCTACCTGTGCCTACACGCCATCCAACATTTATGTGAGTGGAGTGGGTGATTCACACAGCGGGGCATCCAAATTCCGGATGCCCCCGGGGCGAGAACCAATCACCAGGATAATCAACATCCTGGTGATTGATCCACTTTAAACGTTTGGTGAAATTAAATCTTAGAAAAACAACAGTAGAAATCAGGGATAGGTTCAATAGAGAAAGAGCATTTACCCAGGCACAATGCAAAGGAAGTTTAAAGGGATTGGGACTAAAGAGATGTGTAGCCTTAAAGTGGAACAACAGTCAAATGATGCACATTGATGCACATAAAAACGCCTGCTGTGGTAAATTTTATAAACAAAATGATGTATTTTGGACTGCTGGCACTCTGCAAACAGGAAGTGCTGCAGGGTTTCCTGTTACTGTGCATTGTCAGTTGAATCCAGGCAGCAGCATGGCTGAGGTGATGGGAGAGGAAGCTCAAAAATGGCCACTACCTTTCTTTTCCAACTGTGCCAGGCTATTGGTCCAGTTTAAGAAAACCACCCATCAGTTAAGCTAACCGAAAAAAAAATTGCTTCAATTTTTTAGGGAGCATAAAGATCGGACTCTGAAGCAATAAAAGAAATATATGTAATCTGAGGAGTCCAGATTTCCCATTTCAGAATAATGAACACATAGAAACAGCTGAAGTGATGCCCCCATGTCGTGCCTACCGTGCAACCCCCTGGGGGCATTGCTATGATCTGAGGTTGCTGTAGTTGGTGAGGTGGGGGGGGGGGGGTCTGCTGCCCATAGAAAATAATTTACCAGGTAACATACTTTTTTTTTTTTCTAGCCATCTTTCAGGGCAGCCTACATCAATATGATCAAGAGAATACTTACTTAGGGAAGGACAACTACTTGCAGGACTTTTCTGGCAAATACAGGAGCTACGCAATAGTAAATATTCTTATAAATGCTAAAGTGCTGGAAATGGTGGTCTACAACAAAGTGCATAATGTGAAAACCTACTACTAACCTAATATCACAAATATCATCCTCATTCAATAAAGTATCTTAGTGTCAGTAAGTTGTTGTACCGTGTTAGCCATCGACGTAAGCAGGAAATCCAAGGTTAAGGTAATACCATTTATTGGCTAACTCAATAAGATTGAAAATGCAAGCTTTCGAAGCTGTTTAAGCTTCTTCTTCAGGCATAATACAGATCTGTAACTTAGACAAACATTTATACAAAACACTACAAAGGAGTGACAATTGTTTTTACACTGACACACATGAAAAATAGCTAAGTCGTAAAATTGTATACTGTAAGATAAGAATCAGGGGGGTTATAACTATTAATGGTGGGCTGATAAGAATGAGAGGGGGAGAGAAAGTGTGTGGAATTTTTATTGATAATACTTGTAAGTCACTGACTCTACATGCCGAAGTAATTGCTACCAGAAAGTCCTTTTCACGGTTAAAGTGGAACAAAACCTGTGATTTTGACAATTACCCTGACATCACCTAGTCCACAGATTCTGCACTCACATCACTTATCCGAGTGATGAAGGAGGCTGCACTCGGGAGGATTGTGGGATACATACCCCCTTGAACAGTGAGGGCTTGTCCCTCTATATAAAGGAACAGCTTCTTAAAGTGTAATTCCACAGTTGGTGGCATTTTTAAAGATTTCATTTATGGTGTGGCAAAATAATGTATACAATGTGCTAAGCTTATGTTATTCATTTTTTTTTTTTTAAACTCTTTATTTAGTTATTTTCTAATACAGAGAGTACAAAGCAAGTAGTCAAAGAAAAGAAAACATTTCAGGTTAAAACAAAGAGCACAATACAGCAAAATAGCAAAACAGGCCCCCGCACCCCTCTCCCCCTCGAACAACACAAGCTCATCGGGTTCCGCCCGGCACCAACGTCACTGATTATCCGAGCAAGGCCTGAGGAGCACCCCCCCCCCCCCCACCCAGAGGTTGGCTCCCACTCGCTGTATCCAAGGCGGGGAGGGGGGGAATCAGAGAAAGGGGCACCACAGCCCCGGGTGATCTTTTTAAGTCTGTGGCGTGATACGGGTCCACCAGGAGCTCCATCTCTTGCCCGACAATTGGGCTGGGGTTACCGCTCCGCTGCACGAACTGAAATAAGCAGAAGGGGAGAGGAAAGAAGAGAAGCAGGGGGGAGAAACTAAAGAATGATTAGGTAGGAAAAAGGGGGAAGGGAAGGGGGGGGCCACCGCACTCGCGTCAGGGGCCAGGGGGACAGGCGGGGGGGGGTCGGGCGCCAAACTCCGCACAAAGCTCGCCGAGTCTCGAAAGAGATACCAGGGGGTCCAAACCTCAGTGAACTGTTCTCCCCTGTCATGGGAAGCCGCCGTCAGTTCCTCCATTTCCCTGACTCTGTTAACCTCTCGGATCCACTCCCCTTTTGTAGGAGTATGATCCGATTTCCAAAATCTGGGGATCAGTGCCCTAGCTGCATTGATCAGGTGCATTAATATTGATTTCTTGTAACTGGTGACACTATATGAGCTGTAATGTAGCAGCATAAGGGCTGGGCAACACAGGACCTGAGAGCCAGTGACTTCTGTCATAAGTGTAACCATTTCCGTCCAAAAAGGTTTTATCCTCGGGCATGTCCAAAAAATATGGAAGAAAGACCCATCTTCTTCCTCACACCTCCAACATCTAGGCGAGGTCCCGGGGTAACACACTGCTAGGTACTTTGGGGTATAATACCACCTGGAGAGGTATTTATAATTTGTTTCCTGTGTTTGCACTGCAATTGAGGATTTGTGGGCAAGTGTGAATATCTTTTCCCATTCCTCGTCCGTGAACTCTCTCCCCAGGTCTCTCTCCCATTTTTGACAGTATGGTGGCCTTAGTCCCTGCTCCTTGCCCAGCAGTTGGTAGATCCGGGAAATCAGCCCAGTTGGGGGATCCTTTCTTGTGATAAGAGTTTCAAAGCCCGTAAGGTTTCGCTCGAGGGAATCCCTGGGGCCTGCCTGTTGCAAGTAATGCTGAAAAAGCAATAGTCGCCAAGGATCTAGTCGTGGGTTGTTCCACCGGTCTCTAAGTTCTGCTACAGAGCACCATGTTCTCTTCCGTATCAAGTCTTGCCCTCTTACCATTTCCAATTCTCCCCATCCCTCCGTCGCCTGGAGTCTTTGACCGCTCGGAAGGTCGGGGTTGTCCAGTAGTGGGATCAGCGGGGATGGCCAGGGGGATATCTCCTCTCTCGACCTCAGCCCATCCCATACCTCAAGGGTCTCCTTAACCATGGGGTTGGTGCTCACCCACTTAGCTGAATTCCTGGATGCCCACAGCAAATCCTTTAGTGGAGTCCTCGTACTTCTGGCCTCTATGGCTACCCACTTTTTCTTGCCAAGTCCCCTATTCCAATCTACAATTCTCTGCAAGTGAGTCGCCTGCCAATACCGCAGCAGATCCGGCACCGCCAGGCCTCCTTTGTTCCTAGGGCGCTGCAGCAGGGCAAATCTTAACCTAGGTTTTTTGTTACTCCAGATGAACTTCCTAAAAATCGAGTTCAGGTTCTTGAAGTAACTCTTCGGCACATGACATGGGAGAGTCTGAAGCAGGTATAAAATTCTCGGCAGGACCACCATCTTTCTTATATTTATGCGTCCCATCCACGTGAATGTTGGGACATTCCAGTTTGCCAGGTCTAGCTTAGTCTTATTTAGCATTGGTACAAAGTTGAAGCGAAAGACATCTTCAATATTATTCGGTATTTTCACCCCTAGATAAGTTAGTGTGGGGGAAACCCATCAGAATGGGAATGAGGCCTTGAGGAGTACAGAGGTGTCATCCGTGAGTCCCACACTGAGCGCCTCAGACTTATCGAGATTAATCTTGAATTTGGAAAGCTTACCAAACTTCTCAAACTCTTTCATGAGGACTGGAAGTCCTATCACCGGGTTTGACACAAAGAACAGGAGGTCGTCCGCATAAGCGGCAACCTTATGCTCCATTCCACCCGCCTGAATCCCCCTGATGAAGATAAGCGGTGACAAGCGACATCCTAGCCTGGGGTCTGGAATATAGCTCCGAGATGTACCTAAATGCTCTGGTCCCTAGCCCTATATGTCTCAGCACCTCAAACGCAAAACCCCAGTCTATGCGATCAAACGCTTTTTCAGAGTCCGCTAATAACAGCATGACCGGGGTTCCATCCAGGCGCGAGCGATGTATGAGATTTAAGGTTCGAACCGTATCATCTCTTGCCTCCCTGCCAGGGATAAAACCATATTGATCCTCCTCTATCAGGTCTGGTAGATACATTGCCAGTCGATTGGCCAAAATCTTCGTGAATAATTTGAGGTCGACATTCAGGAGCGATATAGGGCGGTAGCTTTTGCAGCTTAGTGGATCTTTTCCTGCCTTGTGGATCACAGTAACATGGGCTTCCAGTGCCTCTCTGGGAAGCTGTCCCGGGTCATCTTCGCTCCCTATCGCATTATAGGCACGGAGAAAGCGTCCACACAGGATAGGCAGGAATTCTTTGTAGTATGCGGCAGTCAGGCCATCTGGGCCTGGTGATTTCCCAGCGGGAGCCTGCTGGAGCGCATGTCGCAGTTCAGCTTCCGAAAGCGGCTCTTCTAGTCTACTGATCGCTTCCTTACTCAACTGAGGCATACCTGACAATGTAATGTACCTCCTTTTCCTCTCCAGGTCTCCCAGAGGGTCTCCCACTCCTTGTGGATGTAGATTATAAAGTGAAAGGTAGTACTCCCGGAACACCTTAGCGATGTCCGGCGTCTTATGCCATTTCCGTTGTTGTCCATCCGTAATTGCTTCAACAAAGTTCATAGAACGTTGTTTCCTCAGGGCTCTTGAAAGGAGCCTGCCGCTTTTGTTACCCCACTCATAGTAGAAGCGTTTGCACTTCTTTATTGCAAACGCCGCCTTTTGTAGCAAAATGGAGTTTAATTCCTCCAAGCATGTAGTCAATTCCTTCAAGGTCTCCCTTAATTGGGACTCCTTATGTTGTTTTTCCAGAGTCTGAATCTGGGTCAATAGACGATCTCGCTTGGCAATACTCGCCCTTTTCAATCTAGCGGCCTGCTGGATCAGGATTCCCCTGACCACGGCTTTATGAGCCTGCCATAAGATCATCGGTGTTACTTCCCCCGTGTCATTTAGTTGGAAGTATTCAGTGAGGGCCACCTGCACTGCATTCCTCGCCACTGGGTCCTTCATTAGGATCTCATTTAGACGCCAAGTCCATGCTTTCCCGCTCCTCTCCTGCGTGGCCAATGAGACGCTCACCGGGGCATTATCCGATAGTGACGCAACTCCTATAGAGGCTCCATGAGCTCGGGATAGCAGACTGTGGGACAAGAGCACGTAGTCTAACCTTGCATACGTTGCGTGGGCGGTGGAATAGTGGGAGAAGTCTCTACCTGTAGGGTTGGTTATTCTCCAAATGTCACATAACTGCAGATTATGGAGGGCCCGTTTTACCCTCCTCAGCCCCCTGTAGGGGATGGAAGATTTCCCGGAGGAGGAATCCAGAAGAGGCTCCATTGCGAGGTTCAAATCCCCACCTAATAGCACACTTCCCTCTTGGAATTCAGCCAACCTGGTAAGAAATTCCAGAAGGAAGTCCACCTGGCCAGAATTGGGGCCATAGATCGAGGCAAGAGTATATGTCTCTTCTGATATCGTTCCCTTGACCATAACGTATCTACCCTCCCCATCCGTGCTCACGCTGTGGAGTTGGAAAGGCACGGACCTGGACAAGAGAATCGCTACTCCCTTAGTTTTCGAACCGGGGGATGAACTTGTGAATACCTGAGGGTATAATCTGGAGGATATCTTCGGGTGGCAATCTTTCTTAAAGTGGGTCTCTTGAAGGAACACTATCTGGGCTTTCAGTAGTTTCAGCTCTGCGATAACCGCCGAGCGCTTTTCTGGTATTTTAAGTCCCCTACAATTCATGGAGACCACCTTCATGTAAGCTTCCGGAGAGTTCACCACACCATCCGGCACCGCCATCATTTCCGTTCCCTCCCCACGGTCCCCCCACCAGGCGCCCAGACCCCAGACACAAGACGGCGGCGGTCAAAGAGGTAAAAGGGGAAAGGTCGGGAGAAGCTTAAGTGGGTGATGTGAGGAAAGGGAAGAGATAATTGAGATTCGAAACAGAACAGAGAATCTAAAACAAAAACTTTTAAATTCCGGAGAAACCCAAAAAGTTGGGTTACAATCAAGGCGATTATACTAACTCCCCTAATATAGGAGAGTCTTGTCCGGCACCTCCCGCGAGAGTCTCTGGTAACTTCTCCCGGAAGGATACCTGGACTACTGGGGGGAAGTGGAAGCCCGGCGAAAAAGGAGCCAAAACTCAATCAACAAATATAAAGATTGAATTAAGTTCAACCATCAAGGCATCCCCTCCCCCACCCCCAATAACACGTAAACAGTTAGGCAGCAATATGAGTTAACCAGTTATCAAAGAGATCCGAACAGGTAATATGACCATCTGAATGACTGCTTGAACAAACAACCGACCGCCTGGCAGCTAAGTTGTCCAGGTCCAGTGCCCCCAACCGGCCAACTCCCAGGTCCACCTGGGGGCCGCGTCCGGAACACCCCCCCAGGCCGGCGGGCAGAGCCCCCCCACGCAACACCAGGGTGATTCCAACCCCCCCCAGCCCTCAGCGTCCTCTCATGCAAGACCACCCCTCACGTCTGTCCCTTGCACCTCACCATGTAACTCCTCTCGGGGAACCACCCCTCCCGAAATACATCGCCTTCAGGGCAGGGCGGTCGAACCATCTCCACCACTGGTCACGCTTCAGTGGCGGCATCCCAGCGGGAAAGGGCCCCGCGCCCCTAGAGCGGGGGGGCTCGCCGCAAGGAACCCGCCACCAAGAGCAGTGCGCAGACCGCTCCACAGGCGAGCCAGGGACTAGCCAGCTCCGAAGCGAGGGGCGCCCCACCGTCGGTGATTTGTTGAGCACCGTCCGGCGGGTGCAGTCCCAGCCCCCAACCCCCGAAGCCCCGGGGAAGAGGATGAGGAGGGTTCCACATAGACGGAGAGCCCCCCCTGGTAAATAAAGATGCGAACCATCCACACCGGTCACCGCCATCCGTGCAAACCACTCAGGGGGTATCCCGGTCAGGGGGGCAGCCACCCCCCCGGGCGGGAACCATCCAACATTAGAGAGCAGGCGATCCGCCACACACATCATACAGAGGAGCCCCACACAAGGCGAGCAAGTTATATCTAACCTGGACGGGAGAGGGCAAAGATCCCTCCCCGTCCACCAAGGCCTCGGATTGTTCCTCTGCCTGATCCAACCCCAGCTTGTCACAGTACCGCAGGCGAGACCCGTCCCCGAGGGAGGCCGCGGAAGGCCGGGCCCCCCTCAGACCGCCAGACTCTCACTGTCAGCGGGGGGCGTCTGGTCGGGAAACCCCCCACCCCCGACACGGTCGGGGAGGGGGGGCCCACCCAACCCAAGGCCCCAGGTCACCCCCCCCCGGTAGAGACACCAGCATGTCCCGATCTCCACCCACAGCCACACAGATAATCACATGTATAACAACAATTTCCGCTAAGGATCCAAATAAACTGTAAAGAAAGAATATCACATTAACTTTTCGGACCATGACTCAAAGTCCCCTTCACTTTTAATTGCGCTCAGGTTTCACTAGGGCCCGCGCGGAGCCCCATCCCGAGCCCACTCAGCCTCCCGGTCGGCCACGGGGGGGGGCCAAGTCTCTCCTGCGTCTCATGTCAGGCGGGGCGCCGCCGTCGGAGGTCCCGCCCTCGTCTTCGCTGGCGCTGCGGTAGAGGGTCCGCCCCCTGGTCAAGCCCCAGTGCCAGTCAGTCCGGAACCGAGATTGGCGCGGTCCCCAAGAACTCAAACAGACCGGGCAACTGCGACGGCTCCTTCAGCATATAAGACCTCCGATCCTTACGAACAATCAGCTGGAATGGATGACCCCAGCGGTAGGATGCTCCCTGTTGTTGTATCAGAACTAGGAGGGGTCTCAGCGATCTCCGCATCTGGAGGGTCCTGCGAGAGAGGTCAGGCAGAAGTGTGATTCGCGCTCCATCCAGGTCGACCAGGCCCCTGTTCCAAGCTCTTTGCATGATAGCCTCCTTGACCTGGTAAAAATGCACCCTGCATAGTACATCTCTTGGCCTGACAGGGGCATCCCGTGTTGGACCCTGGGCCCGGTGGATTCGGTCGATCTCGAGGTGGTCCGAGGGCGGGCGGTCCAGGAGGCTGTTAAACATACTGCAAACTTTTGTTTTTAACTCTGATGGGGCTATCGACTCGGGGATGCCCCTCAGACGTATATTGTTGCGTCGATTTCTATTTTCGTGATCGTCCTGTTGTAGTTGGAAAGAGGAGAGCAGTCGTCTGGTAGCATCTCGTTCCCGCTCCAAAGCTTCCACTCTTGCTTGAATATCAATCTGTGCGGCGTTATTGATTTCTACTCTGTTAGAGAGATCTGCCATAGAGTTCTGGATAGATGTTATCTCTCTGCGGAATGTCCCCTCCATCCTGGTTATGTAAGTTTCAAAGTCCACTCTGGATGGTAGCGCTTTAAGGGCGTCTGCAATGTTCAGCCTAACCGATTCTGAGATGGCCGAGATCAAGGCCCGGGGCAAAGTCGCTCCAGATGGGTCCACATCAGCCAATCCCATACGGCCCTCCTCTGCCCTGGATGACCGGACACTCCTTTGGGGCTCTGGCGGTGATGAGCATCGGCAGACATAGGGGGGAGTTGCAGGCGTCGGGTCCCGCGATGAGCTAGCGAGCTCAGTATCACACAGCTGGTCAGGGGGCAGCCTCCCGTCCCCCCTCCCCGGAGCCCGGTCACAGATCTCCCACATGTCAGTCGGCGGAGAGTGAACTCTGAACAGCGTCATAGGGGTCTTAGGCGTCTGCTTGGGTTCTGGAGCAGGCACCGCGGAAGCCTGTGTGAGTCCCATATGTCCCTGGTCCCCCCAGCTACAGTGGACCATGGCAGAGGTCACTATCTGTCCTTCCCTGTCAGCCAGAGCACTCTCTTGCTTTCCTCACCTTCCTATCCCCCATGTGTGTAGGGATGCATCAGGCTTACGTCCCCAGACCCCTCTCACCTCTGGGTAAACCACGTCCGGTGTAGGGGCCCCTCCCTCCGCCGACATAGGCTCAGGGGTATCGGCTCTGGTATGCTGGTGGGCACTCCCTGGTGTTCCGGGCGCCGGGTCTTCTCCCGCCGGCGGCGGCGTTCAGCCGCCAGTCCGACCCTCTCCTTGCTCGTGCGGCGGCGAGCGGGTCCCCCTGACAGCCTGCGAGGGAGAGCAGAGGCCGGTCCCTCGCTCACAACACTCCCGCTCCGGGCTCAGCGCGCACGCAGGCTGAGCTACCCGGTCCTTCTCCACAGACCGGCATTTACCTTGCAAGGCGGCGGACTCCTCCCCCCGCATCGGCGGGGCCGGCGCCATGCAGTCAGCGTCTTCGTCCTCTCGGGGCACCTGCTGGTGCGACAGCGAGGACCCGCACACCGCAATCCTCGATGGCGAGCCCCCTCGGCTCCTCCTCGGTTCAGGGATACAGGTAGGGCCATTTCCAGTGCGGCGGAAATCTCCTGGGTCCCCGCCCGCCATCTTGGCCAGGAAGCGTCCAGGGCTCTCCGGGGTCCCGGTTCCGAAATATGCAGTTATGGGGGCCCCCTTGCGAGCTCCCGATGTGCTCTTGGTCCTCCTCTTTTTAGTCATGGTGTCAGGAAAGCTGCCTTTGTAAGTTAAAGTGAACTTTAAAGGGGTAAGGTGAGGAGCCTCGTGTCTCGGCATCCTACTCCTCCATGCGCAAGCCACGCCCCCTTATTTTTTTAATTTTCCATTTGTTTGTTACTCTGTTAGAAAAAGCGGTTTCCACGTCAACAATGTATTTACATTAGTTATGTACACCAAAGTGGTGATTTCGAGTATGTATCATAGACTTCCTCAATCTAACTTGCTAATCATCTGATTGGCTAAGGCGTGGATGACTGGTTCAAACAATTCTGCTTAAATTCAACTCCTTCACTTTGGAACGATCACAGTCTTGTGTTCCAGTAGCAAGGGTTAATGGCCGAGTTCTCAGCTGGATAGGCCACTAGGCTGCTTAGATTTAGACTTACAGTGGAAGAATTTTGGGACTTGCAGTTCATGTGTTTTACTGAAGGCTATGAAAACCACTCCCACTGTTGCAAAACAGAGTACCAAGAATATGAGAATTGTGGAAACGGCATGCTAATAAGTAAAATCACAGGTATGGGGGTACTTAGCACAAATGTTTATTACCAAAGAGGAAACCAATAAGACAAAAAGGGTGTCCGCTTCACCCTACTTCACTCTAAATAAGAGTCTATCTTGTATGTTTCCCCTACCCTGTATATACAGATTGCTCACATTAAAAATTATCCAATCTGCATCTACTGCCTTTTCTGAGCTTTTAAACATTCAAGATGGCAGCTCATGAAGTCGCAGGCTGCCTGTAGACAAAGTTTCTTCTGACTATGCTGCTCTGCATTCTGAGAGTGCTGTCCTTTTCCTGACCCCAGCTTTGCTCTGCCTGAGCAAAGCACAGTTAAAATCTACCCCCTGCACTCCCCCCCCCCCCCACCTCCTCTCCTCAATATGTGATGCTTCTTTATTCTTTCTCTTTCCTTTAAAGTGGACAAAAACCCAGGATTTTGACTATCCTTGGTTTTGGTCCTTTTCCCGAGTGTAAACCCCCCCCCCCCCCCCCCCCAGATCAGCCGACCTAACTCACCTCTTTCCGGTCCTATGAAGCATGCGCGGCCACTCATCCAATCAGAGCGATCAGAGCCGCTGATGTCACGCCATCTGAGACAGCGTCTAAGGACAGAGGCTCCAAGCGCATTGGTGGTTGCATCCCCGCTTCTCTCTAACAGGGAGCATGCCCACGCCGGCCATTCACAAATGCTACAGAGATAGTGGGATGTGCCCGCAGCTTGCACATGTGCCGTTGGACCAGGTATGAAGGTAAGTGAACGGGATGACCTGGGGGGGTTTCACACAGTGGGGCATCCCGGTTTTGGATGCCCCGTGGTGGGAGAGAATCCTATGGATTCCCAGACCGATCGCGCTCGGTTTTGGTCCACTCTAACCCAAATATCTCAACAGACATCACAGTGTCTAGTAACAGAAAGTAAAGGAAAATGTTCCTATGGGGCAAAAACTAGGAGTGAAATCTTTCATTTTCTTACTTAAATTTACCATAAACCTTACAATTTCATTATAGTTTTTTGTGGCAGTCAGCCAAGGGCCAAAAAGCAAGCATACATTTATATAGGCCTAAGTATTACATAGTTTTGACAAGGTTTCTCCACAGATAGTAATTTGTATGGCTAGCTTTATTCATTCTTCCTGAAATGAAAATAAAAAGCTTTGACTTGAACACTAGTCACTCTTTGTAAATGATACATTTTGACATTAGAACAAAGACCTTTACAACAGCAACCAAAATATCCGCAGGCACGCATTTCCTATCACGGAGCCTGTGCTTACACAAAACACATGTGGGACAGATCCATTTATTTAAAAAGATGACTGCACATTTTGAAAAAAGTCATATTATTAGCAGCGGGGGCTGAAAGTGCTAGAGGCTGTGCACATTTATACATACTTCCAGGGCACTTTAAAATTCATGTTGTCCAATGATACAGCTACCTTAATGTGTTTCATGCGCATGACAAAATCATAAAGACCTAAAACTCATGGAATGCTGATATAAGGTACAGCTGCTCGGGTACAATTGGGACAAAAATACAATTCTGTGAAATACTCACCTGTAGAATTGGTATTATAAGTATACAGTACGTCCTGCTCCAGATAGATTACTTACACTTGGGTTATCCTCCGCCAGATAGCGCTGCACTGCAGAGACATGTAAAACAGGCTCCTCCCGGCCCCTCAAATACCCAGGGACCTCCCACAAATCCCCAGCATTGAAAAGCAGTGAACAAGAAGCCGGGAGAATTTAACCACCCAAAAATTGGTAACTATAATTAACAACAATCACCATACAGGGGATGCAGAATAATGCAAAAACCAGGGTGGGGCGGAGCAGGACGTATAATACCAATTCTACAGGTGAGTATTTCACAGAATTGTATTATTCTTAGTATACAGTACGTCCTGCTCCAGATAGATTACTTACACTTGGGACATCCAATAGCAGTGTCCATAAAGTAGGGTGGGATCCCCAATAAAAATGGTAACTGCAGACAGTTTAAACCACTGCTGCCTGCAAAACCTTGCGGCCAAAAACAGCATCAGCTGAGGCCTGAACATCAACCTTGTAAAACCTTGAAAAGGTAGGAACAGAAGACCAAGTAGTGGCCTTGCAAACTTGTTCAACAGAAGCCTGGTGCTGGAAGGCCCAAGAGACACCAATAGCACGAGTAGAATGAGCAATATGGCAGAAGGGAAGATTCTCTTAGCAGAATAGGCCTGAATCACAGCCTGACGGATCCATTTGCTGATAGTAGACTTGGCAGGAGCCAAACCCTTCCTAGGACCAGAAGGGACCACAAAAAGAGCATCAGTTTCCCTGAAGGACGCAGATACTACTAGGTAATACTCCAGATACCTGATCACATCCAAGGAATGCAAAACCCTTTCCTTAGCATTGCTAGGATTAGGGCACAATGAAGGAAGAACAATATCTTGATTCAAATGAAAATCAGACACCACCATAAATGAGGTGATGCTCTTTGAAAAGATGGCTGCTTCAATGCAAGGCGATCTCACTCCCTTCCTGGCTGTTTGGGGAGGTTGGATTACTCATTTCCAGCCTAAAAACTTTGGCTCTCAACTGTTTATATCTTAGTCATAGGCCACGACCCTTTTGGATTGCTTATAGTATGGGCACTCACCCCTTTCCTCTCTTCTTCCTCTTTTCTTTTTCTCTCTATACTCTCTTATTCCCCCTGTTTGCTTCGCCTTAAATCTCTATGTAGCTGTTGATTACTAATAGCGTTGAATGCTTTCTAAAAGAGCTTTTTGTGCTTTGTTTTGTATAAGTATGCTGTTAATAGGATATTTCTCTACCTATTTCCCAAAATCTCTTGTAATTTGCTTATGGATGTAACATTTGCATATCCTCAATAAAAAAATATTGTTGAAAAAAAAAAAAGAAAATCAGACACCACCTAGGCAGAGAATCCGGCTTAAAGCGAAACACCACCTTATCCTGGTGTCTCTCATAGTATGGGGGCTGGATAGACAGAGCCGCCAGCTCAGACACGCCTGACCGAAGTAATAGCCACCAGAAGACAACCTTGAGGGTAAGTACAGCCAGAGCAACATCCTGAATAGATTCAAAGGGAGCACCCCGCAAGGCAGGTAAGACCAAGTTCAAATCCCAAACAGGGACCATAGGTTTTCGTGGGGAACGCACATGAGTAACCCCCTGAAAGCAGTCTGAACCAAGGAATGCTGAACAAAAGACTTCTGAAAGAAGACAGACAGGGCAGAAAACCTGACCCTTCAAAGTACTGAGTTGGAGACCCGACTCCAACCCATGCAGTAAAAAACTCCAGAACCCTGGGAACTGAGAACACCCGACAGGGAAGAGACCTAGACTCACACCAGTCAATGTAGGTATGCCATACCCTATAATAGATGGAAGAAGAAGTCTTCTTCCTAGCCTTCACCATGGACTCAACCACCGAGGCAGACAAGCCTTTCTCCATCAAGGAGGAGGTTTCAGCAGCCAGGCCGTCAAAGCCAGAGTTTGTAATTGGGATGACGTAAGGGGCCCTGAGTGAGCAGATCTGGCACTCCTGGCAGAACGTACTGATCTACTGCCATCTGCACCACGTCTGCGAACCACACTCTTCTTGGCCACCTGGGGGCCACCAGAATCACTGGCACCCCTTCCAGAGCAATCTTGCGCAGGACCCTGCCTAGCAGGGGGAATGGAGGAAAGACATACAGAAACTGAATGTCCTGCCATGACATTACTAAGGCATCCGTGGTCACGGCCAGAGGATCCTGGGACAAAGACAAAGGCCGGGAGCTTGTGATTGTGACAGGACAGATCGATATCTGGTTGGCCCCAACGGTGACACAGAGATTGGAACACCCTGTTGCAGAGGGACCCCCCCCCCCCGGAATGTATACCGCTGATATGCAGGGAACATTGGCCTCCACCCAGGTCAGGATCAGAGACACTTCCTGGAGGGCCCTCTTGCTCCGGGACCCTCCCTGATGATTGATGTAGGCAACTGCAGTCAGACTGACCGAGCGCCCCTGAACAGGCAGACCCTGAAGATGAGTGGTCAAGTGAGCCAGAACTAACCTGATTGCTCACAGCTTCAAGACATTGATAGGTGTATGGGCCTCCTAAGGGCCTCACCTCCCCTGGAACCACAGGGCCCCCCCCAACCTGATAGACTGGCATCCGTGGTGACCGTCTCCCAGGAAGGGGCAAGAAAGGATCTGCCCCCCAACAGGTTCCTTGAGTCCATCCACTACAAGAAGGACCTCCTTACCAGGGAGGAAAGCACACAGACCCTGTCCAGGGATGCTGGGTCCTTGTCCCATACAGACAATAGGAGAAGTTGCAGAAGCCCCAAGTGGGACTGAGCATAAGGGACCACTTCGAAGCACGCCACCATCAGGCCCACCAGCTGCATCCCCTGCCTGGTGGAGAGACGGGGACAGCTAGGAGGAATTGAGCCTGTGCAAGCAGATTGTCCACCTTCTGCTGAGGAAGGAAGATCCTTGCCTGAACTGTATCCAGATTCATTCCTAGGAATGGAGTTACCAAGGAAGGGGACAGTGAGGACTTGGGGTGGTTGATCACCCATCCAAATGACTCCAGAATGGAAACCACCAGCTGAGTATCCAACTTAGCCTGATGTAGAGACTGGGAAGTGATGAGGATGTCCAGGTAGGGCAGCACGCGGACGCCCCTTGGCCTCGTCAGAGACATCACCCCCGCCAGCACCTTGGTGAGCACTCTGGGTGCTGAAGAGAGGCCAGATGGCAAGGCCACAAATTGGCAGTGTTGATCTTCCAACGCGAATCTGAGGAACCTTGGTGTCTTGAAAACACAGGGATGTGAAAGTAAGCATCTTTGATATCCACAGACGGCATGAAGCCCCCGGGGTGCAAGGAGCTGATGGCCGAGCGCAGAGTTTCCATGCGGAAAAAGCCTGTACTTGGCAATTTGCTGAAGATCTGTAAATCCAGAATGGGCCTGACTGACCCATCCTTTTTGGGAACTGTGAAAAGGTTGGTGTAGAGTCCCTTGCCTCTGTCTGTTAAGGGAAATCTGCAAATGACCCTCAGACCCAGCAGGCCTTACACGGCCTGCGCCAACACCTGAGCAGAGGCAGGGACCAGGAGTACACGGGACCTGATAATCTTGGGGAAGGCCGCACAGCAAACTCTATCTTGTAGCCGGAGGACACTACCTCCTGAATCCACCGGTCTGAGGCGTGATGCCTCCAGACTTGAGCAAGGTGCTGCAGCCGTCCCCCTCACCCTGACGGGCGAGGGCGCCCCATCATGCTTGAGGGGACTTGGGAGAGGATTTGGGCTTAGCCCCCCAGAGGAGCCAGGGTGTTGTCTTCTGCTCCTGGGACAGGAATCTGCGCGAGCCCCCGCGAAGGACACCGCTGGTTCCTGTTTAACACCATGATAGGGGGTAGAAGGGGGGCCCTGGCCCCAAAGGGGCCGAGACAGCCGTCTGCGCTGGGGTAACTAGACGGGCCCCAAACAGGCGTAGCCCCTTAAAAGGAAGCCCAGTAAGGGCCTTCTTCGCAGCATTGTCAGCACCCCACTGTCGCAGCCAGACCAAGCGACGTATAGCCACC
This sequence comes from Gastrophryne carolinensis, assembly GCA_027917425.1. Classification (NCBI taxonomy): domain Eukaryota; kingdom Metazoa; phylum Chordata; class Amphibia; order Anura; family Microhylidae; genus Gastrophryne; species Gastrophryne carolinensis. The sequence goes on along the minus strand of CM051237.1, from coordinate 348,670,105 downwards.
ACGAGGGCAGAAGTTCTTGCACACATTCTGATGGTGTCATCCAATGCTAATAGGACAAAATTTACAAACACATCACAACTGGAGAGTGCATTAAACACCTCACAAGGGAGATCATCAGGGGCACTATCAAGCATTTTTTCTGATGAGGGTTCTAGTGGCCACAGCAGTAATGGCAGAGGCAGAGACCGGGCGCAGCGCCGTCCCCGCACATGCAAAGGCGTGGGAGGCCAGCAGGTCAATGCGCCGGTCCTCAGCATCCCGCAGGGTAGTAGAATCGGGGGAATGCATGACAGGGGTGTTCGATAGCCCTATGATCGGGACATCCACCTCGGCGGGGGGATGACCAACATTTAACCACCTCAGGGGGAAAAGGATACTTCCTATCCCAATCCCTTGGAACTCCAGGAAGTTTACTGGGGCACTCCCATTCCTTGAGCACAAGGGTATGGAAATGTGCCTGCTCTAGAAATTCCAAGCGTGATGTCGCTGTATGGAAATGCTCCCCTCTTTGCCTGGGAGCCTCACCAAGGAGAGAGATAGACAGAACCTCAAAGATCTGGGTCAATAATCTGTCAGTGTCATCCGGGGCCCAGGGGTCAGAGCCAGAATCGTCATGACCCCTTAGTCTCTCATCAGATGAGCCAGAAAAGAGCTCTCCTTCATCAGAAGGGGTATAGCCACACAGATTCATAAACTCCTGAGATCCCATAGGGAAAACAGTAACATAAGGCGTCAAGTGCCGCTTCTTACCAGGGCCCTTACGCGCTAAAGACCTCGCAATAATCTGTTCAGCAGTAGGCAGTCTAGAAGACACATCAGGCTGAGAATCCCCACAAGTATGCAACTCAACAGGAGAGAGATTTAAGCTGGGGGGAGTAATGAAACGAGGTGCAGCCACTGGCAGGCCAGATTGCAAAGCCAGCGCTTGCTCAGCACAGGGTACGCAGACCCATGCCTTGTCAGCGTCAGCATGAGGTTGTCCACACGCCATACACAGCCGGTCTTGTCCCAAAGGGACCCCGGTCACATTATCCTGAGATGCCTCCATATAGTGATTATTAGGCACAATATGCCAGTAGGGATTGACGCTGTAAAGCAACCCTGGATGCCCCAATGACCCGCTAGGGAAGTGGGAGTAATTTTACAAGGCCCGACTATCAATTACACCGGGCCGGGAGAAGCCAATGGATTCACCCATCTGAAAGACACAATGAGAAGAAAGGGTGTCAGAACCGAACACACTACAATGAGTATAAAGCCGCCCGCGAGGGCACTTACGGACCACGGTAAGTAAGAACGTCACACGCACGCAGGACCTGACAACATGGCGCCGAGTACCTCGAAGGGCGGGCCAGAGCGAGCCGTGACGCGGGGTGCGCCAGGTCAGGCCCCGCCCCCCTGAAGAGCGTGAAGTCCAACCGACAAGCAGCCAATGAGGATGCAGAAGCGTCTGAGGTAACGCCGCCACCCGGCGCGGAACATCCAAATGAAGGAAAAGGCGTGCGTGGCGGCGGCATTTGCAAGAGTAAAAAGACAAGTCAGCGCGGCGGCTGACACAACATACACTAGTCCAAAAAAGACATTACAAAAGGCCATATGCACGTAATCACGATACACTGACACCCACACGCCCCCCCCCTTTCTTTCCCCCCCGAAGGCTACAGGGAGAATGAGGGAGGATGGCGGCCCTTTGTACAGTGCCCACCGCTACAGGGGCATGAGACAATAATGCGGGAGGGGCATCCCATAAAGGCTCACCATCAGCCTATACCGCCTACCCTTTGGTGGGGGACTGCGGTGGAGCAGCGCTTCATAAGCACGCATGGTGCCGCCTACCTTCACCCGACCAGCACAGCCCAGGCTGGGAGGCACATCACATGAAGGACGGGTGGGAATAGTCCAATAGGGCCGCAGGCTAATAGCCCCGCTCACCTGCGATAAGAGTGATAATTTCATGTCTTCGCAGTAAGCACTGCAGAGAAATCTGGGGATTTGTGGGAGGTCCCCGGGTATTTGAGGGGCCGGGAGGAGCCTGTTTTACATGTCTCTGCAGTGCAGCGGCATCTGGTGGAGGATAACCCAAGTGTAAGTAATCTATCTGGAGCATGACATACTGTATACTAAGAATATTATGCATCATACAGACCAAGTGATAAACTACCAATGGCACTGTTAGAAATAGCTTAAGTCCCTGTCCATACAAAAAAAACCACAGATACAAACCTCTTGTCCAGTCACTGGTGCTCAGAAACATACTATTTAGAAAACACCTCTATCAGGCCCAATTCTGCATGCATTATGGGACTAGAAGCTCCAGGAAAATTAAAATAAATCCCTGATAGACTTACCAGCAACATTTTGTCCTTCAGGAAGACCCACGGGGAGAGCGGTGCCACCTCCAGGGAGGAAACACAAACTGAACAGGGGTAAAAACCCCACCCCTTCCCCTCCAGCTCAGTCTTAATCAAGTAACATAAGGTATACATTAGGACAATGGAAAGGAACTAAGGTGTCATCCTGAAGGACTTGTAGAAAAAAACATTGCCAGTAAGTCTAACAGGGATTTTCTCCCTTTGTCTTTCAGGACGATCCACGGAGAGGATTAGCAAGTAATTATACATTAGGGGTTGGAAGCTGCTAGTAAGAACCTTCTACCAAAGGACTGATGTTTTGCAGGAAGGAGATTCAGTCTATAGTGCTTGAGGAAGGTGTGGGCTTAAAACCACATTGCTGTTTTAAAGATCTCTTCTATAGAGGCAGCTTTCCTCTCTGCCCAGGAAGCTGACATAGCTCCTGATGAATGTGCTGAGACCTGAGGAGGAGGAACTCCACCTGGCTGATGTGATAGCCAACAGAAAACAAAATTTCAAACATAACCACTTTTCTGGTACTTTCTCCAGTGGCTCAAATGGAGGTTCCAGTAACCCTTTCAAGTCCCAAGTCAGAAAACCTTTAAAGAGTGCTGGTCTTTTACAGGTAATCATCTTAAAGAAACAATTATTAAGTTGATCCTGTCTCAACTGGTAGTCTAGAAATAGATAATGCTGAAGTCCTCACCCGGCAAAAGTAGCATGGGAAGCCACATGCGCAGGTGTCCTTGAGCTCTCCTTTCCCCCTCCCAGAAGGTGGACATTCTTTTGGCCGGCCTCACTTATTGGTGGTATTTATCTTATACCTCTTATTTTGCTAAGTTGTAGCTAGGATCATTTTTTTCATATTTAGTTATGCACACTAATACATCATTTGGGTAATATTTATTTGTTACATTGTTTGGAGTATTACAAACCTGTGGGAGCATGTGGATAGTTATACCGCAGCATGATTAACCCTTGATATGCACTTGTAATATAATAATACTTTTGTGCAGTGGTCTTGGTATACATTTATTGATTGTAAGCTTTTACATGAATTAGCACATGGGGTGTGCTGACTTATTTTCTATTGCACTTTATTTAATCAGGTTATATATATTTAACATTGTGTGTGGCCTACGAAATGTCTAATATTGAACTGCACTACTGCACATTATCCTATAAGGTTTTACATGCACTTAAATAATTATATAAACCTTTTTATATAACAGTGAAAAAAAAATGTTGTGCCGGCACAAAATCTATAAATAACAATAAATGTGTTGTTTGCAGGATTTGCATCTGTCTGCATATATTGGTGAAAAATTATGTAGTGTTTGATGTGGGTTAAGGGGACGCTGTGCTTTTTTTTAAATCTGTGTTTTTTATTTAATAAAATGGATTATAGTCATCGGTTTTGTGGTGCTCTAGGGGTAGGTGATTGGCTTTTACCCTCTTCTATAATTACTTATGTTAGTTAACTGGGTGGAGCACACTTTTATTTGTTTAGGTGGTGTAATTACTGGGTGCATACGAGAAGTCTGAGTCTTTAGCATACTTACTGCTAGCTCATTCTCAAACCCTTCCTGCAGGAATTCGAGAACTGCAGGTACATCCTCTTTCTTCAGTTTTAGTCTCACAAAATGAAGAAAAACACTTCCAAACCTTTGCATAGATGCGTCTGATGGCCAATTTACAACTGTCCAATAGAGTTTTAATCACTCTGCTGGAACAGCCCTTTCTCTCTAAGATGGCCCCTTCAAGATTCATGCTGTCAGTTGAAGCTTTGCAGGTTCTGGATGCAGAATGGGACACTGATGAAGCAAATTCAGAAAATTTGCTAGATGCCATTGCCCTTCTTCACCATCTTTTTCAGTTCTGAAAACCAGGATCTTCCCGGCCAAAAAGGAGCTGAAAGGAGGGAAGGCATAAGCTAGGTGAAAATTCCAGGGATGAGCTAGGGCATTGGCTGCTAGGGCACAGTCTTCCCTCATCAGTGAGTAAAAGATCTTGCATTTTGCATTGTTGGCCTTGGCAAATAGGTCTATCTAGGGAAAGCCCCCAAAGGGCTACAATCACTCCGTTTTACCTTGACCCTGAGAAAATCTGCCACAGTATTCAGGGTACTCTTCAAATGAACTGACAATATTGATCTGACTTTTTCCTGTAGGGGAAACAGTATGATTTTCTAAATTGACAATCCAGTCTAAAGGTCTTGAAGAATAACTTCTATAAGTCTGCTAGTAGCAATTCCTCTGACCTGTTTAGTAAGAGTAAATCGTCCAGGTGTGGAAAAATTGTAATTTCTTTCCGTCTGAGCCATTGGTTCCGCCAATATCTTTGTCACCATCTGTGGAGCTGACGAAAGGCCAAAAGGTAAAGCCCTGCATTTGTAGAGATAAATCTCAGAAACTGACTTTGGGAGACTGCTCTCCAGGCGTCTGCGAACCAGGCGAGGATCCCACCCTACCAAATAGTGTTTGTCAGGACTGAGACTTAGGGCTCTCTGGAGGTTTGGATAGCAGACTACCCTTTCTCTTCAGCCTTGTCTGTGTCCATCACTTCTTCTGCTTATTCTGTCTGCCCTGAAACTGCCTTATGGAAGTTTTGGCCTTAGTATAAGTGCGGGTTTGAAACTTCTTTTTCCTATTTTTTTTTACCTGCTTTACTAGAACAAGTCAGAATAGCCTTCTCTGAAAAGGAGATTACTATGAAATGGAATGCCACACAACTTTGCTTTAGAAACCAGGTCTCCTGACCATGTTTTAAGTCAAAGTACACTTCTGGTGCAGGCTAATAGAGCAGTTGACTTAGCCGTGGCCCTGATGGTCTCCTCTGAGGCATTAGCTAGGGAGGAAACGGCTCTAAAGAGAGTAAGGCCCCAAGAATACTCTCCTCAGGAGTGTCATGCCATGCCCTTCTGAGTGTAGCCACAACTCAGAAATTGAAGCAAAAAATCAGTTTTGCCAAGAATACATAAGGTATTTAGATTTGCAGTTGCTTTGAAATTACTTATTTAATACTGTGCCAAAGGGGGTTAATGGGGGAGAATACTAGTGGGAGTCTGAACAGGGGCTTTAAAGTGAACCTGCCCCACTTTGTGAACCCCTCCCCCCTTCCGGCCTGTGAACAGCAAGGAAATCTGAATGAAGCAGGCACCTCTGGCAACATCCCCGCTCTCACATGCAGGCCATTTGGGTCTTTGCACAGGTTTTTATTTATTTTTATTTTTTTTAATATTCTTTATTTTGCTTTTTTTTTTTAAATACAATATGACAAGTACATACAAAAAAAAAAAAACAACAAAAGGGGAGGTAGAAGGGCCAGGCTACCAGTTTACAGCATACACTTAATTTGCCATCTTAGGCATCCATCTGCAATATATCCACCTGTTACTCCATAGTCCCCGAAGCGGGTGCTGGATATCCTCTTAGTGTTATAGATATCCTAGTGCTATGAAGGACCAGATGACACTTCCCATTCTCCCATTCATAGGGGAGACACACGGGGAGCTAATGGGGGGGTGAATGGATGGGGGGGAGGGGAGTGGCAGGCAATCGGCAATATGGCAGATCCCCACCCACAGAGGGCGTACCGATATTATGGATGTGATCCTTTCTCAGTAATATCGCTACCTCCCTACACGCTTCGGGCCCGCCGGCGCAGACGCACCCCAGGGTCCTAATGACCAAACAGGGCTCTAAACTCCTCAGACTCCCGGAACATCAGCCAAGGCAGCCATGTCGATCTGAACTGTTCGTCTCTGTCATGGAGCGACAGCGTCAGGTCCTCCATCTCACAGATATTTAACACCTCCCCCACCCAGTCCCTCACGGATGGGGCACTGCTCTGCTTCCAATACCTAGGAATCACCTGCTTAGCTGCATTCAATAAATGGACTAGAGTTTTCTTATATTTCCCAACCGGATGTTTTACTAAGTGCAGAAGGACTCGGGCTGGATCCTCTTGAAATTGAGCTCCAGTGACCTGTTTGCACAGGTTTTTAATGGGATTTAGGTGTAGACTAGGATTGGGCCATTTCATCACCTGGATATACTTAGAATTGGACCAAAACCCAGGATTTTCACTATGCTGGGTTTTGGTCCATCTGGCCATTCAGTTACTCAGTGAATGGGTGAGTGATGATGCTGCTGGCCTAAAACACGGCATGGGCTCCGTGCCGAGGTAAGACTATCAAGGGTTTGATGGGTTTCCACATAGTACGGCATCCCAAATTGAAATGCCCCAGAGGTGGATGTCCACCTGGACTAAGCATCTCATAGTCGCTTAATCCACTTTAATTCAAACAGTTCCAATGTAGCTTTGGTTGTATGTTTAGGGTTGTCATTCTGAAAGGTGAACCACCCCTCCCCCATATTTTGCAGCCTCTAACAGGTTTTCCTCCAGGATTACCCTGTATTTAGCTCCATCAATCTTCCCATCAACACTGAGCAGCTTCCCAGTCTCTGCTGAAATAAAGCATTTCCACGGCATGCTACTGCCACCACCATCTGTTCAAAGTGGGGATAGTGTGTTTAGGTTGATGTGTTTCAGCTTTCCTCCTCACATAAGGGACAGTTCAGCACTTTTTCGTATGCTTTTTCCCTCAATGCAATATTACACCCTATATTGATGTGCCATATGATAAAACATTGCACAGCTAAATATCACGCTGACTAGCCCTGAGAAAAAAAAATGTGTTATCTCTCAAAAATGTGAATAAGAAAATATTCACGATACTGAATCAACCCAATAGTGTTTGGCATTTAGGTCAAAAAATTAAACTGAACTATAAGTTCAAATTATCTGACCACAGCAATTTCTTCCACATGCTTGCCGTGTTTCCTACTTCAGGGGTCCCCAACCCTGTCCTCAAGGCCCACCAACAGGCCAGGTTTTGCAGATGCACAGGTGGAGTAATTAGTGCAGCAGCAGAGCTATGGATGCACAGGTGGAGCAATTGATGCAGCAGCAGAGCTATGGATGCACAGGTGGAGCAATTGATGCAGCAGCAGAGCTATGGATGCACAGGTGGAGCAATTGATGCAGCAGCAGAGCTATGGATGCACAGGTGGAGCAATTGATGCAGCAGCAGAGCTATGGATGCACAGGTGGAGCAATTGATGCAGCAGCAGAGCTATGGATGCACAGGTGGAGCAATTGATGCAGCAGCAGAGCTATGGATGCACAGGTGGAGCAATTGATGCAGCAGCAGAGCTATGGATGCACAGGTGGAGCAATTGATGCAGCAGCAGAGCTATGGATGCACAGGTGGAGCAATTGATGCAGCAGCAGAGCTATGGATGCACAGGTGGAGCAATTAGTGCACTTTTCAACTCTTTTTGAATCGAGGCCTATGTTACAAAACTAAGCAGATCCATATTCGTCATGATATCATGTTTATACTTTCATAGGATTATAACAGATTTAAAGCTCTATAGTGCATGATATGCCTGTGAGGCCAGTGTGAGCCGCCCTGATCTGTCAGCACATCCACACGCAAGTGTAGTGCATGCAAGGATATACTGACAGGGACAGGATGAATGCAGCCCACAATGGCGCTCACAGGCTCAATAATAGACCCATATCAAAAGTAAGCATACAAAAAAAATAATAATTATGCAAAAAACTGTGTAAGGAACCCACCACAAGGTGGATCCAAACACCATTATAACACCTATTTCCTCTGAAAAAACTCTTGGTGACACACGATCTTCTATCTTACAGTGGACCAAAACCCAGGATTTTGACTATCCAGGGTCTTGGTCCACTCCCCCGGGGCACCCCGCTATCAAAACCCCCAGATCGCTCAAATTAACTCACCCCACCGCGGTCCCACGGCGCATGCACGGCCGCTCGTCCAATCAGCGCGCTCAGAGTCGCCAAGCCACGTACGTAGCGTCGTCCTAGCTCAGCGGTCCCAAGCGCTGAGTGATAGTTTGGTTATTGGTTAATTGATTTGATTTATTTTGAGATTTTCTTATCATGCCATTTTCACTGGAGACACTTTGCATTTGCATGCAATAAAGATAGTGTACACACTAATGCCCCTGGCAAGTTCAAAGAATTACTTTGGAAATTAAAAACAGCACACAGGGAATATGCAAAATTATGGTGGAACACTAGCAGCCTAGAAAGATGCATACGTTATAAGATGTGCCCTTGTAGGCTAGGTACCCAGATCTTCCCGGTGTGGCAGGTTACTCCTGAATTCAAGAGTAAAGGGGGAACTGGCTTACTGCAATGTTCCAACATACTTATGACTCTCATGAGAAAAAAAACTGAGAATGTCATTGTTGCTGAATCACCAGGTAGCAAAACAATAAAAGACAATGGCACTTTTTTACTCCCAAGCAAAGTACTGAACTGTTTACTCCTTTCTACACTGTAGTAAAAACTGCCATTGACTTTCATTGTAAACGGGAAACTGGCTTACTGCAATGTTCCAACATACTTATGACTCTCTTAATTAAACATGATCAAGGACTGATCAGGGAGACTAAAAAGACGGTTATTGAACCTGAACAACAATTACAAGCATTTGACCAGACTGAATTGGTCCAACCAGCACTGACGATGCTACAGAAGGAAATAGAGGAATTTGAGGATAATATTATTTGTAACAAACAGCGCAAGTTTGACCGAGATAGAGCTGATTTTGATAAAAATCCTGCATATCGATGGAGACATACAGGCAACAGACTATCTACATTGATAGATAGAAAACAATTCAGAACACATCTCATGGGAATGATTTGACACCGGCACATTCAACTAGCCAAAGTGATTCCAATCAGAGCAATAATGATTTTTTTATCCACCGTCAGCGAATCAGAAGGGGGAGACGCCTTCGGCAACAGAATGTGGCAGCATACCAGCAAAAGATTTATGAAAACACGACAACACAAACAATCTAAAATGGAGAAGCCCATACAGGCGAACAGATCTCCCAAGAGCTAGAGGTGATCCACCTATCCGCACAAGTTCTCTCACCCGATGAAAGGAGATTATTACTTAAAAAATACTTTAAGATTAACACCGATGATCCACAAGAAATATTGTGGCATGAACGGGATCAAGAGACACTTGCGGATATGATTGATCTGGGTTTGGAGATTGATAATAATAGTGATACTTTCACCGATAACAGAACAACGACATTCACACGCAAGTCCACATTCACCCCACCCTTCTCGATTTACCCAGCGATAAATATTTTTTTATTTTTTTCAAATATTTTTTTTCACTGATCTGGCCCAATTGTCATGGATATGATAGGATTTGGCCTTACAATAATCCTTGAAAGGATTCATTCCCTACATGATGATATCTTTTTGGACAATATGTTGGATGTTGTATGGTCATTATAATGGAATTTAGCTCCACTTGTTTCTGCATCAATCGTTAAGATAGAGCGTGTTTCACCAAAATTTTTCTCAGAGGAAATAGGTGTTATAATGGTGTTTGGATCCACCTTATGATTGTCACCAATTGTCATGAATGTGATATGATTGGACCTTACAATAAGCTTCAAAAGGATTAATTCCCTACATACTTTTAGTTAGATGACATTAGGACCACAGGAATGATGTTTTCTTGTTGGACAAATTGGAGGACTACTATCTTTATATGCTGAAAGTCGTATAGTCATTAGAATGGAATTTAGCTTGTTTCTGCATCAATCGTTGAAGTGGACCAAGACCAAGACCAAAACCTAGCTGGATCAGCCCGGGAGTCTATAGGATTCCCGGGCTGATCCATTTCCTCTCCGCGGGGCATCCAGAGTCGGGATGCCCCACTGTGTTGGGGCCCCCCAGGTTGCCCGCTACACTTTCCTTAGTCCCGGTCCGGCGGCACATGCGCAGGCCGCGTCCCCACTATCCCTCTGTGTGGGCGCGTGGCTGCACGGGCTATTTGTGAATGGCGGGCATGCTCCCTGTTGGAGGGGGTGCTCGGGGCGCTGAGCTCAGAGCCACCTTATGATGGGTTACTTACACAGTTTTTTGCATAATTATTATTTTTTTGTATCTTTACTTTTAATATGGGTCTTTTATTGAGCCTGTGAGCGCCATTGTGGGCTGCATTCATCCTGTCCCTGTCAGTATATCCTTGCATGCACTACACTTGTGTGTGGATGTGCTGACAGATCAGGGCGGCTCACACTGGCCTCACATGCATATCATGCACTATAGAGCTTTAAATCTGATATCATGTTTATACTTTCATATGATTATAGCATGACTAATATGTATCTGCTTAGCTTTGTAACATAGGCCTCGATTCAAAAAGAGTTGAAAAAAATTCTCATGGTAGTAAAAAATTCAATTCATGAGAAAAAATCCTGAGACTGTCACTGTTACTGAATCACCAGATAAAAAGACAATGAAAGTCAATGGCAGTTTTTACTACAGTGTAGAAAGGAGTAAACAGTTCTCTACTTTTCTTGGGAGTAAAAAAGTGCCATTGTCTTTTATTGTTTTGCAACAGTGACATTCTCAGGCTTTTTTTTCACGAATTGAATTTTTTACTACCATGAGAATTTTTTTCAACTCTTATTGAATCAAGGCCATAGTGTTAGTAAATGTGGTTTGTTGATTTTATAATGACTGTGATATCCTCTGTGGGGAGACCCTCCGCCCCCACGCTTAATCACTCAGGCAGCTGTGACAGGTCACCCGGTTGCACCTGGAAGTGCTTCGCATGGTGGGGGTGGGGACAAACAAAGGAATAATTAAACACAGGTCAGTCTATTGTTTATTAGCCTGAGGAAGTGGGATTTTTGCCCATGGAACGCGTGGCTCTGGATGTTGGCAGGCGGTGGGGAGACCCTATTGGTTTGATATTTTAATATTATAGATATTGATATTTATTTGCATTCATCAGTTGCCATGTTAATTCATATACTGATTTGATAGGATGATAATGCTTTGATACTGCCATTTCTGTCTGAGGGGCAGCCTTTGTGCTGTTGTGGTTTCTGACTTTGAGACAGGCTATATGAGAGCTGGTTTATATTGGCACTATTGCACTTTAAAGTGGACCAACACCCAGGATTTTGACTATCTTGGGTTTTGGTCCACTTCGGTGGGGTCGGGGTCCGATCAGGGTGCCCCGCTGTGTGAAACCCCCCAGAAAGCCCCAAAAACTCCCCTCTCCCCGCTCCCACGTGACCGATGCAGCCAATCCCCGCCGGCGGAAAAGCGGGAGGCAGCGACGGACAAGAGAGAGCCTGCCGCCGCCGCCTCCCGCGCGTCACTTTAACAGGGCGCGCGCCCGCGCCGGCCATTCGCAAACGATCGGGGTGCCCCGCAGTCAGGGAGCTGATCGGTCCGGGAATCTTATAGATTCCCGGGCCGATCATGGGAGGGTGTTGGTCCACTTTAAATAGATATCCATTATATTATCCTTGCACATTTTTGCACAAATAGTTATTAAATTCATTTACCATATGGATTTCATGCTTGCTGTATAATGATTATGAAGAGGCATCAATTTTCTCCCCACCACTTACACATCTTGTATGTTTGTATGTCCTGTGTGGTATTGTCTTATGTTTTAATGTGTTTTTAATATGTCCATTGTATAGGTTGTGGTTGTAAACATTTAATAAAGTTTGATATCATTTTTTGATTCTGAGTGCCTCCCCTGTTGTGTTTTTGAGGTATCCTATATATGGCCATTTGAGCCTGGGAGTAGCATCCTTTATTATATGACACACTTTATTTCTTCTTGTATTATCTTGGTGTACCGTTGCCAATAACAACAGATTGCAGGTATTAAAAACGGCTTCCATCAAATTTTCATCAGCTCAGCACCTTGAGGGCATCCTTTTGGCACATAAATAGACAGTTTCAAAAATGCCACATAAAGTAGACTTTCCCTTCATGTTTGTGGCTGTAACATTTAAACCAGTGGAAAAATTCAAGGACACCATAAAGGAGCATTTACAAATCTGGCTTGTTCATGTTTTTGTTTGTACAAATGTCTAATAGTCCTGGAGTTAGTACTGGTTATGGAGGGACCAGGCTCCAGCTGCTGGCAAGGCAGACTATTACCCAGAACCCAAGACTCAATCCAGTGGCCTGGAATCTAAGGGTAAACCTGGTCTTCACTAGAGCTCGTCTGAAGAGAGGATAGACTGGGATTCTTTCGAAGCCCCAGGTCATGATATCAGTAGTATGTACTACTTTTTAAAATGGAAATACTACTTTACAGAAAAAAAAAAAAAAAAAAAACTAGTTACCTGTTAAATTTTTTTTTGAACATCCGAAAGGGCAGCATACTAGTGAGATGTTATGTCTCCACCCCAAGTAGGAATACATAACCACCAGACAATAGAAAGGCTTTAACTCCTCATCCAGACCCGAGTTGTTTTAGAAATGTAAAAAGGAAAAAAAGACAGACAAAAAGCATCCATTGGAAAATCAGAAAACCACATCAATAACAGTGCAGCCATCGGGTGGGAAGCCTGTATGCTGCCCTTTCAGATGTTTAGAAAATAAGCTACCAGGTAACTAACTTACGTTTTCGCAAAACATCCTGGGGCAGCATACTAGTAAGAGGATAAGCAAGATAATACCTCTATTGGGTGGGAAAGGCTGCCCATAACACACTCCTGCCAAATGATTGTTCCTGCATAGTAAGCAGATCCAGGCAGTAATGGTTCCCAAATGTCTTGGCTGAAGATCAGGTTGCTGCTCTACAAATCTGTTCAATAGAGGCACCAGCTTGTTCCACCCAAGATGTAGAAACACTTCTTGTGGAATGGGCCATAATCTGCCCAGGAGAGGAGGATCCGTTGTAAGCAAAGCTAATGGCGTTCCTCATCCACCGGGACAGCGTTGCCTAAGGAACATGCCTCCCCTTCAACCCGAGAAAGACACAAATAAGCTACCAGCCTTCCTCCAATCTTTAGTCTGTTGAAGGTATTCCAGCAAACAGGACCTGACATCCAAAGACTTTTCAATAGAACCTACAGAGGGATCCTTACTCCCCGCAGACAGAAGAATAATCTTGAGTCCAATGAAAGTCAGACGAGGAAGGTAACAAGGATCCACCCGTAATACTATGCACTCTTGGAAAACTTGAAGGAAGGGATGGCGACAGGATAGAGACCGTTTGCTGAAGTTATTGCCACCAAAATTAATATTTTCCATGTAAGAAATTTAATTTGAGCTGGACCAAGGTTCAAAGGGAGGCACGGCCAATGCTTTTAGGACCCAAGAGAGATCCCATTGTGGAGCTAATATCAGATAATTGACTCCCTCCAGTGGGAAATCCAATATCATGGCTGGGGGATTATCTTCTGTTACGAATCCTCAGGTCCAAAAGTCTCCCAGATCTTCAGATACATTTTCCTTGTCACTTCCTTCTTACTGTTCAAATACCTCAAGAAACCCTTCTTTAGGAGCATGACACACGGGCAGAGACCTGCAAAGACTCCTCTGCCTGATCCGCCATGCATGATGTGGGGTAAAGGAAACTCCTCCATGGTTCAATAAATAGATTATCAGGAAGTGTCATTAATTGCTGTCTGTTAAACCTCTGCCAATCTTAGAGGGTGGCCAGAGTAAAAACAAAATATAAGGAAGGCAGCCTAGCAACAATTCCTCTGGATTCCGCTCTACCAGCCTCAAGAGCAAGTATACAGAGGGGGAGGGGAGTGGCAAGGGTGGGGACCTGGAAATCCACTACAAGCCCACCATGCCTCAGACTAAAGGTCACAGGTCTGAGGCCAATGCTAACCCTTGCCCAGAGCTAAGCATGGGTCAAGGATCAGAGAATCTGGCCTGTCCTCTGGGTCCCTGGTAGACTGCCTTCATAGCCAGTGGTTGAGTTTGCCGACCCACAGTGTCCAGAAATACTCACCTAAACCGACGGTTCTGGGGTTGGAGGTCTGGCTCCTGCCCAACCAGGAACACATAAAGAACTGAGGTCTGGAGGAAGAGTAAAATCTTGTGTATTGTCTGGTGGTCAGGTGTTCCTACTTGGGGTGGAGCCATAACATCTCACTAGTGCAACCCCTAAGAATGTTTTAAGAAAATGTATGTGAAGCTGGGCAGATCTGATCAGAAGGTTTAGAGTGGTGCTTAGTAAATGTGATTAGAGGACTGTGCACTGGATGTTGAATGGATGGCTGAGCAATTCCAAAGGGTCAGAAGTATTTAAAATAATTTCCAGGGGATCTGGATAAGTGTGATCATGGAACATCCAGGGAGATCTACATGTTATTACAGTACTTGACGTTGGGTAAGTGCAGAGGGAGCTGGGTAAGTGTCGTTGGATAAGTGCAGGGGGAGCTGGGTAGGTGTCGTTGGATAAGTGCAGGGGGAGCTGGGTAGGTGTCGTTGGATAAGTGCAGGGGGAGCTGGATAAGTGTTGTTGGATAAGTGCAGGGGGAGCTGGATAAGTGTTGTTGAATAAGTGCAGGGGGAGCTGGATAAGTGTTGTTGGATAAGTGCAGGGGGAGCTGGATAAGTGTTGTTGGATAAGTGCAGGGGGAGCTGGATAAGTGTTGTTGGATAAGTGCAGGGGGAGCTGGATAAGTGTTGTTGGATAAGTGCAGGGGGAGCTGGATAAGTGTTGTTGGATAAGTGCAGGGGGAGCTGGATAAGTGTTGTTGGATAAGTGCAGGGGGAGATGGATAAGTGTCGTTGGATAATTTCCCGGGGGGCTTGGTAAGTGTGATTGGATAAGTGCAGGCGTTGGATAAGTGAAGGAGGCACTGGATAAGTGAAGGAGAAGCTAGATAAGTGAAGAAGGAGCTAGATAATTGAAGGAGGGGCTAGATAAGTGAAGGAGGGGCTAGATAAGTGAAGGAGGGGCTAGATAAGTGAAGGAGGGGCTAGATAAGTAGATAAGTGAAGGAGGGGCTGGGTAAGTGTCGTTGGATAAGTGGAGGAACTGGATAAGTGAAAGAGGAGCTAGATAAGTGAAGGAGGAGCTAGATAAGTGTCATTGGATAAGTGAAGGAGGAGCTGGATAAGTGAAGGAGGAGCTGGATAAGTGAAGGAGGAGCTGGATAAGTGAAGGTGGAGCTGGATAAGTGAAGGTGGAGCTGGATAAGTGAAGGTGGAGCTGGATAAGTGAAGGTGGAGCTGGATAAGTGAAGGTGGAGCTGGATAAGTGAAGGTGGAGATGGGTAACTGTCGTTGGAAGGGGAAGTTGGGTAACTGTCATTGGATAGGTGAAGGACGAGCTGGGTAGGTGTCGTTGGATAAGTGCAGGGGGAGCTGGATAAGTGTTGTTGGATAAGTGCAGGGGGAGCTGGGTATCTGTCACTGGATAAGTGCAGAGGGAGCTGGGTAATTGTCACTGGATAGGTGAAGGACGAGCTGGGTAGGTGTCGTTGGATAAGTGCAGAGGGAGCTGGGTAACTGTCATTGGATAAGTGCAGGGGGAGCTGGGTAACTGTCACTGGATAGGTGAAGGACGAGCTGGGTAGGTGTCATTGGATAAGTGCAGGGGGAGCAGGATAAGTGTTGTTGGATAAGTGCAGGGGGAGCTGGGTAACTGTCACTGGATAAGTGCAGGGGGAGCTGGGTAACTGTCATTGGATAAGTGCAGGGGGAGCTGGGTAACTGTCATTGGATAAGTGCAGGGGGAGCTGGGTAACTGTCACTGGATAAGTGCAGGGGGAGCTGGGTAACTGTCATTGGATAAGTGCAGGGGGAGCTGGGTAACTGTCATTGGATAAGTGCAGGGGGAGCTGGGTAACTGTCATTGGATAAGTGCAGGGGGAGCTGGGTAACTGTCATTGGATAAGTGCAGGGGGAGCTGGGTAACTGTCATTGGATAAGTGCAGGGGGAGCTGGGTAACTGTCATTGGATAAGTGCAGGGGGAGCTGGGTAACTGTCATTGGATAAATGCAGGGGGAGCTGGGTATCTGTCACTGGATAAGTGCAGGGGGAGCTGGGTATCTGTCACTGGATAAGTGCAGGGGGAGCTGGGTAACGGTCATTGGATAAGTGCAGGGGGAGCTGGGTAACTCATTGGATAGGTGAAGGACGAGCTGGGTAGGTGTCGTTGGATAAGTGTTGTTGGATAAGTGCAGGGGGAGCTGGGTAACTCATTGGATAGGTGAAGGATGAGCTGGGTAGGTGTCGTTGGATAAGTGTTGTTGGATAAGTGCAGGGGGAGCTGGGTAACTGTCACTGGATAAGTGCAGGGGGAACTGGGTAGGTGTAGTTGGATAAGTGCAGGGGGAGCTGGGTAGGTGTAGTTGGATAAGTGCAGGGGGAGCTGGGTAGGTGTAGTTGGATAAGTGCAGGGGGAGCTGGGTAGGTGTAGTTGGATAAGTGCAGGGGGAGCTGGGTAGGTGTAGTTGGATAAGTGCAGGGGGAGCTGGGTAGGTGTAGTTGGATAAGTGCAGGGGGAGCTGGGTAGGTGTAGTTGGATAAGTGCAGGGGGAGCTGGGTAGGTGTAGTTGGTTAACTTGCTGGGATACATATATCAGAAGCATACCTCCCAAGTGTCCCTGATTTGGAGGGACTGCCCCTTGTTCTCATCCGTCCCTCTTTGAGGTGTAACATGCAGATCTGCATCAACAAATGATTAATTTACCTATTCAAGGTGTTTCTATTGTTGTTACACCCTATTTCCCAGCCATCCCTCAATGAGGGGGAATGGCTTAATTTACCCTTGTCCCACTTTCCCACCCTAATAAGTTGGAAGGTATGTAGAAGTGAGCGGCACAACTTAGAAGCCTGTAAATGGACATGACAGGCACACGGCTCGTATGACAGATCAGGCAACTTTGGTGAGGTGACAGCAAGCTGATAGCACAAGGCATGTACTCACAGTAATACGCCACCACCGGGTCCCTCTTGTCATGTTCCTGCGCTGTTCTTAGATGATGCTGGATGGCCTTGAACTGAGGAGGGATAGATGGAAACTGAGCGGCCATCTCTCTCTAATACACAGTCACAATACGCCACAATACGATGGTTGCTAGAACGAAGTGACCAAGGAAAAGGAAAAATCACGTGACCGGGAGGCGCGGTAACCACGTGACCCACGAGTACTCCTGCCGTCTTCCTGTTTCCTGGCGGCGAGTGGGCTTGTAGGTGCAGGTTCGGCCTAGTGGACTGGGGAATAAAGTTCTGGGCACAATAAGCGTGTTGGAAATAAATTAACAGGTGGATAGCGTACACCTCGTATGTTTTATGTTTTTACGTATGTAATATGTTTTGTATATGTGTGATGTGTGTATATATAGTATGTGGCTATGGGAAGTGTGCGCAGAACGTGAGCGACAGGTGTGTGTGTGTTATTAATGTGTCGGCCCGTCCCTTTAGGGGCAACTTTATTCTACAATGATAAAGCAGCAAGCCGTTTTATGTGATGTGCTTCTTCTTTTCATGTAGTGCTGGGAACCATTTCTCCAGGACCACGCAAAAAAGTCTTAAAGTGGACCAAAACCAGCCCTGGGGTCTATAAGACTTCAGGGACGGCTGATTCCCTCTCCCTGGATGCCCATGGCACATGCTTGGGCGGCATCTTGCATTTGGTTTTGGATGTGCGAAGCCACACCCATAGCAACTGAATGGTTGTGCGTGGCCGTGCATAAAGGATGGAAGGGAGAACAGGTAAGTTTCCTGGGCGAATAGTGGGGTTTCACTAAGCAGGGCACCCCAGACCGGGCTGCCCATGGGGAACAGACCAAAACCTGGGATAGTGGAAATGCTGGGTTTTTCTACACTTTTAACAACCACTCTTTTGCTGAACAGGGACTGTGCTCAAGATTCATATAGCTTGGTCATGACACACCCCTCCCAGCTTAGCCACTACCCAGAGGCAAGGAAAGCAGTACTGCTTAGAACACAAAGTATTTACATATAATTTCAGATTTTGAAATGGCTCATGAAACCACCCCAAAATGTCTGTATACTCCCTTTGATCCTCAATCCCATGCAGACTAGGGATGGCCCTGGAGGCTCATGCATACGTCAGTGAGTATAAGGCGAGTACAGTATACATTGAATCCTGGTGGTTAAAAAGTTAGCGGCCGGAATCTCTCAGATTCCAGGCCAGCCACTGCTGGGTTTTGTTCCACTTTAATGCCTTTCACTTCCTTATTTCTGTACTGTTTGTCCTATTGTGTTGGAGTGTGTATTGTTATAGTGAAATGTGTATGATACCTTTTGTGTGGATGCATTAATGTTTGTTGTTTGGAATCTATAGAACTAAAAGACATGTTTTTTTTTTTTAATCAGCCCAAAACCCACACTTTTAACTAGCATCTCCTGAATTGCTGCCCCCATAAAGAGTACCTTTTGACAATGTTCACTGCTTCTACTTCAATCTACTCCCAGGTAATGCCGCCTCTTTCAGCTGTAAAGCTCTGCCTCCTCAGGTCATTGCCGCACCTATGCAATGATTGATCGCCTGTCATCTTACAGAGAGGAACAAAAAAAAAAAAATCAGTGTTCCAGGACAATTCGGTAAAGGAAATATCCATTTCAAGTTCTAGTACCTAAGAAGGGAGTATTGTCAGGGGCTTTGACCAGATGTATTTCACATGTTCAGTGGGTCTTGGTCCACTTTAACGCAAAGTGGGATTGCTTTGGTGGCATGCCTGCCATCACTGTCATCCATGTGTGCGTGCTTTGTGTGTAATATAAGTCTATGGGAGTGGTATCCCATAGCAGTGTGAGTTTGAAAGTGTTACTGCATTGAACTTGAGGGATGCAGTTGAATTTGGACAGGATGCCAAGCTTGTATTTAAAGGAATGGCTTAACGGTGCCCTTGATAAATTGTCCATTTGTGGGTTGTCGTGTTGGGCAGGTTGGGACTAGGTCTTAAAGTGGACCAAAACCCAGGATTTTGACTATCCTGGGTTCTGGTCCACTCCCCCGGGCACCCCGCGGGGAGGGAATGGATCCAGCTGGGTTTTGGTCCACTTTAAGCTGAAATTCTACAAAAGGTAGAAATGCTCCATTGCTTGTGTCTGTTGTACAGTTTTCTCCTCTAAGCAGCTGCAGGGTTTAAAGCGGACCTTCACCCTGAATAAGAGCATATCTTATTTGTTTCCCACACCCTTTAGATACAGATTGCTCACATTAAAAATCATCCCACCTGCATCTACTGCATGTTATGAGCCTTTAAACATCCAAGATGGCGGCTCATGGAGCATCAGGCAGCCTGCAAACAGGAAGGGCCTTTTGACTGTGCTGCTCTGCATTCTGGGATTGCTGACCTTTTCCTGACCCCAGCTCTGCTCTGTCTGAGCAAAGCACAGCTATAACCCGCCCCACTCTCCTCTCCTCAGTAAGTGTGATGCTTCTGAGTCAGAATGGCGGCGCCCGTATCCTAGAGTCCTGAACAGTTGCAGCCCAGTGGGGGAAAGAATAATAGGTGACTAAAAACTTAAAATATATTAATTTTTGATGCTGGGGATTAGTTTTATAAGGGTTTGGGCTTTTCATTAAATCATGGTGAAGGTCCGGTTTAAGTCAACCAAACCATGCTAATTTTTCACATGCGCCAAAGAGAAAACAGCAGCAATAGAATCGCCACATATTTTTCTTCGCGTTTTATGAAAATATGTACGACTTATACAGCAAAAACAAATTGAGAAAAAATTAGTGAAACCCTAAATGGCTCCAAACATAACAACAACCTAAAACATCCTATTTTTGGGTCTAGTGGCCACAGACAGTATGACAGATAACCGCCAACCAATGAAATCACCAGGTGCAGGGCACTGCGATGAACTCGTGCCCCATCCTATGTCACCCTGTACCTGGGATTGTGGGAGAGAAGCATTTGGGATGACAAGAACCTCTCACTGTACCTTTGCCATATCCTCACCTGGCACAGGTACATAGATGAAATACTGATCTTCTGCGCAGGCCCAAAGAACTTCTTGAATTTGTACACATAACAACTAAAATAATATCCTACTCACACTGGAATATTACCTGCATGACATTTCCTTCATAGACCTCAAAATAGGCCAGACAACATATATACAAAATTCCAAAGAGATAGCCACCAATAACGTCCTTTGAGCCACCAGAGGACACCCTAAACCTCTTAAAGTGCACAGGTAATACCCAGGGGCCAGATGCGGCCCTCCAAGCCTTGTTATGTGGCCCTCGGACAGCTGGTAGATGGCGGCGCCAATATTTCCAAGGCTGCTGACACTGGAAGCAAATCTTTCTGTGTGTGTGGAACTGCTAAGTAATGCGCCAGCATACTGCACTACTTCACTTTAGCGCAATACTGGCACTTATCCTGGCCCCATTCCTGGTTCCTTTAAAAACATCTGGTGCATGTCTTTTTAATATTCTTGGGGAGAAGCAGTGTCTGCAGCTGTTCTGCATCTCAACCAGCAACTAGCTCTCACTACACAATGGGGGTCCACCTATCCCACTCAACGTGTTACAGCTGCTTTAGGGGTTATTGCGAGCTATTGTTATTTGGAGTGGGAAAAAGTATTCTATAACCATACATTTGAATGGTCATGTTTGCTTTCTGTTTTGCATTATTTTTTCACAGCCCTTAGAAGGCGAACCAAATGCTGATGTGGCGGAAAAGGGGGGTGAAAGTGGGCAATCTGATCTTGATTTTTTTCATGACTCATCTCTCCATGATTTTCCTAATCCCTGTGGAACACAGGGCAGAAAAATCACTTGCGATGATGGGGGTGGGACTAAATGTTATACTTTTGCCTATTTCCCGTCCTGTGATCCACAGTGAGTCTGTCATAGGGTCCAATCCCTGAGACAGTTGCACAAGAGAACGGAGGTTCACTCAGCAGCTCGGAGTGCACATGCGCCAGGACGAGCACAGAGAATGTCTGCACAAGTAACTGTGGGTGCACCCGTACATTTGCAGAAGCGTTTACGCTTACACCAAAACCCATGACTGCCATTGCTCTCTCTGTGCCACCCTCCAGGTCTAGAACACATCCCAGCCAATTTGACGGGAAACCACCAACCAGCATCTAGGGACTGTCCTGTATGTGCCTCAACCAAGTCTTGTGAGAGGCTTTCTCCCTGGACTTCAGTGGTGCACCTGGGGGTTGCATGCCGCCATGTTGGATATGGCATAATATGCAATCTATTGTTATAAATCCGTTTATGGTGCAATTGTATTTATAACTGCAGTGGAAATATATTTAAAGATACATTGCAACACTGGCCTGATTTAGGTTACACTATATGCACTTTTTAGATTAAGCTGTATTTTAGAAGGAAGGGGAGGATTAGCCTCTTCCTAAATATAGCATCTCCCTTGGGCTCCAAAACTGAAAAGCAGAGTATATTTAAAATATGACATCGCTTACTATTAAAATCAACTCCTTTCAATGTAACTGCCGAGACTAGAAATAATGAAGGATCTTCTTATTAAGGGATCCCTAGGAGGGGAAAGTTAACATTGACTTCAGATTACACCCATAACAGTAGGCAAATAGATTTTCTTAAGGGTTTTCTGGATGCATTATCGACCTTTCAGGAGGCAGAGGTGGTTATTGGGGGAGACCTTACCTTAGATCCATACATACATCAAGAGGGAAATCTATTACCAAATGGCTGGCATGGGCATGCTCCCTGTTAGAGGGAGGCGGAAGATTCGGTCATCAGAGCCGCTGCTCTTAGACGCGCCGTTGGACCGGGATAAGGTGAGCTGGGTTTGGGAAATCTGGGGGGTTTCACATAGCGGGGCACCCCCGATTGGGGTGCCCCCGGGGAAAGGACCAAAACCCAGAATAGTAAAAATCCTAAAAGAGCTTTAAATAACTCTCAACTGGTTGATGCATGGCGAGTTTCTCATTTGACGTCTCATTTTATTCTGCCCTGCACGATTTATGTTCCAGAATCGTCTTTCTATCTATTACATTGATATTTATAATATCACATTCTTAGTTACCCATGGTGCACATCTCCATAACTGATCATGTCCCTAGCTCAGTCAGACAATGCCCATAAAGAATGGACCTGGAGGCTGAATGAACCAATGTTGAAAGATGAAGTTTTTGACCCCTCAAGATGACACTTCTGCTATTACTATATATTGGTATTCACACAAGGCAGCCATCAAGGGAGTTTTACTCCGACAAGCGTTAAGACTAAAAGTGGACCAAAACCCAGGATTCTGACTATCCTGGAATTTGGTTCTTGGCCCCTGGTGCCGCGCTGTATGAAACCCCCCAAGTCGCCTGAACAAACTCACCTCTTCCCGGTCCTACGACACATGCAAGGCGGCTCGTCCAATCGGTGTGCTCGGATCCGCTCGAGTCCCTTCATCCAGGAGCTTGTCTAATATGAGCACGCTTATGGCGGCATCCCCCGCTACCCTCTAACAGGGAGCATACCGTCCGCTTTAAAAAAGACAGCGCCATTCCAAGTTGCTGGCAGTGATTACAAGTCTATAACTGGTGCACAGGCTCTCACATGCTAAAAACACTTTGACTGATTTGACAAAGGTTAGGGAAATACACAAATCAAGAATTGAGAACGGCTGTACAATGAGTGGGGAAGCCATTCTTGCCCTTATGAAGCAGCAGTCACTAAGTTATTCTTAGTATACAGTACTTCCTGCTCCAGATATAGTACTTACACTTGGGTTATCCTCCGCCAGATGGCGCTGCACTGCAGAGACATGCAAAAACAGGCTCTCCCACAAATTCCCAGATTTCTCTGCAGTGCTGACTGCGAAGACATAAAGTATCACTCTCTCGTAGGTGAGCGGGGCTATTAAAGCCTGCGGCCCTGTTGGACTATTCCCACCCGTCCTCGTTGTGTTGTGCCTCCCAGCCTGGGCTGCGCTGGTCGGGTGAAGGTAGGGAGCACCACGCGTGCTTATGAAGTGCTGCTCCTCCGCAGTCCCCCACCAAAGGGTAGGCGTGTAGGCTGATGGTGAGCCTCTATGGGATGCCCCTCCCGCATTACTGCCCCGTGTAGCGGTGGGTCCTGTACCAAGGACCGCCATCCTCCCTCGTTCCCCCCGAAGTCGGGGGGAAAGAAAGGGGGGGGGGTGCCTGTGTGGTCTGTATTGGATCCTTGCACGTATATGGCCTTTGTCTGTCTTTGGACCTTTATAGATATGGTGTCAGCCGCCGAGCCCTTTCTATGTATGGTCTGTATTGGACCCTTGCACTTATATGGCCTTGTCTGTCTTTGGACTTTTATAGATAAGGTGTCAGCCGACGCGCCCTTTCTATGTATTTTACTTGCGGACTGCCGCCGCCGCACGCGCTTCTTCCTTAGTTGAAGGCTCCGCGCCAGGCGGCGGCGTTACCTCAGACACCTACATGTCCTCATTGGCTGTTGTCGGACTTCGCGCTCTTCGGGAGGGCGGGGTCTGGTTTGGCGCGCTCCGCGTCATGGACCGCTGGCCCGCCCTTCGAGGTACACGGCGCTATTTTGCCTGTTCGCGCGTGACGCGTGGGACGCTCCTGATTACCGTGGTACTGTAAGTGCCCTCGCGGGCGGCTTATTCTCATTATAATTTTTCCTGGTTCTGACACCATTTTCTTCCCTTTGTGTCTTTCAGACCAGTGAACACCATTGGCTTCTCGCCTTCTCCCGACCCGGTGTAAAATTATAGCGGGCCTTGTAAAATTCTCCCACTTCCCTAGCGGGTCTTTGGGGCATCCAGGGTTGCTTATAGTGTAAATCCCTACTGGCATATTGTGCCTTGAATAATCACCATATGGAGGCATCTCAAAATTATGTGACCGGGGTCCCTCTGGGACAGGACCGGCTGTGTTTAGCATGTGGACAACCCCATGCTGATGCTGACAGGGCACTGGTCTGCGGACCCTGTGCCGAGCAAGCACTGGCTCTGCAATCAAGCCTGCCAGTGGCTGCACCTCGCTTCATTTCACCTATTTCCCCTTGCTTAAATCTCACTCCTGCTGAGTCGCATATAAAAGGGGAGTTGCAGCCTGTTGCATCTTCCAGACTGCCCACGGCTGAACAGTTCATTGCAAGGTTGTCAGAGCGCAAGGGCCCTGGTAAGAAGCGGCAGAAGACGTCTCCTGTTTCTGTTTTTCCTATGGGAACTGAGGAGTTTTCTACTCCATTTCTCTACTCGTTTCCATACAGCAACAGCACGTTTGGAATTCCTAGAACAGGCTCACTTCCATGCTCTTGTTCTCAAGGAATGGGTATGCCCCAGTAAACTTTCAGGGGTCCCAGGGGATTGGGATAGGAAATAGCCCTTTCCCCCTGAGGTGGTTAATTGCTGGTCATCTCCCCCCGTGGTGGATGCCCCGATCATTGGGGTTCCTAACCCCCCCTTTATTACAGCCCCTGCTCATAATACCCTTCGGGATGCTGAGGACCGGCGCATTGAGCTGCTGGCCTCCCATGCCTTTTCTTGTGCAGGGACGGCGTTGCGCCCGGTCTGTGCCGCGGCTATTACTGCAGTGGCCACTAGAACCCTAGTCAGAAAGATGCTTGATCATCACTCTGATAATCTCCCCTGGGAGGTGTTTAATACACTCTCCAACTGTGATGTGTTTGTAAGATTCATCCTATTAGCGTTGGACGACACCATTAGAATGTGTGCAAGAACTTCTGCCCTTGCGGTGGCTATACGTCGCTTGATTTGGCTGTGACAGTGGGGTGCTGACGATGCTACTAAATAGACTCTTACTGGGCTTCCCTTTAGAGGGCAACGCTTGTTTGGGGCCCGTCTAGACCTGTTTGGAAAAAAGGGTAAGTCACCCCAACGCAGGCGGCCGTCTAGGCCCCCTCGGGGCAGGGGCACCCCTATTTCCCCCTTCCTTAGTGTGGGGGCTTGCGCAGACTCCGGCCCCGGGAGCAGCAGACAACGCTCTGGCCCCTCCGGCGGGGCTAAGCCTAAATCTTCCACCAATCCCCCTCAAGCTTTTTAGGTCGCCCTCACCCGTCTGGGTGAGGGGATGGCTGCGGCACTTTGCTCTTGTCAGGAGGCTTTACGCCTCATACTGGTGGATTCAGGAGGTTGTGTCCTCCAGATACAAGATAGAGTTTGCTGCGTGGCCTTCCCCAGTTTTATCAGGTCCCAGGTACTCCTGGTCCCTGCCGCTGTTCAGTTGTTGGCACAGGCCATGCTAGGCCTGCGAGGTCTGAGGGTCTCTTGCAGATTGCCCGTAACAGGCAGAGGCAGGGGCTGCTACACCAACCTTTCCACAGTCCCCCAAAAGGATGGGTCGGGCTGGCCCATTCTGGATTCACAGCAATTCTCTAATTACAGGCAGTTTTCTGCATGGAAACTCTGAGATGGGCCATCAGCGCCTTGCGCCCAGGGGGCTTCTTGCCGTCTGGGGAGCTCTAAAATGCTTATGTTTACATCCCTGTGCCTTCAGGACGCCGAGGCTCTTCAGGTTCATGTTGGAAGTCCAACACTGCTAATTGTGGCCTTATCTGGCCTCTCTTCAGCTCCCAGAGTGCTCACTCAGGTGCTGACGGCGGTGATGTCTCTGATGAGACCAAGGGGCGTCCGCGTGATGACCTACCTGGACGTCCTTTCTCACTTCCCAGTTTCTATGTCAGGCTAAGTTAGGATACCCGGCTGGTGGTGTCCATTGGGAGTCATTTGGATGGGTGATCAATCACTCCAAGTCCTCATTGTCCCCTTAATTGGTCACTCTATTACTAGGAATGAATCTGGATTAGGTTCAAACCAGAATCTCCCCTTCTCAGCAATAAAGTGGGCAATCTGGTCACATGGGCTCAGTCCCTCATTGCTGTCCCGGTCCCCTCACCAGGCAGGGATGCAGCTGGTGGGCCCGTTGGTGGCTTGCTCGGAAGAGGTCCCTTATGCTCAGTTCCCTTGGGCCCTTCTGCGACTTCTATTGTTAATACAGGACAGGGATCCGGCATCCCTGGAGCAGGGTCTGTGGACCTTCCCACCTGGTAAGAAGGTTTCTCTTGGAGTGGATGAACTCAAGGAACCTGTCTGGGGGCAGTTCCTTCTTGCCCTTCCTGGAAACGGTCACCATGGCTGCCAACCTATCAGGTTGAAGGGGGAGGGTTTCTGCTGAAACTCCCTGCGATTCTGGGGGTGGTGGGGCCCTTAGAAGGTCCTTGCGCCTATTGATGTTCGAAACAGTGAGCGTTTTCAGTTGGTTCTATCTCGCTTGACTACTTCCCTTCTGGGCCTGCCAGTTTGGGGGCACTCGGTCTGTCTGACGACAGTGTCCTACATTAATCATTGAAAGGGGCCTGGAGCTGGTGGACCCTCCAGGAAGTGTCTATGTTCCTAATCTGGGTGGAGACAATGTTCCCTGCATATCAGTGATATTCGCTCCGGTGGAGCCCCTCTGCGAGAGGATGTGCTAATCCCTGTGTCACTATGGGGTCCAACCAGTTGTGGATCTGTTTGTGTTCCGTCACTATCACAGGCTCTCTGCCTTTGTTTCCCCATCCCAGGATCCTCTGGCAGTGGTCCGGATGCCTTAGTAACGTCATGACTGGACGTTCGGTTCTGTATGTCTTTTCTCCATTCCCCCTGCTAGGCAGGGTTCTGCGCAAGATTGCTCTGGTAAGGGGACCAGTGATTCTGGTTGCCCCCAGGTGCTCTAGTAGAGTGTGGTTTGCAGACATGGTACCGAGGACAGTAGTTTCTGTACCCTTTGCCAGGAGTGCCAGCTCTGCTCACTCAGGGCCTCCTTTACGTCACTCCAATCTACAGTCTCTGGCCTAGTCGGCCTGACTGCTGAAACATCCATATTGATGGAGACAGGCTTATCTGTCTCTGTGATTGAGACTATGGGATGGCAATAGCATGCTTCTTCCTCTTCTTCTTCTATCTGTTATAGGGTATGGCATACCCATATTGATTGGTGTGAGTCTAGGTCTCTTCCCTGTTGGGCGTTCTCGGTTCCCAGGGTTCTAGAGTTATTTTCAGCATGATTTGGAGTTGGTTCTCCAACTCAGTACTCTGATGGGTCAGGTTCTGCCCTGTCCACCTTGCCTTAGTAGTCTCTGGTTCAGTCTTCCTTGGTTAAGACTTCTTTCAGGGGGTACTCATGTGCGTCCCCCATGTAATCCTATGGTCCCTGCTGGGATTTGAAATTAAATTTCATTCTGTCTGCTTGCAGGGTTTTGTCCCTTTGGTCCTATTCAGGATGCTGTCTGGCTGTTCTTACCCTCAAGGTTGTCCTTCTGGTGACTGTTACCTTGGTCAGGCGTGTGTTAGTGGGCGGCTCTGTCTACCTAGCCCCTATTTTTTGAGATACACCAGGATAAGGTGGAGTTCCGCCTGAAGCCAGACTCTCCACATTCGAGATATTGTTCTTCCTGCTGTGCCCTTTTTCCTAGCAACGCTGAGGAAAGGGTTCTGCATTCCTTGAACAGGTGTTGGAAGTTTTTTCCTTGGTAGTCATTGTGTCCTTTAGGAGAACTGATGTTCCTTTGGGCCTATGGTCATTACATCCTGAATGTGCCCGGTCTCGTCTGCTCTCGGGAAGTTGGGCGGCTTTGGCCCTGGTTATTACTTTAATGGATGTTCCTTCTGGTACTTGGAAGGGTCTTTTGGCTTCTGCCAAGTCTACTGTTAGCGATTGGATTCGTCAGGCTGTTACTCAGGCCTATTCCAACAAGGGGAAGAATCTTCCTTTTCGCTTTGATTCTTTTTCTACTCTTGCTTTTATGCCTCTTGGGCTTTTCAGCACCAGGCTTCTGTTGAACTGGTTGGCTAGGCCACTATTGGCCTTCTGCTCATACCTTTGCAAAGTTTTACAAGGTTGATGTTAGGGCCTCAGCTCATGCTGTCTTGGCCGTATGGTTATGCAGGTGACAGTGGTTTTAAACTGTCTGCTGTTGTAGTTTTTGTTGGGGATCCCACCCTACTTTATGGACACTGCTATTGGATGTCCCAAGTGTAAGTACTATATCTGGAGCAGGACGTACTGTATACTAAGAATAATACAATTCTGTGAAATACTCACCTGTAGAATTGATATTATTTGTATACAGTACTTCCTGCTCCACCCAACCCTGTTTTTTTGCATTATTCTGGATCCCCTGTATGGTGATTGTTACCATTGTTATAGTTACCAGTTTTGGTGGTTAATTCTCCCGGCTCCTTGTTCACTGCTTTTCAATGCTGGGGATTTGTGGGAGGTCCCCGGGTATTTGAGGGCCGGGAGGAGCCTGTTTTTGCATGTCTCTGCAGTGCAGCGCCATCTGGCGGAGGATAACCCAAGTGTAAGTACTATATCTGGAGCAGGACGTACTGTATACAAATAATATCAATTCTACAGGTGAGTATTTCACAGAATTGTATTTTATTGAATCAATTGTTGATAGCAACCAAAAGAAACATTTTCACGCCAAAGACATTGCTCGTGTTATTCTTAGTATACTTAATTACTCCATGCAGGGATCCCACAAATCCCCAAAAGAACCAGCCCCACAAAATCAGTGGCACCACTATTTGTATCAAAAAGAATATATGCAATTTTTATTAACACATCTATTTACACTACACAATTAAGACACATTAAAAGCCATTAAAAAACATATAACAATATAACATGCTTAGCTTAATTTAAGTATGGTAGTATGGATTAGCAAATAGATTGTTGATAAGTATTTTTGCATTTACGTCATTGTTTAATGTTTGTATGTCATATACGTTGTTGTCTTTTGGCTCAGGGATGGTGGAGATACTCACCCATCCTCGCTCTCTTGTCACTGTCGGTCGCCTACCCTATGCGCGCGTGCGCCCGGCTTGTGCTCGAGCGGCGCGTGCGCTTTACATCTCTTCTGACACGCAGTGCGCCTCACTGACATCTTCCGGTTTTTAGGCGTCAGGTGGCCTCTATAGCGATCACGTGTGGGGACCGCTGACGCACTTCCGGCCGGAGTGCGGACGGCGGTTCCCCACCATGGCGGCGGCCAGCGATGCGTGGGAGCGGAGTATTTAAGGGTACTACTCCGCCAGATGGCGCTGGACTGCAGAGACATTGAAAATAGGTTCCTCCCGGCCGCTCAAATACCCAGGGACCTCCCACAATCCCCAGATCTTCTCTGCAGTCTGGACTGCGAAGGACAAGAAGATGGCTCTCTCTACTCGCAGGTGAACGGGGCTATTAGCCTGCGGCCCTGTAGGACTATTCCCACCCGTTCCATCAGTAATTGCCTCCCAGCCTTGGCTGCGCTGGTCAGGTGATGGTAGGCAGCACCGCTGTTAGGTGCTTAGGAGCGCTGCTCCACTGCAATCCCCCACCAAAGGGTAGGCAGTGCAGGCATATGTTGAGCCTCTATGGGATGCCCCTCCCGCACTATTGCCCCTGTCTATCGGTGGGCCCTATGTTAAGTGGCCGCTGTCCTCCCTCACTCTCCTTGTAGCCTTCGGGAGAGGGAGGGGGTGTGTGTGTATATGTATATACGTGTACTGGCTTTTATGCTTCACTACATTATGTTTGGTGTCAGCCACTGCGCTGACTTGTTTTACATTTATTGTGCTTGAAATTGCCGCTGCATGCGTTTTTTTCCTGTGTTCCGCGCTTGGCGGCGTTACCTCAGGCGCCGGTGCGCCGTCATTGGCTGCTTGTCACGTGTTGGCTTCGCGCTCTTCAGGGGGGCGAGGCCTGTCTTTGGTGCGTTCCGCGTCATTGCTCATCCGGGCCCGCCCCTCGAGGTATACCGACACCATTTTTTTTGCATGGTTCCGGCTGCTGCGTGACTGGCTTCTACCTACCGCGGTCCATGAGTGCCCTCGCAGGCGGCTTTATTACTGCTGTTAATTATTGTATACTTACGGCTCCCCTTTGATTATGTCTTTCATACGGGCGAACCCCTTTGGCTTCTCCCGGCCCTACTCCCTCCATTTAGTTGGTTAACTTGTGAGGCCTAGTGTTGATTACTCCCACTTCCCTAGCGGGTTATTGGGGCATCCCGGGTTGCTGTATAGCTTTAATCCCTATCGGCCTATTGTGCCGCTATAATCACCATATGGAGGAGTCTCAGGATAATGTGACCAAGGTCCCTTTAAGAGAAAATGGCAAGGGCTTCTATTCCAACCTCTTCACAGTGCCCAAAAAAGATGGGTCAGTCAGGCCCATCCTGGACTTGAAGATCCTCAACAAATTTGTCAGGTGCAGGCCGTTTCGCATGGAAACTCTTCGCTCTGCCATCAGTTCCCTGCGCCCAGGGGATTTCATGACGTCTGTGGACGTCAAAGATGCTTACCTTCATATTCCTGTATTTCCAGGTCATCAAAGGTTCCTCAGGTTCGCTCTGGAGGATCAACACTACCAATTTGTGGCATTGCCCTTTGGTCTCACTCAGCTCCCAGGGTGTTCACCAAGGTGCTGGCAGGAGTGATGTCTCTGCTCAGGTTTCAGGGCATCCGCGTGCTGCCCTATCTGGACAACATTCTCACCACTTCCCAGTCTCTACATCAGGCAGAGTTGGATACTCAGCTGGTGGTGTCCACCCTGGAGTCATTTGGCTGGGTAATCAACCACCCCAAAGGATTTTTCTTCCTCAGCGGAAGGTGGACAGTCTGATTGCGCAGGTCCAGTTCCTGCTATCTTGTCATCATCCATCCATCAGGCAGGGAATGCAGCTGGTGGGCCTGATGGTGGCGTCCTTCGAGGCGGTCCCTTATGCTCAGTTCTACTTGAGGCCTCTGCAACTCCACCTCTTGTCAGTGTGGGACAAGGACCCGCGTCCCTGGACCGGGTCTTTGCGCTTTCCACCCTGGCCAGGCGGTCCCTCTTGTGGTGGCTGGACTCCAGGAACCTGTTGGGGGGCAGATCCTTTCTGACTCCCTCCTGGGAGACGGTCACCACGGATGCCAGTCTGTCAGGTTGGGGGGGTTTCTGGAAGTCCCGGGGTTTCTGGAAGTCCCTGCAGTTCCATGGGAGGTGGGGCCCTCAGGAGGCCCACACACCTATCAACGTCTTGGAGCTGCGGGCGATCAGGTTAGTTCTGGCTCAGTTGACTCTTCACCTTCAGGGCCTACCTGTTCAGGTGCGCTCGGACAACCAGACGGCAGTTGCCTACATCAATCATCAGGGAGGGACCCAGAGCAAGAGGGCCCTCCAGGAAGTGTCTCTGATCCTGACCTGGGCGGAGGCCAATGTTCCCTGCATATCAGCGGTGTACATTCCGGGGGGTGGAAAATCTGCTGGCAGACTCTCTGAGCAGGGGGACCTCTCGCCAGGGAGAATGGTCCCTCTGCAACAGGGTGTTCCAATCTCTGTGTCACCGTTGGGGCCATCCAGATGTGGATCTGTTTGCATCCCGTCACAATCACAAGCTCCCGGCCTTTGTCTCTCTGTCCCAGGATCCTCTGGCCTTGACCACGGATGCTCTAGCAATGTCATGGCAGGACTTTCAGTTCCTGTATGTCTTTCCTCCATTCCCCCTGCTGGGCAGGGTTCTGTACAAGATTGCTCTGGAGGGGGTGCCAGCAATTCTGGTGGCCCCCAGGTGGCCAGGAAGAGTGTGGTTTGCAGACATGGTGCAGCT
Organism: Gastrophryne carolinensis; assembly: GCA_027917425.1. NCBI lineage: Eukaryota > Metazoa > Chordata > Amphibia > Anura > Microhylidae > Gastrophryne > Gastrophryne carolinensis. The sequence continues at coordinate 348,638,329 of CM051237.1, read as the reverse complement.
GGCAGTAGATCAGTACGTTCTGCCCAGGGTGCCAGACCTGCTCACTCAGGGTCCCTTACGCCATCCCAATTTACAAACTCTGGCTTTGACGGCCTGGCTGCTGAAACCTCCATCTTGATGGAGAGGGGGCTGTCTACCTCAGTTGTTGATACCATGATAAAGGCTAGGAAGAAGTCTTCTTCCATTTATTACAGGGTTTGGCGTGCCTACATTGACTGGTGTCAAGTCTAGGTCTCTTCCCTGTTGTGTGTTCTCTATTCCCAGGATTCTGGAGTTCCTGCAGCATGGGTTGGAAATGGGGCTCCAACTCAGTACTCTGAAGGGTCAGGTTTCTGCCCTGGCTGTTTTCTTCCAGAAGTCCTTTGCTCAGCAATCTCTGATCAGGCCTTTTTTCCAGGGGGTTACTCATGTGCGTCCCCCACGTAAGCCTATGGTGCCTGTTTGGGATTTGAACTTGGTTTTGTCAGCCTTGCAGGGTGCTCCCTTTGAACCTGTGCAGGATGCTGCCCTGGCCATTCTTACTCTCAAAGTTGTCTTTTTGGTGGCTATCACCTCTGTTAGGCGTGTGTCTGAGTTGGCGGCGCTTTCCATTCAGCCCCCCTACTATGAGAGACACCAGGACAAGGTGGTGTTCCGCTTCAAGACAGATTTTCTGCCTAAGGTAGTGTCTGCCTTTCATTTGAATCAGGACATTGTTCTTCCTTCTTTGTGCCCTAATCCTAGTAATGCTAAGGAGAGGGTTATGCATTCTTTGGATGTGGTTAGGTGTCTGAAGTACTATCTGGTGGCTACTGCACCTTTCAGAAAAACTGATGCTCTTTTTGTGGTCCCTTCTGGTCCTAGGAAGGGTTTGGCTCCTGCCAAGTCAGGCCTACTCTGCTAAGGGCAAGAATCCTCCCTTCCGCCTTACTGCTCATTCTACTCGTGCTATTGGTGCCTCTTAGGCTTTTCAGCACCTGGCTTCTGCTGAACAAGTTTGCAAGACTTGGTCTTCTTTTCATACCTTTTCAAAGTTTTACAAGGTTGATGTTGGGGCCTCAGCTGATGCTGCTTTTGTCTGCAAGGTTCTGCAGGCGGCAGTGGTTTAAATTGTCTGCTGTTACCTTTGGGGATCCCACCCTACTTTATCGACACTGCTATTGGATGTCCCGAATGTAAGTATTCTATCTGGAGCAGGACGTACTGTATACTAAGAATTATACAATTCTGTGATTACTCACCTGTAGAATTGGTATTATGAGTATACAGTACGACCTGCTCCACCCTTGGTTTTTGCATTATCTTGGATCCCCTGTATGGTGATTGTTATCATTGTTATAGTTACCAGTTTGTTGTTTTAATTCTCCCGGCTTCTCGTTAACTGCTTTTCAATGCTGGGGATTGTGGGAGGTCCCTGGGCATTTGAGGGGCTGGGAGGAGCCTATTTTCGATGTCTCTGCAGTCCAGCGCCATCTGGTGGCGTAGTACCCGAATGTAAATATTCTATCTGGAGCAGGAGGTACTGTATACTCATAATACCAATTCTACAGGTGAGTAATCACAGAATTGTATTTTTCGAGACTTCTATCAGAAATTGTATAATATCCAAAATGCTGAAAATGTAGATGCTAGCATATTGGTAGACAAGAAGAGAAAATATATTGCGAACTCAGGACCTCAGACTTTAAGCACAGACCCTTCAGAGAGTCTTTTAATGTTCTTACTGACAACATCCGGGCTCCTATGCTTCCGCGAGAAGCTTATGAAGCTCACATTACTATTCCACATGAGCCTGGAAAGATCCGCTGGCATGTAGAAGTTATAGGTCGGTCCCCCTTCTAAATCTAGATTTAAAGTTGTTTGCCAAGATTGTATCTGACAGAATAGCCGCTATGCTCCTATCCATCATTGATAGTGACCAGTCAGACATTATTCTGCAGAGAGAAGCAAGAGATGCCTCTTTTGCTATTATTGAATGACGATGAGAAGGCATTTGGTAGAGTAAACTGGGATTCTTGAGAACCTTCGAACATATCAGGCTTGCTCCACGTGCCATTGCTTATATAATGAGCTTGTACTCCTCCCTTCAGCCAGGATAAACGTAAATGGCTCCTTATCAGATCAATTTCAAATCCGTAATGGCACCAGGCAGGGCTGCCCCCTGTCACCTCACAGTGAAACCTTTTCTCCAGATAGATCAGGACATTGCCGGAAACCCCCACACACACACACACACACACACCATGCTAATGACCTACTATTTTACATCACAGTCCCAGTCCTAATAAAGGAGTTTGAAATATTTGGCCGCTTATTGGATTTTAAGATCAATTTCGATAAGTCATAAGCATTGGCGGTCTCCTTAATGTCTCAGATCCTCTCTGAATGGAAAGCTAATTTACCGTTTAAGTGGGCAAATCCGGCAATCACTTCTGAGCACTAAGCTCCCAGCGGATATAAGGCAGTACTTCCAGTTAAACTTTGTCTCTATTCTTAACAAAACAAAGAAGGATCTGGACAGTTGGGATCTCCCTACATTCACTTTGCTAAGAAGCTACAAGTATGAATGGGGGTCCCCACACACCCCCAAGAACTATACCAAGAGGGTACAAAAAGCGGCACTACCCACCACAATACAGATAAAAAGTATTTGTTTATTAAGAAAATCTAATGGCTACAAAACACCAAATACAATACATAAAAACTTACATCACATATACACAATAGACACCAGGGGGCGCCAGAAGTCCATCATAACCATTCAAAGTAATATAAATAAATAACTATCCTATGATCACAGCTGGTAAGTGCAATAACCATCATAACCCTCACATATAAGGTAGCAATCCTAAATCAATATACTAGAACAATTCATATAAAAATAGTACATGTGCAAGGAATATATAGCATGTGCAAGATAATACATTCAAGATTCTATGTGCAAAGTATACAGTTGATAAAGTGCCTGTGCCAAAAAACAGTTAAACCAGTATCAGAAGAGAAAAAGGACCAGCGGGTTTGGTAAAAAGCTATTACAACATGAACTTAGATGGATTCACCTCCTGGACACGCAGTACCCCGGTGGCCTTAACGAGGACGTGTCCTTTACACCTTTTTTGGGTGGTACATAGGATGTTGGGTCTAGGCACTCACTAGGTTTTTCATGTGTTTGTGTTTTGCACTTTGGTTTGTGTTTCAGTGGGTCATACACATTTGGTTTCACCGTTTATTGTACCATTCTATGGGGAAGATTGGGCCCTATCTTTTGGTACATCCTAATTTGTTTTATATAAAGATATTTTTTCACATTATGATTTTCTTTTTGTAACTTTTACACATATATTTCTTCTATGTTTTCCTCCCTTGGATATAGATGGATATTGGAACATACACTTCCGTCTGTCCCTGAGGGTGGATAAAGTCACATTCTGTGTGTTAGTGTGCGCCGGGGCCGTCGTGGTGGATGTGCACCTTATCTGCAGTTCAGTGATTCCCTCTTCAATATTATCTGCTTGCGAAGAAAGATCAACTGTTTGATTCTGAGGCTCTCGTCCCTATTATGCAATCTGTCCACTGATCATCTCTTGCTGACAACAGTGCTGCTTTGCTCTATGGTCATTAAACAAGAAGAAAAAAGTTTTCAAAATATTCCCCTGTATCTGGCCTTTTAATTGATTTGTAGTATTTATATCTGCTTATAGTTGCATGGACAATCTGTGCAACTATATGTGCTCCTGTCATTTTGGGCCCCTCTCAGACTGACATGTTGCGGTCCTATTCAGCTTACCTATATCCAGGGGCTATATGATTCTGCCCTTACCTTAGTATAATGCTTTACTAGTACCAACTATTGTTGTTGAACATGATAATATATTAATCTTAATCGATTTACAGTGTTTTAACATGATTATGTATACATATTGTATAGGATATGGCGTCTTTCTTTTGTTATATTTGTATTTTTTCATTTTTTGATCCATAGTGGGTTCCGTGCTTCTCTTTTTATTCACCTCTCCTGTTCCTTCATTGTGCGCTTGCGCACCTGCCTCGCTCCGTCGTGTGCGCGCAACTTGGTGGCGCGGGCCCGCAGACGCACAGCTAGCCCCCTTCTTTTCCCCCCTCCCACTTACTTTGGGTGCGCACGCAGCCACAGCTTCGTTGTACCACTGGCGGCGGGGGCGTGGCATTTAACATTTGCTCTCAGTCTTCTACATATATTCTTTTCACCTTTTAATGATAGAATATGTCACAACACGGTGGTGAGCCTGCGGGCACAACTATTCTTTCAAAAATTGGACCTTTATGGCTATTATTCTGTACATGTTATGTTGCTGTGTGACGCACTTCCGGCCGGGTGCGTCGCACGGCAACGCTGGAACGCAGTTGCTGTTTTGGCGCACTTCTGGCCGGACTGGGTCACGCGGCTACTCTGTTCAACTGGCCACTGTCCTGTTTGATGGAGCCTTGTTCATATCTATTATTATTCACATGTGTAGGCGTTTTGGCGCGCTTTGTTGGGGGAGGGGAAAGACTTTTAATAGGTTTGGAACAGCTATTGGGGGATTCTCCTTTGTTCTGATGGGGTGTGGATATATAGGGAGGGTTTACATGGCCCCTGTTGTATAGTCGCCCTAAGGAAGCAGCGGGCAGGCGCTGCGACACGCGTTGGCGGGCATCTCCACGGGGGGAGGTCCAGCTGGTCTGTATGTATTTGTATTTGTTATATTTCTCTTTTTACCAATCCCGGCTGGTCCTTTTACGCTTCTGATACTGGTTTAGCTGTTTTTTGGCACAGGCACTTTATCAACTGTATACTTTGCACATAGAATCTTGAATGTATTATCTTGCACATGCTATATATTCCTTGCACATTTTTATATGAATTGTTCTAGTATATTGATTTAGGATCGCTACCTTATATGTGAGCGTTATAATTTTTATTGCACTTACCAGCTGTGATCATAGGATAGTTATTTATATTACTTTGAATGGTTATGATGGACTTCTGGCGCCCCCCGGTGTCTAGTGTCTATTGTGTATATGTGATGTAAGTTTATGTATTGTATTTGGTGTTTTGTAGCCATTAGATTTTCTTAATAAACTAATACTTTTTATCCGTATTGTGGTGGGTAGTGCCACTTTTTGTACCCTCTTGGTATAGTTCTTGGGGGTGTGTGGGGACCCCCATTCATACTTGTAGCTTCTTTGGTTGTCATACTAAGAGTAGTAAGCACACCGCGTTGTATTCAATTAATTTTTCTCTTTTGTGAGAGACTTTCCATTTTTTCCTTTTGTCTATTTCACTTTGCTAAGACGCATACATATCTCGGATGCTCTATCTACAAGCATCCATCCCATGCCATATCCATGCCAACTACTTCAGACATTTGAACGCCAGCTTTGGGAGCTTCATCTTGGAAGGGAAAAGACCTAGACTGAGCAGATCTATACTATACAAACCTAAAATAGAAGGGGACCTTGCAGTCCCAAACCTGAAATACTGGCAGGCAGTTCACCTACAATGCATCTCAGATTGGTATCATTGCATAAAGGTATCATTGCATAAAGATGTGCGAAAATCCTTCAACATAAACAAATGTGGACCCACAAATAGACAAAATAATATTTAGCCCTTTCGCTGCCAGCCTACCTGCAGCTTTTCTCGCCCTCTGTTGCCAGACCATGTTTCACTATTTTGCGCTACACATGTTCAACTGTGATTTTTGAAAGGATTTCCAGGGATTTCCCAGGAAAATGATATGTTGTTTTTTTCAAGAGAGTCTGGGCTTCAACATTAAATCTCTTGTTTGGCCTTTTTTTAGTGTATTCTCAATACTTTTTGGTGAAATATGTGCAAAAAAAATAAAAAAATCTATTTTTTGCAATTTGTAGTGTTTTTTTGTAATAAAAAATATAAGTTTGTCAATAACATTTTATTGCGTGTGAAACCCTAATTACTCCCAGTCACAGCGGTACCACATATGTATTGATTGACACCCTTTCCTGCCCAGGAGACTCCCCCAAACTGAAACAGAGCTTTAGGAGATTTTCAGATAAAATACAACTGCGCTATGCGCACCTTGCAGTTTTTCCAGAAAAACAACCCTTTACATTTAAAATACCCCCCACAAACTATATATTCTCTGGAAGTACACACCTCAAGCTTTCTAGACGTATCAAGCTTGTTTATGTGGGCTTAGTTTTCTGGAAGTAATCCCTCAATGTATTCTTTGGTTGCACAAAGGTTTCCCTGAAAAAGCATAAAAATGAAGAATCAAGCCACACTTTCCTAAAAAAAAAAAAAAAACTATATGCAAACAAGAAAAAGCAAGTAAAATCTCAAAAAGCAACATGCCCCGAACAGAACGATACCCAACATGCATAGGTACTGTCAAGGGAAGAGTTGGCAAACACCCCAAAGTAAAGCATGCGCATAACAGTAATTTTACTTGAAAATTTCAGCTCTGCAGACAAAATGCACACCTTGCAATTTTTCAACCAAAACAACCATTTACATTTGGAATATCCCCTATAAACCATATATTCCCTGAAAGTACACATGTTAAGCTTTCTAAGAGTACCCAGCTTGTTGTAGTAGGCCCACCTTTCTGGAAGCAATCCCTCAAAGAATTCTTAGGTTGCACAGGGTTTCCCTAAAAAACTGAATAAATACCATGTTTTCCTAAAACATAAATATGCAAACAAGAAAAACAAGCTAAATTTGAAAGAGCAAGATCCCCCAAGCAGAACAATACCCAACATGCATAGGTACTATTAACTCTTTTAATTGCCAACCTACTTGAAGTTTTGTCACCCTCTGTTGACAGATCATTTTTCCCCATTCTGCGCCATGTTTAACCATGATTTTTGCCGGAATTTTCAGGAAAATTATAGATATATATTTTGCAGCAGAGTTTAGGCTTGAACATGAAATGTCTTGTTTGTAATTTTTCTACTTTTTTTTAAATATTTTCGTGTAAAAATAAATAAATATTTTTTAGACAATTGTCTCCTTTATTTTAAATAAAACATTTACTTTATTAGAGAAAAACATATTGCACGTAAAAGCCCAATTTCTCCCGATTACAACGGTACCAATACCAACAACATCCACATGATGTGTACCAATGATGTGTACCAATGCTCGCAGCTTGGGCAACAAGCTCTGTGAATTACTGGCTATCATATCCAGAGATCAATTGGATCTTGTTGCAATAACAGAGACTTGGTTCAAGGATCACAATGACTGGGAGATAGCCATACCTGGTTACACATTGTACAGAAAAGACAGATTGGATAGAAAGGGCGGTGGAGTAGCCATTTATGTCAAGACTACCCTTCAATCAACAATAATTCAGCATACACATAATGAACTAGAAACTCTCTGGGTTACCATGCAGACTAAGGAGGGAGCTGTGGTCAGAATTGGTGTGATATATAGGCCCCCTGGACAATCTGAGGATCTAGATAACCCGTTAATAGATGAAATCAGTGGAATGGCAGAGAAGGGGGACATTGTAATTACAGGTGACTTCAACATGCCTGATGTGGACTGGAATATCCCAAGTGCATCGACATGCAAGAGCAGGACTATATTAGAGGCACTTAATGGAGTGTCTCTAAAACAACTTGTGACATTGCCAACTAGAGGAGATAACATTCTGGACTTAGTTCTGACCAATGGGGATCTGGTGTCCGAGGTCAGGGTTGAAGAAAATCTGGGTTCCAGTGACCATCAATGCTTATGGTTCAGAATAAAAACAGACATTGTGCAATCACACACCAGAACCAAAGTGCTAGACTTTAGGAAGACAAACTTCAAGGAAATGGAGGAGTATGTAGAAAGAAAATTAGGTGAGTGGAACAGAGTAGCAGAAGTGAGTGCCCAGTGGTCACTATTAAAAATGGCCATCTTAAAGGCAACTAAGCAATATGTGAAACAAACTAGCAAGAATAAAAGGAAGAAGAAACCATTATGGTTTACTAGGGAAGTCAGCACTATCATAAAAGATAAGAAGTCTGCCTATAAGAAGTATAAAGTAAGTGGAAGTGTAGCTGACAGAGAGGCATATAAAATTAAACAGGGCAGCAAAACTAATTATAAGGACTGCTAAAGGGCAAAAATAGGAAGAAATGGCCAAATCTATGAAGAGGGGAGATAAAACCTTTTTCCGATATATTGGTGACAGAAAGAAGAAAAACAATGCAGTCTCAAAAATTAGAAATAGGGAAAATAAATATATTGACGGAGATAAGGCTGTGGCTGACCATCTGAATAGCTACTTTTGTTCGGTATTTTCAGATAGTAGCAGGCATTGCCATAGCACAGCATCCAGCTGGGAGGGCACAGTTCCAGAGTTTCTGGAGGCTGATGTCCTATCCGAGCTGGCACATCTAAAGGTAAGTAAGGTGATGGGTCCAGATGGAATCCACCCCAGAGTTCTAAAGGAACTTAGGTTTGTGATTGCAGCCCCTCTGACTGATTTACTTAACCATTCCCTTTCAACTGGTGAGGTTCCAGATGATTGGAGAATGGCCAATGTCGTACCAATCCATAAAAAGGGGAGTAGAGAAGAAGCCAGTAATTACAGGCCAGTTAGTTTAACATCTATAGTGGTCAAATTAATGGAAACACTCTTAAAAAAACAGATAATTTCCCATCTAAAAATTAATTACCTATTGGACCCAAAACAGCACAGCTTTACTGAGGGCAGATCATGTCAGACCAATCTTATTGATTTCTTTGACAATGTCACTAAAGTGTTAGATGAAGGTGGTGCTGTGGATATCGCCTATCTGGATTTTAGCAAAGCCTTTGACACTGTACCACATAAGGAGCTCATAGATAGGTTATTGAAGGTAGGACTCAATCCCTGGATAGTTCAGTGGATTTCCAGTTGGCTGAGGGATCGGTATCAGAGTGTTGTTGTAAATGGTGTGCAATCTGAACAAAGGCGAGTTACAAGTGGTGTGCGGCAGGGCTCTGTCCTGGGCCCCATTCTTTTTAATATATTTGTAAGTGACATAGAAGAAGGCTTGGTAGGAAAAGTTTGTCTGTTTGCTGATGATACAAAGGTTAGTAATAGGGTGGATATTCCGGGAGGTGTCTGCAACATGGAAAATGATTTAGCTTTACTGGATAGATGGTCAAAACTGTGGAAACTAGAGTTTAATGTCTCTAAATGTAAAATCATGCACTTGGGTAGAAGGAATCCCTGCTCTGAGTACCGTATGGGCAGTACTGTGTTAGCCAGGACCTCGGAGGAGAGAGATATAGGGGTACTGATTACTGATAGCTGCAAGATGAGTGGACAGTGTAGCCAGGCAGTGGGAAAAGCAAGCAGGATGCTCGGCTGCATAGCTCAAGGCATCACCAGTAGGAAGACAGAGGTTGTGATGCCGCTGTATAGAGCCCTGGCAAGGCCACAGCTAGAATACTGTGTGCAGTTCTGGAGTCCTTACCTGCAAAAAGACATTATTCAAATAGAACGGGTCCAAAGACGGGCAACGAAAATGGTGGAAGGACTTAAACTTAAAACTTATCAGGAGAGACTTAAAGAACTTAATTTGTACAGTCTGGAGGAAAGAAGGGAGAGGGGGGACATGATTGAGACCTTTAAATATGTGAAAGGATTGAATAAGATTCAGGAGGGAAGTGTTTTTAAGAAGAAACTTAATGATAGAACAAGGGGGCACAACCTGAAGCTAGTCGGGGGGAAGATCAGGAGCAATGTTAGAAAATATTATTTTACAGAAAGAGTAGTAGATGCTTGGAACAAACTTCCAGCAGAGGTAGTTGAAAAATCAACAGTCACTGAATTTAAACATGCCTGGGATAAGCACACATCTATCCTAAGATAAAGAGTACATACAGTATACACATAAGGGCAGACTAGATGGACCGTATGGTCTCCTTCTGCCGTTAACCTTCTATGTTTCTATGTTACCACATATGTATCGGTAGCCCCCCCATTCTTGCCCAGGAGACCCCCCAAACTGAAAATAGCACTTTATAACATTTACAAATAAAATACCACTACTATCCACACTATAAACATCCCGGGGGGGACCCCATTTTTTTGGGAATTTTAAGGGTCTGCGATGACAGTCTGCTCGGGTGTTTGGAAGAGAGAGCCTGGGGAGGGGGGGACGATCTCAGTCCTCTCCTCCTCCCCATCTGCTCTCCTCCAGGCACCCGAGCAGACTGATTCTCTGTGTCGGGTGCCGGCATTAAGGGGGCTGCTGGTGACATCACAATGATGCTCCCAGGGGGCGGGGCTAGCAGACCCGTTCCAGGAAGTGGGGGGAGGACAATTTCTGCCCTCTCCTCACCACGGAAGAGGCTGGGGGGCGATCGGAGGCCCCCAGTGAAGAGGACACCCGTCGGGAGACAGCGCGACCTCAGGTAAGTAAATGTCATTTTTTATTTTTTTTACAGTTAGCAGCTGTTGCTGCTGAAGCGGGGGGGCCTATTCCGGGGGCTCTTCTGGAGCCATCCGACCCCCCACGGGGGATCGGATGGCACCAAATTAAAGAGGAGACCCGGCCGGATCCAACGAGGGGTCAGGTGAGTATTTTTTATTTATATTTTTTTAACTAGCAGGGGGGAAAGTCAGGCACATAGATTCTACGTGCTTGGCACTTAAGTGGAGTGGAAGCGAGCACGTAGAATCTACCTGATTGGCACTGAAAGGGATATGCACAGCGTGATTCAATGTGCAAGCATCAGCACCCCAGAAAAATAACAAAGATCATGGATACAAACAGAAACAAATATCTAGAGAAAACATTAAACATGACAAAGTATCACTGAAAGTATGGGATAGCTGGCATCGAACATAAGGATGGCAAATCGAGACCAGCCCCTGGGTAAGCTTGTTTCCCCTGTGGCTCGGCACTTTCTGAAGTGTCACGGGGGTAATCCCTTTTGAGAGTTATGGGCATTGAAAGAGTGAGAGGGTGGGTAGTGCTGCAAGTTGTGTTTGGAAACACCTTCTCCCGGGTTTTTCCTCATCCGCCTTTTTGGTTTGTGTTGCCCCGCTATTGGTTGAAGTGTAGAATGAGCTCATCTGGGACGTCTCTAGTGAACATCAGTGGTGACACTATTTGAATTTTGGAAGTATTGAGAATTTCTTTGCTATGAGCGAGCAGAGCTGACTTTTGGAATAACGTATACAAGATGTGTTACTACTTCTAAAGTTGATAAAAGGCTTGATCTCCTGGTGAAGGATATACAACCACATTTGGTTCGGAGTGCATGCACCGTAGGATCTAATTTAAAAACTGTGTGAAAATCCTGAGGGAGCTCTGTGCCCATTTTATATTAGTTTTGCTGGACACTTTTGGAATTGGGGTGTTTGGCACGTTGAGCACCCCTTCTTTTATAGAAAGTTTATTATCCTAATGTAATTTAAATAATCCCAGTGCGGTATTGTTTCATTTATCATTAAAATCGTGTGTTTAGGCCCCCGAGGCAGGGGAACTTAAGATACTGCTGCTACAGAGAGAGTTGAGGTGGATATTTTAACTGGGCACTTGTTCACCAGTGGGACTTGAAGATTGGTCTTTTGGACCATCTTTTGGACTAAAAATTCTATCATCTTATTTCCATCTAGTCCCTTTAACACTCTCTTAGTGATAGGTTTATATCACTTCCTTTGTTCTTGGGTTGACTGGTGTTCCCCCCTTTAATGTAAGGGGGCTTGAGTTGTAAGATTACAACCCCCTGGTCCTATGCACAACGCAGAGTGTATTTATTCAACTTGTTTGTTCTAGGAGGATTTTCCCTTCATAGGTTTAGTAAGTTTAGTTATTGTCACTCTTTCACTTTTTTATTTATATCAAAATTAAATAAAACAGTTTTTTCACATATATGCCATGTGTAGTTTACATGACACTTATGATTTTACCTCAGCTTTGCATGATGCACCCCTTTGGCAGTACCGAAGAAGAATATTTTTGGTGTTTGAATCCTGCAAATCCTTCCCAGCAGCAGTCTCTCAAAGTGTCCTCTGCTATTGATTTACGCATGCATGGGGTTATGATGTGTCAATTTTCAGGATTTAAATCTGGGTCTTAATTGTTACCCTAGGTCGTTGTTGCTTGTCGCATTTATAATTGATGGTTAGTGTTTATTGGGTTAATAATTATTCAGTTATTTTTTTACTTTAGATTCCCCGTTATACCGTAAAAATGTATTTGATCTAATTTCCTATCCTCAATGATTTATTCTGTTTACTCATACATTAATATGGAGTTAGTTATGGTATCTGTTGTCCTTGTGTTTTTAATTATTTGTGTACATGCTGTCCTCCTGTCTGTCAATTTGCCCCTCTTTTTTTTTTCCCCCTCTGGTGCGCCTTCAAGATAACTCCCCACCTTCTCCTCGCCGTGCTTGTTGTGGTCCTTTGGGCATTTTTCTCTAGTAGTGTTTCAGTCACTTTCAAGAAACAAGCTTTTCTACTTAATAAGGACCTTTCAGGATACAGACTGTCAGCAGTAGTCTTGACGAAATTTGAATGCAGAATGATTCTCTGGTGGATGCTGTCTGGAATGTCCCGAAGTCTCTACGGCCCTTTTATTGCCATCTTGATTATTTCTGTGAACCACATTCTTTTTGGCCAAGAGGGAGCAATGAGGATCACTGTCACTTCTTCTTAGGCTATCTTCCGTACCACTTGAGGCAGTATTCTGAAAGGGGGCATGCATAAGCAAGGTGAAACTTCCACTGCTGAGCAAGAGCACCTATTGCTACCGCACCTTCCTCCCTGACAATCGAAAATATTTTTTTGCATTTGGTATCTATCTGAGGATGACACCAAACACTTGTGATAAGTTGAAAGACCGACTGATTCAAACACCACTCGGTCTGCTGAATCTTTATGTGTCTTAGTAAGTCTGCCAGTGTGTTTAGGCTCCCCTTCAGATGAATTGCTGTAAATGGTTTTGATGTGGTATTAGGATGTCCTGTGCTAGTGTCATTAAGTTCCAGGACCTGGTTCCCCCTTGATGATTTAAATAAGCTACTGTTGTTGCATTTGCGTTTGACCTTGTACTTCCTTTCCCCAAACTTCCGATCGAAAGTGCTCCAGAGCTAGCTTCACTGCCAGCAGCTCCCTGAAATTTGAGGATCTTACTGCTACTCTTTTGGGCTATTCTCCTTGGACCTGCAGATCTCCCAGGTGAGCCCCCCAACCCCAGCTGCTTGCATCTGTAGTGACTATTAATGGGTTGTCTTGCTTCCACTCTTTTCCTTTTTTCTCTGTCCACCACTCCAGTTCCCTTTGTACTAATGGATTCAACTGAGCCATCTGATCTAGTGACTTTTGTTTCTTGTCCCAGTTTTCTAAGAGGAATCTTTGAAGAGTCCTTGTGTGCAACTGTGCTCAATGAACTGCCGGGATGACCAAGGTCATTAACCCCAGCACTTTCATAATTAATCTTAGGGATACTCTGAGTCTTTCTGCTAGGGCCAGAACTTCTGTCACTAGCTACTCCCTTTTTTCTTCCGGGAGAAGTAACTTTTTCTGGGTGCTGTCTATTATAAACCCCAGGAACTTGCACTGTTGGGAGGGTATCAAATTGGACTTTTCTAGGTTTATCACCCAGACTCCCAGACTCTTTAGCATTGCCAAGGTCTTTTCTAGGTCGGCTAACAATGCTATTCTGGACATGTTTAAGATCAGTAAATCATCCAGATAAGGAATCACAATGATTCCCTGTTGTTTGAGAAAGGCCATGGGTTCCGCTTAAATCTTTGTAAAAATCCTTGGGGAAGAGGATAGGCCGAAGGGAAGCACTCTGTACTGGAGTAAAAGCATCTTCTGATCTAGCTGTATTGCAAATCTCAATTACTTGCAGCGGGCTACCAGAATTGGGATATGTAGATATGCATCCTGTAAATCTAGATTCACCATCAGGGCCTTTTCTATCAGTATTCTTCTTACAGAGTAAATTGGTTCCATTCTGAACTTTTTATTCCGGATGAATTTGTTCAGTCTCTTTAAATTCAGAATCATCCTGTATTTCCCTGACGGCTTCTGTACCAAAAATACGTGAGAGCAAAACCCTTCCAAAACCAAGGTTGGGGGTACTACTTCTATCACGTTCTTGCAGAACTAACGAGAAAGGCTTCCCTCTTTTTTGGATACTTTGGTAACTTGGTTATTAAGAAGGATGACTGGGGTAGGGAGGCAGATTCTAATCGATACCCGTTTTTTAGAGTTTGTAACACAAACTGATTTCGGGTAATCTCTTTCCAAGCGGGTACAAACTTAGGATTGCTGCTTGGGTCTCTCAGAAGACTTACTAACAAGGGAGTACCTTCTTTGGGGTCTAGGCTGAGTCCAGCGTTTCTTTACATCTGCCTGTCTAGTCTGAGTTAGGCTTGTGCCTGCTTTCCTTTTACTAATAGAGCGAGAATAAAAAGGCGGTTTCTTAGGGAATTTCTTCCCCAGCTCGCTGGATCTAGATAAAATTTCATCCAGGTCATCTCCAAATAATCGACCGCACTAAAATGGTCATACAGTTTAGTTTTGGACACACTGTCACCAGACTAAGTCTTCAACCAAATTGCTCTGCGAGCACAGGTCACTAGGCCAGAAGTCTTAGCAGAAGCTCTGATAAGTTCCTGAGAAGCATTGGTTAGAAATGATAAGGTTCTATACAGAGTCGAAAGACTATCAATAAGGTCCTGGGCCGGTACCTTATTACCAATGTGAGCCTTAAGGGTGTCTACCCACTTGGTCATGCTTCTAAGGACCATATTGGAAACCATGATGGAATCCCAGGCTCTTCTCAAAATGTAATCACATCTGTGATTCGTAGGATCGCGTAATGTACCAATATCCTCAAAGCTTAAATCAAAAGCCCTAGAAATTTGACTTAAAGGGGCATCCGTGTTCCATGATTGGATCCTTAAAAGGGAAGTTTCTCTTTAAATATTTGGGTAAGAACAGTTTCTTTTCAGGGGTATCCCACCCTGCCTTAACCATATCCTTTAAGACTGCATGTATTGGACGGGCTTTCTCAGAACATTTAACAAGAATTTCTTTGTACATCTCATCCCGCTGGGAAAGGGGTGTCTCTTGCTGTCTCTCTGCTGGATCCCTCAAGTCTCCAAAATATCCTGCAGGAGTAATTCAAGATCATTTGATAGAGTACAAGAGCCTTTCTATTCTCTCTCTTCCTGGGCTCCCTCATCCATTGAATCTTGTGAGGAGTCCAGCTCTTCCCCAGTTTCTCCTGGGTCAGATGTTATGTCAAGCTGAACAGGAGTCGTGGGGAGGGTACCAGGGTCTATGTTTATCAAAGATGACCCCTGATTCTTAACCTGATTCTCCGTGTTAGAGATGGGAATAGGTGTGGAAGCAAGAGACCACTGAGACTGAGGGGAAAAATCCTTCTGGGCATTCTCAATAGAAGCTAAATGTTGCTTAATACTGAGAATTTCCTTTAATATTGCCGCCAAGTCTGTCTCTTTTTAAATTTTGTCACACCCCAAATACAGAGTGAACTGCCAGTGCCTGGAAGTGTAGCGCTACAAGCTTCACAATGCTTGGATTTCTTGGGTGCTTTGACATGCTTTTTATCTTTAGTTCTGGTTTTAAAATCAGCTTCTTTCTAAAATATACATAATAAATACATAGCATTAACTGAGCGGTCCCTTTAAATAGAAACAGTCAACTGTTATAGCAGAGCTGCAAGGAGGTCCTATCGCATGCTGCCCACTGTCGGCGTTGTCTGACATGACTGGTGCTCTTGGCCAGGTCGCTGCTACACGAGAATGCTGGGCCCACTGCCTCCACTCTGCCAGGACCTGTCCGGGGTGTCGGCTTCTCAGCCTGCCTCTGCCCCTGCTAACCTCTCCTGTCCGGCTTGAAACTCGCGCCGTGGTAGAAGACAAACACACCGTTTGTCGCTTACGGTTTCCGGGTTCGCTTCTTGCCAAAACCAGAAGTGAAATCTGACTACGTAACTCGGACCGCCCTTGTTTTTCAAAATTTTTGGAGGGAACTTGCCCTATAGTAATAATTAAGGGAATAAATAAATTTAGGTCCATAGCAACCAGCGGGTCTAAACAACAACACACCTACACCTAGCAGGGTGTAGGATTTAAAGAGAAAGTAGCAACTAGTGCTAAAATATAATATATGTGGGAATAGCCCCAGGTGCAGCCGGCACCCAGCAGGGACTCCCCTGGTTAGTGTCCGGTACAGCTGGCTAACTCCAGACTCTGGAGGGTGTAAAAACAACAAACTTAATTATTAAACTGGCCTAAGTCAAACGTCAGGTACCTCTGTCCCAAAGTTTCCCAGAGAGGAACCACAAAGAACTGAGGAGGGGAGGAAGGGGTGGGGCTTTTAACCTCTGTTACTGTTTTGTGTTTCCTCCCAGGGGGGAGAGCATAATATCTCCACTGGTTCAAGCTGAAGGATGACTTGGAAAAGTGTGTTTTTGAAGTCTATGAGGTACCGTTCTTGGGGTACATAGTCTTCAATACAGGTTTGATGATTGATCAGGCCAAGGTATCTGTGGTCTTCCAATGGGAACAACCCAAATATTTAAAAGGGTTACATAGGTTTCTGGGGTTTGCCAATTTTTATAGACGCTTCATTAAGAACTTTTCCAACATGGTAGCCCCATTCAACGACCTCACTAAGAAGGGGGCGTTTACCTCTACTTGGTCAGGCTGATCCATTCAAGCCTTTGAGGACTTAAAGTCTACCTTCAGCTTGACCCCTGTGTTGGTCCATCCAGATATCCAATGTTTTTTTTCATTGTTGAAGTAGATGCATCTGAGCTTGGCTTGGGGGCAGTCCTCTCACAGTACAGTGGGTCCCCGAAACGGTTACATCCTTGTGCTTTCTTCCCGAGAAAATTCAATTCCGCTGAGCGGAATTATATCAAAGGACTTTTGGATCACCTAGGATCTAATATAATAACCCTTAAATAACACTCAAAATAGCTTTTTATAAAAAATTTCCTTGTAGTATCAACAAGCATAGAAATAAGTTGTGTATATCTATAACACATTAAGTCCATTAACAATCGTGTTAGTATTTCATTTTCATTTAATCCACTGCGTGCGTGAACTCCTTTGATTCCACTTTGTCTCTCTGTCTTCGGCTTTTCACCCCCAATCCAATGGACAGACGGAACGGACCAATCAGTCACTAGAAAAATATCTCTGTTGTTTAATTTCTGAAATTCAATCAGAGTGGTCCCAATTCCTTCCTTTTGCTGAGTTCGCTTTTAACATTGCTGTTAATGCCTCCACAGGGTTGTCGCCCTTCTGATGTGTATTTGGGAAGGATCTTAGGTTTTCTGCACTTTGCAGCATTTGGTTCAAGCATCTGGTCAGCAGAAAACTTTGCGGATCGTCATCACTCCAACAATCCAGACTATAAGGTAGGAGATTTAGTCTGGCGCTACACCAACTCTCTGCTAAATTGGGACCACAATATATTGGCCCTTATCCCATTTTACAGAAAATTACCGGGTTAGATACAAACGAAACTTCTGCTGTCCTTGAGGATTTGTAGCTTGTAGCATGTTTCTCTCCTAAAGCCTGCCAGGGGAGTGGAGTATGATTCCTCTCCTTCTTCCATCTTAGTTAAAGGCCAGCAGGAATTCAAAATTGCCCGAATCTTAGATTCACGTTTCTCCAGAATTCCCTTAAACTACAAGGAGTATGGTCCTGAGGAAAGGAGTTGGGTTCCAGCTAGAGATGTGCATGTGGGATGTTTCATCAGAACGTTTCATAGGGAAAATCCTCTTAAACCCAGGGTGGAGGGTCTTGGGGCCCCTCGGGGGGTAATGTAAGAAAGGTACCTGTATTGGGGGCCCACAGCAAGCATCTGCTGGGCGGTGCTTCTCAGCTGCATGTAGCAGAGCACACTTGGCGCTCCCAGAGGTTGGGGAGCGTGGCAGGCCACTCTGGCAGCCTCCCTCACTCCTCTGTAGCTGTGTGGGTGCGCACCCTGCAGTCCGGCAGTTTTGCTCTAAGGAGGCGCTGCACTGTGAGTGGCAGGCAGTGCAGCCTCCTCCACACCTCATAGAAATCAGGGGCTGGTCAGCCTTGCTGCCAAGACTGATCAGCCCCTAGGAAATTTGTAGCAGAGGTTCATAGTTGCACCAATCACCACACATCGCTTCCCTGGTTGCCATTGGTCAGTCACCCAATAAACAGGGAGCTAGCCCTGTCCTCAGTGCATGTTATAGCTTCTTAAGCTTAAGGTGTGATTTAATCTCTGCTTTTGTGATACCGACTCGGCTTTATCGACCTTCCCAGTCCCTGCTTTCTGAACCCACCTTTGCTTGCCTGACCTCAAACCTGCCTGCCTCTTTTGGATACCTCGCTACCTCTAACCTCCTGGCTTGACCCTTAGCTGGACACATGGGAGAATAGTGTAGAAGTCTGGAAAGTGATTCAGGCTTTACTTCTGGGCTGTATATGTGGGTTGCAGCAGCACAGCTCCTAGCAGCAGGCTGTGTGTTCAGTTTTCCCTTGCATACAAGCAGTCTGTCCTTTCATACAGTCCTTGATACCTCCATTCAGGGGCTACAACCCACCACTTGCAGGGACAGGAAGTGTGTAAACATGATCTCCAGCAGCCGGCTGTTCCATTTGCAACTTTGTGGTAACTGAGCACTTCCCTACATACTCCCCCCTGGTGAAATCTTTATGTCCAGTCAAAGACAAAACACAGCATTAGCAAGAAACAACGTTGTCTTCTCTCGCTGCAAGAATCAGTAGTAATATATGCCATAAGTAGAAAAGACAGGCAACATATTGACCAAATTCGAAACTGCACCTACCCAAGCATGACACAGCTGTGACTGATCAACCTGTGATACCCCAAATTATCATAGGTAAACATGGGTGGAGAATGCCTAACTCTTTCCCCTCTCTGTACTCCCCTCTGAGGTAATCTGGTATTTTCAGGCCCTGAACTAGGACTGTGAGTCATGGGCAGGGATGGTGCTGGCTCTGTTGCAGGATTAGGCTCCTGTCTGGGTGTAATCACTGACTGAGGCACAAACTCTGGGGAGCTAGGATTCAAAAACTCTTTTGAAGGGAAAGGAGAAGTTAGGCTAGTGACTTAGGGAACTGCAGTCCAGTTGCTCTTGTTGGTATCTGGCAGGTCAGAAGTGGCACCTGCCTGAAGCCGAGGTGGCTCACGCACTGCAATATCTGCTGAGTCATCTTCATTATCTATCTGAGGGATAGACAGCAAGTGGTTTCGATGCCAGGCCTTTATCCTACCTTCTGGCCCCTTTATTTGCATACCGGGATGACAACTTGTCCAGTACAGTAAAAGTCTCTTTCCTCCAGTGATGTATGTATGTATGTACTGCTTGGTATAGAGGTCCAATTACCGGGTCAGCCTTCTGACTTCTCATCATCTGCTTTGGGGGTATGTAACAGTTCTTAAATGACCCCAGTGCAGCAGGATAGGCAAACATGTCTGGCACAGCCTTTGGCCCACATCCCATGGAATCGCATCTCAGAGAAAGCAACTTGATATTCAGCTACTACAGTCATGGCACATATGGCTCTAAGCTATGCTTCAGTTACCTTCTTCAACCAAGTGAAAGCATCTTGACCCGCATTAGTCCAACTGTCCCCAAAATAAATTTTGGAAGACTATCTTTGCTTTTCTGGAGAACTTACATCACTCTTCAGAGGGTCATGGAGAGCTTTGGCTATTCTGGAATAAACTTTTACAAACCGGTGATAGTATCCACAAAATCCAAGGAAAGAACGTAGCCCTGTGATATTCTGAGGTTGGGGCCAGTTCACCAACTTTGGCTGGGTCGGTGGTCACTCCTTTAGCAGAAACTACGTTACCTACGTAGGTAACTGATGACCTGCAGAATTTGTCCGCTGACAGTTTCATCCCCTTTTCTCGCAGGCAGTTAAGTACTTTCCTCATGCTCTTCTTTTTTTTTTTTTTTTTTTTTTTTTTGCATATTCTTTATTTATTTATTTTATCTCAACAATTCAAGAAGAAAGAATACAACTTAACAGGACACTCAGGCGAGTTTGCACAGAATCACTCCATGTACTCTAACGTAAGAAGAAAAAGTAAGAAACACAATAAAGATTAATACCAGGCTGTTTTCCCCGCGTGTTAATTATCATTGTCGTCAGACGCGACCTGTTGGTTGTCAACCTGGAGGGGGTGGAACCGAGAGGATCTCCCCTCGTTCAATCTCACTATAGCGTCCGGCCTAAATTATGCTGGATCATCTCCTGAACACTTAAGGCGGGAAAGTCGGCTAAAGAAGGGAGAGGTGGAAGGGGAGAGGGGTCAGGGGGGAAAAGGGGGAATAGGATGGGAGGAGGAAGCTCCATCCATCTGATTTGAGTGAGCAGTTTCTGTAAGGGCTTTGTATTCGGGGGAGGACACAAATACGGTCCATTCCGCCCATTTACGGTTGTGTTTCTCAGACATCTCATCACGCTCTGCTATCATGCCCTCGAATCTCTCCATCTCCGAGACCCTGCCGAGCCACATCTGAACGCTAGGCGGCTCCGTCTCCCTCCACCGGGCCGGGATACAAGCCCTCGCCGCGTTGATCAATTGACCCAGGATGGTATTCCGGTACCTCTTAGCGGGCACCTCTGAGTGGTGGAGCAGGAAGAAGGCCGGGTTCCCCGGTAGGGTCTCCCCCAAGACACGCTCCGTGGTCGTCTTGACTGTTGACCAGAAGCCGGTTATTTTGGGGCAGGACCAGAAGGTGTGAAGGAGGTCCCCCCTCCCCTGGCCGCATCGCCAACAGAGAGGAGACACTCCCGGAAACCATCTATGTAGCGTGGCGGGCACCCTATACCAGCCAGTAAGTATTTTGTAATTACATTCTTTGTACCTGGTGCATTTGGCCGTGTCGTGCGCCAAGCCCGCTATCTTGGTCCATTGCCCGGAGCTGAAAGAAGTACTCAGAGCCCTCTCCCACATCCGGACAAAGGAAGGGGCCTCCATCTCCGTCGGGGCGATCAACATCTTATATGTCATAGAGAGGACATGCCGAATCGGGCCCCCCCCCCTCACAAAGCCTCTCAAATGGGGTAAGCTCCCTGGTTTCCAGTGCTTGTCTCTGAATGGATGCTAGAAAGTGCCTCAGCTGTATTCCCTGCCAGGCGTTCCATCTGGGTAGACCTCCAGCGTCTGCGATGTCAGCTAGTGGCACCCATGCTCCTCTGTGTTGGAAGGATCTAGTCCTACCCACGCCACCCCTTATCCAACTCCCCGCCGTCTCGCCCAACAGTCCCGGTGGGAACGCAGGGTTTCCCAGGATGGGATATAGTGGCGAGAAGTCCGGGGAGATGTCGCAGCAGGACCTAAATTTTTGGAAAATGTTTATGGAGGCCCCTATGGTCGGGTGTTTTGAGATCACTCCCAGGTGTTGTTTTGCCAACCAGGGCAGGAAGCTCAGGGGGAGGGGGGTGTTTCCCTGTTCAATTCGGACCCACTGTGTTCCGAGTGTCTACACCAGTCGATTATTCTGGTTAGGTGTGTAGCGGCATAGTATAGACTGGGATCCGGGAGACCAATCCCTCCCTTCTCTTTGGAGCTCCTGAGTATCTTTTTACTAACCCTTGGTTTTCTCCCGAGCCAGACGAACTTGGTGAAAAGGGCTCCCACCCTCTGTAGATAGGAGCGCGGGATGTCGAGCGGGAGGACCTGCATCAGGTACAGGAGGCGAGGTAGTAGATTCATTTTTAGGGCATTACACCGCCCAAACCAAGATAGGTTCTTGAGAGCCCAGGCCTCTGTGTCTCTGACGAAGCTCCGCAACAACGGGGGAAAGTTCAGGGGGAATATTTTGTCTAATGTTTTGCCGATCTTAGTCCCCAAGTAGGTGATGTGTTCGTCAGCCCATTTGAAAGAAAAGGAGTTTTTTAGGTTAGTTTCCCTGTGCTTCTCCAAGTTAAGGTTCAGGGCTTCAGACTTTTGTAGGTTAATTTTGTAGTTTGACACGTCCCTGTAGGCATCCAGCTCTCGCATCAGGTTAGGGAGGGTAACTTCAGGGCATGTCACAAAGAAAATCAGATCGTCTGCGTATGCTGCCGCTTTATAGTGACCAGATGGCAGGGAGACCCCCTCGATGCAGGGGTTTGACCGCACTCTGCAGAGGAAAGGCTCTAGAGTCAAGATGAAAATGAGTGGGGAAAGGGGGCAGCCCTGCCTTGTCCCGTTCCCGATGCTGAGAGGCTCCGACAGTAGGCCATTGACCCTCACCACAGCCGAAGGGCAGTGATAGAGACTAGTGATCCAAGATATCATGGTGGGTCCTAGACCCACATGCCGCAGGACTCCCATCATAAAGTCCCAGTGCACCCTGTCGAATGCCTTCTCAGCATCAGTGGCAAGGAGAACCGCAGGGAGTCTAGTCTTGTGGATGTTGTCCAACAGGTTCAAGACCTTCACTGTGTTGTCCCTTGCTTCTCTAAGTGGCATAAACCCCACTTGGTCTAGGTGAATAATGTGGTGTAAATGCGGGGCCAGGCGGGAGGCCAGAATTTTGGCAAACAGTTTAATATCTGTGTTGAGGAGGGAGATTGGTCGGTAACTAGAGGTCTGTGAAGGGTCCTTCCCTTCTTTCGGGATCACGGATATTTGGGCTCGGAGACTGTCTCTGGGGAGGGTAGCGCCCCCTGCAAGGGAGTTAAAGACTACCTGAAGCCGAGGTAGTAAGGTCCCGGCGAAGGTTTTATAATACAACAACGGGAGCCCGTCCGGGCCCGGCGTTTTTCCATTAGCAGACTCCCTGACGGCCTTACTTATTTCGTCTACTGTGATGGGGTCTTCTAGTTTCCCTATCAAAGCCGAGGGGAGTCGCGGGAGGCCCGATTTCTCTATGTAGTCCCTGATTTTCCCTGTCTTGTCTCCCTGGAGCCGGGGCGAGATGTTATAGAGTGTTTCGTAATAACACTTGAATACTCCTGCTATCTCCTTATCACTGTGGACCACTTTACCCGCCTGGTTTGTAATCTTAGGGATGTAGGCTTTAGCCCTCTCCCCCCTCAGAGCGGATGCCAGGAGTCTCCCACACTTGTCCCCTGTCTCATAGAATATTCTCCGGCTCTTAAGGAGCTGAAGTTTGGTTTTGTCGCTAAGCAGCTTCCGGAGGCGGTCCCTAAGAGCGGTCAGGGGGGCCAGGTGTGACCCAGCAAGCGACTGTTTATGGGCTCCTTCTAACTTTTTAATTTCATCTAGTAGGTCCTTAATCTGCTTACCTCTCTCTTTTTTTTGCTCGTGCCCCCTTTTCAATCAGTGCTCCCCTAATGACACATTTGTGGGCTTCCCAGACCACTGGCGGGCTAATCTCGGGTGAGGAGTTGTCCTGGAAATAGCCCTGCAGGGTCAGATTCAGTTCCTCTCTAATCAAAGGGTCCTGGATTAGGGATTTGTTCAGTGTCCACGACCAGGGCCGAGGTGCGTGCCCCGTGGATGCTAGCCGGATGCCTACAGGTGCGTGATCCGATATGGTTATGTTACCTATGGTGGCAGATAGAATCATGGGAAGTGAATGGTGTTGGATCAGGATCATATCAATCCTCGAGTACATGTTGTGGGGAGGGGAGTAAAATGTATAGTCCCGCCCGTCGGGGTTTAAGATCCTCCAAGGGTCTACCAGTTGGTGCTCATGCAGCAGTTTCTTGATTCTCTTAAGCTTTGCGTATGACATATAGGAGTGGCCCTTGGAGGTGTCTATTAGGGGTTCGAGGGAGAGGTTGAAGTCCCCGCCTATGATCAGCCTCCCCTCCGAGAAAGCCGCCAGGTTCTCTAAGACATCCTCTAGAAAATTAATCTGACCCACGTTCGGGAGGTACAGGTTGGCCAGGGTGACGAGCTCGGACCGGATCCTCCCCTTGACAAAGAGCCAGCAACCCTCTCCACCACTCAGAGAGCCCACCTCCTCCCAGGCCACCGATCTGGAAATGAGGATGCTTACTCCCCTAGACCGCGAATCAGGGGAAAAGCTGTGAAACGATACCGGAAATACCTTATTCCTGAAGACAGGAGGACCAGACGCCTTGAAGTGGGTCTCTTGTAGGAAGGCCACCTGTGCCCTCTGCGCTCTGAGGTAGTTCAGGATCATGGATCTCTTTTCTGGAGTGTTCAGCCCTTTTACATTGAAAGAGATTAAGTTAGTATCTGCCATATTGAAGGAGGGGGAGCACCCAATGCCCTTGGGGGATTAAGAAAGTAAGGTCAGATGTGCCCTCTGGGGAGGTCAAGCAGGGCAAACCCACCGGCAGACAGCCACAGTCTACGTGGGCCGTCCAGACAGCTCAGGGTCCCGGAGATGGAGGGAGGGGGGGGGAGCAGGCAGGGGAGGTGGGCTCAAAGGTAGGTCTGGGGATGAATATAAGAGAGGAAAGGGGGGATGTAACGCTAGGAAGGGGGGGGGAACTCTTAAAAGATCGAAGGGGTCCGGTGGAACTCGGACCGACCCCGGACTGAGCCCCCCGGCAGAACCCAGCCACTAGAGCCAAGTCCCAGCGGGGCGCCCAACCGCGGGGAAAACCTAAAGTGCGTCAGCACTCAACCGTGGCCACCTCTGATACAGAGGAAAGCCAACTCAGGCCTAATTGGGGGAAAAGTGACTGGCTCCGGGCTCAACGTTAGCTACTCCGGGGGTCGGTGGGCAAGGGAAGGTCTATTGAGCAATCGGGGTAGCAATAGTAAGAGACCGTCAAGCGAGGAGCATCCAAAGCGCCCCCCGCCGAGGGTATTATAAAACCTGTTAACAAGCAGTGCACAATATATTCAACAAAGGATCTGAAGTCTTTAAGCTAGGAGAACAGAACAAAACAGTTCAACAATGGATCTAAAGTAGTTAAGCTAGGAGAACAGAACAAAACAGTTCAACAATGAATCTGAAGTAGTTAAGCTAGGAGAACAGAGCAAAACAGAGGAGCCAGTAAACTGGAGGAGCGAGAGGCCTATCCAAGGGAGGGCCCCTGTCTCACATCTCTTCACGCTACAGTTCGTTGTCGGTCGGTCTTGGTCTCCGCGAGCTCCTCTCCCTAGGTCTCACTGCTCTGGCCCGTCTCGCCGGAGCGACAGGGCGCCTCCGCTGCGGGAACTCCATCGGTGGGGACAGCCAATTCGGCACCGGGACTGGCTCACATCCCAGAAACCCGAAGAGGCCTTCCAGGTCTCGCTGTGTCTTGAGAAGGTAAGTGGCTCTGTCCTTGGACACGATCAAGTGAAAGGGGTATCCCCAGCGGTATGAGGCGCCGGAGTTTCTGATTAAGTCCAGAACCGGCCTAAGCAATCTCCTCATGGTCAGTGTGCGTCTCGAAAAGTCTGGAAGGATGGTGACCCTGGCCCCATCGAAGTCCACTGGCCCGTGCCTCCAGGCACAACGGGCAATTTCTTCTTTGATGCGGTACAGGTGTATCCTGCAGATCACATCTCTCGGGAATGCAGGGTCTGGGTTGCGAGGACCAAGGGCTCTATGGGCTCTGTCTATCTCTATGGGAGCGTCGAATGGCCTACCCAAGACTGTGTTAAAGATGGTAGTTATGATTTGCTTCACGTCTTCCCCATCAGATGCCTCCGGGATGCCCCTCAGACGCAAGTTGTTCCGTCTGTGTCTATTCTCCAAATCGTCGTGCTGAAGCAAGAGTTGTTGGATCTGTGCGTTTTGCGCGTCAATACGGGCCGACATGGCTGCTAACGCGGTCTCGCCGGCTTCTTGATTAGCTGAAACTCTAGCGTCGAGCGTCTGGATTTGGGTCCTGACTTCCGCCAGGTCTCGTTTGAATGCTGATTCATAACGCGCTATGAGAGCCTCGAAATCTGCTCTAGACGGAATAGCTCTCAGGAATGATAGTGTTTCCCTGTGGATGTTCCTTCCATCCGGTTCCGGGTTGGCTGTTGAGGGGGTGGAGGAATGTTCTGGCGGAGGGAGGGTAATTGAGCCGATCGGGGAGATCATCATTTGGGAGGGGGGGGTGTTCGGCAGGATTTCTCCCGGTGTGGTATCTGGGGTCAGTGTTGCCACTTCAGCGTCCCTTGTTACCCCAGTTTCGCTGCCAGCTTTCGTGGGACCATGGTGGGAAGGAGGCCTGGGTCCACTGGGGACAGGAGCCCCCTGCGTATTTCCGTGGGTGGCGATAGGGGGATCTTCTCCGTGTCGCCCCCAAACGCGGGGTGTGCGTTGCGGCAGCCCCTGGAGCAGTGCGGGCCCAGTGGCTGAGGTCTCCTGCATACCCTTTGGGCTTTCAGCGCAGCTCTCCCCCCGGGTTCCTGGGGTGAAGGCATATTTGCTCAGGCTGGGGGCAGTAGTGGTGGGTCTCCTGGGCTGCTGGTCGCGCTCTGTCACTGCAGCAGCTTCACCCCCCGTCACTATGGGCATCACCCTGGGGTTTTGCGTCCCTCTCACCCCTCCCAGGCCATGCACTGTGCTCATCTCCCCTTCTCCCTCACTCACCGCGGCCGTTGTCGCCTTGGTCTCTGGCCGTTTCAGAGAGGTGCTGTCTCCTCCGAGCTCCGACTGAGCTCTCTCCTTCTGCTCGCTCCCGCCAGCTGCCGCCCCGCTCCCCGCTGTCTGCGCCGTCACCCAGACCGCAGTGGGGGGGGCCCGAGGACATGACCCGCACGGCCGCACCTCTTCCGCGGTCTCCGCCGCCGCCGCCGCCGCAATGCGGTTCACAGCCGGCTCTTCCGCCGATCCCCGCGCCTGTTCATCCAGTCTCCGCAGGTGTCCATGGGGCGTCTTCCCTGCCGGGTCCCGGCCGTCCGCCCTCTGCATGGTGGGAGATAAGGCTTCCTCCCCGCTATCCGAGGCACCTGTGGATGGTGAGGACGCCATTTCCCGCTCTCCCGCACGTGGTAGGTCTCCAGCTCTCTCTGGCTGTCTCTCGCGCCGCACCTCCTTTCCTTTCCGGCTCCTCTCCTTCTTACTATGCCTCTTCCCAGGCATTTGCCAGCAGGGTAAGTTACCGATTGCCTGTTAAATGGTGGTTTAATGCCCTATAGATCCCGGAGCTCGCTCACTCACGTCTTCATTACTCCAGCGCCAGGCCACGCCCCCCCTCATGCTCTTCTAAAGTAACCGCAAACTCAATAATATCATCAAGGTAAACAAGACATTCCCAGGGCACTAGATCGCTCAACACTGTCTCCATCAATTTTTGGAACATTGCTGCGATGCCTCTGATGCCTTGTGGCATGTGAGTGAACTGAAAGAAACCCAAGAGGATATTATCTCCTGATCTTCACTTGCCATGGGAAATTGGTAGTACCAAGATTGCAGATCCAACACTGTGAACCAACAGTTTCCATTCAAAGCCTCCGGAGCCTCCTCAATCCTGAGCAAAGTATACTGATCAGGTATGGTTCTCCTATTCAGAGTCTACACATGGACAGATCGATCC
This sequence comes from Gastrophryne carolinensis, assembly GCA_027917425.1. Lineage (NCBI taxonomy): Eukaryota > Metazoa > Chordata > Amphibia > Anura > Microhylidae > Gastrophryne > Gastrophryne carolinensis. Next base: position 348,610,950 of record CM051237.1, on the reverse strand, counting down.
ACTCTTTTCCTCACCATTACAATAGGCGAAGCATAGGGGCTCTTAATTCATCCCTTGATCTTTCATCTGGTGTAGGGTCTGTCTCAATTCATCAATGCCTTTTGGGGCTACCCCTTGGGGTTGCTCTCAAAATGGTATAGCATCAGTTAGGCGGAAGGTGTGTTGAGCAATTTTGGCGCAGCCAACATCCATTTCATCCGTGGAGAACACTTCAGATAACTGCTGGGTCAATTTCTGGTTCCAGGTTTTAGATTTGGATCACTCAAATCAAACTTGATAGTAGCTGGATTTTCTTTAACTTCAACTTGACACACTTCAGCATAGTGGTTGATACCAATGACAGGATATAAATGGACTATGTCTTGATGATGACCAATTATGACTGGGTGGGGAGAGCAATTTTTGACAGTCACCACCGTAGACAATTCCACTCGAGTCCTCCAATCCTTTCATTCAGGAGTCACCATCTAGCCCTTCTTAGAATTAATTTCTTCAGGGGCTATAGCCTCCATCTCCAATTAGTTTAGTGGCAATGCCGGAGGTCACTCTGAGGACTCTCTCTCCCCCTGGTGCAATCTCCACTGGATGGTCACCGATGTGAATTACCACCCCACAGCAGTAACCAACAGAAAGTACATCACAGAGCTCTTAAGGGTTGGGTGGCATGTCACTTCATCAGAAGGTGTAACCCCGTCTCCTTCAAGAAACTCCTGGAAAGCATTGTACACTATTGCATAATTTATGCCCAAATCACTGGGGCCGCTTCAGAGTCAACGGTGTTAGGGCAGACTAGAGCTGTGATCTCCATAGCAGGAACACCCTTGTCAGCTAACCCAAGAATAGTCACAATGACTTGCAAGCTCCCATCTATGAGATATGATTCAGATGACTGGAGGGGTATGTTCCCAGCATCTTCTTGAAAATGTGCGGTAGATTAAGGTAACTTGAGACCCTGTATCAAATAGAAATGGGGTGGAATGACCATTAATAGTGACTTTAACAATAGATTTTGAACCTAGGAAAGGTCCTCTTGATTTTGGCCTGAAGGGCTTTCCGCTGTACCTGGGCTTCTGCACAAAAAGGGCCACACCTTGCATTGTTTTCTCAAACTCCTCCTCACACTGTTTAGTAGAATGGGCAGGCTGACCACACCTAGCACAACTCTTAGAGTTCCTCCTACCCATGAAGCAGCTGGTTTCACGCCTGATGGTATGGGTCTATAGGATTCAGAAGGTTCACTTTGTGTTAGGTTGGAGGGGGTCTCCTCTTCAGAAAGACTTTTACCTTTCTTAGAAAGAGTGCACATTAGCTTCTTGTTTCTTCCTCGTATTTGACTCAGGAAACGGAAGGACTTGGTTTAATAGCAACCACTTTAAAACTTGTGTGAGAGGGTGATGGGGCAACAAGGCTCTGACTAACTGACTAGATGGCCATTGTATGCACACATAGGAATTCGTCCTCCGCATTTAACCCATCCGTGCAGTGAGAGTACACATGCCCGGAGCGGTGGGCTGCCCTAATTACGGTGCCCGGGGAGCAGGTGCTTGCTCAAGAGCACTTCGATCATGTTCTAGGACCGGGATTCGAACCAGCCACCCCCATACTTCAAAACATTCTTCTCTTTGTGGTATGGGGTATTACCAGAGAACATGTGGTATGGGGTATTACCAGAGAACACCTTCAACTTCTTATAATGTGCTGCCTGAAGTCTCTGTGCTAGCATTTCTATCAGTTTGCTTAAATCACCAGCTGACTATGTGGCTCAATGTCAATCGCTACCTAACATTAGGCTTGATTCAGAGAGACAAAAAAAAACTTTCGTTTTAGTGTCGATCTGTTTTTTTTTTTTAATTTTCCCGCTCTCGTGTGCGAGCGATTCTATGCATGCATTGCAATCCTTCTGTAAAGTTTCCGTCCGTTCTTCGTACGGCAGAGTACGAGTACGAGGATGTCATTTTCCAGTGTGACTTTTCTGTTTCATTTTCTCATGTTACAACGTAGGCTTTCGTTTTTACCCTTTTCCCATCGTCTCCTCCCGCGAATCCTTTAAGTTTCCTGTTAGATTCTGTTTCCCTTTTTCAATAAATAATCGCCCAGACGGAAATCCTTACGATCTTGCGCCTGCGCACTACAAACTTAACTCATTAAAGTGCTCGCCTACATATTTGATGCTCTCACTTCTACTACAATGTTTAGCTAAATCACTTAGCACTATCCTCCATCTTCCATTTTGGACCCTTAAAGCTCACCCCAACCACTTAGCGCTATCTTCCATCTTGCCTTTTGGACCCTTAAAGCTCACCCCAACCACTTAGCACTATCCTCCATCTTCCCTTTTGGACCCTTAAAACTTACCCCAACCACTTCCGGTTAGGTTCTTCTTCCATTTTAGGCCCCTAAAACTTACCCAAACCACTTCCAGGTTAGGTTCTTCCTCCATTTTAGGCCCCTAAAACTTACCCAAACCACTTCCCGGTTAGGTTCTTCTTCCCTTTTGGACCCTTAAAACTTACCCAAACCACTTCCTGGTCATCTGAATCTTCATCTCTAAATATTTATTTTACCCTTCGTTTGGTGTTAATGTATTTCTGTTAAAAAATGACACTGAAACTTTTATTTTGGTTAATTTTTTATTTAGTAGAAGGCCATTTTTTTGGCCATTTGAATTTTTTTTTTTTTTTACAAATTTTAGAAATTTTTTTTTTTTTTAAATGTTTAAAAATTTAAAATATTAAAAACTATTTACAGAACAAAAACACAGTGACAGGACTCAGAACACTATTCTTCTTCTGTTGTCCCCAACAAGTCAACCAGCTGCTGCATATCGGCCACCAACTCAAGGACCCTTCGATTCATTTCTTCCACTCTTGCCCATGTGGTCCCTGTATCAAATTTTTTTGAAAAAATTACTTAGAGACAAAAACATGTTTCTCACCTGTGGATTGAATGTTTTTTAGTTGACAACATAAATCAGGACAACATATGTCAGTCTGCTAAGTAATTAATCTAAGGAAGCGGCCACAGGTCAGTCTGCTAAGTAATTAATCTAAGCAAGTGGGCACAGGTCATTCTGCTAAGTAATTAATCTAAGCAAGTGGGCACAGGTCAGTCTTCTAAGTAATTAATCTAAGCAAGTGGGCACAGGTCATTCTGCTAAGTAATTAATCTAAGGAAGTGGGCACATGTCATTCTGCTAATACCATTGACTATGGCTTGATGTATCTGGGTGATCATGTCAATTAACACATACTGCAAAGAATGACATTACAACTTACTTGGTTGGTGGCCGACGGTTGGAGACAACCCTACGTCCTGGGCCCTGCCACTGTTGTGAAGTAGAGGCTGTCGAGACATGGCAAATAGGGTCACTTCTAATCTCTTAGTCAACAGTAATCAAATGTCATTTTCAATGTGTGTGTCACATCACTCACCTTCTCCCTGTGCCTCCTGGGTGAGATCTGCTGCAGCCTTCACATCTTCACCCGCTCCAGAAGCATCTACAAAAACAGATTAAGGGAATCAGCTTGGGTGGAAATAGCATGTATATGTGTGTGCGGATACATGAAGAGTCACATACCAGAGGCTCCCGCCTGCATCGCTGGGTACGACTCCCTGCCCACGCCAGGGGCTGATCGGAGGACCCAACAGAGGAGGGGTAGGACCGTCGCCCTGGAGATCCACCACCTTCACTTCCAGCTGCAGATTCATGCAGCACTGGTCGGCCTGTGCGCCTCCGGGTGCGGCGGATTCGGTAATCCATTTCCAACACTAGAAAAGAAAATAAATTATAAATAAATGCCTACCTTCTGCATGAGTTACATCTGGTATGCAATCGCTATGTACTTACTAGGGAAATGGAGTCTGAAAAAACGCCACACCCGGGGCATGTGCAGCCATTTCAGGTCCAACCAATGCTGCATGATCTGAGTGTGGGAGAAGGTGGTGTCCGTCTGATGTTGGATTTTGCCAATGATCTCCAGGGCGACGGTGCGCTTCTCAAAAGAGTTGGGCAGGTAGTCGTACCTGCGCTCCAGCATGGTCTACAAAACACAAAATAAACATAGGATTTAGTTCAAACTGCATACAAATATCTGTCAACAATCGATCATTTGACTAAATGACATTAACAGACACATTTGTAGCCTAATCCAATCCTTGAAGCTGGCCTCAGTGTTTGTTCGCACGTGTGGGCCCTCACTTCGGTTTTGCACGTAGTTTTAGACACTTTTTAAACAAACCGTTTCTTCCTGCGCTTCCTTAAGGGCTAGACATGCATTTAGATGGCAAATCAAAGGCATTAAAAGACACTTACAAGCATGATGATCTCTTCTTGTTGGTGGGTGAAGATTGTGGGCGCCATCTTGCCTCTTGTCTGCGGCAGATAAGTTATGCCCCTGCACGGCCGGACGAACGTCCATACGCGCGTCCGTACGCACGCGTACGCGTAGCGTGAGACCCCTCCTATCTTATTTAAAGTGTCCTGGACACACAGCTCATTCTCTTTCAGAGTCCATGAGCAATGGCACTTAAAAAATCTCAACAAAAACCAAACCCAAAAAAAGGAGGCCGCTGGAAAAAGGAAGCTACAGGCCAGAAAGCCAACACCAACAGAAGGGAAAAAAGGGACCAAGAGGGTGCGAAGCCCCAGCCCCCCAAGGTCACCATAACCCCACCCACGTGGCTACCATGGCAAGCCAACAAAAGGAGACACCGGGAAAGAAGCCCCAGCAGCTCAACCTCCCCATCAACACCACCCGCACGGGGCCACAAGGCTCATGCCAAGAGGGCAAGGCACAGCCCCAGAAGTCCGAGTTTGCCCTCCCCACCCGCACGGGTGTCAAAATCAGCAGACAAGAGGGCAAGGCACAGGCCCAGAAGTCTGAGTTTACCCTCCCCACCCGCACAGGTGTCAAAATCAGTGGCCAAGAGGGCAATGCACAGGCTCTGAAGCCCAAGCTCTGGGTCACCCCTGGACCAGCCGTCTACCTCCAAGGGGCATGGGTATTCTAAGGGCCCACAAAGGCACAGGGCCCCAAGAACGACTTCCTCCACAACACCCTCTCCTCCTCGGCCACATTCTCCACCGGCACAGGTGTCAAGACAGGCTGAATATGCCACATCCACACTTTCTACTTTAGTGGCCACCCATCCACGCTCACCCAGTTCCTTTCCAAGTCCGGTTCAATCTGCAGCCAGCCAGCAGTCATTGGCATTGGCTAGTGGCCTCACCTTATGATGAGCTATATGGGCGCAGATCCAAAGCTACAAGCAAGCAGCGCAAAGCCGAGATTTTGGAGGAGCTCACCAGACAGGTCAATGCAGCGGGGGAAGAGCGCAAAGATGTGGAGCAGATTCAAAGGAAAATATCGGACCTAAAGTATGCAGCACGGAAGAAAGAAAATAAACGGCGTCATTACAGGTACATATATTCTTTGTGGATTTGTCTTCGTCTTGTATTGGCAACATTTAGCTAAATGTGTCCCACTTTCTTTTTCAGCTTACAAACTGGCGTCGGATTCCCCACAAAACTGCAATTTACCCGAGTTAAGGAGATGGTGCTGGGCCTGCTACATCCTGTGGCCTTAGAGGGACACTCGGCACGACAAGACACTGACATTCCAAATATTCCTGCTGGTTAGTAATGTTAGTGTGTATGTGAAATGTGATCTACGTGTAAAATAATTTGCTAAAGAACGCCACTGGGGCGAGTGGCCAAGTTGGGGCGGCACTGATGTAATGGTCAATTCTAGGTGCACCGCCCTGTGGGGTGTGCCCCAAATAATGCACACAAAGGATGGAAGGGCCTCCTCCCACTCCCAAATCTAAACCCCACAGAGAGTCAGTCTCTGTGGGGTTTAGATTTGGGAGTGGGAGGAGGCCATTCCATCCTTTGTGTACGTCTAAAATAAGGCACAAAGCCATAGATTAACACATGCCCCTAGGGTGTGCCTTGTAGTGGAGGTAACAATTTAAACAGGGTGTGTTATGTGTGGCGACTCATCATTTGCTTTTTTCCTTGGCCATACATGAGTTTGGAGAGTCTGGAGGGACACTTTTGAGATTAGCAAAGGACTGCCTGTTACGTATTTAGAGTCAATTACATACAACACCTCCATCTTTATCTGTAGCCAATTTGGGTTTGAGCTGTGCTTTGCTCAGAAAGACTTGATCTGGGGTGCTTGAAAGTTTGACCTAGAAAGAATGGCAACCAGCCTAATCTAATGGCAAATGATATTTGCAAGCTGAGTGTGGTCCCATAATGGGCTTTTAGGGATGTGTGAAGCCTCAGAACAGCCAGTACATGCATGTTTCTTTGGGTTAAGGAGACCAATGTGTATGTACTTGTTGACTAATACATCTAACAGATAATGGCATTCATAGTCAAGTTAAACTTGGTTCGTTGGGGTAGTTGCCATTCATTCATGGGCCCGTGTTTGAGTGAACCATATATGTTATCACACATCAGCAATGCCTAGTTGTGTGTTAACATGCCTTCTTTTCCACAATGCAGCCCAGCATCATCCCTCAGCTAGTGGGGAATCCTCAGCCAGTTTTACCATGCCGTCTACTTCCGTGCTCGGACCCAGGATCCAATATATACGGTAAGTGTCTTTTTATGATGTTGCTTATGCATGTGCCTTGCCATGTTTCTTTGTGCTGAATTACATATGTATTCCCCAAACTGAACCTTTTTTATTTACATGTCCCAACAGACCCACACACTGATGGAGGAAATCCAGGAGCTGGAGGAGGATGGACCCTTCATTGGACCTTCGGAACAGCTCCCCCTGGGACAGAATCTGCAACTGTCCCAACATGTTTCTAGACCAAATTCTCAGCAGCAGAGTGAAGCTGGCTGCATGCTGCCAGCCCATTGTGGGCAGCATGCAGAGACTGAGCCGACAGTCCCCAGTGTTAGCTCTGCTGCTGAGGATTTTCCAAGCAGACCTGTGGCTGTTGGTGGACCTAGAGGCACATCATCTGCACGCCCCCCAACCTGGGGAATTGGGAGGCGTAGTCGACTACATTGCCCAGTTTCCCAGGGGAGGGGCGCGTCGATGATGGAGTCAGCATGGCACCATGAGAGGCGGCTATTTCGCCTCCAAAATCAAGGAAACCACGAGCATCTTCATGGGCAATTAGAAACATTAAACAACAACTTAAACTCCATGCTGACTGAATTTAGGTCCAACAACAGCCACATGGCCACCTTATCCAATTATTACAGTACCATGCTTGAGGAAGTTCGAAATAGCAACAGCCACATGGCCACCTTAACTAACAATCTCAGTGCCATGATAGCTGAATTTCGAACTTCAAATAGAAACATGTTGGAACAGTTGCAGATTCTGAATGCCACACAGGCCCAGGCGAGGGCCCACCTCCAAGGCCCCAACCTGGGTTTTATGAGCATCTCCCATTTTAAGGCCTATTTGGCCTGTATCTGCTCCACATCTTTGCTCTACATCCCCATTGTATTGACCTGTCTGGTGAGCCCTACCAATATACTCTTTTGGGATGGCTTTGCTTGTTTGCTTTGGATTTGCACCCATATAGCTCATTAGAGTGCTGAGGTAGCCCACTAGCCAATGTCGGAGGTGAAGCCTCAATGAACCTGCCACTCAAGCTGTTGCGCTGCATGCTTGTGGTGAATTACATTGTTTCTGGCTCCGCCTGTTTGTAGGCATGATTGGGGGACATTCTGGCCTGTCAAACCACTATCTTGACCCCTGGCTGAGATTGAACTGGACTTGGATTGGGACTGGGGGTTCTTGTTTGGGTGGCCCACTAAGTAGATGTGGCATAGGTTTGGCTGCTTTACACCTGTGCCTGTGGCAAATGTGGCAAGCAGGAGAGGTTGTGTCTGTGGGCCTATTTGTTTGCTGACAAATGTGGACATGGCAATGCTTGTCACCTATATTTTTGTAATTTTCATTTGTCTGAAACTTTGGACAGGAGTGCCTTACTTTAAAACGCCTGCCTCTGGCCAATTGCTATGTGGCCTGATTTGCCCAAACTTTCATTTGTGGTTTGACCATGTATTTTATGCTACTATGGGAGTGACCATCAACTCCAATGTTTGCTTTTGAAATAAACACCATAAAATTGTAATTAACCTGTTGTTGACTATGTTTATGCCTTTATGTTTTTGGTGAATAAAGATGACTTAAATTAGGCACTAACAAATTTGGAACAACAACAAAAAAAAGAGTCTAAAATCAGGTGTGAGGTTCTTTGTAATTAATTAGTTACTGTTTGCAAAAGTAAGAAACAAACATACAAACACAAAGGTCCAAAAACACAATTAACAAACAATAAAGGGACAAAACAAACAAAGGAACACCAAATTAAGCAAAATGTGTCTCTATTAAATTAGTCCGGACGGCTTGGGCAGACGCACTCGGTGGGCCACGATAGTCCTCGCCTGGGTCATCGGTGGGTGGAGAGGGGGGCAAATCCACATACCGGGGGACACGCGGCAATATAGCAAAATTATGCAACACTGCACAGGCCATTAAAATATCTATGACCTTTTTTGGGTCATACTGAAGTGCTCCCCCGGTATGGTCCAAGCATCGGAAGCGGGTCTTCAATAGGCCAAACGCCCTCTCCACCACAGCCCTGGTCTTCCTGTGCGCCCTATTATATGCCTCCTTGGCTGCATTCTGGGGCCGGAGGACGGGCGTCAACAGCCACGGAAGGAGTGGATAGCTGGAATCACCTGCAAAAATGTATTATAAAAAACATAAATTACACATTACTCCATAAATGGAATCCCCAAAACAGGCCATCAACATGACTAAGAGGCTAGGTGTCATGAGGGTCAGGACTTGCCTCACCTGACCTTCGGTCCCGCGTCGGCTGCGGTCGATCAGCCGGAGCACTGGCGGGGCGGCGTCCTCGGCGGGCGGCTGTTCGGCGGCTTCCGTCCCTGACCGCAGCTCGGTTGTTTCCGTCGCGAGCGGCCGCTCGGCTCTTTCCGCCACGTGCGGTGGCTCGGGCAGTTCCGCCACGAGCGGCGCCTGGAGCGGCCGGCTCTCCGGCATCGAGGCGCGCTCCCGGCATTCTATGTCGTGCTCGCGCGCGCGAGCACTCAGTGTTTATGCCCTCCGGCGGCGCTGCACACAGCGCATCCGCCGGAGGTAATCAGTTCTGGGCTCATTGCCCTATGGGTGTGTGGGGAGGCTCCTGGTTGGGCCAATGAGCCCAGGGTGGTTCTGGGCGGAACGCCCTATGTTAACAAATCAATCCTTGTATCCTAAGTGCACCAATCATGTCCCCCTATCAGGTCTGCTACTTCCTATAAAGGTGTTTCCATCACAGTTGATCCTTGCCCGTGATAGCGTGCTGCTGGGTGTGAATTGGTGTCTGTTCCGTCTTCGTTATCCTGCTGTGTATGACCATCCTTGATCACTGCCTGGACCGACCTTAGCCTGTTTTCCTGACCACGATTCTGCCAGCTCCTCTGTACTGCGTACCTGTGATTCCCCGGTTTGACCTTTGGCTCGACTTGACTATTCTTCTGTCTCATCCTCGTGTACTGCGCTTCATTGGACTGATCTTCTGTGTATGACCTCTGCTTGTTTGACCTTGCCCAGTCTCGTTCCTGGTTCGTTTGCCTTCCCCTGCATAAGTCTGCATCCTTTGTGCTATAAAGTCCTGGGGGCAACCGTGCCCGGTGAGGCGTGTTTAGCGTCCCGGCAGACGGGGGCTTGTCTATAGGCAAAGCTAGCAGCGGAGATTGGGGGTTGCAGACTTATTTGGAAGGTGGGCATCCCACGGGACCTGACATTATCACGGGCCAAAAAACCATTATTTCCTAGATGGAAGAATTAATGCAGCAGGTGCAAGCTATGGCCACCGCCATCAACCAGCTGGCCCAGCGAGTGGCTACGCAGGAAAGTCGCCAACTACCTGCGCCACTGGATCCTGGGCCTTCAGTCGAGCCAAAGATTCCCCTTCCAGAAAAGTTCTTTGGGGAACGGTCTAAATTCTCGAACTTTAAGAACTCATGTGAACTCTACTTCCGCCTACGGCCCCATTCATCCGGGTCAGAAACTCAACGAGTGGGCCTAGTTATCTCACTTCTCCAGGGTGACCCTCAGACCTGGGCATTTGGACTGGCATCTACGGATGAAGCCTTACAGTCAGTCTCCGCCTTCTTTGCTGCCATGGAGCTGTTGTATGCAGACCCAGACCGGGCTTCAACGGCAGACTCTAAACTACGGAGTCTTAGACAAGCGAAACGGTCGGCTGAAGAGTATAGCGCAGAATTCCGTCGATGGTCCATTGACTCCAAGTGGAATGACCCAGCCTTGTGCAGCCAATTTAGAATTGGACTCTCAGAAAATATTAAAGATGCTCTAGTGAATTATCCGCTACCCAAAAGCCTTGATGACTATATGCAACTGGCAATTAGAGTGGATAGACGTCTCAGAGAAAGACGCCAAGAAAAAGTCAAGGATCAACCTTGGGGATCCCCTCGCCAAGAGTTAAGCCCTAGGGGTGTTGCCGCCTCATCTCCTATGACATCTGAAGAGCCCATGCAGCTGGGCGTGACTCATCTTTCTCAGGCAGAGAAAGTTCGACGCAGATCGCAAGGTCTATGTCTGTACTGCGGGAATCCTGGCCACAAGGCCCCGGTGGCGGGAAACTACAGCGCCTAGATCCAGTTGAGGGACTTCATCTAGGCGGTCAGGTATCATTCCCTCATGTTAATCGGTTACTCTTACCAGTTATGGTCTCTTGGGGCCTTTCCAAGACTTCGGTCTCCGCCTTCATAGACAGTGGAGCGGCTGGCAATTTCTTGGATAGGTCACTTGCCTCCACCCTTAATATTCCATTGATTCCGTTAGAAAATTCACTTCGGGTCCTGGCCGTCAACAATGAACCCATCATGGAAGGATTGGTTTCCTTTAAGACCCCCTTGGTGAATTTAATAGTGGGATCAGCCCATTCAGAGGAATTAGAATTTTTTATTATTGAGAGTCCTGTATCTCCTATTGTGTTAGGATTCCCATGGTTAAAAACCCATAATCCGGTTATTAATTGGGAATCTGGGGATCTTGTTAAATGGAGTCCATTCTGTTATGAGCATTGTTTCTCTACAGCCCTTAGGTCCTCACAGGTCATTCTAGATGGTTTACCACCAGCCTACGCGGATTGGGCGGATGTTTTCTCCGAAAAATCCGCTGACACTCTCCCTCCGCATCGGGCCTATGACTGTCCCATCGATTTGCTTCCAGGTACTATGCCCCCTAGGGGGAAGATATACAATCTCACACGATCTGAAGAGCTGGCCATGAAAAATTATATTACAGAGAATCTCAAGAAGGGATTCATCCGTCCTTCCACCTCTCCTGCTGGTGCCGGTTTCTTCTTTGTCGAAAAGAAGGACGGCGGTTTACGTCCCTGTATTGACTACCGGGGATTAAACAAAATCACGGTCAAGAATAGATATCCGTTACCCTTAATCAATGATCTCTTTAATCAAGTATCTGGGGCTCAGATTTTTTCCAAACTTGATCTTAGGGGGGCATATAATCTTATTCGTATACGCCAGGGAGATGAATGGAAGACGGCCTTCAATGTCAAAGATGGTCACTACGAATACTTGGTTATGCCCTTCGGACTATGTTTTTTTAAAAGTTTCTTTTTATTTGCAGTTCAACAAACATCTGACACAAATACAAGTCACATATCACATGAAGGTGCCGCAGGCACCCAGTTCAGTAGCGTAGTTTCAATAAACATATAGACACGACACCATTCACTCAACACACACACACACACACACACACACACGCACGCATTCTGGACTCGAATATCTAGTTACCTATTCACCGGGATGGGAGGACCAGTCGGGAGAACCGTCTCCAGGGCGCTACTCTCATCTCTTTAATGCCACTCCATTCGCTCAATACCTCAAGCTACCATAGGTGGGCAGCCCTGCCCCTTTAAGTGGATCTATACCCTTCCTAATCGTCCTGAGGCGGTGTCTTGACTTTGCAGCCAGGGACCCCATATCTTCTCAAACTTATCAGGCACCCCCCTGGCCGTGTATGTCAGTTTGTACATAGTGAGTTTCTGGTTAATTAGAGCCCTCCACGCCTGTACTGATGGTTTGGCCGGATGTTTCCAATTAAGCAGAACACATTTCCTGGCATAAAAGAGCAGCAGTCTAAATAATGATTTCAGCGGCCTCGACAGCGACAGTGATTCGACCACCCCCAGAAGACATAAGCAAATCGAGCCGGTGATCCGAGTGCCCACCACTTCACCAATCGAATCCATTACCTCTCCCCAATATCTCACCAGAATCTCACAGGACCAGGTCACATGTTCCCATGTACCAGTCTCCTTCTCACACCTGGGGCATAAGTCACTAGCCAGTACTCCCATCTTATGCAACCGTATCGGCGTGATATAGGCTTGATGTATCCACTTGGTCTGGATAAATCTGTCTCTGGCTTCTATGACCGATGAGTGTAGGTACAATGTAGAGACAGGTTTCCTCAAGTCCGATCCTCTTACTGCACTCTCCACCTGGGACACCGAAAAATTCGGACTGACCCTGTGGAATTGAGTTTGCAGAGCGTGCCTGAGTTGAAGGTATCGGAAGAAGTCCCGGTGGGAAACTCGAAAGGACTCCCTGATTTGGTCAAACGACATAAGCACTCCATCCCTGTACACCTGGCCCAGCGTCTGGAGGCCCTTCCCATCCCAGAACTGCGGATCCTGCATTGAAACTAACTCAGGGAGCTTGGGATTGTTCCAGAGAGGAGCAAAGGGGGACCAATACTGGGCCTCGTCCGGATTCTCGATCAGCTTGGCCACCCTTCCGCATATGTTACACACTACCCTCATGCATCCGGTGGCCTCCCGGACCCCCCGAACCCCCCTGTACACCAAGAGGGATAGTTTCTCAGTAGAACCCAACACCGCCGCTTCCAGACCTACCACCGGGTTGTTTTGCGGCTTACAGAGCCACCAGTGCACAAACAGGAGCTGTGTGAAATAAAAATACATTTGCATGTGTGGGACCGCTAGACCCCCCTCCGCCACCTGTGCTTTCATTATTTGCCTGTTGAGCCTAGGTGGAGACTGCCCCCAGATAAAGCCTAACAGGATTGAATCCAACGTCTTAAAGTGGGAACCGGGCAGCAACACTGGCGAGGCTTGATATATGTACAGAAATTTTGGAAGGAATATCATTTTGTATATATTGATTCTGCCCATGACTGACAGGGGCAGGTTTGCCCATTGAGCAACCCGCTGCCTTAGCCTTGACACGACAGGGGAAATATTCAGAGACATGAACTCACTTGGTTGCCTACTAATCATGATCCCCAGGTACTTAAATTGTTGTACTATTTTTAATTGAGACCTCGGGGAGATGTCGGGGGCAGCAAGCTCATCCACTAACATTAGACTGGATTTATCCCAATTAATCCTCAAACCTGAGAACCTCCCAAACACTCCAACAGTGTCCAAAGCTGCGTCCAGACACTTGTGGCCGTCCGCCAGGTATAGCAGTGTGTCATCTGCATATAGGGATATCTTTTCCTCTACTGCTCCCAGCTTCCATCCAGAGATACTCGGGGAGTTCCTGACAATAATCGCCAAGGGTTCGATAGCTAAGGCAAAAAGCAGCGGTGACAGTGGACACCCCTGTCTTGTCCCCCTATGCAAGGCGAATGAGTTAGAGTAACACCCATTAACCCGTATCCGGGCAGTTGGCCGTTTATATAACAATTTGATGTATGTAATAAAACTAAGAGGGAATCCAAATCTTTCTAGTACTGCCCAGAGATATTCCCATTCTACCGAGTCGAAGGCCTTTTCATTATCTAATGATATGACCACCCGTTCCCCATGGTTATCATGTATAATTTGGAGATTGGACATCAGTCTGCGAAGATTCACACACGTGGTACGCCCTGGCATAAACCCCGACTGATCTGGCCCAATCAAATGTAGTATAACTTTATTTAGCCTAGTGGCCAGTATTTTGGCTAATATTTTTGCATCTTGGTTCAACAGGGATATGGGGCGGTAAGACGCACAAGAGCCAGGGGGTGCCTCATAAAAAGAGGCCGGAAGGCACTCACTATCAAGCGCTTGTTTCAGCACTTCCCACAGCCTAGGGGTCAGTTGTTCAAGGTCCTGTTTATACCACTCGGCCGGTATCCCATCTGGCCCTGGCGCCCTCCTGCTAGAGAGCATCCTAATTGCGCCAGAGACCTCGTCCATGGTGATAGGGGAGTTCAAAGCCTCCTGATCCTCCACGGCCAGCCTAGGAAAGGAAATCTGGTCCAGATAATTATCCAGCTCAGACGTCCCATAGCTCACTCTCGAGGAATATAAGGCCGAGTAGTATTCCAGAAACTTCTGGGCAATCTCCTCCCCCCTTGTCACCCTCGCACCGTTATCCAGAATTTCAGCAATGTGGTTGGGCTGGCTTTCGGCTCTCGATAGGTAGGCCAGGGTCTTACCGTTCTTATCCCCTTTATCAAAAATTGTTGCTTGCTTATAAAGCAGTAATTTCCTAGCCGAGTCGGTCAGAAGCAGGTTATATTCCCTCTTTAATGCCAACAGTGTTGAATGGTCTTTGCTATCCGAGCTTGCACTAAACTTCTCCTCCGCCCGCGCCAGCTTACACTCAAGATCTGCCACTTCCCTCCCCTTCTTCCTCCTAGCTGCAGCTATAGCACTAATGGCCGCCCCCCTGGTAACAGCTTTGAAGGCATCCCAGCTAACCTCCACTGATGTCTCCACCTTATTACAGTCCCAGAAAGCCTCAGTAGAGGACTTCAGAGTACTCATAATATCAGTTCCATCCCACCCAGTTCTCCCGCCTCAGCGACAGTCCAGCTGTGATCAGTAAGGGTGAGTGGTCCGAAACCCCTCTCGGGAGGTAGCAACAGGTTGCCACCCTGGGTAGAAGTTGAGGCGAGGAGAACGCAAGGTCGATTCTGGACAGGGACTTGTGTGTAACCGAGTGACAGGAAAACGCCATATCGGTGGGGTGTTTCCACCTCCAAAGCTCCTGTAGCCCCAACGTTTCTGCCCAATTAGCCAGTTGGGTCTTGGGACCGGGGTTCTTACTCATCCTATCCAGCGCTGAATCCAAAACCATATTAAAATCCCCTAGCAGCAGTATCGGGGCTGGAGGATAAGAGAGCACTTTCTCCATTATTTTGTCTAGGATCCTAGCAGAAAATGGTGGGGGGACATATACTCCGACTATTATCATAACAGTATCCATCAATTTAGCATGGAGAATAACATAGCAACCCTCACGGTCAACGTGAACTGAAAGCAACATAAACGGGGTGCCCTTTGAGATCAACACTGATACTCCTCTTGAGTAGGCCGAGAATGGGGCATGAAAGGAGCTCTGGATCCATGGCCTCTTCAATGCCAACACCCTCTGGCCCACCAAATGGGTCTCTTGGAGAATAACTACATTCGGTTTATACCTCTTAACAAACTGGAGGACAGTGGCCCTCTTGATCTTATCATTAAGCCCCCGGACATTCCAGGAGAGAAATTTACACTCACCCATTGTTACCGCTTAAAGTGCTACTATCCAGAGCCGCCTCCCTGCGGTCCCCCCCCCTCCAGAAATCCTCCTATCACTCGAGTCCAGCAATCATACATCACAGTCAAACCCACACACAGACAACCACAGACAAAACAGATAATATAACATTTTAACTGTACCCCTTCCCCAAACCCACCCCCCACCCCGCTCCACCACCCCCCAACCTTGGCGAGCATCATAACCCAAACAAAGTAACACAACACTGGTTTAACTATGTGCAATTGGGGTGCGCAGGCCCGTTGCCTAGGGGTCTGCAAGAAACAGGTTTGCTGAACAGCTGCGGGTCAGCGGATTATCCGCCGCGGGTTCCCAGAGCCAGCGAGAGGGAAACAGGGAAGAGGGAGAGGGAAGATTCTCGATAGAGGGGCCATAGGGGGACCAGGGGGGGGTGAAGGTGGGGGGGGGGAAAGGGGGGGGGGGCAGGGAAGGCAGTTGGTGGGATGGGTGGGAGGGGTTTGGAAGGCAGCCCGATCGCGCTCTGGGAATCCGGAGCCAAGGCTCCCCTGCAGCAATTACTGGCAGGATGTACTGGCTATTTAGGCATCACAAAAAAACACAACTACATTAACTGTAAACAAGATGCATAACAAAGCACCAACTCGGGCTCCACCAAATCGCCCATCAGTGGGGCTCCCGGGAGAGCAGCGGAGGCGGGCCCCCGTCACCGGCCCAGGCCGAAGAAGGGGGGGAGAAAAAAAAACAGGTTAAAGCAGGTCAAAACAATGGCTGATCTATTCTCTCCAATCGGAGCCCAGTCCGTCAGGCCCCGGCAGAGAGTCCAGCCATATGTCAGCTTCCTCAGCCGATGTGAAGAATTTAATAGACTCTCCGTCTTGAACACGCAGCCGCGCCGGGAACAGCATGGCGTATTTAATCTTTTTCTTCCTAAGCCGTTCTCTGACCCCGTTGAATGAGCGCCGCAATTTCTGAACTTCTGATGTGAAATACGGGTAAAAAGCTGGGCGTTCTCATAGGACACCGAACCTTTCGTCCTAGCCGCGGCGAGTATAGCGTCTCTGTCCTTGTAATGGAGAACTTTAAATATAAATGGTCTTGGCGGGGCCCCGGGCGGGGGGGATTTCAGCGGGATTCTGTGTGCTCTTTCTATAGTGAAAAATTTGGTCAGGTTCCTGGGAGCCAGGGTATCCCGTATGAGGTTTTCAGCAAACTCCTCCGGGGAGGAGCCCTCTGCTTTTTCGGGCAGTCCCAGAATTCTCACATTATTTCTCCTATTTCTGTTTTCCGAGTCCTCGGCCCTATCCCAATAGGACAGTCACCTGCCGTCGTAGGGTAGCCAGCTCCCCCGCCTGCACAGACAAGCGATCCTCCGCCTCCCCAATTCTCCTCTCATTCTCCCCGGTGCGGTCTCGGATCTTATCCAGGTCGTGGCGGAAATAATTGAACTGCTCCTGAAGAGTATCAAATTTAGTTGTAAGGATGTTTTGACAAGAGGCTATGGCAGCCATGATCGCCGCTGTGTCCGGATTGGAGGGCTCCGGCCCCATTCCGCCTGGGGCTTCCATCTTTTGCGTGCTGCAACTGACCGCTGTGGATTTACGCTTCCTATTGCCTGACATGCGTGAGAAGAAGGGCGTACTGGGTGTCGGGTACTTGTTTTGCAGTGCCCAGATACAGGGTTCCAGAAGCCCGCAGTTGCTGCACAGATATGAGGCTTGTTTTGCGGAGCCCAGATACAGGGTTCGTGGAGCACCCGGCTGCTGCACAAATAAAGGGTTCAAGGAGCTTGTATAGCGGCTCAGCTTCAGAAGGGTACTCTGGTGCTGCACAGATATAGGGTTCAAGGAGCAGATGCATAGGATTCAAGGAGCCCCCAGATGCTGCACAGACATAGGGTTCAGGGAGTTTGCTTGGCGGTATAGATACAGATATATGGCTTGATGCAGAGCCTCCCCGTTCACTTCTCTCGTGCGTTTTCCCGTTGGTTTTGGGCTTTGATCGGGTCAGGAAAGGGTGCTACGTTGATTTTAGTGTGCGTTTATGTGCTCAGGTGTGCGCTCAGCCGCCTTTCCGATTGTCGGCTCGCACGAGGCTGTTTCCCGGCAAAACGGACGCCTCGTTCATTGTTCCGTTTTGTTCAGTGATGCAGAGCCTTGTTTTCCGATTGAAATCACCCTAATGAAACGGGGCCGCCGAGCCTTCACTTACGGCAAGTCAGAGCAGCCGTATTTGCACTCGGGCAATAATATGCAGTCCTCTGTTGGAGCACATCAGCGGCGCCAGCTCTGCGGTCTTGTCCTGCTGAGTATGGCAGAAACCAGGCTGCACCTATTTGAGCTCACCCGCCTTACTGGGTATGTGTATGAAACTTGTATTGGTTGCCCACCCTGTCTGACTTTGTTTTTTCCCTTAACACACTATTTGGTAATTTTTTTGTTAGTATATTTTTAGCCTAATTTTTTAACTTTAAATTAAATGGGTTAAGTGATCGAACCCTATTGCGTCATGTTCTTGCCCTCTTATGTAAGTAGTATTCCCCAGACTTTTTTAATGAGTGTACAGGTTGGATGTGCATGTAGGCTCATTACAAATGTCCTTTACTCCAACCCTACCCCGCTCACCTATTTGTCCCTCTTTTCTATTGTTGCAATGCACACCTTTTTTTATTTTTTTTTTTGTTTTGTTTTTTTTTGTTTTTTTGGGGGGGGGGACTCTGGCTATCCTTTGCTCCCCTGGCTGCTGACCCCAATCCTGCACCCATCTTCACAGGCAGAGGAGCCCTACAATACTGCCCCCAGGAGGACTCGCTCTGTGGTGGAGCGAGCCTTTGGTCTCTTGAAGATGAGGTTCCATTGTCTTGATCAGACTGGGGGGGGGGGCACTACAATATACGCCTGCAATGGTCATTAAACTAATCATGGCTTGTTCCGCTTTAAGAGAGGGAGTCTGCCATTTCTGAGTAAAGTCTCAGTAAAAAGGGTTTCACACAGTGGGGCATCCCGATCTGGGATTTCCAGGGGGAAGACCAGTGGCCGCTCTGGGTTTTGTTCTGCTTTATGTGAGGGAACCTGTGTTACTTTAATAATAATGTAAAGGAGGTGGGTTATTCCATCCTAACCTGATTTGGTCATGATGTTTTAAAGCAGGCCAAAACCCATGTAACCCAGCCCTTTGGAGTGTGAAGAAATCCAGGGTTGGGTTACAGGCATCATGTCTCTGGGGCATTCCAATTTGGGATGTCCTGCACGTCACTGCGGGGGAACGTCAGAGCTATACCAGGAGCTATGCCATCTTTACACAGGAGCAGGACGACATCATCATGGATGTGAGTATGCGAGCGTGCGTTTATGTGCGCGCACACATTCCTTATAATAAAAAAAAAAAACAAAGTGCAAGAATAGTCTGAAACAACTTAGTATGTCACGTTACATACCAGCCCACCTTAGTTTAACACATGTACGCAGCTACAAACTAGCCTACATGCAGATAGCAGAACTAGGGCAATGTGAGGCAGAAAGAGGTTAATAAAGTGACTTTAGTTAGGCCAGGAAACTTGTTAATGTATTTTGTGGATTAATGGTGGGTCCTTGTATCTTTTGTTAACAGATGATGCTGCGGAATCGTTTTTTAAGAGTTTGGGCTTTTCATTAAATCACGCTGAAGGTCCGGTTTAAAAAGTGCCCCAAAAAAAACACGCCCAACCAAACCATAAAAACAATGCTAAACTAATGTTGTTTATCATTCACAGATACTAGAAAACCACAGGCACAAGACCCCGAGGCCTAATGTTTTTTATTTTGCATTAAAATTTTAATTGTTTTTTAGTTTTGGCCAAAAAAAAAAATAATATGAAATATCCAAATCCAAAAAAATAAATAAAAACAACCTTTGAATTAAAAACAAATAAAAAGATTTGGTGTGTTGTCTTTCCTGCAAATGTACAATCACACAACATCATCACACATTTACATGACACAAAAGGTTTAGATATGGGACAATAAATCAAAAACAATCAGAAAGAATTAAGGTATGCATTAATGGCAAGTAAAAAGGAACACAAAGGAGATTAAGGTATGCATTAATGGCAAGGAAAAAGGAACAACAAAAATTTAACAGAAATTTATATATATATGTGTGAAATTGGCAGTTGGTGCCATATGCATATTCCAATGGAGGTTTAGGGATGTGCGCTTGCGTGTAGCCAGATTGGCAACTGAAGAGCCATGGAGATGTAAGTATACTTGCTCAAACCAGTGGCGTTGCTAGGGCTGGTGTCACCCGGGGCGGTAGGAAATGGTGTCACCCCCCCCCCAATGGTGTCACCCCCACCCCCCCCCAATGGTGTCAACCCCACCCCCCCCCAATGGTGTCAACCCCCCCCCCCCCCCCAAAGAAAACAAACAAAAAAAAAAGCATTTTTGCCGGCATGGTGGGAGCGGGCCGGCCGGTTCCGCGCTGACAGCGGAACCGGCCGGCCCGCTCTGCTGTCAGCGGAACCGGCCGGCCCGCTCCCACCATGCCGGCATTTTTAAAAAAAGCAAACACTTACCTGCAGGTCCGGAGCGTGGAGGCCGGCGCCGCTCTCAGCTGTCATCTGAGGGCGCGTCATCAGAGGCGCCCTCTGATGACGCGCCCTCAGATGACAGCTGAGAGCGGCGCCGGCCTCCACGCTCCGGACCTGCAGGTAAGTGTCTCTATACCGAGGGGTGACCGGCCGAGAGGTGTCACCCTCTAGGTCTGGTGTCACCCGGGGCGGTCCGCCCCCCCCGCCCCCGGGTCGCTACGCCACTGGCTCAAACCACCAAAATGGAAGGTCAAATACGATGGAAACCAAGCAGGTACGTTCAAAAAGCCAGGAAAAATCAGGGAAAAACGGGCCGCCCACGTGAACGGGAGCCCCGATCAAATTGAAGGCACCCGAGAGAGCAAAAAAAGCTTTCCGAATAAAGTGAAATTGACGGATCAGTTAGGGAGCCATTCCGACGGAGGCTCTGCATCACATTTGAGCCACGATTCAAACGGGAGCCCCGAACAATCGGAAGGTTTTAAGGGCAGTTCAGAGGAGGCTCTGCATCAGGCCCATAGTGTTCAGGGAGCACTCAGATGCTGCACGGATATGGGGATCAAGGAGCACTCAGAAGTTGCACAGATATAGGGGTCAAGGAGCTTGTATGGCGATTCAAATATAGGATTCAAGGAGCTCTCAGACGCCGCACAGATATAGGGTCCAAGGAGCTTGTGCAGCGGTACAGATATATGGTTTAGGGAGCTCTCGGATGCTGCATTGACACCGGTCCCAGGAGAGCTAGTTTGGCGGCCCAGATATGGGGGTCAAAGGACGTTGCTCAGTGTTAGGGTTCGAGAGGCCTGTTCTGCGGCCCAGATGCAAGGAGTAAGGGACTTCCAGGCACCGCACAGATATAGGGTTCAAGGGGCCTAGTCGGCGGCACAGATGTAGGATTCAAGGAGCTCTCAGATGCTGCGCAGAAATGGGGGTCAGGGAGCTTGTTTAGCGGTTTGTCCTGCTGCACAGATACCAGGGAGGCAGAGTATGTTGCACAGATATAGGGTTCCAGGAGCTCGTTTCCTGCACAGATATGGGATCCAAGGTGTCCCGCAGATAGTATACAGGCGGTGGGGGGGGGGCCCGGGGAGCACAAATGCAGGGTTCAGGGAGCCACGCGCTGCTGCCCAGAGAAGGGGGACGCTCGGCCCGCAAACACCGCACAGGTGTGGGATTCCGGGAATATTTGTTGTTGCTGCCCCTAGTCGCTGGGCGATTATAAGGTGGAGGTTTCAGGGGGGCCCTGGATTGTATGGGGCTCAAAGGGCCAGCCTCCGCCTCGTCCCGTCGGGGGGGGGGTCCGAGGGACCCACCTCAGCCGCTCCAATGAATGGGGAAGGGGCCTCCCGGTTCTGCCAGGGAATTTTAGGGGGGGATCCCCTCTGGCTTCACACACCCCCTCTGACAGGTCCCTGCAGCAGGATCTGTACTATTTGTCGCAGGCCTCTCCTGCACAGTCTGCCGTCCCAGGCACCTCACGACACCGCAGCTCACCTCAACGTCAAGATGGCGCCGACCTCTCCTCCAGCTTCCCGCCAAACCGCCACCTGCTGCGGTCCTTAGCGGGGAAATACCGCGCTCCCGGGGGGGGTCCTCGGTGACCGCCGCCGCCGCCCAGCTCACGCAGGGGGAGATCTTCCTCCGCTGTCACCCAGCAGCTCACCGAAAGGCCGCTCGTCCTCTCCGTCGGCCAGCCGCCGCCGCCCGGACCACTCCGCCACCAGCAGCACAACGGGGGGAGCCGTCACGGTCTCCGGGCACTCCTCCCGGCTCTCACCGCCGCCGAATCCCTCAAAGGGCCGATACCTCGCGGCTGCCTCCGCGCGCTCTCCACACACCGGGGGTCGCGTGTCCCGCCACCAGTCTGCCGGAGCACTGAGTTGCACAGGCCGCCGAGAACGCACGGGAGCCGCCTCCGCCGCCGCCACCACGGGTCCCCTCAGCAGCAGGCCCGATCTCTCAACCCAGGTAAGTGAGGCCTAGGTCTCTTAACTTGCCCAAATAGCCCAGGAAGGCAATAAAATCAGGATATGTCCGAGGAGCCCCTAGCAGACACGTCCGTCTAGGCGGCCATCTTAACCACGCCCCCGCCCTTCGGCCTATGTAATGCCCCTGCAGTCTTCCAAGATTTCGTGAACGACATCTTTCGCGATTTCTTGGGTCGATTTTTGGTGGTCTATTTAGACGATATACTCATTTTTTCCCGTTCCCTGTTGGAACACCGCCAACATGTGAAAGCGGTGTTACAAAGGTTACGGGAGAACCATCTGTATGCTAAAATTTCTAAGTGTGTATTTGAAGTTTCTGAAATTCCGTTTCTAGGATATTTGATCTCTAAGCGTGGGTTGGTTATGGATCCCTCCAAAGTATCCGCGATACTGGAGTGGGAGCAACCAAGAACCCTAAAGGCGCTTCAGAGGTTTTTAGGATTTGCAAACTTTTATAGACAATTCATAAGGGGGTTCTCTTCCATAGTGGGGCCCTTAACTGATCTTACACGGAAGGGTGCTTTTGTTGAGGAGTGGCCTCCCTCAGCAATAAGCGCTTTCCAATTACTAAAAAAAACCTTTACTTCAACTCCGGTGTTGATCCACCCCAATATTAATCACCTGTTCCTGTTGGAGGTCGACGCTTCCGAACTTGGTATGGGAGCTGTTCTCTCTCAGTATTCTGGCAATCCGGAGAGACTGCATCCCTGTGCCTTCTTTTCACGTAAATTTTCTCCTGCTGAACGTAATTATGATGTTGGTAATAGGGAACTATTGGGTATTAAACTGGCCTTTGAAGAATGGCGACACTGGCTGGAGGGTTCCCTACATCCCATTACTGTATATACTGACCTCAAAAATCTAGAATATATAGAGTCCGCCAAAAGGCTCAATTCCCGTCAGGCTCGCTGGGCACTCTTTTTCTCTCGTTTTAACTTCATTATCACCTACAAACCAGGGAAAAAGAATACCAAAGCAGACGCCCTATCTCGTAATTTCGGAGACTGTAAGGATCGATTCGATCCTGCAGAACCGATTCTACCCTTAGGTTGTATTGTGGGTGCCCTTCTCCCTGATTTGTCTAGTTCTTTGACGCCATATCAGATTGATACTCCTCCCGGTAAACCCTCTGAATGCCTATTTGTTCCGCCTCATTTACGTCTTGCCGTTTTACAGGAACTTCATGATGCCAAGTCCGCCGGTCACTTAGGGATTCGGAAAACATTGGCTATCGCCAAACGCCATGTCTGGTGGCCTACCATCAGACGCGACATAACCGCCTTTGTTGAAGCTTGCCCTGTATGTGCGCGTAGCAAGACTACCCATGGATCTCCAGCAGGATTATTAGTACCTCTGGAGATTCCTGGTGAGCCATGGTCCCACATATCCATGGATTTCATTGTCGATCTGCCTCAATCGCAGGGGAATACTGTAATCTGGGTGGTGGTTGACCGCTTCAGTAAAATGGCGCACTTTATTCCTTTGGTAAAACTTCCGTCGGCGCCAGAGTTGGTGCAGTTATTCATTAAGCATGTTTTCCGTCTCCATGGTATACCACAGAATATTGTTTCAGATCGGGGGGTTCAGTTTGTATCCCGCTTCTGGAAAGCTTTTTGTACTCGGTTGGGCATTAAAGTTTCACTCTCTACAGCCTATCATCCCCAGTCTAACGGACAGACTGAGCGGGTGAATCAGACTTTAGAACAATATTTGCGCTGCTTTGTATCTGATCGTCAAGAACAATGGGTGGAACTTATCGAGTTTGCAGAGTTCGCCTTTAACAATGCGCCTAGCGAGTCGACCAAGTTTTCGCCGTTTTTCTGTAACTATGGCAAGAATCCCAAGGCATCGTCCTTCTCTGGCCCTTCCTCCAACCTGCCGGCCTTGGAGGAATGGTTACGGGAAAGGACTAAGGTGTGGTCTGAAATACAGACGAACCTTAGGAAAGCCTCTGTGAGATATAAAGTGTTCGCGGACCGACATAGATCGCGGGAACCATCATTTCAGGTGGGAGACTGGGTCTGGGTCTCCACTAAAAATATAGCTCTTAGACAACCCTCGCCTAAATTGGGTCCTAAGTACATCGGTCCTTTTCCCATCACAAATACAGGTCCTTCTCAAAAAATTAGCATATAGTGCTAAAGTTCATTATTTTCCATAATGAAATGATAAAAATTAAACTTTCATATATTTGAGATTCATTGCACACCAACTGAAATTTTTCAGGTCTTTTTTTGTTTTAATACTGATGATTTTGCCCTACAGCTCATGAAAAACCCCAAATCCTATCTCAAAAAATTAGCATATTTCATCCGACCAATAAAAGAAAAGTGTTTTTAATTAAAAAAAAGTCAACCTTCAAATAATTATATTCAGTTATGCACTCAATACTTGGTCAGGAATCCTTTTGCAGAAATGACTGCTTCAATGCGGCGTGGCATGGAGGCAATCAGCCTGTGGCACTGCTGAGGTGTTATGGAGGCCCATGATGCTTCGATAGCGGCCTTAAGCTCATCCAGAGTGTTGGGTCTTGCGTCTCTCAACTTTCTCTTCACAATATTCCACAGATTCTCTATGGGGTTCAGGTCAGGAGAGTTGGCAGGCCAATTGAGCACAGTAATACCATGGTCAGTAAACCATTTACCAGTGGTTTTGGCACTGTGAGCAGGTGCCAGGTCGTGCTGAAAAATGAAAACTTCATCTCCATAAAGCTTTTCAGCCGATGGAAGCATGAAGTGCTCCAAAATCTCCTGATAGCTAGCTGCATTGACCCTGCCCTTTATAAAACACAGTCGACCAACACCAGCAGCTGACATGGCACCCCAGACCATCACTGACTGTGGGGACTTGACACTGGACTTCAGGCATTTTGGCATTTCCTTCTCCCCAGTCTTCCTTCAGACTCTGGCACCTTTATTTCCGAATGAAATGCAAAATTTGCTTTCATCAGAAAAAAGTACTTGGGACCACTGAGCAACAGTCCAGTGCTGCTTCTCTGTGGCCCAGGTCAGGCGCTTCTGCCGCAGTTTCTGGTTCAAAAGTGGCTTGACCTGGGGAATGCGGCACGGTGGCTCTGGATGTTTCTATTCCAGACTCAGTCCACTGCTTCCGCAGGTCCCCCAAGGTCTGGAATTGGTCCTTCTCCACAATCCTCCTCAGGGTCCGGTCACCTCTTCTCGTTGTGCAGCGTTTTCTGCCACATTTTTTCCTTCCCACAGACTTCCCATAGAGGTGCCTTGATACAGCACTCTGGGAACAGCCAATTTGTTCATAAATTTCTTTCTGGGTCTTACCCTCTTGCTTGAGGGTGTCAATGATGGCCTTCTGGACAGCAGTCAGGTTGGCAGTCTTACCCATAATGGCGGTTTTGAGTAATGAACCAGGCTGGGCTTTTTTAAAAGCCTCAGGAATCTTTTGCAGGTGTTTAGAGTTAATTAGTTGATTCAGATGATTAGGTTAATAGCTCGTTTAGAGAACCTTTTCATGATATGCTAATTTTTTTAGATAGGATTTTGGGGTTTTCATGAGCTGTATGGCAAAATCATCAGTATTAAAACAAAAAAAGACCTGAAAAATTTCAGTTGGTGTGCAATGAATCTCAAATATATGAAAGTTTAATTTTTATCATTTCATTATGGAAAAAAAATTAACTTTAGCACTATATGCTAATTTTTTGAGAAGGACCTGTAAGCTGAGTAATGTTACCTTTAAAGTCAAACTACCTATGTCCATGAAGATTCCGTCTACTTTTCATGTTTCCCTATTAAAATCCGCCAGAAACGTTCAGGTGTCATCTCCTCCTCCAGTTGTAATGGGAGATGAACCTGAATACGAGGTTAACAGAATACTCGACGCTCGAATGGTCCGAAATTCATTACAGTATTTAATTGATTGGAAGGGTTTTGGTCCTGAGGAGAGGTGTTGGGTACCGGCCAAAGATGTTCATGCCAGAACCTTAGTCAATAGATTCCACCGTGAGAATCCTGATAAACCTGGGAAGGGTCTGGAGGCCCCTCGTGAAGGGGGGGGGTAGTGTCATGAGGGTCAGGACCTGCTCACCCGACCTTCGGTCCCACGTCGGCTGCCGTCGATCAGCCGGAGCACTGGCAGGGCGGCGTCCTCGGCGGGCGGCTGTTCGGCGGCTTCCGTCCCTGACCGCCGCTCGGTTGTTTCCATTGCGAGCGGCCGCTCGGCTCTTTCCGCCACGTGCGGCGGCTCGGGCAGTTCCGCCGCGAGCGGCGCCTGGAGCGGCCGCCTCTCCGGCATCGAGGCGCGCTCCCGACATTCTACGTCGTGCTCGCGCCCTATGGGTGTGTGGGGAGGCTCCTGGTTGGGCCAATGAGCCCAGGATGGTTCTGGGCGGAACGCCCTATGTTAACAAATCAATCCTTGTATCCTAAGTGCACCAATCATGTCCCCCTATCAGGTCTGCTACTTCCTATAAAGGTGTTTCCATCACAGTTGATCCTTGCCCGTGATAGCGTGCTGCTGGGTGTGAATTGGTGTCTGTTCCGTCTTCGTTATCCTGCTGTGTATGACCATCCTTGATCGCTGCCTGGACCGACCTTAGCCTGTTTTCCTGACCACGATTCTGCCAGCTCCTCTGTACTGCGTACCTGTGATTCCCCGGTTTGACCTTTGGCTCGACTTGACTATTCTTCTGTCTCATCCTCGTGTACTGCGCTTCATTGGACTGATCTTCTGTGTATGACCTCTGCTTGTTTGACCTTGCCCAGTCTCGTTCCTGGTTCATTTGCCTTCCCCTGCATAAGTCTGCATCCTTTGTGCTATAAAGTCCTGGGGGCAACCATGCCCGGTGAGGCGTGTTTAGCATCCCGGCAGACGGGGGCTTGTCTATAGGCGAAGCTAGCAGCGGAGATTGGAGGTTGCAGACTTATTTAGAAGGTGGGCGTCCCACGGGACCTGACACTAGGTCACATTTCCTACACAGCATGAGCATACATAGTGCACAGGCCAAAAAAAAGCCAAAAAACATCAAATAGATGTGGGAACAAATTAAACATCCAAGATGGCGGATGAGGGCCATTCAGCCAGACTACTAACAGGTATTGGTTTCGGACTGTGCTGCTCAGCATTCTTGGATGTCTTAACTTTTCAGGACCCTGTATCTGCTTTGTATGAGTCCAAAACAGCTGTAACCCACCCCCTGCACTTTATCCCGCTCTCCTCTACTCAGTAAGTGTAATGCATCTAATCAAAGATGGCGCAGGCCCTATTATAAATTCAAGGACATAATTTAAGCAGAGTGTGGGGAAGACTAATTCTTACTTAACTCTAAATTCAAATTTAACATTTTGCTAATGCAGGACTAACTTTTGTCAAGGCTTTGTTGTTTGACAAATCTAATGGTTAAGGTCGTGTTTCACATGTAAACAAGGTGTTCAAATAGGCATAGTTTCATACATGGGACACAAACTAAATTCATAGGCATACATCTACCAAAAAATGACGTTACTGGCGTCAACTTACCAAGGAGCCATCCACTGGAAAATTCCCCCGACCGTACAGATCTTCGAAGAATGTAGGCATCATGGGATGAACCTGGGAACCCGGCGAGCAGACTAAGGAACCGCATGTCTGGGGCCACCACTGCTTGGAAATTCATTGAGTGGCCCATTTTGCGGTTCCTGGAATAAAAAAACAAACAAAAAACATTAGCAAGGCAAGGAAAACTAGGGAAACACTAACTAATCACACCCTAAGCAAAACCTGTGGCCCAATACAAATAACAATAAACAAGTACATAAGTATTTTGTTTAGCAAAAAAAAAATATGTATGTTTGAAAAAGGAAAGATTAACTTAGAAGTGTCTATTTCAGGTACACATTAAAATGTTTCCTTGGTGAACACATGTGAAATTTATATGCAACTAAATACGGTCCATGGTTCCACAGGGACTCTTTACAAGGAGGGAATAATTAAAAGGAGGGATCCATTACAAGGAGGGAATAATTCCACGGAGGGAATAAATCCAAGGAGGGATTACTTAAAAGGAGGGTTTATTTTCAAGGATGGATAACTTACAAGGAGGGATTAATTACAAGAAGGGAATGATTACAAGGAGGGACTTTTTGGAATTTTTCTGACATAAAAAAAAAAAAAAAAACTTTAAACAAAATATGACTGATTGCACTTGCCTGCAGATATACTCATCGGCTGCCGGAGGCACCAGGGCAACATGGGTGCAGTCAATGGCACCCATGACGTTGGGCATGTCGGCGATGTTATAAAGTGCCAGCTTAATCGCGTTTCTGACTACCATGTCGCCAGGAAAACAAATATATTTCAGAGTAATGGTAGCCATGCCTTCCAAAAACTTGGATAGCACGCGGCTCAGCGTAGGCTGGGAGATCCCCACGGAGAGGGCACCCAGCCTCTGGAACGAGCCGTTCGCCAAAAATTGCAGGCAGCCAAGCATCTTGGTCATACCTGAAATTGCTTGCCCCTTCCTTGTGGTGCGGGCTAACCATATCCGCAGCTCACTATACAATTTATGGAGGGAAGCGCGATTAAGTCTGGTGAGCTCGAACAGCTCAACGTCATGCATGCCATCGATGTGCATGCGTCGCCGGTGCAATCTGGTCTCAGCCCTCCGGACAATTTCAGTGCCCATGAGCTGAAGATCCTCATGCTCCTCAAATGCACTAGAGTCGTCCATAGCTGCTAGTCTCGAGGTCAAAATGGTCCCGTAAGGGGATCGCAAAGGAAACAGGTTTATAGGGTGGTGGTCCGTCGGCAATCAGCTCTCTGAATGAGACGCAAGCCCATAGCAATTACGTACGTTATCTGAAATTTGGTTTGGAAAATGAACCGAACTAACGCAAATGTTCCGATTTGCATTCGTTAATCGAAAGCGCATATACGCATTTGCACGAACGTTCGTATGAATGAAAAATGGACGAAAAAAAACAAAAAAAACACAAACACCCACAAAAACTTTCACAGACAGCTACGGAAGTGCAGACGAATGTGCCTCTGAATCGAGCCTATTGTTTCTTTATATAAACTTGTGCTGGTACAGGGGTTGAGTGCACCCCGCTGGGAGCAAATTGGACATACCCAACTAGATTGTATTGTTTTCCATATCTTTTAATCCCCCTTCAATCTCAGTGGTGCCTCCAAATGCAGAACTGTTTTTTGGGGGGTGATGGTAAACACCCCACTCAAGACAGCCTATGGCGCTAACCTGTTGGTAACAAAGATTAGCTGAGCCTTCGTTGAGTGGGTTAAATGTTTGGTGTGCCTCCACCAAACAATAGGGCTCCACCCAGAATAGGGCTTTTGCAAGTAATAGGGAACAACTTTCTGGGAAATGGTCTAAGCAAAACAATACATTTGGAGCAGAGGGACTACTGCTCCCAGAAACCATTTACCTAAGTCATTCGCTGACACAGTCAAGTATAATAGTACTTGGAACTTTATGTAGTAAAGGTTAACTTGCATGTATAAAAGGACCATACACAGTATAACAACAGAATGAAAGTCCCAGCTGAGTCTTTAGTTGGTCTGTACACATATACCCGGCTATATATATATGGGTTGATTCAAAGAAACATGTAACAGCTTGGATTTGGGTCACGATCATCCTATTTTTCACGTCCGCTCGTGCGTTCGTATGAACTTGCGAGTGATTCAATAAGCAAATACGTTTCTATCCTAAAAGATACGTCTGTTCGTATGATATCTCCCGAACTTGCCTCAGTCAGTTGGCAATCGTAAAAATCACGTTCATGTGCTCACCTGTTGCGGCGGCAGCCTGTTTTTTCGGCTGCTTCCATCGTCCACCTCTTCCAATTACTTGCGTTTGCCTCTGGTTTTCATTGGTTTTTGGCCTCTTAGATTCGTGCGTTCGTATGTTTATAAGATCTTGCGCATGCGCACCCTCAACCAGAAACTTACCTAAACCTCTTAGCGCTTGCATCCAACTTCATTTCTCGGTCCCTAAAACTTACCTAAACCTCTTAGCGCCTGCATCCAACTTCATTTCTCGGTCCCTCAAACTTACCTAAACCTCTTAGCGCCTGCATCCAACTTCATTTCTCGGTCCCTAAAACTTACCTAAACCCCTTAGCGCCTGCATCCAACTTCATTTATCGGTCCCTAAAACTTACCTAAACCCCTTAGCGGCTGCATCCAACTTCATTTATCGGTCCATAAAACTTACCTAAACCTCTTAGCGCCTGCATCCAACTTCATTTCTCGGTCCCTAAAACTTACCTAAACCTCTTAGCGCCTGCATCCAACTTCATTTCTCTGTCCCTCAAACTTACCTAAACCTCTTAGCGCCTGCATCCAACTTCATTTCTCGGTCCCTCAAACTTACCTAAACCTCTTAGCGGCTGCATCCAACTTCATTTATCGGTCCATAAAACTTACCTAAACCTCTTAGCGGCTGCATCCAACTTCATTTATCGGTCCATAAAACTTACCTAAACCTCTTAGCGGCTGCATCCAACTTCATTTATCGGTCCATAACACTTACCTAAACCTCTTAGCGGCTGCATCCAACTTCATTTCTCGGTCCATAAAACTTACCTAAACCCCTTAGCGCCTGCATCCTTCTTCATTTCTCGGTCCCTCAAACTTACCTAAACCCCTTGGCGCTTGCATCCTTCTTCATTTCTCGGTCCCTCAAACTTACCTAAACCCCTTAGCGCCTGCATCCAACTTCATTTCTCGGTCCCTCAAACTTACCTAAACCCCTTAGCGCCTGCATCCTTCTTCATTTCTCGGTCCCTCAAACTTACCTAAACCCCTTGGCGCTTGCATCCTTCTTCATTTCTCGGTCCCTCAAACTTACCTAAACCCCTTAGCGCCTGCATCCAACTTCATTTCTCGGTCCCTCAAACTTACCTAAACCCCTTAGCGCCTGCATCCTTCTTCATTTCTCGGTCCCTAAAACTTACCTAAACCCCTTAGCGCTTGCATCCTTCTTCATGTTGACGACCCTAAAACTTACCCAAACCACATAATGTACATATGTCTATATGTTTATAAGCGTGTTTTTTCTGGTTTGTGTAATTGTTTTTGGGTGCGCATATTATAAAAGACACATTTATGAAGGCTTAAAATATAATTTATTTAAATTATTTTTTTTGTTTTTTTTTTTTGGTATTTTAAAACATCGTAAAATTTTTAATTTTTTTTTACAAACATAGTAAAATATTTTTTTTGTTTTTTTACAAACATCGTAAAATTTTTTTTTTGTTTTTTTACAAACATAGTAAAATATTTTTTTTGTTTTTTTACAAACATAGTAAAATTTTTTTTTTTTTTTTTTACAAACATAGTAAAATTTTTTTTTTGTTTTTTTACAAACATAGTAAAATTTTTTTTTTTTGGTTTTTACAAACATCGTAAAATTTTTTTTTTGTTTTTTTACAAACATAGTAAAATTTTTTTTTTTTGGTTTTTACAAACAGCGTAAAATTTTTTTTTTGTTTTTTTACAAACATAGTAAAATTTTTTTTTTTTTTTTTACAAACATAGTAAAATTTTTTTTTGGTTTTTTTACAAACATAGTAAAATTTTTTTTTTTTTTTTTTTAAAAACAGTAAAACTTTGGAACTATATCAAACAATGTTAAACGAGTTAACAAAAGTAGCCAGGACCAAGGGCACTAATCATCCTCCTCTTCTTCATCTGTTGGCCCCAACGTCGCCTGTATGGCCAGCAGCTCGGCCACCAACTCCTTGATTCTTTTTTTTTTTTCCTGCACGGTTTTTGGGATAATCCCTGTAAGCAATAGAGAAATAAACATAAATAGGAGTCCCAAACCGGTTTGTATGCTGGAAATAGATTTGGGGTTAATCAAATACATGTAAATGCATGACATATGTCATTCTTCCAAGGGATAAAGTTAATGCATTTCCCACAGGTAAGTCTTTAAACTCCTTAAACCGGACCTTCAACATTATTTAATGAAAACCAATAACTATTCCCAAATGATTCGGCACCAGATCAAAGTACATTTGGGAGGTTTTTGGATTACAGCGCCGCCATCTGGACTCTGAAGCATAACACTTAATGAGGAGTGGAGAGTTGGATAAAGTACAGGGGAGTAGGTTACAGTGGTGCGTTGGGAATCCAGAGCATAGCTGGGTTGAGGGAAAGGTCATCAGTCCCACAATGCATGGCAGCACCTTACTTTTTACAATCTGTATCCCATGCTGCCTGTAAATATTGCGCATTCCATATTCCGCAATATTGGTTTTTTTCAGTCTAATAACATGCATTAGATGGCTGAAGGCTGTTTTTCAATGTTTCAAATCTGTAGGTACAGTGTGTTGGCTAATTATTATGTTCTTAATACAAGTTAGGGTCCGCTTTAAGCTAACGAAGTGCCCACATGAAAGTGTGAACTACACCTTGGCTACGCCTTTAGTTATGTGTGTGTTATTAGCTAACAAAACATTAATATGAATAATGGCATGGAGACTTACGGAGTTGGTGGCCGACAGATGGCTGGTTGGGGCCAACAGGCTGCCCTTGGTCCTGGCTATGCTGTGAAGAAGTCCCTGGAGAAACATGTGACATTTGGTTAGTACTTGTATAGAGTCACTATTCCCAACATATCTGGCTCCCAGTCTGGCTGACATCACTCACCTTCGCCAGGATCGACTTCCAGCATCTCTGCTGCCTCCTCCTCCACTATTTCACCCGCACCAGAAGCTTCTACAAATACATAATAAAGGATAACTTAGTTTTTGGCCTGCCATGTATATCTTTGTGCCTATACATGAAGAGTGACATACCAGAGCCTTCCCCATGCCTGGCCAGGTATGACTCCACGCCCACGCGGTTGGGCCCCTCCTCTGTGGTAAGGTCCAGGGGCTGGTCTGAGGAGGCCACAGAGGAGGGGTAGGTCCGTCGCCCGGGAGATCCACCACCTTCACTCACAGATGCAGACTCATGCAGCACTGGTCGGCCTGTACGCCTCCGGGTGCGGCGAATTCTGAAATCCATTTCCAACACTACCAAAGAAAAGTCATTATAAATAAAGGCATAACTTATACATTTGGAACATATACCATGCAATTGCTTGGTACTTACTTGGGAAATGGATTCCAAAAAACCTCCGCACCCGGGGCATGTGCAGACGTTTCAGGTCCGACCAATGCTGCATTATCTGGGTGTGAGTGAAGGTGGTGCTGGTGACACGGTGTATCTCCGCGATGATCTCCCGGGCGATGTCCCTTTTCTCGCACACATTGGGCGCGAAGTCATACCGGCGCTGAAGCATGATCTGAAAAACATAATGGACACCGAGCTTTTACTTTTACACACAGACCCATATGTGTTGCATCACAAGTTGAGAATTTCATGTCATTAACACACACATTTAGAGTGGCAGCCATTTTTGGGGAGTGCCTTAAAGAGGACGTTGACTGTGAATGAGAGTCTGGTCTTATGTTATATGTATCACACACCATGTACATACAGATAATAGGCAACATCAAGAATCAGGCCACCTGCATCTATGGCATGTTAGGATGGTTTAAACATCCAAGATGTAGGCTTATGCTTAGGCTTTTGGACCACGTGTGTGGCTTCCCGTTGTGTTTTTATGGCTTAGGAAAACAGTGTTCCTCAAACATCCGCATCAAGGTCCGAGACAGCCCAGGTTTGCCAGCTAGCCCCGCTACTCCACAGGTTAATTAACTGTTGCTAAGCCCGAGCAATTGCCCGAATTAGGACATCAGCATAGACAGGTGAAAACGTGGCCAGGCTCGGCCCTTGAGGATGAAGTGTGAGGAGCCAGTTATTAAACATTAAGAGACCCCAAACTAGTTCCAAACGCATCATTTACATTTAGGCCATCATTGACTATTAGATTAAAATGCACAGGCAGCCACTTACCAGCATGAGGATCTCTTCCTGTTGACGGGTGAAGATAGTGGGCGCCATCTTTATGCTTCTTCAAGGCAGCAGATAAGTGAAACCCCAGCGGTTTCCTGGTTCCGCTCGAACGTACGTTCGTACGAGCGCGTAGTCGTGCGCATAGGCGTCACACGCTGGGCTCATTATTTAAAGGTCCCTGCACCCAAAGCTCATTCTCTTTGAGCATTTGTGGAAGATGGCACCTAAAAAGCCTATGACCAAGCGACCCCAGCAAAGCCAGACCGCGGAGGGCCCAACAACAAGGTCCCAGCAAGGTAGGAGAAAGCTGAGAGGCAAGACTACTACCTCTGCCCCACCAAGGGACACTGGACCCTCAGGAACCCAAAAAAGGGGCCCCAAGCCACGTGCCCCTGCAGCCAAAAAGCAGCCAACTGCAGCACCCACCACCTCTGCCCCCAGAAGAGGCCGCACAAGGGAGCCCACACCGGCCATGGGTTCAAGTAGGGCAGTTCGGCAACCCAGGCCCCGCAGCAGGGCCCGAACCCCATCCAGGGCCAGAAGCCCATCCAGGGCCCGCCGAACCCCATCCAGGGCCAGAAGCCCAGCCAGGGCCCGCCGAACCCCATCCAGGGCCAGAAGCCCAGCCAGGGCCCGCCGAACCCCATCCAGGGCCAGAAGCCCAGCCAGAGCCCGCCGAACCCCATCCAGGGCCAGAAGCCCAGCCAGGGCCCGCCGAACCCCATCCAGGGCCAGAAGCCCAGCCAGGGCCCGCCGAACCCCATCCAGGGCCAGAAGCCCAGCCAGGGCCCGAAGAACACCATCCAGGGCCAGAAGCCCCTACAGGGCCCGCCGAACCCCATCCAGGGCCAGAAGCCCATCCAGGGCCCGCCGAACCCCATCCAGGGCCAGAAGCCCAGCCAGGGCCCGCCGAACCCCATCCAGGGCCAGAAGCCCAGCCAGGGCCCGCCGAACCCCATCCAGGGCCAGAAGCCCAGCCAGGGCCCGCCGAACCCCATCCAGGGCCAGAAGCCCAGCCAGAGCCCGCCGAACCCCATCCAGGGCCAGAAGCCCAGCCAGGGCCCGAAGAACACCATCCAGGGCCAGAAGCCCCTACAGGGCCCGAAGAACCCCATCCAGGGCCAGAAGCCCAGCCAGAGCCCGCCGAACCCCATCCAGGGCCAGAAGCCCAGCCAGGGCCCGAAGAACACCATCCAGGGCCAGAAGCCCCTACAGGGCCCGAAGAACCCCATCCAGGGCCAGAAGCCCCTACAGGGCCCGAAGAACCCCATCCAGGGCCAGAAGCCCCCGACCTGGCACCAGCCGGGAACAGAGCCCCCGACCTGGCACCAGCCGGGAACATAGCCCCCCAAGAGGGCCCAGAATTTCAACCATGACCACATCTACACCTGGAAGTTCGGTGGCCAGCCACGCAAGAACACCCAGTCCCTTGGCCAGTCCAGTCCAGTCATTGGGAAGCCACCAATCCGGCCATTCCCCTACCCAGCCCCAGGCCATAATGTCACCACATGTGTCTGCACACATGGAGGAGCAGCCAAGCCAACCATCTGGCCGCACATTGCGCCGCGGCCAGTTGAGTGGGAGATTCTCCCATGACCAAAATATGGCATTGGCTAGTGGCCTTACATTATACTATGACGAGCTCTATGGGAGCAAATCAAAACACACCACAAAGCAGCGCAAGATGGAATTGTTTGAAACCATCCTACGACAAGTAAATGCAGCGGGGGAAGAGAGGAAAGATGTGTCCCAAATTCAGAAGAAAATCTCTGATCTGAAGTATGCTGTACGGCAAAAAGAAATTAAAAGGCATAATTACAGGTAAATAAATGTTTTCTCCAAATATAATGTTTAGGATGTACTGTATGCACCTTTTCTGAGTACCAAACGATTTTCTGTTTTCAGCCTGAAAACTGGAGGTGGCTTTCCTTCTAAATTGGAGTTTACCCCTGCTGAGGAGATTGTGCTGGGACTTCTCCATCCGGTCGCGGTCGGTGGACATGCTGGTCTAAGGGACACAGACTCACCGACCCGTACCCACGGTGAGTACTCTTAAATCTGCATGTTTGCCTGTTTGCTAAATAATCTAAAGTTCACTAGTAACAAGATAACGGGATGCCCCTATGGTTTGCCTTGCTTGGCCTCGCACTACTGTGCCTGTTTGTGTCCTCTTTTTGTCCCTGTGAATCACACATTTAGGACCACATCCATTATGGCAAAGATCAAATTTCCAATTGTATTGGTAAAGTCATGAAGTTTCTCCTGAAAAGTGATATATTTTGAATCAATCACAAAACACACATCATTATGGATGGGTTGCCTATTTGTTGTGTGAGTTGTGTTTGAGTTAACAATTTAATTAGCCACCCCCAAACATATCTGACCTAGAGCAGCGAGACTCAACTGGCGGGCCGGGGTACCAATGCGGACCTTGGCACCAGATTCAAGGACCCCTGCCCAGACAGCCCTGCACTCAGTTACTTCTGTGTTGACGTGCTCAGAGCTGCCCCCTTGATCGGCGATGTAGTGGTTGTTCTCCTGCCCAATGTCATGGCTCCCTGAAACATAGCATTGCAATATGAAGTACTGCACAGGAAGTGGCATTGCAAGGTACACAGTAACTTGGTACATCTTTCTCTTGGCACAATCGTGTCCCGCTGCCCCTGCTCTGCCCCATCTGCCACAGTCCCCCCATGCCCCCCCCCCACATAAGCCCCATACATTTGTAACAGATTTGCTCCATCCATCCCATCACCATCAATTCGTTAACTCCCCCCTTTAGCCATCCAATCCCTGTCCCCTCAGCTCTGCCCCATCCAGCCCAGCAAGGGCAAGCAGCCTTTATTAGTTTGCACTTTGAAATCTCAAGCCCCTCCACCAGTGTGTTTATTTGTAACTAGACACCCCCTGCGTCAGCCCCATGGCCAGACATTCACCTCTCACCACATACCTTTAAATGGACCTTTACAACAATTGTTTGAGTACCCCGGACCTAGCGAATGGTAGGCTAAATCCAAAAATGTGCGTTGCAAGTTGTATGCTGACTGGGTACACTTCCTGACTTAGAACTGAGGTCAGTTAGCAGTTTTCGCGAGCCATTGCACCTATCTAAACTTGCGTGTCTTTTAACAAATGTCCCCATTGCTCTAGAGTTGCTTAATATTACAAATAGAGGTTTATTTGATTACCTATCCCAAAAATGGTTATGTGTGTGTTTACGTGGTTTGTTTTTCTCTTCTTCAGCCCAGCATGATCCCTCAGCAAGGGTAAACTCACCCCCCAGTTTGGTTATGCCTACCAGGTCCGTACAGCATAGGAGCCCAGATCCGAGATTTCCGGTAAGTTAATTTAGTACCATAAATACTACCAAGTGCTTAAGAATGTGTTAAACTGTGGGAATCCCAAATTTGGACGCCAACTTACACTTTTTTTTTTATATGTCCCTACAGACCCGCACACTCATGGAAGAGATCCAGGAAATGGAGGAAGATGATGATGTCTCCATGCAGGGCACGTCGGATGACCTCCCCCTGGGTCCCAATTTGGAACTGCTCCATAATGTTTCTCTGGCCAATCCTCAGCAGCAGAGTGAATCTCCATCCATTGTGCATGCACATGGGGAGACTGACACAACAGTCCCCAGTGTTCACTCTGCTGCTGAGGATTTGCAAAGCAGGCCTGTTGCTGTTGAGGGGACGACACCACGCGGCAGGGCACGCCCAAGAGCCAGGGTAATTGTGCGGCGGACTCCATTACGCCGCCCCACAATTTCCCAGGGGAGGCAGAGTGCCCTGCTTCAATTATGGACCCAAGAAAGGGACTCTTATGAGGCACAGCTCGTTACAGAGCGTGAGGAAAGGCATGCCGACATGGTCACCATCAATACCAGTCTACAGGGCATCCTCGCGGAGTTGCGTACCCTCAACAGCAACGTGGTCACTGCAAGTAATGGCATCCAGTCAGCCATGGCTGAGATGACCAATATGCAGAGAAACATTGTGGAGCAGTTTCAAATTCACAATGCTGCCATGGCCCAGGCTAGGTCCCATTCACATGGACCTCCACCTGGACCTCCACCTGGGTATTATGGGCAGCCACCCTATTAAGCCATGGGTGTGTGGGACATCTTTTCTCTTAACCCCCACTGTATTTACTTGTCCTTTGAGGTTTCAAACAATCCATTTTGTGTTGCTCATGCAGGTTGTGTTTTGTATTTGCTCCCATATAGCTCCTTAGAGTAATGCTTAAGGCCACTAGCCAATGCCATAGGTCTATGTGGAGTGTATCTGGCCACTTATGGCTTTAAATATGTATTTGGTTGGTGCTCCTCCTGTTTGCAGACATGTTTGTGTGACATTATGGCCATGCCCAAATATCCCTGGGCACAGGCAATATTAATGACTGGACTAGGCTGGCCTTTGGACTGGGTGTCCTTGTTTGGTTGTGCCACTCACTTCCAGGTGTAGATGTGCTCGATGTTTTTTTGGTTATGTCATCCATTTGTAACCACAGATGTATGTGGAATGTTTTCTGTTAAGCACAATAATTTTTACTTTTCTAAGTAAAAAAAATATTCTCACTTACAATACTTGTGGCGTTTTTAGTGGGAACACATTTTAAACAGCTTGGGCTAAACCAGATAATTTTGGTTTGAAGAGGTGTAACAATGCAAATCTAAAGCTAAGGAAACTACATGAAATACATTAGGCAACAATTAAGGTAAAAATGTTTTACTTTGAGGTAATGCCACATTACGGCAAAACAACATATTTAACAAAAAGGATAACACAGACACACAGAATGTTGAGACACGAAATAAAATTAACAAAAATGCTGCAAGATCAAGTTGGCTCTAACTGATTGGGCAGACTCACTGGGTGGCCCAACAAAATTCTCTACATCATCCTCTACGGCTGAAGAGGGCAGGCTATCCACATAACGTGGGACACGTTCCAGGATCGCAAAATTGTGCAAAACAGCACATGCCATGATTATGTCGATCACTTTCTTGGGATCATATTGCAGGGCGCCCCCAGTATGGTCCAAGCAACGAAAACGTGTCTTCAACAGGCCAAAGGCCCTCTCCACAACAGCCCTGGTCTTGCGGTGCGCACGGTTGTACGCTTCCTGAGAGGCATCCTGGGGCCGCAGCACAGGCGTCATGAGCCAGGGTAGAAGTGGGTACCCGGAATCACCTTAAACAGACAATTAAATGTAATCAAAATTAAAAAGGCAACACAACAAACACAAAGAATTTTACATATATCATAATGATGTAAGGTAAAGGGCCAAAAAAAACACCCAGGGCACATTAGCAAAATAAATATTGCCACTAATGTAGTACATAATTAAAAATGGCACTTCAATATACCAATTAATTAACAAACATCTGCACGGCCAAGGGTAGTTGGAATTTAAATATATTTTTAGTTTTCAGACATGTTACAATTAGGATGCTGCTGAGGGGCTATCCACATTTAGATGAAAACTACAATGTATGCAGTTTAAGTCCACTTTGACATTTAAAGACCAATACTACAAAAGGAGCCAAAGCTCACAGATCCTTGGGTATAAACTCCCAACCAATATATTTAGGGACATGGAACTTACAGACATCCTAACTAAAGGGAAAACATTCTGAAGGACAAAGCGAGGCAAGCATTTTTTTTGGAAGTTCATAATATATGACCCAAGAAAAAGGCAGTTTCTGGCTTATGTAAAGAATTCAAATACAAACATATCAACAAATACAAGATTAATCCCACATTTAATAGCACACAAATAGGACACACTTACCAAGCAGCCAGGCCCCCGAAAATTCACCTGCCTCAAATCTCCGAAACAACCCAGATCGCCTGAGGATATATGAGTCGTGGGACGATCCTGGGTAGCCGGCAAGGACACTCATAAAACGCATGTCCGGACCAACCACGGCCTGGACATTAAGGGAGTGTCCCATTTTTCGATTCCTTAAGGCAAAAACATACAAAAAGGGTAATTGATATTTGACCCCCAAAAAAAAAAAAAAACAAAAACATGTCTGCACTCTATTGGGAAAGACTAATGAAAAGCCTAGATAAAGCAGCTACACAAATGAGGGATAAACAAATATGCTGCCGCAAAGGAAAACAGGTTACATTACACGTTGGCCAACATAATAACCAATCTCAATACCTATATATATACTCGTCGGCAGCCCTAGGTACGAGTGCCACATGTGTGCAGTCAATAGCACCAATAACGTTGGGCATGTCGGCCACATTATAAAACCCAAGCTTAATGGCGTTTCTGGCTGCCATATCATCCGGAAAATAAATATATTTTGGAGTTATGGCAGCCATGCCTTCCAAAAATTTAGATAGTGCGCGGCTCAGCGTAGGCTGTGACATCCCCACGGAGAGGGCACCCAGCCTCTGGAACGAGCCGTTCGCCAAAAATTGCAGGCAGCCAAGCATCTTGGTCATACCTGAAATTGCATGCCCCTTCCTTGTGGTGCGGGCTAACCATGGCCGCAGCTCACTATATAATTTATGGAGGGAAGCGCGATTAAGCCTGGTCAGCTCGAACAGCTCAACATCATTCATGCTATCGATGTTCATGCGACGACGCAGGGGCAATCTGCTCTCAGACATCTCGATCAACTCAATGCCAAAAAGCATAAGCCCTTGATGTGCCACAAACTCGCTCCGCTCCATCCTACTCCCGAGGCCAAATAGCTGCCGGCAAACATTTCGTAAAGCAGCTCTTTAATGGGCTTCCAAACAATTAGCAATCACCTCTCTGAATTGGTCGCAAGCCCATGTGAAGGACGTAAAAAATAGGATCGGACGCAAATAATACGATTTGGACGGGAAAAACACACGAACTAACGCAAATTATACGATTCTCGTACGAAATGCGTATGTTCATATACGTCTATGCGCGAACGATCGTGCGAATACGAAATGGGCAAAAAAACAAGAAAAAATGACAAACACCCACCCAAACTTACGATTCTCGATACGAAATCAATTAACTTTTGCTCTTTGAATCGAGGGGATAGTCTATAGCTAAATACCTCCAGGAGAAAGTCGACACAATTTTGACCCACATAAAGCAATGAGGAGATATGCAACAGCAGTAGCAGATCCTCCACGACACATGGCAGGTTAACAACAGGCAGGATGTAATGAAGAAGTTAGGGAGCAGCAAAAGAAGATCTCCCACGTGTCACCGGCAGCTGGACACATGGGAGAATAGTGTAGCAGTCAGGAGTGATGTGATTCAGCCTCAACTTTGAGGCTGCATGTGCGGGGTGCAGCAGCACAGCTCTTGGCGGCAAACTGTATGCTCACTTCTCCCCTGTATACAGGCAGTTTGGTCTAAATAATAGTCTTTGATACCTCCAATCAGGGGATACAAACCCTAATTGGCAGGGGCAGGAAGTGTGTAATCAGCAGAGAGAGAGTGATCTGCTACAAGCCCTATCACTCTATGATCTCTAGTATGCAAACATTTCTAGTATGTTCCATTTGCAACTCTGTGGCCTTGAGGGGCACAATGAAATCCTTTAAGCATTTTTATGATGTTGGTTGGCCTTCTACACTATTGTATTTATATGTTAGGACCCTGTCAGGTTCTGTAATATGTGCGCTCCCAGGTATTTGATGGTGGTTACTCTCTCAACAGTGATCCCATTTATTGTGATTGGTTGGTAGGTCCTCTCCTGCTTTGTGCAAAAGTCTACACTTATTTGTTTCCTTTTAGTCACATTAGGATTGATTCAGCACCATGTGAGAATGATTCTTTTTATTTATTTTGTGCTAAACTCTTGGTTCAGCAAACCTCTTTTTAATTATGTAATTTTGCAGATGTGGGTAACAGTTGCAAATGTTGAGAAAGTTTGCATGAAACAGTGGGTAGGCAAGACTTGCATCACAGGCCATGCAACCCGCTGCACAAACCTGGGTGTGAGTGTGCACGCCTGAGCAGCGGTGGTGGTGGTGTCTCTCCCTGTCTGCTCTCCATCATCTGGCTGCAGCGCGGGAGCAACTGTCAATGTAAATTTATTTTTGTTTTTTCCTCCAGCATCTGAGGAACGGGAGAAGCCTCACTGCCTGTAGGATGTAGGAAAGCCTCACTGCCTATGGGATGGGGGAAGCCTCACTGGCTTCGAGATGGCTGGGAAAGCTATCTATGGAATGCCTCACTGTCTGCAGGAATTGGAAGGGGGTTGTGCCTCACTGCCTATGGGGATCGGGAGGGGGAAAGACCTCACTGCCTATGGGGATTGGGAGGTGAAAATACCTCACTGCCTATGGGAATGGGAATGGAAATGCCACATACCTATGGGAATTGGGAAGGGGGAATGCCACATTTTTATAATTATTTTCCTCCTTCGAATTCTAGGTGTATCTTATTTGGCAAAAATATAATATATATATATATATATATATATATATATATATATATATATATATTTTTTTTTTTTTAAATAAAAAATTGAGCCCCATGCCAGCCCTATACCCTTCAATCAGTACCCGCATTGGGCAGCATCCTCTTTGTCCTCATGATCTTCTGGGTCCCTTGCTGAGGTCTTCTTCCACCATTCTGGTGTCTTTAATGACAGCAGGGGCATCTAATGCAAATGCTGCTGACCGGCATCACCTGAAGGGGGATAGACAGGTCCACCCTTTTTCCAAAGTAATGTCAGGAGCCGAAAAGTGATGTTATTAGGTAGAGTTTTTAGAAAATATTAAGAAAAAGTAAAGGTTTTTCTTTAAGTTGGAGCCTTTGTATATTCTCCTCAGGTGACCAAATACATCACTGGAGGGGTGGGCTATTAAGGGGGACTTCCTGGGGTGACACTATCCATGCCCCTCCCCTACGGTCTCACGGGTCCCGGCACCCCAACCCCACACCCTGCTATTTAAATAGGGGGTCATCCTGCATGGCACTGAACTGTAATATGTCAGATAAGATGTAACAAGAAGTAACAGTAACCAAGACATAAGGAACAAGATAAGGGACCTATAGACAAGAGGAAGAAAGAAAAGGGGGAGGGAAGTAGGGAAGGAAAGGGGGGGAGGGGGAGTACCCTGAGCTGGATCAGAAGTATTGATCCTTTTATCGAAAAAGCCTTAGCTCAAATCGAACTAAGGTGCAGCCAAATACCACTTTCGGTCTACATTCTATCCTTGTATCAATGCTCGGAAGTGATCCGAGTCCCAGGAGGCAATCCAGCGTGCCCAAGTTGTGATATATTTATCTTCTAAGCCTTTATCACTCAGGATGAGTTCCTCCATTCGTCTGATATGTTCAAGCTTACCCACTCTGCTAAGGAAGGGGTCTCCCGCGTCTTCCAGTGTCTGGGTATGACAGCTCGTGCTGCAGTTAAAAAATGACGAAGTAACCCCTTTTTTGTATTGAGATATAGAACCCTCCACTAGGGAGAGGAGGGTTAGTTGAGGCGAGTTGGTTACTTTCGTGCCCGTTGTCTCTTTTTCCCAGAAAGAGTTGACTGCCGGGCACCCCCACCATATGTGAGACATATTTCCCTCCTCTACCAGGCAACGCCAACACTTACTTGAAGTCTGAGGTGCGTACTTATGTATGTCCGTTGGGCATACCATCTCGAAATAATCTTAAAACTCCTTTCCTGTGCCGCCCCCTCCAGAACCGATTTATGTGTCAAGCAGAACATATTAGATAAGTCTTTCTCTGAAAAGGACTGGCCTAACTCGCCCGCCCATCTGGTCATATATCCGAGTTCGAGGGGTTCGAGTTTACATTGTTCATCAGGGTTTGATACAGTATGGAGAGGGCGTGGGGTACATGTATCTCGGAAGAGAGAAGCTTCTCGAGATCCATTAATGGCCAGCCCTCGCCCATGCGATGGGAGGATATATAGTTGGCCAGCTGTCTATTGAGGAACCAGGACACATGTGCCCCTGGAAACTGTGCCCTAATTTCCTCCAGGTTTGGAAAACCTGACTCTCCCAAGATGTGTCTTAATCACGGGTCTGTCGCC
The DNA here is from genome assembly GCA_027917425.1 of Gastrophryne carolinensis. Taxonomy (NCBI): domain Eukaryota; kingdom Metazoa; phylum Chordata; class Amphibia; order Anura; family Microhylidae; genus Gastrophryne; species Gastrophryne carolinensis. The sequence continues at coordinate 348,566,944 of CM051237.1, read as the reverse complement.
ACCTGCTATCCCAGAAAGGACAAGACCCCCAATCCGGGTTCCTGAAAATCGTGGTCAAAGGTCCTGGGCGTTGGACTAGCAGAAATTTTGAGGTTAGTCAGTCCCAAACTGTGAACAGATGTTGCGCCAGAAAAGGTAAGGATCTGAGAATGCGTTTGGGTTGAGGTCCCGTCCAGGGCAAAGAGACCAAGGGGAGGGTTGATAGTCCTTTCTTAATAGCGACCCAAAGCTTGTTCGTACTATGATGAGCCCAGTCTAGGGACCTCATGAGGACCGCCACTGAATGGTAAAGCTTGAGATCTGGTAATCCCACACCCCCCTTAGCCTTACAGTGAGACAATGTTTCATGGCGAATACGTGGCTTAGAGATTCCCCAGACAAATTTAAGGAACGTGGATTTTAGAAACTTGAAGAAGCAGTTGTGGGGACTATAGGGGCTGTTTGAAAGATATACAAAAAACAGGGCAGTACATCCATTTTTAATACCTCTATTCTTCCAAACCAGGACAGGGACTTTCTATCATAGTCTTTTAAGTCGCTAATTGTCTTTTCATCAGAGTTACGTAATTCAGCTCGTATATTAAGTCATTTGGGATCTGGACCCCTAGGTATTTAATGGCGGCCGACTGCTATTTAAAGGAGCCTGTTTTGAGCCTGTCTAGGGGAGGTTAAGTGGAGCAGTAGATCGTCCGCATATAGAGACAATTTATATTGCTTATTATCAATCTCTATCCCCTTTATGTCTGGGTTGTTCCGTATAGCCAAATGCTTCATGGTGAGGATATATAGAAGCGGTGATAACGTGCATCCCTGACATGTCCCAATACCTATGAGAAAGGGAGATGACATCACACCATTTGTTCTCACTGAGGCCGAGGGATTTTTGTATAGAGCCATAATCTTACCCAGAAGGGACAGTCCCATTCCAACTTGTTGCAGAGAGGCACGCATAAAATCCCAGCTTACTCTATCAAATGCCTTCTCTGCGTCACACGAGAGAAGGCACGCTGGGATCCCTTTGGATTGCATATAAGAGATCAGGGTAAATAGTTTATTTGTGTTATCCCGTGCCTCTCTGCCCGGGACAAATCCTACCTGGTCCAGATGAACAAGCTCAGGGATAAGTGGTTGGAGGTGCAATGCTATTATTTTGGTGAACAATTTTATGTCCACATTAGTTAGAGAGATTGGGCAATAACTGCTACATGTGAGAGGGTCCTTCCTGGGCTTAGGAATAACAGCAATTGTAGCTGCCAGAGACTGCCTTGGGAAGGGGGAGTCCTGCCCCACGGAATTGAAAACCCTAGTCAAAAAGCGGATTATCAGGGGGCCAAGCGTCTTGTAGAACCTTGGGGTATAACTGTCGGGTCCCGGACTCTTTCCCACCGAAGTGTTCTGTATCGCCTTTGCTACCTCCTGAGTCCCGAAAGGAGCCTCACATTTGCCTGGAAAATTCTGGGGAGAGGGGTTCTATCTATGTATGCCTGTACCGCTTCTAAGGTGGGCAAGTGTGCTCTGAATGGGGCTGGTTTTGCTAGGTTGTAGAGAGTATTATAGTAGTCCCTAAAGGTCGTTGCTATCTCATTCGGAATAAAGGTCTCGTTATTCCCTTGCGTTTTTATGCTAGAGATATAAGTGGCAGAATTCCTAGGGTGTAGTGATCTCGCTAGCATCCTACCTGGCTTGTTGGCATGCTCATAGAACATTCCCTTTAGCCGATCTCTGTGCCGCAGGAATGCTTGGTTATACAGGCTTTTCAGATCATCTCTAGCTTTTCCTAGCTTGATCAAGGTCTTGTTAGTGGGCGAACGTTTGTGCGTGAACTCCAATGTTTTAATTTGGCTAATTGTTTTTTCTATTAGGGAGGATCTCTCCTTTTTAATTCCATGTTGAATAAAGATCCCCCTCACTACACATTTAAGCGCTTCCCATTGTACTGGGAGGGGTGTATCGTCATGAATAAGAATACTTTATTGACCGCCAAATAAGTACAGGATACATACAAGGAATGCTTCTTGGAAGGGAGGTACCCCGTTAGATCTGCTAAGAAGTGTCCTATGTTCTCCCGCACTGCTGCTAGACAGGCCTCATCCTTAAGCAGATTGTCAATCAAGCGCCAATCCCATCTGCAACGTACAGTCCGGGTATATCTATAGACAGAAAGATTGGGGCATGGTCCGACTCCTGGAACATTAACCAGGACATCCATGTGGTCCTGAACTGTTCTTCTCTGTCGTGGAGCGACAGCATAAGATCCTCCATCTCACAGATATTAAGCACTTCACCTAACCAGTCCCTCACAGATGGAGCGCTACCCCGCTTCCAGTACCTGGGGATCACTTGTTAAGCTGCGTTAAGTAAATGGACCCGCAATGTTTTTTTGTATTTCCCAACCGGATGTTTTGTCAAATGGAGTAAGACCTGGGCCGGGTCCTCCTGCATATCCACCCCAGTAACCTGCGTGATGGGCAAGATCTCTCTCCAGAATTCTCTGATCTTAGGGCAGGTCCAGAATATGTGGAACATCGGGCCACGCTCAGTGCCACATTTTGGGTCTACTGCTGGGTACATCTTACTAAGCTTGTCAGGAGTGTAATACCAGCACGTGAGAATTTTATAGTTCGTCTCCTGCACCTTCAAAGCTACTGAGGACTTATGCGCTAACCTGGAGATTAAGTGCGGGTACGGTTGTCCCTCTAAGCAAATCCTCTCGAATTCCATAGGTCCTCTACACAAATCTCTTCTAAACTCTAGTTGGGATAGGAAGGACTGGAAGCGCAAGAGAGTCCAAGGGTCTAGCCTATCATTCTCCCACCTAGTTCTCAGTTCCGCCAGAGTGACCCAACCCTCTCGGCCTATCAGGTCTCCACATCTCAACCGAAGCAGGTTCCCCCACTCTCGTAGGTCTGCTCTGAAGGGGCCGGAATGTAGTAGGGGATTACCAATGACTGGCACCACCGGGGAGGGCCAGGGGGAGAACTCCTGTCGCTCTCTGTACTCCCTGAAAACTCCCAGGGTCGCCCCAATGGTCGGATGAGCCCTTGTCTCCGGAGTGGAGGGTGACCTGTTCCACACCAAGATCTCCAGCTGGGCGGGGGTCATAGCTATCTCCAACTGGACCTATCTTTTAGATGCTCGGCAATTCTGCCACTCACATATTCTTTGCAGATGTGTGGCTGCCCAATACAGCCTCACGTCCGGTAGCGCCATGCCCCCTGCATACTTGGGTCTACAAAGTAACTGAGACTTCAATCTCGCCCTTTTCTTGCCCCAGACAAATCCAAATAATGTGCTATTTATTTCCCGGAAGAAGCGTAACGGGATGCGGATCGGGAGAGCCTGGAACAGTAACAACAGCCTCGGGAGAATAGATATTTTAACAACGTTAACCCTGTCTAAAGAACTAATTTATAAATGCACACCGTAACACAGGGGGGGTCTGATGCAAAAATTACAAATTTATTGTGGTACAATATAAATCACACTGTGGTGGTTTAGGTATGCTTGTGAGATCATGATCTATTAGGTATGGGGCACACACATTTATCTAGGACACACAGATATATACAGTATTTACAAAAAAGTGAAGTTACATATAAATAATGCTGAATACTGTGGAAGCTTTTGGCTTATTCAATTACTGGTGTGGGCACAGTATTCTGTCAGTTAATGGTAAAGCAAGGATGGCGATCGTAATCTCAGATGAGTGATGGAGTACCTGAAAGGTAGTGCAGGAGGCACCTTTAGCTGCAAGCTCAGTTACTGCTTAGTGCTGAGTCCATAAGAAGTCCATACAGGATTAATGAATATGAAGCAAGGCTTTGTTGTAGCATATTGTAGGTCCGGTCTGCCACTCGTTATGCTGCTGACACGTGTTTCGGTTTTGTTATTAACCTTCGTCGGAGCTTGTGCGGGGATGCCAGTATGCGTGGATGCGGTGCCTGTCAGCTGTGCCTCAGTCAGCTGTTTAAAAAGCGCCTGAGAGCGCGCGAATCCCCCCCCCGGGCCGGCCCTCGTGACGCGGCGGTGACGCGAACGGTGTTCGCGTCACCCCGCGTCACTTCTGGTGACGCATGTCCCGACCTCGCGCCAGTCATCCGGCGGCCGGCATATTTGCCAGTCGCATGATGGCGCCACGCAGGCGCACGGGGCGTGTGCCACAGCGGAACGATGCTGGGTGAGTATAAACACTCGTGGGGGGAAAAAAGAGAGGCAAGGGGGATCCATCTGCAACAATAAAGAGTAAAACATGGTGTTAGTAAATCAGTAACGTTTTGATCTTTACGCTGCATTTTACAACTTACAAGCAGAAAAAACAAGCAAGGCATGGGTATCAGAGAATTCTAGAGTGGGAACCAGATATCTAAAAAGGAGGTGTATTATGCCATATAGCCTGACATGGGATTTATCCACTATAAATTTATGGATGGGTACATAAATATTGGTGCATAATGAATAAGGGTCCCCATTCTCATAAGGCAAGACTCCTATTATTATGTCAGTTAAAAGCACAGATTAATTATAGATAATCAGTAATCAACCTACTGTGTATGGTGACATGTGTGGAGGGGTTATGGTATGCGATATAAAGCAAAGTTATAGAATTACAGTAGGTTCGTTGCTAAGGCATAGGTAAGTGGTTTAACCCCACTGGTCTATTATGGGTGGGGTATCTATACAGGGTTTAGCTCTAATATGGTCATACTTGGTAGATGGTTATCATCTCTCCAAGGGTTGTCATGGGGGTATCGTGGTGAGGTAACCTTATAGGGAAGGTAAGGACATTGGTAAATGACACATACCTATATAGGATTTGATGCTTAGTTATTGATGTATCTTGCATGGATGGTTAATTCCTGTAGTACGTGGGTTACTATTATAGAAGTAAGGGAACAGAATCTTAGTCACTGGTCGTGAGGTGAATTTAAACATCATAGGAAAGGCGATAGGTCACAATCTTCATTCATCCCCTTAGGGGTTTTGGTATTCAGTTCATATATCCAATGTAACTCTCGTCTAGAGAGACGGTTTGGCAAATCACCACCCCTTTTGTGTGGGAAGACCTTTTCAATCACTAGGAGTCGCAATTGTGATACCTGGTGATTGGCTTCGGCAAAGTGTTTCGCTACTGGGGAGGTGAAGTCAAACCGACGGATAGTGCTCCGATGTTCACTTATGCGTAGTTTAATTGCTCTTTGAGTTTGTCCTACGTAAGCTTTGCCACAGGGGCATTTAAGCATATAGATGACATTGTTAGAGTTACAATTGAAGAAGCCTTTTAAGGGGTAAAGCTTGCCCGAGGAAGGGTGGTTGAAGGAATTACATTTTATAACGGACTTGCAACTTCCACATGAATGCATGCCCACAGGTTTAGGGAATGTGGTAAGCCAGTCCTTCTCCCCGTGAGAAGGACTGGCTTACCACATTCCCTAAACCTGTGGGCATGCATTCATGTGGAAGTTGCAACTCCGTTATAAAATGTAATTCCTTCAACCACCCAGTGCAATTAAATTACTACGCATAAGTGAACACACAAAAGGGGTGGTGATTTGCCAAACCGTCTCTCTCGACGAGAGTTACATTGGATATATGAATTGAATACCAAAACCCCTAAGGGGATGAATGAAGATTGTGACCTATCGCCTTTCCTATGATGTTTAAATTCACCTCACGACCAGTGACTAACTAAGATTCTGTTCCCTTACTTCTATAATAGTAACCCACGTACTACAGGAATTAACCATCCATGCAAGATACATCAATAACTAAGCATCAAATCCTATATAGGTATGTGTCATTTACCAATGTCCTTACCTTCCCTATAAGGTTACCTCACCACGATACCCCCATGACAACCCTTGGAGAGATGATAACCATCTACCAAGTATGACCATATTAGAGCTAAACCCTGTATAGATACCCCACCCATAATAGACCAGTGGGGTTAAACCACTTACCTATGTCTTAGTAACGAACCTACTGTAATTCTATAACTTTGCTTTATATCGCATACCATAACCCCTCCACACATGTCACCATACACAGTAGGTTGATTACTGATTATCTATAATTAATCTGTGCTTTTAACTGACATAATAAGAGTCTTGCCTTATGAGAATGGGGACCCTTATTCATTATGCACCAATATTTATGTACCCATCCATAAATTTATAGTGGATAAATCCCATGTCAGTCTATATGGCATAATACACCTCCTTTTTAGAAATCTGGTTCCCACTCTAGAATTCTCTGATACCCATGCCTTGCTTGTATTCTAAGCATACAGCACGTCCTGCTCCAGATGTAGTAATTACATGTGGGTAATCCTCCGCCTGAGGGCGCTGTTCACTGCAGACATGTAGAAAACAGGCTCCTCCCGGCCCTACATATACCGAGGGACCTCCCACAAATCCCCAGATTTCTCTGCAGTGCTCACTGCGAAGACATGAAGTATCACGCTCTCGCAGGCAAGTGGGGGCTTTACAGCCCGAGGCCCTGCGGGACTATTTCCACCCGTCCTCTTTATGAAGAATATACCTCCCAGCCTGGGCTGCGTTGGTCGGGTGAAGGTAGGCAGCACCTTGTGTGCTTACGGAGCTAGGCTCCACCGCAATCCCCCACCATAGGGTAGGCGGTTAAGGCTAATGGTGAGCCTTCAGAGGATGCCCCTCCCGCATCAGCGCCCCACGCCCCGTGTAGCGGTGAACCCCAAGTATTGGGTCACCTTCCTCCCTAGGGGGGGGTTGTGTGTACGACGGCCTAACCTTGCCCTATTTCACTAGTAAGCTTATAGCCATTGACGGTTAACGGGTGTCAGAGCCGCACTTCACATTGATGGTAACTTAGCCGCAGCGCCTTTAATGTATTTTACTTGGCGCGTACGGCGGCTCTGTTCGCAGACTACGGGTTTATTCCTGTATTCTATCCTGTCATGTTTAGTCCCTGAGGTAATTCACTCGGTCTGGGTTCAGTTACTAACTACTGTTTTCTGATTGGCTACGCGCTTCGAGCTTCGCGCTCTCCGAGGGGGGGGGCATGGTCTGGTGTGGCGCGTTCCACGTCATCTGCAGCTCTGGCCCGCCCTTCGAGGTTCGCTGGCGCCATTTCTTTCTCACGTGTGCGTGGTGAAGACTGTCCTCCCCTCGCTGTTCTGTAAGTGCCCTCATGGGCGACCTTTCTTTAGCTTTTGCTTCTCCTCGCTTGGCTCTGACATCCCTGTTCCCCTTGTGTGTTTCAGACCGTGAACTTCGGTGGCTTCTCCCGGCCCAGTGTAGCGCCCGGTCCAGACCATTTAAAAAATCACTCCCACTTCCCAGCGGGTCATTGGGGCATCCAGGGTTGCTTTATAGCGTCAATCCCTACTGGCATATTGTACCTAATAATCACCATATGGAGGCATCTCAGGATATTGTGAACGGGCTTCCTTCGGGACAAGCCCGTCTGTGTGTAGCTTGTGGGGTCTTACCTAGTAACGGTGACAATGCACGGGTCTGCGTCCCTTGTGCACAGCAGGCGCTAGCCGGTCTTCCCGCCTCTTCCGAGGCTGGGCCCACACCTCGCCTTGCTTCACCTACTCCCCCAAGTCTTAGCCTAACCCCCAATACCAGTGGGGATTCTCATTCTGATTTGGCCACTAGACTGGCTAGTGTGGAAAACTTAATTGCTGGCTCCTTGGCGCGCAAGGCCACTGCCTAGAGGCGACATTTGTATCCTGAATCTACTATATTTCCTATAGAATCTGATGATTTACTTCTTTCTTACGCACATCCCCCCTCAGACGAAGGGGAACTGTTCTCTGACTTCTCTGACGACGAGTCCATGGGTCAGGAAGAGTCTGGTTCTGATCATTGGTCCTTGGATGACATTGTTAGACTGTTGACCCAGATCTTTGACGTATTGTCCCTCTCTCCCCCTGCCGCGGCTCCCCGGCAAAGGGGTGACCTGTTTCACACCGCTAGGGCGCGGTTGGAATTTCCCGAACAAACCCATTTTAATAGCCTCGTGCTGAAAGAATGGGAACACCCCAGCAAACTTCATGGGGTCCCTAAAAGTGTGGATAAGAAATATCCCTTTCCTGCTGACCTGGTCAAGTGTTGGACATCGCCACCCGAAGTTGATGCCCCAATTCTAAGTCTGTCCAACACCTCTATTATGCACTCCCCCGACACTACTATGCTGCGGGATTCGGAGGATCGGCGTGTTAACCAACTGGCATGTCATGCCTTTGCATTTGGGGGAGCGTCGCTCCGCCCAGTGTGCGCCTTAGCCATCACGGCGGTGGCGCTCAGGACTGTGGTTAAGACTGCTCTTGAAGGGGCGGATGACTTGCCCTCTGATGCTGCCAATGCTCTGGCCACCTGTGAAACGTTTGTGAACTATATCCTATCTGCATCGGACAATGCTATTAAGCTGAGCGCTAGATCTTCTGCTCTGGTGGTAGCCATACGCCGAGCGGTCTGGTTGCGCCAGTGGGCCGCTGATAACGCCGCCAAGAAGGCCCTTACGGGGCTTCCATTTAAGGGATTGCACCTGTTTGGAGAAAGGTTAGATATCTTTGCCAAGGGTGGCAAGTTACCCCAGCGCAAGCGTCAGATTCGGCTCTTTCGTGGCCCAAGCTCCCAATCGACCCCCTACCGTGGGGCTAAACAAGGCAGAGGAGTGTCCTTCGCTGGGTCTCGCGCAGATTCCTGGAACAAGAATAAAGGACGCCGTCCCGGTTCCTCCTGGGGGCCCAAGCCCAAGGTCCCTCCCAAGACCCCTCAAGCATGAAGGGGCGCCCTTGCCCGTCAGGGTGGGGGGACGTCTACAGCACTTCGAGCATGTCTGGAGTCGCCACGTCTCAGACCGGTGGATTCAGAAGGTAGTGTCCTCCGGTTACAAGATAGAATTTGCTGTACGGCCCCCTACCAGGTTCGTTGGGTCCCGGATCCCACAGGACCCTGCCTCAGCTCGGGTCTTGATGCTGGCTGGGCAGGACCTTCTGGATCTAGGGGTTATTTGCAAGGTCCCCTTAAGAGACAGGGGCAGGGGGTTTTATTCCAACCTTTTCACTGTACCCAAAAAGGACGGGTCAGTCAGACCCATTCTGGATTTAAAAATCTTCAACAGATTTGTCAGAAACAAGCATTTTCGTATGGAAACTTTGCACTCGGCTATTGCCTCGCTGCGCCCAGGGGACTTCATGACATCTGTGGACATCAAGGATGCTTACCTGCACGTTCCGGTGTTTCCAGGACACCAAAGGTTTCTCAGATTTGCGCTGCTGGATCAGCATTACCAGTTCGTGGCCCTGCCATTCGGCCTCACGTCGGCTCCCAGGGTGTTCACCAAGGTGCTGGCAGGGGTGATGTCCCTGTTAAGACTAAAGGGCATACGCGTGTTGCCCTACCTGGACGATATACTCATCACCTCTCGGTCTCTGCGGCAGGCAGAGCTGGACACTCAGTTAGTAGTGTCCACCCTGGAGTCCTTCGCTGGGTGATCAATTACCGCAAGTCCTCTCTGTCCCCCTCCTCAGTGACCCCGTTCCTGGGGATGATTCTGGATACAGTTCAGTCAAGGATATTCCTTCCTCAGCAGAAGGTGGAAGCTCTGACAACGCAGGCGAGGTCCCTGCTTTCGAGCCCTCATCCCTCCATCCGGCAGGGAATGCAGTTGGTGGGCTCGATGGTGGCAAGCTTCGAGGCCGTGCCCTTTGCCCAGTTTCATTTGAGAATCCTGCAGCTCCATCCTCTGTCAGTTTGGAACAAGAACCCAGCGTCCTTGGACGGGATATGGGTGGTTCCCCCCTCGGTCAGACAATCCCTTGCGTGGTGGCTGGACCACAGGAACTTGACAAGGGGCAGATGCTTCCTGGCTCCCTCCTGGGAGACGGTCACAACGGATGCCAGTCTGTCGGGTTGGGGGGGATTCTGGAAGTCCCTGCGCTTCCAGGGGAGGTGGGGCCCTCAGGAGGCCCATCTACCTATCAATGTCTTGGAACTCAGGGCGGTCAGATTGGTGCTGGAACAATTGACCCATCACCTGAGGGGTCTGGCGGTTCAGGTACGCTCAGACAACAGAACGGCGGTTGCCTACATCAACCATCAGGGAGGGACTCGGAGCAAGGGGGCTCTCCAGTAAGTTTCTCTGATTCTAACATGGGCGGAGGCCAATGTCCAATGCATCTCGGCTGTCTACATTCCGGGGGCGGAGAACCTGCTGGCAGATGCTCTGAGCAGGGGGTCGTCTCGTCAGGGGGAATGGTCCCTCTGCAACAGGGTATTTCAGTCCCTGTGTCACCGTTGGGGTGTGCCAGATGTGGATCTGTTTGCGTCCCATCACAATCACAAGCTCCCAAGCTTTGTATCCCTGTCTCAGGATCCTCTGGCTCTGGCCACGGATGCCCTGTCCATGTCTTGGAGGGAGTTTCGGCTCCTGTATGTGTTTCCACCAATTCCCCTTCTGGGCAGAGTTCTGCGCAAGATTGCTCTGGAAGGGGTGCCCGCTATTCTGGTGGCCCCAAGGTGGCCAAGAAGAGTGTGGTTCGCAGACGTGGTTCAAATGGCAGTAGATCAGTGCGATCTGCCAAGGTTGCCAGATCTTCTAACTCAGGGGTCTCTACGCCATCCCAATTTACTAACTCTGGCTTTGACGGCTTGGCTGTTGAAACCTCCATCCTGATGGAAAAGGGTTTGTCTGCATCTGTAGTGGCTACTATGGTGCAAGCCAGGAAAGACTTCTTCTGCTATCTATTATAGAGTCTGGCGTTCTTACATTGACTGGTGTGAGTCCAGGTCTCTTCCCTGCTGGGAATTTTTAGTCTCTAGGGTGCTGGAGTTTTTACAACATGGTCTAGACTTAGGTCTTAAACTTAGTACTCTGAAGGGCCAGGTTTTGGCCCTGTCTATCTTCTTTCAGAAGACCTTTGCCCAGCATTCCCTTATCAAGACCTTCTTTCAGGGGGTCACTCATGTGCGTCCCCCTCGAAAGCCTATGGTACCTGTTTGGGATTTTAACTTGGTTTTATCGGCCCTGCAGGGTGCTCCTTTTGAGCCTATTCAGGAGGCTGCTCTCGCTGTTCTCACGCTCAAGGTTGTCTTCTTAGTAGCTATCACTTCTGTTAGGCGTGTGTCTGAGTTGGCTGCTTTATCTATTCAGCCTCCCTACTATGAGAGACACCAGTATAAGGTGGTGTTCCGCTTCAAGCCAGACTTTCTACCTAAAGTGGTGTCTGCTTTTCATTTGAATCAAGATATTGTACTTCCTTCTCTGTGCCCTAATCCTAGTAACCCTAAGGAGAGGGTTTTGCATTCCTTGGATGTGGTTAGGTGCGTCAAGTATTACCTAGTTATCACTAAGACTTTCAGGAAGACTGATGCTCTCTTCGTTGTGCCTCACGGGCCTAGGAAGGGTTTGGCTCCTGCCAAGTCTACCATCAGTAAATGGATTCGTCAGGCTGTGGTTCAAGCCTATTCTACTAAGGGGAAGTCTCCCCCCTTCCGTCTTACTGCTCATTCTATAATACACAAAACTGCGGGTGGCACCTAATGTTATGGTATACGTTAATCGGGGGTGCACTGCCCCAAAAAAGGAACCACACTCTAAACCAAAGTTTTATGGGATGCCCTCCAAACAATCCCCAATGGGTCCCTGGGGTCTGACAATTGCACTCCACAGGACCCCAGGGACCCATTGGGGATTGTTTGGAGGGCATCCCATAAAACTTTGGTTTACTGCTCATTCTACTCGAGCTGTTGGGGCTTCTTGGGCTTTTCAGCACCAGGCCTCTGTGGAACAAGTTTGCAAGGCCGCTACTTGGTCTTCTGTTCATACCTTTACTAAGTTTTACAAGGTTGATGTTAGGGCCTCAGCTGATGCTGTGTTTGGCCGCAAGGTTTTGCAGGCGGCAGTGGTTTAAACTGCTTGCTGTTGCCTTTTCTGTTGGGGATCCCACCCTACTTTACGGACACTGCTATTGGATGTCCCACATGTAATTACTACATCTGGAGCAGGACGTGCTTTATGCTTAGAATAATACAATTCTGTGAAATACTCACCTATAGAATTGGTATTATATGCATACAGCACGTCCTGCTCCAACCCACCCTGGTTTCACGTTGTTCTGGATCCCCTGTTTGGTGATTGTTATCATTGTTATTATTGCCAGTTTTTGGGTGGTTGGTTTCTCCTGGCTTCTCCTTTTCACTGCTTTTCAATGCTGGGGATTTGTGGGAGGTCCCTCGGTATATGTAGGGCCGGGAGGAGCCTGTTTTCTACATGTCTGCAGTGAACAGCGCCCTCAGGCGGAGGATTACCCACATGTAATTACTACATCTGGAGCAGGATGTGCTGTATGCATATAATACCAGTTCTACAGGTAAGTATTTCACAGAATTGTATTTTGTTCTGTAAAATGCCGCGCAAAGATCAAAACGTTACTGATTTACTAACACCATGTTTTACTCTTTATTGTTGCATATGGATCCCCCTTGCCTCTCTTTTTTCCCCCCACGAGTGTTTATACTCACCCAGCATCGTTCCGCTGTCTCCGCTGTGGCACACGCCCCGTGCGCCTGCGCACCGCCATCATGCGACTGGCAAATATGCCGGCCGCCGGATGACTGGCGCGAGGTCGGGACGCGCGTCACCGCCGCGTCACGAGGGCCGGCCCGGGGGGATTTGCGCGCTCTCAGGCGCTTTTTAAACAGCTGACTGCGGCACAGCTGACAGGCACTGCATCCACGCATACTGGCATCCCCGCACCAGCTCCGACGAAGGTTAATAACAAAACCGAAACACGTGTCAGCAGCATAACGAGTGGCAGACCGGACCTACAATACGCTACAACAAAGCCTTGCTTTATATTCATTAATCCTGTATGGACTTCTTATGGACTCAGCACTAAGCAGTAACTGAGCTTGCAGCTAAAGGTGCCTCCTGCACTACCTTTCAGGTACTCCATCACTCATTTGAGATTACAATCGCCATCCTTGCTTTACCATTAACTGACAGAATACTGTGCCCACACCAGTACTTGAATAAGCCAAAAGCTTCCACAGTATTCAGCATTATTTATATGTAACTTAACTTTTTTGTAAATACTGTATATATCTGTGTGTCCTAGATAAATGTGTGTGCCCCATACCTAATAGATCATGATCTCACAAGCATGCCTAAACCACCACAGTGTGATTTATATTGTACCACATACCCCCCTGTGTTACGGTGTGCATTTATAAATTAGTTCTTTAGACTGGTTTTTGGGTTACAGTGTGCATTTATAAATTAGTTCTTTAGACTGGTTTTTGGGTTAATTCCCTAATATGTATAGATGCACCCATTTATGAGGTTATTGACATATCTAATTTGCATTGAGTGTGCTTACCAATCAATATCCAACAATGATAACCCTGCCCATCCAGGAGAATGCAGGGCGGGCCCAGGTCTTTAAATCTGTCTTAATTCTCCGCACCAATGGCCAAAAGTTCAGGGCTAGGACGTTTGACAACTGGCTAGGCAGATGCATGCCGAGGTATGGAATAGAGGACCTTGCCCACTTAAATGGAAATTACTGTTGTATGTTTCTTACTGTCCCAACAGAAAGTGAGACATTCAGGGCCACTGATTTATCAAAATTTATTTTGAGGTAGGACAGCCTCCCGTACATCTCAAATTCCCTCATCAGGACTGGAACCGACACTGCAGGGTTTGTGACAAAAAAGAGCATGTTGTCTGCGTAAGCAGTGACCTTGTGTGTGCCATCTACCAAGTCTACCCCACGAATGTCACTGTTCCCTCTAACTTTGCAAAGGAACGGCTCTAGCGACAGGGCAAAGAGCAAGGGGGACAGCCGAGACATCTGTCGGGTCCTGTTCCAGATGAGCACCGGCTCAGAATGTAAATTTATCCTGACCTTGGCCAACGGGGTGGTATACAAGGCCTCAATCAGCAGCCTCATCCTATCACCTAGGCCTATATGCCGAAGGGTTTCCCGGAGGAAAGGCCAGCTCACCCTATCAAAGGCCTTCTCCGCATCCGTGGATAGGAGCATGGCAGGGGTAGCGGTGGCCTTGGCCCCGTGTATCACATTAACGTCTCGTACCACGTTATCCCTGGCTTCCCTGCCCTACACGAACCCCGTTTGATCAAGATGCACTAACTGTGCCACGACTGGGGCCAATCTAATGCCCAGGATTTTCGCATATAAGCCTTGATTCAAAGACACATTCGTCCGGACTTCCGTAGCTGTCTGTGAAAGTTTGGGTGGGTGTTTCGTCCATTTTCTACTCGCACGAACGTTCGAACTAATACGTATATGCTCTTTCGATGATCCAAAGGAAAACGGAAGTTTTACGTAATTTCGGGACCTTTTCCCACCAAATCTGAAATGTTTCGACCGTTCAGAACACATACGTTATTGCAATGGGCTGGCAATTAATTCAGAGAGCTGATTGCCAAGGGGCCAACACCCAATAAATCAGTTTCATTTCCGATCCCCTTACGGGACCATTTAGACGTCGGAACTAGCAGGCTAGCAGCTATGGACGACTCAAGTGCATTTGAGGAGCATGAAGATCTGCAGCTCATGGGCATTGAGATCGTCCGGAGGTCAGAGGCCAGATTGCACCGGCGGCGACGCATGGACATCAATGGCATGCATGACTTTGAGCTGTTCGAGCTCACCAGACTTAATCGCGCTTCCCTCCATAAGTTGTATAGTGAGCTGCGGCCATGGTTAGCCCGCACCACAAGGAAGGGGCAAGCAATTTCAGGTATGACCAAGATGCTTGGCTGCCTGCAATTCTTGGCGAATGGCTCGTTCCAGAGGCTGGGTGCCCTCTCCGTGGGGATCTACCAGCCTACGCTGAGCCGCGCCCTATCCAAGTTTTTGGAAGGCATGACTACCATAACTCGAAAATATATTTGTTTTCCTGAGGATATGGTAGCCAGAAATGCGATTTAAACTGGCATTTTATAATATTGCTGATATGCCCAACATCGTGGTGCCATTGACTGTACCCACGTTGCCCTTGTCCCTCCGGCTGCCGACGAGTACATATACAGGCAAGTTCAGTCTTCCATGTTGAGCTAACTTTTAATTTATTTATTTTATGTTGTTTTTGTTTTTTGGGGTCCCTCCTTTGAACAAATCCCTCCTTTGTTTTGGTCCCTCCTTGTAATTTATCACTCATTGGATCAAGTCCCTCCTTGTAATTAATCCCTCTTTGGTACAAGTCCCTCCTTGTAATTAATCCCTCTTTGGTACTAGTCCCTCCTTGTAATTAATCCCTCTTTGGTACTAGTCCCTCCTTGTAATTAATCCCTCTTTGGTACTAATCCCTCCTTGTAATTAATCCCTCATTGTAAGCAATCCCTCCTTGCAAATACTCCCTCCTTGCAAAGAGTGCATGTGAACCAATGGGCCGTATTTTTCTCTTATAACCTTTTTCATGTTGGGCAAAGTCCAACATTTTAAAGTGTACTTAAAATTGAACAAGTAAATCCAAACTTTAAAGGCTCTAACATACATCTCCTTTTGGTCTGCACTTAAATTTAATGTAGTTGTTTGGTGTTATTTGTCTTGAGAAACACGTTTGACTTAGGGTGTTATAAGTGAGTGTTTGACTAATTTCACAAGCGTTACTGGTGTAATTTTTGTCACTTTTTTCCCAGGAACCGCAAAATGGGCCACTCACTGAATGTGCAAGCAGTGGTGGCCCAGGACATGCGGTTTCTTAGCGTCCTCGCAGGCTACCCAGGCTCATCCCATGATGCCTACATCCCTAGAAGATCTGGATTGTTCCATCGGTTTGAGTCTGGGGAATTTGCGGGTGCATGGCTCCTTGGTAAGTTGAGTCCAATAACCTCATTAGATTTTCTATGTGTGGCTTGGATTTTTGTTTTATTCACCTTTCTTAAACTATGCCTTTTTCATCACCTTGGGAACATGTGAAACACGACTGGACCCATTACATTAGCAAAACAACAAAGCCTGGCAAAATGTTTGTCCTGCATTGTTACAACTCCAAAGAGTAATTTGTGCCAAATTAGTAAACAGTCTTCCCCACACTTTTCAGTAAATCTGTTCTTGACTTTATCATCTTTGCTTACATGCATTACACTTACTGAGTAGAGGTGAGCGGGATAAAGTGCAGGGGCCGGCTTAGACCTGTTTGGGACTCAGACAAAGCAGAAAATGGGTAATGCAAACTTAACCCATACAACATTGCTGACCAGCACAGACAGAAAACAATAGCTCTTAACAGTCTGCCTGATTGACCAGCATCCGCAATATTATTTCTCTAATTTGGCCCACCATCTATTAGATATGTTTCTTTGTCGCTTTGGCCTGTGCAATATGTATGCTCATGTTTTTTGGACAATGTCACCTAGCTTCTTAATCAGGTATTTTTTGCATTTTTTTGCTGAAATGTATGGATTAATCTTTATATTTTTTGACCTTTAATTTTGGCAGGAGATTCTGGATATCCACTCCTCCCGTGGCTGTTGACACCTGTACTACGGCCACAGTATGCCGCCCAAGAGGCCTATAATAGGGCGCACCGCAAAACCAGGGCAGTGGTGGAGAGGGCCTTTGGCCTATTGAAGACCCGATTTAGATGTTTGGACCATACCGGGGGATCCCTTCAGTATGACCCAAAAAAAGGTCATAGATATCATCATGGCCTGTGCTGCGCTGCATAATTTTTCTATCTTGCAGCGGGTCCCCCGGTATGTGGATTTTCCACCCTCTCCACCCAACGATGAGTCAGAGGACGCCTATGTTGGGCAGCACAGTGCGTCTGGCCAAGCCGTCCGTGCTAATTTAATAGCAACACATTTTGCTTAATTGTTTTCTCCTTTTTTTAGTTTGTTTGGACATTGTTTGTTGTGATTGCTTTGTGCCATTTGTTTGTTTATTTTTGTTTGATTAAGAACCAAAAAATAATGAATTACCCAAATCAACAACAATGTATTTTTCCTCTTTTTATCATATTTGTGTGTGTTTGTTTTTGGGGCTACTTTAAGTCATATTTATTAACCAAACACCGACAGACATTAACTTAGTCATAAACACGTTTGTTTAATTTTTAAAGGTTCAATTTTGATATCAACAGAATTGTAGGTGATGGCCACTCACATAGTTAGGGGGAATACATGGACCTGAAATTATGGTCAAAACATGCCACAGACCAATTGCACACAGCCTGGATTTACTAAGTAAGGCACTCCAGGAGAAAGTTAACCTTCAAAATAACATAGTAACATGTGTGCCAAGCATTGTCAACGTTACAAATCACAGATGTTACATTGTAAAAATATGCACACAAACACGCCCTCTCCTGCTTGCCCACATTTGCCACAGGCACAGGTTGAAAGCAGACATACCTATGCCACATCTACACCTGTTACTCAGTGGCCCACCCAAACAAGAACACCTAGTCCCAATCCAAGTACAGTAAAATGACAGCCAGGGTCCAAGGTCTTAGTTTGCCAGGCCAGAATGTCACACAATCATGCCTACAAACAGGAGGAGCCACAACCAATGTAATTAGGGGCAAGGCTGCAGCACAACAGCTTTAGTGGCCGCTTTATTGAGGCTTGTCCTCTGGCATTGGCTAGTGGCCTACCTCAGGACTTTAATGAGCTATATGGGGGCAAATCCAAAACATACTAGCAAAGCCAGATCAAAATGCGAGTTTGGTAGGGCTCACCAGACAAGTCAATACAGTGGGGATGTAGAGCAAAGATGTAGAACAGATTCAGGCCAAATACACATTAATATGGGGGATGCCCATAGAACCCAGGTTGTGGCCCTTGGGGGTGGGCCCTAACCTGGGCCTGTGTGGCATTCAGAATCTGCAACTGTTCCAAAATGATTCTTTGGTTAGTTTGTAATTCAGCCATGCTGGACCTGAATTCTGTGGTCAAGTTGGCCATGTGGCTGTTATGGGTCCTAAATTCAGTCAGCATGGCACTTAAGGTATTATTGATGTTATCTAATTGCCCAATAATATTCTCGTGGTTTAGTTGATTTTGGCGCCGAAATAGCCGCCTCTCATGGTGCCATGCTGACTCCATCATCTGCACGCCCCTCCCCTGGGAAACTGGGCGACGTTGCTGAGTACGCCTCCCTATTCCCCGGGTTGTGGGGCGTGCAGATGATGTTGCTCTAGGCCCCCAACAGCCACAGGTATGCTGGGCAAATCCTCAACAGCAGATCTGAAACTGGGGACTGGAGGGTCAGTCTCTGCATGCTGCCCACGATGTGCAGGCAGCATGCAGCCAGCTTCCCTCTGCTGCTGAGGATTTGTCGGAGAAACATTTTGGGACAGTTGCAGATTCTGGCCCACGGGGAGATCTTCATAAGCTCCAAGGAAGGTTCCGTCCTCCTCCAGCTCCTGGATTTCCTCCATCAGTGTGTGGCTCTGTTGGGACATGTAAAACAAAAAGGTTCAGTGTGGGGAATACATATGTAATTCAGGCCAAAGAAACATGGCAAGCCACATGCATACGCCACCTCATCAAAAACCACTTACCGTAGATATCGGATCCTGGGTCCAAGGCAGCACGGAAGAAGACGGCATAGTTAAAATGGCAGAGGATTCCCCACTAGCTGAGGGATGAGGCTGGGCTGCATTAGAAGAAAACAAACAATGTAAACACACTATGCATTGGTGATGCTTAATAACACATATGCTTAAATCAAACACGTGGCGAAGCTGTAATGGCCACTCCCACAACGGTGCAACTTGACCTTCACTATGAATGCCATTAGATTGAACAGGGATTCTTAACCCAGAACAGACACATTGGTCACGTGAAGCAAAACAAACATGCAAGTAATGGCTGTTGTGTGTGTTTAAACATCCATTATAGGCCATTAAGTTAACACACTCAGCTGGCAAATAGCAGGTACAATATGATTCTGGTGGCTACCATTGTATCTATTAAAACATTGCAATCACACCATCTTCACAGCTCTAACCAAAGTGGCCAACGGAAAAAGATGTAAGTGTGGCATGTGATTGAATCAAAATACATAGCACGCCTTCCTTTACTAATCTCCATACTTTACTACTCTTCCTAAGTGTTCATAAATGTGATGTATGGTCCTGCTAATTTGCACATTATCTGTCGACACACATGACACACCCTGGTCAAATTGATCACTCCACTACAAGGCACACCCTAGGGGCATGTGTTTAGATATGCCTTGCTGGCTAATTTGACTGTTTGGTCCATTTTGAGGGAAATTCACACATTACTAACCTGCTGTAATTGGCGGGTTGTCCGTGTCCTGTTGTGCTGAGTGTCCCTCTAACGCAACAGGGTGTAGCAGGCCCAGCACCATCTCCTCAGCCTGGGTACATTTCAATTTAGTGGGGAATCCTCCGCCAGTTTGTAAGCTGAAAAACATAGTATTCAGAAATAAGCTCACTGATGTATATACAAGAAGAATAAAAACCAACAAATAAGATATGTACCTGTACTGCCGCCTTTTATTCTCTTTTGTGCGGCATATTTGAGGTCCGATATTTTCCGCTGAATCTGTTCTACATCTTTGAGTTCGTCCCCCGCTGCATTGACTTGTATGGTGAGGTCTGCCAAAATCTCAGCTTTGCGCAGCTTGCTAGTTGATTTGGATTTGCTCCCATATAGCTCATCATAATATAACGTTAGCCCACTAGCCAATGCCAGAGTTTGGGACTCACCAAAACGGCCACTCAAGTGGCCTCTGCGCAATGTGCGCCCTGTTTGTGGTGGTTGTGGCTCCTCATTGTTTAAAAAGTTGTTTTTTGTTAAAAAAAAAAGTTTTATTAGGCCAGCCAAAAAGTTTTAAAAAAATTTTAAATACAAAAAACTAATTAATTATAGAAATATTTAGTATTAAAAAAAAAAAAAAAACGTTTCAGTGTCATTTCTTGAAACACATACATTTACAACAAACAAAGGGGCAAATACATATTTTGAGCTGAAGATTCAGACGTCCGCGAAGTGATTTGGGTAAGTTTTAGGGACCTAAAATGGAAGAAGAACCTAACCGCGAAGTGATTTGGGTACGTTTTAGGGACCTAAAATGGAAGAAGAACCTAACCGCGAAGCGATTTGGGTACGTTTTAGGGACCTAAAATGGAAGAAGAACCTAACCACGAAGTTATTTGGGTAAGTTTTAGGGACCTAAAATGGAAGAAGAACCTAACCGCGAAGTGATTTGGGTAAGTTTTAGGGACCTAAAATGGAAGAAGAACCTAACCGCGAAGTGATTTGGGTAAGTTTTAGGGGCCTAAAATGGAAGAAGAACCTAACCGCGAAGTGATTTGGGTAAGTTTTAGGGTCCTAAAATGGAAGAAGAACCTAATCGCGAAGTGGTTTGGGTACGTTTTAGGGGCCTAAAATGGAAGAAGAACCTAACCACGAAGTGATTTGGGTACGTTTTAGGGGCCTAAAAGGGAAGAAGAACCTAACCGCGAAGTGGTTTGGGTAAGTTTTAGGGGCCTAAAATGGAAGAAGAACCTAACCGCGAAGTGGTTTGGGTAAGTTTTAGGGGGCCTAAAATGGAAGAAGAACCTAACCGCGAAGCGATTTGGGTACGTTTTAGGGACCTAAAATGGAAGAAGAACCTAACCGCGAAGTGATTTGGGTAAGTTTTAGGGACCTAAAATGGAAGAAGAACCTAACCGCGAAGTGATTTGGGTACGTTTTAGGGACCTAAAATGGAAGAAGAACCTAACCGCGAAGCGATTTGGGTACGTTTTAGGGACCTAAAATGGAAGAAGAACCTAACCGCGAAGTTATTTGGGTAAGTTTTAGGGACCTAAAATGGAAGAAGAACCTAACCGCGAAGTGATTTGGGTAAGTTTTAGGGACCTAAAATGGAAGAAGAACCTAACCGCGAAGCGATTTGGGTACGTTTTAGGGACCTAAAATGGAAGAAGAACCTAACCGCGAAGTTATTTGGGTAAGTTTTAGGGACCTAAAATGGAAGAAGAACCTAACCGCGAAGTGATTTGGGTAAGTTTTAGGGGCCTAAAATGGAAGAAGAACCTAACCGCGAAGTGATTTGGGTAAGTTTTAGGGTCCTAAAATGGAAGAAGAACCTAATCGCGAAGTGGTTTGGGTACGTTTTAGGGGCCTAAAATGGAAGAAGAACCTAACCGCGAAGTGATTTGGGTACGTTTTAGGGGCCTAAAAGGGAAGAAGAACCTAACCGCGAAGTGGTTTGGGTAAGTTTTAGGGGCCTAAAATGGAAGAAGAACCTAACCGCGAAGTGGTTTGGGTAAGTTTTAGGGGGCCTAAAATGGAAGAAGAACCTAACCGCGAAGCGATTTGGGTACGTTTTAGGGACCTAAAATGGAAGAAGAACCTAACCGCGAAGTGATTTGGGTAAGTTTTAGGGACCTAAAATGGAAGAAGAACCTAACCGCGAAGTGATTTGGGTAAGTTTTAGGGACCTAAAATGGAAGAAGAACCTAACCGTGAAGTGATTTGGGTACGTTTTAGGGACCTAAAATGGAAGAAGAACCTAACCGCGAAGTGATTTGGGTAAGTTTTAGGGACCTAAAATGGAAGAAGAACCTAACCGCAAAGTGATTTGGGTAAGTTTTAGGGGCCTAAAATGGAAGAAGAACCTAACCGCGAAGTGATTTGGGTAAGTTTTAGGGGCCTAAAATGGAAGAAGAACCTTATCGCGAAGTGGTTTGGGTACGTTTTAGGGGCCTAAAATGGAAGAAGAACCTAACCGCGAAGTGATTTGGGTACGTTTTAGGGGCCTAAAAGGGAAGAAGAACCTAACCGCGAAGTGGTTTGGGTAAGTTTTAGGGGCCTAAAATCGAAGAAGAACCTAACCGCGAAGTGGTTTGGGTGTTTTAGGGGGCCTAAAATGGAAGAAGAACCTAACCGCGAAGTGATTTGGGTAAGTTTTAGGGGCCTAAAATGGAAGAAGAACCCAACCGCGAAGTGATTTGGGTAAGTTTTAAGGGTTCAAAAGGGAAGATGGAGGATAGTGCTAAGTGGTTAGGGTGAGCTTTAAGGGTTCAAAAGGGAAGATGGAGGATAGTGCTAAGTGGTTTGGGTAAGTTTTAAGGGTCCAAAAGGGAAGGCGGAGGATAGTGCTAAGTGGTTTGGGTGAGCTTTAAGGGTCCAAAATGAAAGATAGAGGATAGTGCTAAGTGTTTGGGGTGAGCTTTAAGGGTCCAAAAGGGAAGATGGAGGATAGTGCTAAGTAGTTAGGGTGAGCTTTAAGGGTCCAAAAGGGAAGATGGAGGATAGTGCTAAGTGTTTTGGGTAAGTTTTAAGGGTCCAAAAGGAAAGATAGAGGATAGTGCTAAGTGGTTGGGGTGAGCTTTAAGGGTCCAAAAGGGAAGATGGAGGATAGTGCTAAGTGGTTGGAGTGAGCTTTAAGGGTCCAAAAGGAAAGATGGAGGATAGTGCTAAGTGGTTTGGGTAAGTTTTAAGGGTCCAAAAGGAAAGATAGAGGACAGTGCTAAGTGGTTGGGGTGAGCTTTAAGGGTCCAAAAGGGAAGATGGAGGATAGTGCTAAGTGGTTAGGGTGAGCGTTAAGGGTCCAAAAGGGAAGATGGAGGATAGTGCTAAGTAGTTTGGGTAAGTATATGTAATGGGGCAAATCCCACTATTTGCCCTACCACCCATCAAAACATGGCACAACCGCTATTATATGAAATAGATATTTCTTTATTCCTAGAAAGCATCACATATACTAGACAAAGTTAAAAAACATTGAAGACAACAATATGTACAATAAGGAAGGATACAACATATGGGGGCGGTGGGGATGGCAGTTGTAGTAAAAATAATTATCACACTTCAATATATATTGAACCCGGCTGCAAACTAAAGTGCATCAGTGCAATGTGCTAAATTCCAAATATGCTGAGTGGCGCCTATACTCTAAAACAATCCAAACCTAATAAAAAAATCATATACCAGAACCATATGGTTCTAATCCCTAACAATAAACAATGCAACTATGTGAACCATAAGTGAAGCCACCTAACTATAGCTATAGATACTATATATGAGAACCACGCCAGGGGGGACCAAAGCAACAATCCCCAGTATAAGAGAAAGTGAACTTACATGACTGTAGAACCACCTGCCCACTGCCCACAACCGTCTACGCGTTGCGTGACGTCATACGCGTCACTTCCTCAGGACTTTCTTTTTTCTTTGTTTGGGTTTTTTCTCTCGCTTTGCCTTTGGGCCTTGTCTTTTTAAACAGATTGATTTATCCATTTCCTGTTCAATATATATTGAAGTGTGATAATTATTTTTACTACAACTGCCATCCCCACCGCCCCCATATGTTGTATCCTTCCTTATTGTACATATTGTTGTCTTCAATGTTTTTTAACTTTGTCTAGTATATGTGATGCTTTCTAGGAATAAAGAAATATCTATTTCATATAATAGCGGTTGTGCCATGTTTTGATGGGTGGTAGGGCAAATAGTGGGATTTGCCCCATTACATATTCTCAGAGTGTCTAATACCCATGTGTGCACACTGCCCTTTCTACTTGAACATCCTATTGTGAATATATAATTTGTGCAGTTTCCGGTGCAGTCTCAAAACTTTTTTAGCATTAGTTTGGGTAAGTTTTAAGGGTCCAAAAGGGAAGATAGAGGATAGTGCTAAGTGGTTAGGGTGAGCTTTAAGGGTCCAAAAGGGAAGATGGAGGATAGTGCTAAGTGGTTTAGCTAAACATTGTAGTAGAAGTGAGGGTGTCAAATATGTAGGCGAGCAATTTAATGATTTAAGTTTGTAGTGCGCAGGCGCAAGATCGTAAGGATTTCCGTCTGGGCGATTATTTATTGAAAAAGGGAAACAGAATCTATCGGGAAACGTAAAGGATTCGTGAGAGGATACGATGGGAAAAGGGCAAAAACGAAAGGCTACGTTGTAACCTGAGAAAATGAAACAGAAAAGTCACGATGGAAAATGACATCCTCGTACTCGTACTCTGGCATACGAACGCACGGAAAATACAATTCTGTGAAATACTCACCTGTAGAATTGATATTTGTATACAGTACGTCCTGCTCCAGATATAATACTTACACTTGGGTTATCCTCTGCCAGATGGCGCTGCACTGCAGAGACATGGAAAAACAGGCTCCTCCCGGCCCTTCAAATACCCAGGGACCTCCCACAAATCCCCAGCATTGAAAAGCAGTGAACAAGAAGCCGGGAGAATTTAAAACCACCCAGAACAACTGGTAATGATAACAAGATAACAATCACCATACAGGGGATCCAGAAAAATGCAAAAACCAGGGTGGGGTGGAGCAGGACGTACTGTATACAAATAATATCAATTCTGCAGGTGAGTATTTCACATAATTGTATTATTCTTAGTATACAGTACGTCCTGCTCCAGATATAATACTTACACTTGGGACATCCAAAAGCAGTGTCCATAAAGTAGGGTGGGATCCCCAACAAAAAAACAACAACAGCAGACAGTTTCACTGTCACTGTCATCCCTAACATCAACATTGTAAAAACCTTGCAAAGGGTATCAGCAGAAGGCCAATGGTAGTGGCCTAGCCAACCAGTTCAACAGAAAAACCGGTGCTGAAAGGCCTAAGAGGCATCAAGCATGCGTAGAAAAGGAATCAAGGCAACAAGGGAGATTCTTCCCTTGCCTGAATAGGCCTGAGTAACAGCCTGACAATCCGACCGCTAATAAATTTGGCAGAAGCCAACGACCGAACAAGGTACCCGGAGTAACATCCATTAAGGTAACAACCAGGACCAAACCGCCCAACTCCCGAGAGCAGACGAGATCGGGCACATTCAGGATGTAATGACCACAAGCCCCAAGGAACCTCAGTTCCCCTAAAGGACACAGTGACTCCTAAGGAAAAAACTGCCAACACCTGTATAAGGAATGCAGAACCACTTCCTCAGCGTCGCTAGGAAAAGGGGATAGCCGTAGATAACAATATCTCGAATAAATGAACATAAGACACTTACAGATCTTAGAGAATCCGGCTTCAGGCGGAACTCCACCTTGTCCTGGTGTATCTCAAGGAATGAGGGCTAGGTAGACCGTGCCGCCCGCTAACACACGCCTGACCAAGGTAACAGTCACCAGAAGGACAACCTTGAGGGAAGGACATCCAGACAGCGTCCTGAATAGGACCAAGGGACAATCCTGCAAGCAGACGGAATGAATTAAATTTCAATCCCAACAGGGACCATAGGAATACATGGAGGACGCACATGAGCACCCCCTGAAGGAAGTCTAACCAAGGAAGACTGAACCAGAGACTGCTAAGGCAAGGTGGACAGGGCAGAGCCTGACCCATCAGAGCACCGAGCTGGGGAACCAGCTCCAAATCATGCTGAAAGCCACACTGGAACCTGGGAACCGAGAAAGTCCAACAGGTAAGAGAACTAGACTCGCCCCAATCAATGTGGGAATGCCATACCCTACAACAATAGAAGAAGACGAGGAAGAGGCTTACTCCTAGCCTTCCCATAGTCGCAAACACAGAGACAGCTAAACTTGTCTCCATCAAGATGTATGTTTCAGCAGTCAGATCGACTAGGCCAGGGACCATGAATAATTGTGACGTAAAGGGGGCCCTGAGTGATCAACTGGCACTCCTGGCAAGGTGCAGAACTACTGACCACAGCACCATGTCTGCAACCACACTGTACTAGGTCAACTGGGGCCACCAGAAACACTGGTCCCCTTACCAGAGTAATCTTCCGCATAACCCTGCCTAGCAGAGGGAATGGAGAAGGACATACAGAACCAAACGTCCTGTCAAGACGGTACTAAAGGCATCCGGACCACTGACATAGGATCCTGGGACAGGGAAACAAAGGCCGATAGCCTGTGAAGGTGACGGAACCCAACAGATCCACGACTGGTTGGACTCCATAACGACACAGGGATTAGCACATCCTGTCACAGAGGGGCTTCGCCGGAGCTAATATCACTAACATGCAGGGAGCATTGTCTCCGCCCAGAAGGGAACATAGACACTCCCTGGATGGTCCGCCAGCTCCAGGCCCCTTCCAATGGTTAATGTAGTAAGTCTATCGTCAGACGGACCGAGCACCCCCAGCCTGGCAAATCCAGAAGGGGAGCGGTCAAGCGAGATAGAGCCAACTGAAAAACGCTCACTGTTTAGACTTCAATAGGTGTAAGTACCCTCTAAGGACCCCACCAACACCAGAGTCGCAGGGGGTTTCGGAAGAAACCATCCCCTTCAACCTGAAAGGTTGGCATCCATGGTGGCCGTTTCCAGAAAGGGGCAAGGAGGAGCTGCCCCCAGACAGGTCCCTCAAGTTCATCCACTTTCAAGAGAAAACCGTCATACAGGTGGGAAGGCCCACAGGCCCTGCTCCAGGGGTCCTATGTTACCAATTGAAGTCGGAGACGGGCTCAAGGGGAACTGAGCATAAGGGACCTCTTTAGCTACTCGGGCTCCTGCCGAGCAAGATAACAACGGGCCCGCCAGTTGCATCCCTGCCTGGTGTTAAGAAACCGGGACAGTAGTGAGGGACTGGGCCCATGAGACCAGAATGCCCACCTAATTGCTGAGAGGGGGAGAATCTGGTTTGAACCTAATCCAGAATCATTCCTATTAATGGAGTTACCACTTTAGGGAACAGCGAGCACTCGAGGTGATTGAACACCCATCCAAATGACTCCCAATGGACCCACCAGCCAGGTATCCAACTATCGCAGAGACAGGGAAGTGAAGAAGGGCATCCGGGTAGACATCGCGCGGACGTCCCTTGACATCACCATCGACAGCACCTGAGTGAACACTCTGGGAGTTGTAGAGAGGCCAGATAACAGGGCCACAATTAACAGTGTTGGACTTCCAACACGAACCTGGAGAGCCTCAGAGATCTGAGGGCACAGGAATGTAAACATAAGCATTGAAGAGTCAGCACCCCACTGTCGCAGCCAGACCAAGGGACGAATAGCCACCGCAAGGGCGGAAGTTCTTGCACACATTCTAATCGCGTCATCTAGCGCTAATAGAATAAACTTCACAAATATATCACACTTGGAGAGTGCATTAAACACCTCCCAGGGGAGATCCTCGGGGTGATGATCGAGCAATTTTTTGATGAGGGTTCTAGCGGCCACTGCAGTAATGGCTGCAGCACAGACCGGGCGCAGCGCCGTCCCGGCACAAGAAAAGGTATGGGAGGCCAGCAGCTCAATGCGCCGGTCCTCAGCATCCCGAAGGGTACTATTAGCAGGGGTTGTAATAAAGGGGGGGTTAGGGACCCCTATGATCAGCGCATCCACCACGGGGGTGATGACCAGCAATTAACCACCTCAGGGGGAAAAGGGTATTTCCTATCCCAGTCCCCTGGAACCCCTGGAAGTGTACTGGGGCATTCCCATTCCTTGAGCACAAGGGCATGGAAATGAGCCTGCTCTAGAAATTCCAAACGTGCAGTCGCAGTATGGAAACGCCCCCCCTCTAGGCTTGGGGACCTGACCGGGGGGAGAGATAGACAGTGCCTTAAAGACCTTAATCAACAGGTCGTCAGTGTCACACTGGCCCCAGTATTCCGGGCCAGAATCGTCATGACTCCTCGGCCTCTCATCAGAAGAGCCTGAGTCAGAGAACAACTCCCCTTCATCAGAAGGGGTATAGTCACACGGAGTAGCAAACCCCTCAGTTCTCATAGAGCATACAGAAACATGGGGCGACAGGTGCCGCTTTCTAACAGGGTCCATTCGCTCTGACAACCTAGCAATAATCTGTTCAGCCGTAGGCAGTCTGGAAGGGCCAGCAGGCTGCAATTCCCCACTTGTAGGCGACTCAGCAGGAGAGAGATTTAAGCCTGGGGAGATAGGTGAATTGAAGCTAGGTGTAGCCACTGGCCGACCAGATTGCAGGGCCAGGATTTGCTCGTCACAGGGTACGCAGACCCGTGCCCTGTCAGCATCAGCATGGGGTTGTCCACACGCTATACACCGCCGGTCTTGTCCCAGAGGGACCCCGGTCACATAATTCTGAGATGCCTCCATATGGTGATTAATCAAGACACAATATGCCAGTAGGGATTTACACAATAAGTAACCCTGGATGCCCCAAAGACCTGCTATGGAAGTGGGAGAATATTACAAGGCCCGCTATAATTTACACCGGGCCGGGAGAAGCCAATGGTGTTCACCAGTCTGAAAGACATAATGGGAATAAAGGGTGTCAGAACCACGCGCAGTAAACAAGGATCATGAAAATCGCCCGCGAGGGCACTTACAGACCAAGGGAGGAGGAGGACCACTACCACGCGTGCGTGCGACCAGCATCTAAATGGCACCAAGTGAACCTCGAAGGGCGGGCCAGAGCGGGCTGTGACGCGGAGCGCGCCAACCTAGGTCCCCGCCCCCCCCGATGAGCGCGAAGCTCTGAGGTAGTTACAAGCTGTCATGAGGAGCGAAGTGAATGGTACACTTAGAAAAGATGATTTGCCAATGAAGACGCCGCAGCGTCTGAGGTGACGTCGCCGCCCGGCACAGCACATCCAGTAAAGGAAGAGGTGCGCGCGGTGGCGGTGACAATTACAATAGTAAAGAACAAACAGCGCGGCTCTGACCCCAGGAATACTAGTCCGGGCAAGACTAAGGCCATAACGTGTAAAACATACACTAAGACCACCACACACACCCCCCCTTTCTTTTCCCACCCTTTGTACAGGGCCCACCGCTACACGGGGCATGGGGCAATAGTGCAGGATGGGCATCCCCTAGAGGCTCAC
The DNA here is from genome assembly GCA_027917425.1 of Gastrophryne carolinensis. Classification (NCBI taxonomy): domain Eukaryota; kingdom Metazoa; phylum Chordata; class Amphibia; order Anura; family Microhylidae; genus Gastrophryne; species Gastrophryne carolinensis. The sequence continues at coordinate 348,538,197 of CM051237.1, read as the reverse complement.
CATCAGCCTAAACCACCTACCCTTTGGTGGGGGACTGCGGTGGAGCATGGCTCCGCAAAGCACGAATGGTGCTGCCTACCTTCACACGACCAGCGCAGCCCAGGCTGGGAGGCACATCACAGGGAGGACGGGTGGGAATAGTCCAACAGGGCCGCAGGCTGTAATAGCCCCGCTCACCTGCGAGAGAGTGATACATCATGTCTTTGCAGTCCGCACTGCAGAGAAATTTGGGGATTTGTGGGAGGTCCCTGGGTATTTGAAGGGCCGGGAGGAGCCTGTTTTTCCATGTCTCTGCAGTGCAGCGCCATCTGGCGGAGGATAACTCAAGTGTAAGTATTATATCTGGAGCAGGACGTACTGTATACTAAGAATACTTTTACAGAAGGTTTTCAATGCATGCATAGAATCGCTCGCACACTCATACGAGAGCGGGAAAATTTGAAAATAATACGAAATCGGCACAAAAACGAAAGTCTTTTTTTTGTCTCTCTGAATCGAGCCTAAAGGGTGAGTTACCTGGCTATGTCATCAATTTATTCATGTGTTTGATTGATTCATTTAATTACCAACCAATTTTTCAATTATCCCGGGGCGTTCCCCGATGGGTGCTGCATACATCACGCTAATATTTCAATTTGTGTTATGGGAGCAGGAGTTCATGTCATGAGTAAGGGCTGAGTCTGTGCCCGAAATGCGTTGGCATTTTACCTGCTTCCTTATTTTTGTTACCGACCTGTCTATGTGGATGGAATTCTTTTAATTTGTATGGTATCCTTTTAACCGGATAATGGCTGGCGTTATTGCTGAATTAGGTTGTAATAACAACCAGCATTCCCCAGTGTTGGGCATTTTTTCCATTGCCTACAACTGTTGTATTAAATTAGTCATATTCCAATTTAATACAATACAATTTAGTTTAATATTCCATATTTTGGGGGCGTGGCCGGACATGGAGGAGTGAAGACGTGTTAGCCGAGAGCTCCCTCCAGCCGACCACCTAATCGCTATTTCTGTGGTGCTTGCCCGACTTCAGAGAAGATCTGTTGGCATGGCTAAGAAGAGGAAGGGGGGGAAGACCTCCTCACCCCCTCACACGAGGAAAATACGGGATTATTTGGCCCCGGGGGGCCCCGAGCGCGGGAGCCACGAGAGTCCCAAGATGGCGGCGACTGACAATACAGCGGCGATGGAGCGACATGACCACCCACCACCCGCTCACCCTCACCTGTTCAGCCTCCCGGGCCGAGAGGGAGACCAGCGGCGAGGCCCCGACGAGCAGCTGAGTGCCGGCGCTAAGGAGAGCGGAAGGCGGGGGAGCGATCGAGGACCAGCTCCTTCCATGGCCGGCGCCGGTGCCCGAGTGACAGAAGCCGCGACTGAGGAGGAGGTGAGCCGGGTCCCGACGTGCGCTGGGGGCTGCGGATCTCTGGAGGGAGGCGCCCAGGCCGGCGGGGAATGGAATGACAGTTCCGGCGGCGCGCCGCCGCTTCAACCGGCACCCGGGGACCTGACACGGCGGTGCCCCTCCTCCCAGCACGTGAGGTAGCTGCGGCCTGGCCGGGAGAGCGGAGGTGACGAGACCCGGTGCGGGGATATGCCCCCTGACAGGCAGTCGGCTTCGGTGAGTGGGGCGGGGGTTGGTGGGGAGAGCCCTCATGGACGCCCTGCAGTGTCTCCTCACATCAGGGATATACCGGCGGTTAATGGGTCCGGGGGAGTCTCCCTTGCAGGGGAATGGGCGAATCCTCCCCCACATGGCACACCTGCTTCAGAGGAGACGGAGCCCCATCAGCTGCCCAGACTTCCCTACAGGGAGCCAGAAAATCAGGCCTCCCCACCCCAAAGGGATCACAGGGATCCACCAGAGGCCCCTGCCCCGGATGGCTGCGGATACCCTGTACTCCTCCCAGGCCCCTCACGAGACCCCAGCGGGGATTGGCTCTCCCCCAGCATCCAAACGTGGGGTGCCCCTTCACCCTCCTGGCACTCAACGGGAGACCTGGAGAACCTCACGGACTCTGAATCCTCCAACAGTAGTCTGTCTGGACACCGTCCCCTCATGCCTCCAATACTGGCCCCAAGTGGGGAGACACAGCCCCGCGCAGCTGCGATCCCCCCTTCCCGAGAGCCCTGCCCCAGCCCTGGAAATCCCTCCCCTGGTGGGAGTCAGGGGGCTGCACCCTGTTGGGCCCCAGCTAAACCGGGCGCTACATTCTCTGATCGCCGCGGGTCCTTGGGGGGCTGCAGGGGGTCGGTTCCTGCCCCAGCCTTGGAGACACACGAAGGGATGCTCGCTGACATCAGGGCGGAGCTTAGAGCCCTTCCCTCCAAGGCGGATCTAGAATCCTTCATCTTGAGGGTGGAGAGCTCCTTTAAGAAGGACATTTCGGATCTGCAGACGTCTGTGGCTGACATTGATACCAAAGTTTCGGGCCTGGAACAATCGCATCTTTCAACAACGCTGAGAATTGAAGCCCTCGAGAGAGGATTGGCGTCCCAGCGAGCCATTTCCCAAGCCGCCATCCTGCAGTTAGATGACCTCGAAAACCGCAGCAGGCGGAACAATATCAGAATAAGAGGCCTGCCTGAGGCGACGGGCCCAGATCAGCTCCGTCACACCGCCACGGGCATTTTTAACGATATCCTCGGCCGGCCTCCGGGCACGGCAATTGCCATCGACCGAATCCACAGATCTCTCGGCCAACGCCCAACTGACCAGGCCCGCCCTCGGGATGTTATTTGTCGCCTGCATCATTTTCCCATCAAGGAGGAGATCCTGAGGAAGGCCTGGGAGAGGGACGGAATTTGCTTCGACGGAGCATCAATCCAGTTATTCCCCGATGTCTCCAGACGATCGCTTCATATGCGCCGGCTCCTGAAGCCCCTCCTCGCTAAGATCTTGGACTGTGGGGGATCCTACCGCTGGGGCTACCCGTTCCATCTGCTCGTCCGGAAGAACCAACGGACTTTTGCGCTGAGATCTCCGTCAGACCTCCCGGACCTCTTCTCGCTGTTAGAGACTGACCCCTTCGCGGTGCCGGACTGGCTTGACCCCGCGCCGCTCCCTACCCCAGGTCGGGGGGGCGGTGTTCCACCGCACAGACCCCGCCAGGCCAGAGGCGGCGGGGCTGCCCGTAGGAGGGGTGGCAGAGGATCACCGGGTGTGCCGCGTCCCATGGTGCACGAGACCTGATCTGGCACGAATATTGCCGCCAGCCATATATCCTTTTAGTGCTTCCGCTATGTTAAGTCAGATGTTCAACCTTAGCTTTGTATTACCTTTATTACGTTATTTTAGCTTTGCACCTTAAGTATGCCTGGCTCTCGGGTGATAGCCGATGCCTTCCTTTGCGCGGTGGGCGGCCCGGCTGCTGCCCGGGCGCCCCCTGCCCGCCCCTTGGGGGCGGGGGGTGCCGGGGCGGCGGTTGGGGGGCCCGAGAGCTTTGCTGACGGGATATGCATCGACACCACCTCAGACCACGGTCTCCGGGGGGGCCATAAAGGCTTTCCTGGGAGCTCCGTCGCACACACTCAGAGTCGGCTGGGAGGTCTCTTCGGGCCTTCCGGTTCGCCTCGCTCCCACATTAGGATCGAGTCCCTATCGCCAACCTCACGGGGGGCGGTGGGACTCCTGTTTGGGAAACAGACCGTATTTCCCGATTAGATTTTTTCTGTGTTTAGAGGGTAGCACGCATAAGTGTTGCACCTCCGGTTTAAGTGTTTGGTTTCTGTCCCTCGTTGTTATAGTCAGTTACCCCATCCCTTGTCTTGCGTCTCCTGTCCCCCTCCCCTTTGTCTTTTGCCCTGACTCTCCTTCCCCACCCCCCTCTCCTTCCTCACCTCCGACATGTCAAGGGTTAAGTGTACCTCCCTGAATGTTAAGGGGCTCAATTCCCCCTACAAGAGATCCATTGTCCTGCGGGAACTGGGACGCCTACATGCGCAGATAGCCTTCCTGCAGGAAACACATCTAAAAGGGGGTCGGTCACACAACCTCAAAAACCGAACCTTTAAAACCCAATACCTCTGCCCGTCCCCCGATTCAAAGTCCAGGGGGGTGGCCATCTTGCTAGCAGGATCCCTGCCATGGACACACTCAGAGACGCTCCTGGACCCGGAGGGGAGGTTCCTCTTTGTGAAGGGCACCCTGTTCTCTCTGAAGGTCACGCTCGCCACATGTTACTCCCCCAATGTTCACCAGTTTAAGTTCCTGCGCTCTGCCCTTGGGAAGCTGGCGTCCTTCACAGAGGGTGTTCTCTTGCTGGGAGGAGATTTCAATGCGGTCTTGGACCCCGCGATGGATACTTCCCGCGGGATATACCACCTCTCCTCTACGATGCTGAAAAAATTCAAAACCCTTCTATTCCGGAACCAGCTCATGGATGCCTGGAGGGCGCTACATCCCAAGGGTAGAGACTACACCTTTTTCTCCGCAGCCCACAATTCGTACTCCCGTATTGACTGGTTCCTGGTCCCCCACAGATACCTCCATCTTATTGTTAGCATGGACATAGGTCAGATTACGATCTCAGATCACGCCCCGATCTCAATAACCATTACCATCCCTGACACATCTCCCCTTAGAGGCCAATGGAGATTGAACAGCTCCCTCCTACAAGACCCCGGGGTAAAAGCAGACATTAAAAAGGCCATAGCTGAGTTTTTTGAGACAAATGACACGGAGGGGATATCGAAAATGTCCATATGGGAAACTCACAAATGTGTAATAAGAGGGCTCCTGATTAAACACGGAGCCCGTCTTAAGAAAGAGAGGCATAAACAAATCAATTACCTTACCCAAGAGATATTTAAATTAGAAACTCAGCATAAACAAACACTTGACGTGGCTCTTGCAGCCAAGCTGGTGGGCCTACGGGAGTCGCTTAAGGATATCTGTTTTGTCGAGGCCAAAAACATAGCAGTCAGATGTAGGAGGTACTTCTACGAATATAGTGACAAGTGCGGTAAGGCACTGGCAAGGGCCCTCAAAGCCCAGCGCAGCAAAAATTATATCCCACTGATCCACGACCCAGAGGGTAACAGGCAGCATCTACAGGTGGACATTGCCCGGGCTTTCCGGGGGTTCTACGAGAAGCTTTACAACCTCCCACGGGACAAGCCTGCCAGCTACCGGAGGGACATTGAGACCTACATCCGAGAGTCGGGGCTCCCACGTCTGAAACGGGAGGTGGTAGAGTCCCTAGAGAGGGGAATTGAGATGGATGAGTTGCGAGAGGCCATCAAAAACACCAAACCAGGGAGGGCTCCCGGGCCCGACGGATTCAGCTTAGACTATTATAAGGAATTCTTAGATGCCCTAGGCCCCCAATTCATAGCCTCGTTCAGCTCACTGAGAGATGGTGATCCCCCGCCCAGGGATACCCTACGTGCTAATATAACCGTAGTTCCCAAGGAAGGAAAGGATCCTACCCACTGCGGGAGTTACAGACCCATATCCCTGCTGAACTGCGATATAAAACTTTTCAATAAAATAATAGCCGACAGGCTCGCCCCGCACATCCCCTCCATCATACACTGGGACCAGGTGGGCTTTGTGCCCACACGGGAGGGAAGGGACAACACGACGAGGGTGATCAATCTGATACACCACGCACGCACGGGTGATAGGGCAGCGATGCTCCTTTCGACGGACGCCGAGAAGGCATTTGATAGGGTCGGTTGGGAATTCATCTCTGCCACCCTGCGGCATATCGGTATGGGGAGTAACCTGACCCATTGGATTATGGCCTCCTATTCTTGCCCCTCGGCGTCCGTCGTGGTGAACGGGATGGCTTCCGAGTCCTTCTACTTAACAAACGGCACCCGCCAGGGCTGCCCACTCTCTCCCCTAATTTTCATTCTGACTCTGGAACCCTTTTTGCGCACCATCAGGAAAAACCCCGATATAGCTGGGTTACTTTCAGGCCATGTGGAACATAAGGTAGCGGCATACGCCGACGACCTCATATTTTTTATCACTAGGCCTGAAACGACCCTCCCTAATCTTATGGCAGAACTAAAAACCTTTCAGTCTTTGTCCAATTACAAAGTTAATTACCAAAAATCTTCAGCCCTAAATATTAATATCCCCCCGGAGAGACTGAGGCGAATCTCGGGGAGCTTCCCGTTCACGTGGGAGAGCGAGGCGGTGACCTACCTGGGGACACGGATCTCGGCCTGCCCCCAAAAGTTATATGGCTTGAATTTTCCCCGGTTGCTGGAGGGAGTGGAGGAGGACCTCCGGAGGTGGAATAAGGGTGCCTTTTCTTGGTTTGGCAGGATTAGCATTATAAAAATGAATATCCTGCCCCGGGTGCTCTACCTTTTCCAAGCCCTGCCAATCGAGGTCCCTCACACTTTCTTCAAGCGGCTGATGGGAATTTGCACGAGGTTCGTATGGGCTGGGAGGTCTCATAGGTTGGCCGCCGCTCTCTTGGTACTCCCTAAGAGACGGGGGGGCTGGGCCTCCCGGACTGGAAATCCTACTATGCGGCAGCGCACCTTACCCGGGTGATTGATTGGTCCAGGCACGCGCATTTGAAGCAGTGGACAAGAATTGAGCAGGAAGCATCCCCGGTCCCTCTACCGGGACTGCCCTGGGTCCCGCTGGATCGCCTCACTGCATTAAACAGACACCCCACGATTGGGCCCACTAGGAGAGTGGCGGGCAGGTCGTTCAGGGGATTAGACATTTCCCCGGCTCTTTCGCCCCTGACTCCTGTGATTGGCCATCCGGACTTTCCGGCAGGTATTTCTGACGGCACTTTCCGGATTTGGATGAAGCACAATAGGTTCCGGATCCTTCACCTGCGGGACGATTCGGGCTGGATGGGGCTGGAGGAGCTAGCACGAAGAGATTCCCTGCCCACTCTAGGCTTTTGGCAATCCCTACAGTTAACGCATTATCAAAACTCGATAGGCAGGGCAGGTGAGACCGCCAGGCCCCTAACTCCCTTTGAGCGGGTCTGCGTGGGGGGGGGGGGCATTTCCGTGGTGCCTTAGCCTTTACCTATTCACTATTGATCTGCCCCCCCGACCCATTCTCGCCTTCTTACCTGGAGGGATGGGAAAGGGAGCTGAACAGGAGTTTCACCGAGGAGCAAAAGGCGGCAATGATACAACTGGCCCACGGGTCTTCCATATCCTGCAGATATCAGGAAACGTCATATAAGATTCTCACTCGGTGGTATCTGGTCCCAACCAGACTATCAAGGATTTTTCCTTCCTCCTCCCCCTTGTGCTGGAGGTGTATGCACGCAAGAGGTACCATGATGCATGTATTCTGGGAGTGTGGGGACCTCGCTGGGTTCTGGAGCAATGTGAGGAAAATAGTCATGTCCCTCACGGACATAGATCTGGGCGGTGATCCGGCGAACTACCTGCTTAATCTCGCCCCTACCTCCATACGAAGACGAGGCAAATCTCTGCTCGCCCCCCTTCTGAATGCGGCGAGGTCCTGCATCCCGGCGTGCTGGAAATCTCGGGAACCCCCCTCCACCGCGTTGTGGCTAACTAGAGTCAATGATATCTGCAGAATGGAGGAACTCACGGCCCTGCTGAGGGGTACCTCGGAGAAGTACAGGGCAACATGGTCTGAATGGGACCGCTTTGTCCTCTCGGCGGAATACCTGGAGTACCTGAAAATGTAAAGAGGCTCGCGAGCTGGGCACTTAACCCCCCCTGGTGCCCCCTACGCCCCTGACCCTTTTCCCCCCTCGCCCTTTATACCATTATCCCCTCCCCCACACCCCACCCCACTTCTGTCCACACCCCCCCCCTGTCGTGAGTTACAGCCTTGTGTGTTCTCCCCGTTAGCGTCTACTAGTTATTGTCGTGTTTGTTTTGTGTTAGGCTACAGGTAGCCATGTTTCTTTAATAAGAAAAGAAAGAGAGGGCGGGATATGCAGGCCCCGGGCCTTTCCGTATTTCATCTATATGTATAGTTGCACGCCGCAATTATCCCTGCGGGGGGTAGTTCCAGTTCCAGAGCTCCTCAGGGAACCGGATAAGAGATATACCAATGGTTCAGGATATAACTGTATTTTCTTTAACAAAGCACCGCTACTAGGTTGATTTGTCTCATGCAAATTTTTTCCTCACTTACCCGCTGCATTGTATTGAAATGTATTGTATTGCTTTATTTCTGCCGTGCATTTTGTTGTACCCTGATTACGGTCTGTGACCTGCTTTTCTCTAATAAAAATTACAATTTAAACAAAAAAAAAAAATATTCCATATTTTGACTAAATTTCAAACTTGTTGAATTATTTTGCTTATCTCTGTCTGTTAGAACATTTTAATCTGATTAAAGTCTCATTGGCGCTTTAATTACAATTTGCTGTTGATTGTTTGGTACTTTTACCTTTCAGGTGTCTGATTTGGCTTAGACCGTAGAATTTTTAGATTCCTTTAACCCTTTAAATGCCAAGCACGTACTTTCTACGTGGTTGCTTCTCCTATCGTTAAGTGCCAAGCACGTAGAAACTACGTGCCTGGCATTTCCCCCTAATAGTTAAAACATATAAAGAAAAAAACACTTACCTTTAGTATTGCTATGAAGCTGGGTGTCCCCTCTTCCTCCGGGGGGCACACGATCCCTCCCCCGTCGTCCTCCGTCTTCAGGAGGGGGCCCGAAATCGGCCACCCCCCCCCCCCGTTTCCAGCGCTGGCAGTGGCTGTAAAAAAATACACCTCCGCGCCCGATCCTTCTTCCTCCGGTATCCTCTGGTCTCCTCTTCAGCAGGGGGGGGTCCGATCTTCTAATGGCGGCCATCCCCTAGCCCCGCCCATTGTGGAAGGAGCGGGACCCTGCTCCTCCTATACCCCCTCCGAGCTCTGTCAGATGCCGGAGCAGGAGCAGGGCGGGTGCCGATCGGAGCCCCCTCGCCTCTCACCCACCCTGCGCCGATCACTACCGGCATCTGTCAGTGACATGACAGCGACGAGGGACGCCGGATCGGAGGTGAGTACAGTAAAAAAAAAAAAAAAATAAAGATTTTTTTCTTATGTGTCCGTGTCATTATTTTTTACTTTTAACCCCTTGTGAACTGGTAAGGGGTCCATGTGACCCCCTATACCAGTTCACAAGGCTGGGGGGATGGCAAGTCATCTGCGACTAGCGACCCCCGGCACCCCCATTACCTGCCTCCCCAAAGCCCAGGGGGGGCAGAAGAGCCTGGGCCCACTTGCTATGCGGGCTTGTAGCCTGCAGGGCCAGGGGCCACAAAAGCTGGCCCCTGCGCCCTGTTCCTACAAGCCCTGCATAGCTGGTCCCGGGCTGGTTACTTCGGGTAAGGAGGACCCCATGTCAATTTTTTTTTTGATTTTTAAGGGTTTTAACCCTTAAAAATCCCCCCCAAAAATGTGGTCCCCCCGGGAGGGGGGACTCTATGTCATTTTTTTTCTCGATGTAACCCTTTGTAGTGTGGATGGTAGTTGTATTTTATTTGTAAATGTTATAAAGTACTTGTTTCAGTTAGGGGGGTCTCCTGGGCAGGAACAGGGGGCTACCGATAAATATGTGGTACCGTTCTAATCGGTAGAAATGGGCCCTTCACATGCAATATGGTTTTCCTTAATAAAATACATTTTTTATTTAAAATTAAAGGAGTCAATTTTCGAAAAAAATTTTTATTTATTTATTTTTATACTTAATAATATTGTAAAAAACAAAATAAAATTTACAAACAAGACATTTCATGTTAAAGCCTAAACTCTGCTGCTAAAAAAAATATATAAATATATAATTTTCCTGAAAATTCCAGCAAAAATGGTCAAAACTGCGCAAAATGGGGAAAAATGACCTGTCAACAGAGGGTGACAAAATCTCAAGTAGGCTGGCAATTAAATGGGTTAAAAGTAGCTATGCATGTTGGGTATTGTTCTACTCGGGGGACCTTGTGCTTTCAGACTTAGCTTGTTTTTTCTTGTTTGCATATTTATATTTTAGGAAAAGGTGTTTTTTATTCAGCCTTTTTATACATTTTTTAGGGAAACCCTGCGCAACCAAAGAATTCTTTGAGGGATTAATTCCAGAAAGATGAGCCCACTACAACAAGCTGGGTATGCTTAGAAAGCTTAACATGTGTACTTTCAGGGAATATATGGTTTATGGGGGATATTCCAAATGTAAAGGGTTGTTTTGGTTGAAAAATCGCAAGGTGCGCACTTTGTCTGCAGAGCTGAAATTTTCAAGTAAAATTACCGTTATGCATATGCTTTACTTTGGGGTGTTTGGCAACTCTTCCCTTGACAGTAGCAATGCATGTTGGGTATCGTTCTGTTCGGGGGATGTTGCTTTTTCAGATTAAACTTGTTTTTTCTTGTTTGTATATAGTTTTTTTTAGGAAAATGTGGCTTTGATTCTGCTTTTTTATCCTTTTTTAGGGAAACTCTTTGCAACCAAAGAATACATTGAGAGATTACTTCCATAAAACTATGGCCACATCAACAAGCCTAGTACACCTAGAAAGCTTGAGGTGTGTACTTCCAGAGAATATATAGTTTGTTGGGGGTATTTCAAATGTAAAGGGTTGTTTTTCTGGAAAAACTGCAAGGTGCGCTTAGCGCGTAGCATAGTTGTATTTTATCTGAAAATCCCCTAAAGCGCTGTTTCAGTTTGGGGGAGTCTCCTGGGCAGGAAAGGGTGTCTACCTATACATATGTGGTATTACTGTAACTGGGAGAAATTGGGATTTCACAAGCAATAAGATTTTATTGACAAACTTACATTTTTTATTACAAAAAACACTACAAATTGTAAAAAATAGATTTTTTTTTATTTTTCACCCAAAAATATTGAGAATACACCTAAAAAATGACAAACAAGACATTTCATATTAAAGCCCAGACTCTGCTGAAAAAAAACAATATATAATTTTCCTGGGAAATCCCTGGAAATCCCTTCAAAAATCACATTTGAACATGGGGAGCGCATAATAGTGCAAAATAGTCTGGCAACAAAGGGTGACGAAAACTCCAGGTAGGCTGGCACTTAAAGGGTTAAACATTTATCTGGCTATTATTGCATCTGACTCCGTCAGCTAAAAGTTAAAATTAGAAAAGCTCCCCCCCCCCCAGCATCCACAGCAGGGAGCCCCCAAAGGCAGAGGAGTTGAAAGTGAGTGGGTATAACAGCTAAGCCTCAGATTCATGTTTTTTATGAGAAAAAAAATGTATCTTGATTTTTTTTCCTCCGTGCAATTCAGCAAATGTTTTAGCAGTGCCAAATTAGCTCTTATAAGGCACAGCTAGTGTTTAGATGAGGAAAAGAAGAAAATATTTCAAACCAAATGGTGAACCAGTCAAAAGCTACTGCTTCTGTGGGTTAAGCACTGCATACACTACTCCTCTGTGCAGGCCCGTGGAGGGGAGTGTGCTAAGGTGAGGGGTGCAGGCCAGTGGAGTTGAGGGGCTGTCAGATGAGGAGTGTAGGCCAGCAGAGGGGAGGAGGGTTAGGTGAGGGGTGCAAGTGAGCAGAGTGTGGTCAGGTGAGGGTTGCAGGCTAGCGGAGGGGAGGGTGGTCAATTTAGGGCTGCTTGCGAACCAGCCAAGGAAAGTGTGGTCATATAACGGGTACAAGCCAGCCAGGTAAAGGATGCAAATCAGCCAGTGAATAGGAGAGTGGTCAGGTATGTGGTGCAAGCTACCCGAGGTGTGGGTGGCCAGAAGAGGGGTGCAAGTCAGTGGAGGGGGGTCATCAGGTGAGGGGTGGGTGGTCAGGTAAGGGGTGCAAGCCAGCTTGGGAGTGGGTAGTCAGGTGAGGGGTGCAAGCCAGCAGAGAGTGGTTAGGTAAGGGGTGCAAGCTACTAGAGGGTCAGGTAAGCAGTGCAAGCCAGCCAAGGAATGAGTGGTCAGGTGAGGGGTGCAAGCTAGCTGAAGGGTGGATAGTCAATAGAGAGGTGCTCTCACAGCAGGCTCTGATTCTCTAAAATAGGGCTTATGCAGCCAAAGACAAGTGGTTTCCTCCCTTCTTGTCTTGCTGCAAGAAAATAGCTCCTCACTCTCTATCTGCCCTGCTCTCTTGCCCTCTCCACCTAGTTTGGTCAATCTTGAATACACACCTTTGACTTGGTCTTCATCTTCATCTCTCTCCTCCTCCATGTCACCGCCCTCTTCCTCCTCCAGCATGTCCTCCGTCAATGTCTATCGACAAGGAGAGCCAGCAGCAGCTGCAGCACCTCCCCTCTTCTGATTCCAGTTTGATGCTCTCCGACCTCTGCATGACCCAGCAATATTACATAAGTTTTACACACAGCAGAAGCCAGGGAGTCATAGAGGAGCTGGAACCCCCCCCCCCCCAACAGAAATGACAGTACATTTGCTCTCCCCTCTTCCTTTTGCTGAAAAATGCAGTACTTAATCAAAATTATTTAACATAAAACATATTTCACCTTTGAATTACTCCCCTACAAATATAACAGAACGTTCTAGCTGTCAGTATTTTTTCCCTTAAAAGTTTTGACATAAAAATCAAATGGAAAACAAATCTAATTTTTCTTTTGTATTTCACAAACACGTTAACAGAATTTACATGTAGAAAGATCATTCCTGAGATTACATATTAAACATATTAGAAGCCTTCTCAACACAAGTTGGATGGAAAATCGATAGATGGGTCATAGTTACATAGTTAATACGGTCGAAAAAAAGACATATGTCCATCAATTTCAACCAAGGGTGTTGGGGTAGGGGAAGTTATTTTTTGTATTTTTTTTTACCGATAACTGCTTATAGAAACTATTACCTTTTCTTCTGAATAAGCATGTAATCCTTTTTGAAGCTGTCAGCGGTTGATGCTGTAGCAAGCTTCTGAGGGAGGCTATTCCGCAGATTTATAGTTCTTATGGTAAAACATGATCTGGAGATTTCTTTTTTTCCAGTCCAGTGGGAGTGCCCCCTTGTCTGTAGAGAGGATTTTACCTGAAATAGTGTTTCCCTATTTTTTTTGTATTGCCCATTTATATATTAATACAAGTTAATCATGTCCCCCCTCAGTCGTCTTCTCTCAAAACTAAACAGATTTAATTCTCGCAGTCTTTTCTCATAATAAGAGGAATGAAGGATCTTAGTTAGTTTGGTGGCTCTCCTCTACACCCTTTCGATAGTCAGAGCGTCCTTTCTATGAACTAGTGCCCAGAATTGAACAGTATATTCCATGTGAGGGCACACCAGTACCAGTAGTATAAAAAGGCAAAATTACATCCCTATCCCGTGATTCCATGTCTCCTTTAATGCATGTTAATATCTTGGTGGTCTTGGAATAAGCTGCTTGACATTGCATGCTGTTATTTAGCCTGTGATCTACCAGTACCCCCAGATCCTTATCAACTGATTCTCCCATCTTCAATAGACTGCACTGTGCTACATATCTCTGAGTCATCTGCAAAAATATAGACTGTTTATTTCTGAGAGTCTGGGTGTATTTTCATTCTTCTATGTTGTTTATAAACAAGTTAAATAATAGCGGGCCCAGCATTGAACCCTGGGGTACACCGCTTACAACCGATAACCATTCAGAGTAGGTATATTTAACCACAACTCTATGCACACGATCTTTCAGCCAGTTTTCAATCCAGTTATAAACTGTATTTTCTAATCCTGAAAACATCAATTTCCCCAATAAACGTCTATGGAACGTCTTTGCAAAATCCAGAAAACCTATATCTACAACCGCCCCTCTGTCCAGGCTTCTACTCACCTGCTCATAGATGCCAATTAGGATAGTCTGGCAGCTTCTGTCCTTAGTAAAACCGTGCTGATTGTCACTTATAATATTATGGATAGTTACATATTCCTGTATGTAGTCCCTTAATAGACCCTCAAGCAATTTCCCCACAATAGATGTTAAACTTACCGGTCTGTATTTGTCTGGAGAAGACCTAGAGCCCTTTTTAAAAATAGGCACCACATTTGCCTTGCACCAATCCCTTGGCACTATACCAGTTGTTAGTGAGTCTTTAAAGATCAAGAACAGGGGCAATGAGATAACTGATTCCTCTTTAAGAACTCTTGGGTGAAGTACATCTGATCCTGCAGTCTTATTCACATTTAAATTATTTTTCCATGTTTACCTTGTTGAGTATTATACTTGGGCTATCTCCTGTATTGGCTCCTTGCTACTTTCTTGTGTACACAGAGCTAAAGAATCCATTTAACAGGTATGCCTTCTCTACATCCCCGGTGACCATTTCTCCATTATAATTAATTAGGGTGCCTACCTGTTCTGATTTCTTTGAATGTATATATATTTAAAAAAACGTTTAGGGTTTGTTTTTCTTTCTTTGGCAACATCTCTTTCATGTTGTGCTTTTGCAATCTTACATGCTTTATTTTCTAATTTTTACTTTTCAAGGGTTACAGCTGAGATCTCAGCCTGTATCCTTATTTCTCAACAGATGCTTCCAGTCCATTTCATAGAGTGCAGCTCTGAGCCTGGGAAAGTTTGCCCTCCCAGAAAATCTTTCTTACAGTTCATGTTAAATACAACTATATTGTGGGCACTGTTACCAAGATTTTCACGGACTGTTACCATTCCTATCAGGTCATCATCATTTGATATTTCCAGATCCAACAATCCTAGTAGGTGCCTCCACGAACTGATTAATATAGTTATCTTGTAGCAAGCTGAGAAATGCTCTCCCCCATGTAGTAGAAGTAGAACCATGTCTCCAGTCGATACCTGGGTAGCTGAAGTCCCCCATTGCCACCACTGTTTATGCAGCTGACCCTCTATTTCCTCAGTTATGTTTGGGGGTCTATAGATTACACCAAATTGTATTTTAACATTGTTTACATAGCCCCGCACTTCTACCAACAAGGATCCTATATTCTCAAATTCTTAAGCTAGTACCCCCTCATTAATATATGGTTTGACTTCTTGCCTTAAATAGTCAGTAAAGTAAACCAGAAATTTCTGATTATTATTATTAACTAATTACATCAATATATATAAATAATTTATTACTTTAGAAATAAATGTAGCTTTCCACCTCAAAATCCAGGTGCAGAGAATGATATTTTTGCACTACCCAGTTTCCCCCGAAAATAGCACAGGTCTTATATTAATTTTTTACACCGAAAAAGGGGTAGGGGATGTCTTATTTTTGTTTTTTTAAACAAAAAATAGTTCAATAGATAATAGGTGGGCAGAGGGCGAGATACATGGAGGGATAGATAGCCACCCCCATTCTTTGCCGCAAGTACACTTTATGGGGGGGGAAGCGGCAGCCCAGCAGCCCCCATTCCTCCACAGCAGCCGGCACAGATGTCCCTCTAACAAGCATTTCTGAGAATGGTAAATAAATCACAAGCTTATTTTCAGGGAAACATGATATTGTGTTTTGAGGTGGAGAGCTCACCACATCTGGTCTGGTCATCTCATTCAAGCCATACCCCATGTGTGCTAATCACATCTGAATTAATATTTTCCTATATTTGAAATATCTGTTTTTTTTATATTATATTACCTTATGTATATATTGCATATTTGCTGGACCTTATGAAATGTGCTAATAAATTCAAGTAAATAGTGATGTCCTCATTTTGCCCAAAAAATCTAATTCATAATTAAGTTGGTGATAAAGTAAATTACATATTACATTGGACATTTCTACATACCTTTTCTACATATTATGTTGAACATTTCTACTGCCTTTTTCTACATATTAAACACATTTCAGAGATCTTTTCTACTCACTCCTGGTATATGTACAAGTGTTAATTATTACAACTACAGCATAATTTTTTATTACAAAGGTGTGTTTTAACACAATATGCTGACAGTAAAATATATATAAAATAACAGACTGTTAATACGTTAACTCTAATCACTCATCCTCACAAAATGTATTTTCCCTTATTGTAAACATAATGCACTGCAAATGCTGCATGTCAGATAAACCAGTATTCATGAGCAGGCTGTATACATTGTTAGTGCTACAGGATAAACTCACAAATCAAGCTCTGATTTTGTACATTGTGTCATTAATTAGTTATACAGTAAATTCAGTAATCAGTAAAATATATAAAAAAAACAACAGACCGTCAATAAGTTACCATATTTTCGCCCTATAAGACACACTTTAGGGGGGAAATCTCAGTGCGTATTATCTCAGGCGATTGTAAAAGAAAAAGTAAACTCGCATATACATCAATCCCATGCTGCTGGCAGGGCCGCCACAGAGACAGGAGGCCAGAAGATGGAGGAGGGGCAGGCAGAGAGGCAAGGTAACTGATCCCTGCCTGATGTCCTCACCGCCGCTGATTCTTTCCTGGTGACAGAGGCATGGCCAACACTCGGGACAGGCTACGTCCACCCACTGCTGTGTGCTTGCTCACAATGCCGGAAAAGAAGCAGCGTCGGCAGCGTGGACGGCGGGGACATCAGGCAGGGCTCAGTTAGCCTGCCCACTCGCCTGCTGCTCATCCACCTTCTGGCCTTTCGTGGCCTGGCCAGCAGTGCAGGTGTAATGTATGTGTGAGTATACTTTTTTTCTTGTTTTATTTATTTATTTTTTTGCCTGTTGAACTGTGAGGGGGAAATGCCACACTGCCTATGGGAATTGGATGGGGCAATGCCACACTGCCTATAGAAATGGGAGGGGGAAATGGCACACTGCCTATGGGAAATGGGAGGGGGGATGCCACATTGCCTATGGGAATGGGAGGGGGGGAATGCCACATTGCCTATGGGAATGGGAGGGGGGGAATGCCACATTGCCTATGGAAATGGGATAGGGGGAATGACACACTGCCTATCAGAAATGGGATGCGGGAATGCCACACTGCCTATGGGAGTGGGAAGGGGGAATGCCACACTGCCTATGGGGAATTTGAGGGGGGATGCCACACTGCCTATGGGGAATTTGAGGGGGGATGCCATACTGCCTATAGGGAATTGGGGGGATCCCATTCTGCCTGTAAGTGGGGGATTCTGCACCTTGCCTATTATTTGGTTCTTGGGGGAAGGGGTGTTTGAGCACATTTGGTTCAGAATTTTTTTTTTCTTATTTTCCTCTTCCAAATCCCAGGTGCGTCTTATAGGGCGAACAGTACATTAACTAAAATCACTCATTCATACAAAATATGTGTTTCCCTTATTGTAAACATAATGCACTGCAAATGCTGCATCTTTTGTCAAATAGCCATGTATTAGTATATATGAGTGTGCTGTATACACTGTTAGGGTTACTGGATAAACTCACAAATGGGGCTCTGTTTCTGTACGGTGTCATTAATGAGTTATACAATTTAATATGAAATATGGATTGTAGTACTGAGAGATGGGACATTTAAATTATAATCAAACTAGAAAAATAAAAATAAATCATTCAAAACTAGATACATTTTTGTCTGTTGTAAATTGGTGCACTGTATATAACTTTAAAATCAACAATTAGATTTTTCTGTAGTGATTACACATGCCATTTCTTATGATGCAGCAATAATCTTTTAAAATTCTAGATAATGTTGGATTGTTAGTACTGATTTATTTTCTACTAAGATATAAATGAGAAGTTTAATATAGTATTGTCCCAACTTTAATGTTGCAAATATAGGCATTATAAAGTGATTGTAGCAGAATATTCACATTAGGGCTGATGCAGCACCATGAGTATTTTTTTGCTCGTTTTTCTCATTATTTTAGCACCTTTTTTTAGCTGAGCAAATGTAAAAAATATTCACAGAGCTAACATTTCATTGAGGAACACAAATGTGTTTCCTCTCAGAAAAGTGATTAAAAGAAATACAGTGCTGAATCAATCCTATTGATACAGTTTGATATAGTAATTGTGTGTGTCAAACAATAGATAGAAAACATCTATTCCATAATAGTGGAATGTGCTTCTCATTAGATATCTCAGAAGCTTTTTACTACTAAATCCATTCACATTAAACATTGTATAATGTGTAAACACATAAATGATTAAAAAGTAAATGTATTTTACTAAATGTTTTGATTGACTGTTAAATGCTTAAAATATTTGATTACATCCATTTGTACTAAGTGATTTAGAATGTTCAAGAGTTTTCACGACTTTCCTCTTCCATTCACGGTGTGCGTAGAGAGAGGGGAAAACCACGGTCAATGTTGCTTAAATTGAAGTGACAAATGCCTCCGACAAATGACTTATGCATGCATTTTGCTGGCAGAAAAAAAGTCTAATTTACATTTAAAGATGGTTTGGCGAATGCCAGCGAACTGCTGTGGCGGATTTTGTGTAAGAAAAACATGAAATCTTACTGAAAACACACTTCTAAATCATATGTCGACATGGAAGGGGTCTCAGAATATATGTGTGTACTAGGATTGTCTTGATTATTTTAAAAGATAAAGAAAAAGTTTAGTGACAAATATAAAAGTAATGTGAACACAGTATCATTAGTTGTTTTTCACATACTAGTTACCTATCTGACGTTCACGCTCTAAAAAAAAAGTTAAAAATGCAAACAGAAAAGGTGTTCGCGAGCTTTCGCCAAGCCAAACTGATGTTGACGTAAATCCAGAAAACATGGACATCGCCAACCAAACATGGAGCATTACGCTTGGTAAATGCAGAAACTAGCATAAACCCAGCGAATGCCAGCGAATCATTTTATAAATTATACCCTACGTGTTTAGAAATCCTAAGCGCCTGCAAAGAATTTCAAAAACTTCAGCTACACATAATACCACAGTGATTACTGTAAAGGTATACATAGCAATGAGGAAGATTGTTTTCTCAAAGTGTTCAGGGACCATGCATCGAGTGGCATTGTATTTTTTATCTAGGCTCCCAGCATCACATTTAAATATTGGATTGACTTGAAATCCGAACAGATGGGACTGTAGCCAAAAAGCTACCACCTCCAATGTAATTCGCAACAAAACCGAGATAATGTAGAAGACTGTGTAAACTGGCTTTTGGAGAATATCTTCCTGGTCAATATTTTTGCAGGCTGCATAGAGGTGAAACACTGCCCCTGGAACTAAGACTGTGACCAGTTGTAGTGCCCAAAATACCTGCAAATTCAATAATATTCTCATTAGGGATTGTCTAAATATTTGATTTTGTACAAAAGGTTATGCAAAACAATAGGTAAAGAAAATCTTATAATATACTTTGTAAGACTTCATGCTAATGGAAAGTGAGCCATTTTTTGGTATTAAAATGTGGCAAGCTCTCCACCTCATGCGGAAGATCTTGTCACGTAACCACTTCACCTCATCTCATCTCACCTCAAGACTTAATATAGCATAATAGATATTTTTTATCTTTAAAAAGGACCTACAACCAAATTATACCAAGGTTCAGCATACGCTGACTTGTACCCCAATATTCTTTGTATCAATAGCATATTTTTATTATATGTCTGTGAAGGTTCTTGGGCCATGGTATATCTGTAGTAATTAAATCAAGCTATAAATGTTGCAGCTCGTATCTCGAGGAACAGCTAGACATCTACAACTTACAATGCTATTTTGACACTTTCTCATGACATCTTAAAGAGAATGTCTAACCTCATGCTAAGCCTGATTTAAGCAATAAAAAAACACTGGATCGCTGCAATTTTCCTCTGATCCAGGCAGGGTGCAGGCATTTTACCAGCAAACTGTGAGATAGGGGCTTGAGTGACAGGCCAGACACCTTGTGGCAGCAGCTGCTGCTGGGATTGGGTGACTGACCTGTTGCACATGGTTCAGTCATGGTTGCTGTGTACTGAGATCAGAAATGGGACCATGATAATGGGTAAATATTAATGTTAATTCCCAATTAAGCTTAGTTCGGGTAAAGGAAGGGATTTGATTGGAGGTCCTCAATAGTGCCTCATAGCAATTATCTACGTATTATTCTGAGAAAGCAAGATAAATGACTAGCAAATTTCAAGATGAGGTCATCCTGTGTCATGTATTTATATGTTGTTTTATTAACTAAAAAGGATAACCTTTTCATCATGCATTAAGTTCTACTCTCGTCCTTAATTCATTATAGTTGGGCCTCTACAGAGCTCCAGGAGAAAGCATGGAAAAGACCTGCCTCATCATTGCACATTTAGGGAACTTGGTGCAGGTGAGGAGAACCAAAACTATTCCTGGTGGTGCTCCGGGGGCATCAGCAATTTAAGAGATGTTACACTGTTAGTTACAGAAACCTCCTCCACATTAAAATATAAGCGTCTTTCAAATTTCCATACAAATATTTGGATGCAAGACACATGTGCTACCTTACAAACTAACATTTATGTGGCTGTTATGATGTCCAAAACATAGTTTTTAAATCTATCAGAAACTCTGGAGAATCCTAGAGGCCCAACATCATTTGACCCCTGTGCTATGGACAAACAAAATAGCTGTTGTGAGTGCCTAAGATCAGTTTTAGCTCAGAATGCACAACTGAGGTCTAGTGGCTTAAAGGGTCCCTTTTTTGTTATGAATGATCCATCTTGCCCTGTTGAGCACTACTAAGCCTACTGAGGTTGATGGCATCCTCAGTGTAGGCAGTGCCAGACACCAGTAAAAAGGGTTGGACCCGCGCTCTTGTTTTAAAAGATTAAATGGTGTTCTACTTCACCTAAGAATTCTTTGGTATATGCTCAACGTGTAAAGAACTTTACTATCCCAACAAGTTCAGGCAAACAAATAAAAAAAATATAAAACACAAAGCAAATAAATTTCAACAGATTTAAAAAGTTTTTGCCTCGATTGAGGATGAAATTAGGACTTAATTAATTATAATGTCCAAGAAGTATGATTTAATCTTCCTTATTATTAGGTGGCATCAGGTCTCCATTGTATAAACCCCAATTGATGTAGGTTCAGTGAGTGACTTCACTAAATATAACCGGAGTACGTTCACCAAGTGCCCTCCACCTAGTTTAAATACTCTTACCAGATGGTCAGGCGTTTATCAATTTTTCAAACAATGATCACAATCTCTTCTCGCCCGATGCTTTAAATTCACTTCAAATGACCAGTTTTATACACGTGATGTTTTGGTCTATTATTCCTCAATGTTCCTCAATAATGGGAAACCTCATCAATTGAATAGATCTGGGGTAGGCTTTGGCCAAACAATATCAAAACGGGGCATGCTTTGATCTGTTTAAAAAAGTAGACTAGCATGCAGCAAAACGTAACGAAGACTCTGCTTCCTGGTATCTCCTTACTTTCTGCGCGTCGCTTTCAGTGTGACAGGCAGTGGCCACGTGATCGCACCATCCAGACACCAGACCTTTCCAGTTTCAGTCTTGTCTCTGGACAAGGTCTGCAAGATGCCCGTCCAGGCTAAGCAAGGGTTGCTGAAATCCACTCAGGCTGCTTGTGCCTTTTTACTGGTCATTATTGAGGTTCTTACCACATATGCCAGCTCATACCAACAATGTGCTGGAGCCATTTTCTCTCATTCCAATCCAGTACACCAAATTAGATACATCTAGCCAAAGGCATGACTGCAAGCTTAAGCAAATGAAACCCCTCCCAGCCAATATATATATTACCTTACTTTTTTTTTTACCTTCTTGTCTTCCATACCCTCACAGGAACCCACTCTGGAGAGACTTATCTGATGCCTAAAGTTGGCCAACAAGCGGATATCATTAGAGCAGAACATTGTGAAGGCTACCTAGGTTAGGCATGTCCTGACTGCACCCTGTGTATTTTGGGGGGTTGCTGGTGCCTAGGCCCAAGGCTCCTTTCCTAAAAAGGGAAACTCTGGTCAATGGACCGATGGCACCCTGGGGATGGACTGCAGAGGAACATGAAACAACTGAATTTATCCCACTCCTGGAGCAGTGTACAGTGTAGGGGGATTTATTGTATGATATATGTGTAGTGCTTGTGGCTACTAACATTTTTCTGGGCAGCAGATGGTGCTGCAGAGCATCCACCAGGAAGACTGTTAGCAGGTTTCTCTAGATGGGCACCATGCTGCTGGGGAGTGGGCTGTGATGCCTATCCGTGCTCCCAACCCAGTTTGTGGTGGTCTGAAGGCAGTGATTTAAATCGGACCTTTAGCATGATTTAATGAAAAGCCCAAACCCTTAAAAATATCTACAAAAAAAACTATCTACATTTACAATAATATATTTTTCGTTTTTAGTCCCTTATTATTCTTTCCCCCACCGGGCTACAACTCTGTTCAGGACTCTAGGATATGGGCGTCGCCATCTTGACTCAGAAGCATTACACATACTGAGGAGAGCTGTGCTTTGCACAGACAAAGCAGAGCTGGGGTCAGGGAAAGGATAGCAAATCTAGAATGCTGAGCGACACAGTCAGAAGACACTTCCTGTTTGCAGGCTGGCTGATGTTCCATGAGCCGCTGATGCTCCATGAGTGGACACTCTGTGGGTGGTCTTCCAGACTACACACATGCCGAGTGTTCAGGTAGGGCTCTCTTGGGGATCAAGTGTTGTAATAATGTCTGCTATGTTGCCCCAGTAAAGTTTTTTTCACTGATATGCATTTGGTGTTAGGCTGTAAACCAGGGGGCGGGGATCAAAGTCTACTGCATGACCAATACAGATATTATTTTGCTTGTATGATGTTTACACTGCGTTACTGCTATCACCATGCTCTCTAATGTTATGTGTAGAAAGGGGGAGTGGAAACTTCTGCACAGCCATTTTTTGTTGGCCAGTAGGGGGACCAAACTAGTCTCTAGGGGTACACTGGGTGCAGTTTGACCCAGGATAGACTTGACGGTGGGATGTTTAAAGGGCCCAATGGAATACCTTTTCAACAGAATTGCTTAGACTGGGTTCTGTGGCAGCAATTACAATTTCTGAGGAATATATGGCATCAGGGTCTTGAAACACAGCGGACAGGTGTCCGCACAATGCCTTGCAATGTGTTACTGTACAGGGTTTAGTGCAGGGTTGATACCCAGGGTATCAAAATGAACACCACAATGTTACAGGCCTTATTGCCCTTCACGTGGGAACCTAGACACATGAACTACCTGGGTATCCTGAAACAATGATCTGAGGCCTTTGGGCTTAATTTCTCTAAGCTTTGGGATAAATTTGAGGTGTGAGGTGTTGGCATATCTTACGCTTGTCTTGGTTTGGCAGGATAGCTGTCCTTAAGATGAATGTCTTACCTAGATTACTCTACCCAATGCAATGCTTGCCCATTGATTGGCTGCGGGGCATCCTAAAGGAGGTAAAGAGGGTCTTTTTGTTCTTCATTTTGGTTCATCAAAATCCCAGGATCAGATTTGATGTGCTGACAGCCCCTAAGGAGCTGTGAGGTATGAGCACTCCCAACATTTATCACAAGGCGGTTCAGGAGGAGTGAAGAAATATCCATAGATTTACACACAAATTTGATCAATTAACAGCTTCATACAGGAAAGAAGCTACAAGCTTTTATCCTGATGGAACCCACACCAGCAGATTTACAGTTCTATCCCAAGCTCCCTGAGAAATGCTGTCAGCGTGGGGACTCGCAAGGAGACTTGCTGCATATATGGTGAGACTGCCCAGGCATTAGTGGGTTCTGGAAGGAGGTAAATGTCCAACAGATTCTGGGGTCCACCCTAAAGCTATAGGCAGATCATCGTTGCACAACTAGGTCTGCCCATGTGTCGCTCATCATGCACTTGATTAACGCTGCTAGAGCCACACCCCCCTCTTTCAAAGAATGGTTTACGCAGATCGATTTTATCAAAGAGATGGCTACAGAAGAGTTGTTTACTATGGTATCCATGGACAGCTTTTACAGAAACCTTTTGCTATCAGGAAATTATGGGGATTGATTCCTAAATGTTTCGTAATGTTTCCTAATGACTTTTCATGACTGCGTGGGAGCATAACTAGGTTGATGCAAATATAAAACTCACCCGTTCAGAATGGTTCCTCTTCATACGCAACCATTTTTTTCTTTTGTTACTCTCCTCTCCTTCTCTGTGACTGACACTTTCAATTTGAAAGGCTAACCCCATGATGGTGCAAATAAATTACCGCAGTTTCAATGCTTTCGACGCACAGATAGATAGCAGAACTATGGAACATTGTACAATTTGTTTTATGTCTACTCAATGCATGACTTGTACACTTTCTGACATGCTGTTTATTGGTATTTTGCATCTACTGTAAATCTGAAAACGTTCAATCAAAACAGAATGAAACTTGGCTGCGCTGCAGACTCCTCCCTATGCTCTCATCCTTAGGAGCATTACAACTAAAGGATTATGCTGAACATTGTCTCTACCTGAAGCAAACATGTTAATCTGTCACACAACAAAAGTAATGCTGTAGAGATTCACTTGGAGACTATAAAAATTGAAAAGTAGATTTTTAGATAATACAAAAAATAGAGTTGGATAACATTTCCCAAGCGAGGTTTTATGTTTGGTGAATCTTGAAGAAACAGTCTGGTATGCAGTTTTTATATATCGATGGAGGATTCACATTAGATTTAGCATGAAGCACGATTGGTGGATTAATGTCCGCGGGAAGTGATTACTGTGCTTATATAGGGCAATTTATTGTGCTTATATGGGACAGTTTTAAAATTCTTTTTTGTTACTCTTTAGGTTGATGGACACAGCCTGTGCTTCTCTTGCGTTTTTGAGTCCTAAAAAAATTGCATTAGAGTAAATTGTATTAGAACTAAATGAATATTGCCAATCTAACACGGGCAGATTTAGCATTTATACGCTATGTAGTAGTTACAATCCTTTAGTAGCTCCAACAAAAATCTTTCTCCCCTACATATGTAGTTGGAATTTATGAAAAACTTTGTGAAAGCTATGGTAAAGACTAATTCTCAAGGGTTCTTATACATTTCAAAAAAAATCTACAGAATTTCATCAGCAAAACTGAAGAAAGGGGTATTTGTTAGTCCTCAGATCAGAGTGCTTATCAGAGATGATGTATTTAACCCTTTAACTGCCAGCCTACCTACAGTTTTTGTCACCCTCAGATGCCAGACCATTTTTCACTTTGTGCTCCACATGTTCACTGTGATTTTTGAAGGGATTTCCAGGGATTTCTCAGGAAAATTATATATTGTTTTTTTTCAACTGGGCTTTAACATGAAATGCCTCGTCTGTCATTTTTAAGTGTATTCTCAATATTTTGGGGTGAAATATGTGCAAAAAAAACAACTTATAAAATCTGTAGTGCTTTTTTGTAATAAAACATTTTAAATTCTCAATATCATATCATACCACATATGTATTGGTAGACACCCTTTCTTTCCCAGGAGACTCCCCAAACTGAAATAGCTCTTTAGGAGATTTTCAGATAAAATAAAACTGCTATGCGCACCTTTTACATATACCCCCAATGAACTATATAGCTTTCTAGGTGTACCAGGCTTGTTGATGCGGAAGCAGTTTTTTGGCAGTAATCCCTCAATTATTTGAATTGAAAATTGAATTTGGTTGCAAAGGGTTTCCCTAAAAAAGAATAAAAAAGTATAACCAAAGCCACATTTTCCTTAAAAAGCAATATGCAAACAAGAAAAAAACAAGTTAAATCTGAAAAAGCAAGCTCCCCCAAACAGAACAATACCCAACATGCATAGGCACTGTCAAAGGAGGAGTTGCCGGGAGTGCGCAGGCGCACGGGTCTCGGATGGCTGCCTGCTGAACGAGCTCCGTGCCCATCGGACAAATAGCGGGCTGTAGAGCAGAGGCAGACGCGCTACTTACCTCCCGTCTTCAGCCGCGGAGTTAGAGTGACAGCGGGCGTCAGCGTGAGCAGCGGCGGGTGAGGCAGATCACCGGCGGTGTCAGCGTGGAGTGACGGAGGTGGCGGGCCGGCCCCGCAGGTTGATCGGCGGACCGCTGATGTGATGTCTGCTTCCCAGTACATCGCAGATTGGCTGGGTGAGTGGCAAGTGACGGCGGGACCTGGCGAGGCGAGGCCTGATATCGGAGGAGACAGCGGAGATTCTCTGGCGCAGCAGAGGTAAGCTGCAAGATGGCGGGTGGCCTCTCAGCTGCGGAGCTGGAGGAAGTGGAGGGCAGTGAGGCCTCCTTCCTCGCAAGTGAAAATGACATTGTCCCCCACGTGAGACAGTGAGCTCTGACTTGCTACCAAAAATAGATGATTTGCTTCAATCAGCTCTTGCATCTAATACACGGCTTATTATGGAACATTTATCTAAAGAAATTGAAAAAGTCTCTTGTGGCCTAATTACGTTAGATAAAAAAATGGGTGATATTACTACGGCACAAAGTGTCCTAGAATCTGAGCTTTCACAATTAAAGAGGGACAACTCTATACTAAGCGCTAAGATGGAGGACTTTGAGAACAGGGATCGCAGAGCGAATCTACGTTTCAGGGGTCTCCCGGAATACATGGAAGATGCTAAAGCGGTTGTCACTGCGCTGTGTCAGGAGCTGCTTGAACTTGATCGAGTCCATAGGGCCCTGGGCCCAAGACGCGCGCCAGAGGAACCCCCGCGCGATATTATCGCTAAGTTCCATTTTTATGCTAGTAAAGATCTGATCCAGAAAGCCGCCCGAGATGCAACTGATCTCCTCTTCCAGGGATGCAAATTTCAAGTGTTCTCGGATCTTTCAGCTGCCACTATGGCCAGAAGGAGAGAACTTAGGCCTTTATTGCTGGTACTTCGTGATCATAATATTAAATATAAATGGGGATATCCCTTTCGAGTGTCATTTGTATTTAAAGGGAACTCCTACTTTGCTAGTTATGTGTCTTTATAACCTCTTTTGTCCGGTGGCATTTATATGTCGCGCTCATGATAAATCTGAGGTAGATTACCTCTAGGTTACTTTTTTTTTCTCCTCTACTTGTTACAGCCAGTGTATTGGTTAAGTGATAATTCTATTGCTGTAATATAGTATAATTTTTTGCACGCCTCGTCTGTTCGTGTCCGTGCAGAGGGTTGTTAACCCTTGAAAGTTTTGTTAACTTTGCGGGAGAGTAGTGGAGGTTCGCCCTCCTGCACGGAACCGAAAAGGCGAGCTTTATTTATGTAATATCCTTGGTATTTGGATATCTTTAGATTTTTTATTTTTATTTATTTTTTTTTTCCCTTCCTCTCTTCTTGTTTTTTCCTTCCCTTTTCCTCTCTTCCTTCCCTTTTTTTCCCCTATCTTCCCTTTCTCTTACACCTAGTGATACTTCATATTTTATAACTGCATATCATGGCGACAATATTTTCATTGAATGTACAAGGTTTCAACTCTCCTAATAAAAGGAGCTTAGCATTCCGTAAGATCAATACACTGCACCCAGATGTATTATGCCTCCAGGAGACACACTTCTCAGGCTCCTCCAAGCCCAAATTTCTCAATGCCAGATATCCACAAATTTTTATGTCCTGTGCCGAAACAAAACAAAAAGGGGTCCTCATAGGATTTCGAAGAGGCTCCCAATTTCATTGTACTAGAGAAATTACCGATCCAGAGGGGAGGTACCTTATTCTTATTGGGGAAATGCAGGATGTTGAGGTGACATTTGCAACTTATTATACACCTAAAACTAATCAGCTACCTTTCTTGTCTAATTTTTTGAAGGAGGTAATGTTAGTTGCTAAAGGGGCAACGATAATCTGCGGGGACTCAAATTTAGTTTTAAATCCTCTTCTTGACAGACAATCCATCACTAATACTTTGGCAAGTACCCAAATGGTTACGACCTCAAAAGCATTTAGGAAATTGCTGGATTCCTATTCACTGGCTGACTGCTGAAGAGAAGCCCATCCAGGCACCCAAAATTTCACGCATTTTTCCTACCCACATTCACTAGAATAGACCATTTTTTGTTATCTTTGACTACGCTGGCACAAATGAGAGAGGTAAGTATTATTCCGATATCGTGGTCAGACCATGATGGTTTGTTACTCAAGATGAATTCCCTACTTAATAGGCCATCAGGATTTTTTTGGTCTTTAAATGTCTCTTTATTGTCAGACCCGACTTTGGTCCATTCCATTACGGAGTAATTAACTGAATATTTTGAATTAAATATGTCACCGGAGGTTTCCTCTACGATATGTTGGGAGGCTCATAAACCCACTATAAGGGGCAAATTAATACAATTAGCTACGAGGAAAAAAAGAGAGAGGAATGCCAACATAGATAGATTAGAGAAGGAATATTTAGAAATAGCTGAATTAGCCAAAGGACGAGTGTCTGCAGAGCTTAGATCTAAACTATATAAAGTAACGAGTGAACTTAACTTAGCCCTAGCAGGTAACGCTGAGAATGCTTTGAGACGGATTAGGCACAAATACTATTGTAGAGCGAACAAGCCTGACTCTCTGTTGGCTAAAAAATTAAAGACTCCCGATCAAACCTATCGTCCAATCAGATTGAAAAGTGATAGAGGGGTTATTTCCAGTAATCCTGCTAAGATAATAGAAATTTTTCGAACACAGCTCTCCAAATTATATTCAAATCCTAACCCGCCAAATGTAGATGAAATTTCTGTTTTTTTTAGATCGGCTTTCACTACCCATGTTACCCGACGGGCTAAGAGACCTTATGGAAGGTGACTTTGACGTCGCAGAGGTACAGCGAGTGATAGTGGGTCTGAAACCCAATAAAAGGCCGGGGCCGGATGGTTTTCCTGCGGCTTATTACAAAAGTTTTAATTCTATATTAGCCCCAAAATTGACGGCGGTTTTCAATGCAGTTCGAGGGGGTGAGTCTTTCTCGCAGGAGTCACTCACCGCGTCGATAAGCATGATACCAAAACCGGATTCCGATCATGCTATTTGGTCGAACTTTAGACCGATATCCTTAATCAATTTGGATGTCAAGATTTTTGCTAAAGTCCTTGCAGACAGACTGGCAGGGTTCTTGCCACTTTTAATCCATAACAACCAGACGGGCTTCATACCCGGCAGACAAGCGGGAGATAACATTAGGAGAGTTATTCAGATCTCGCAGTTAGCCAGAGAAAGGGATCTACCTATTATGTTGCTCTCACTGGATATCAGAAAAGCGTTCGACTCTGTATCTTGGGAGTATCTCTTTTGTCTGATTAGGAAATGGGGATTTGGTTCACATTTCCTAGACATACTGAAAACGGTTTACAATGCTCCGGTGGCTTTTGTGAAGTACTGTGGATACAGGTCGGATCCCTTTCCTTTGGCTAGAGGAACGAGACAGGGTTGCCCTCTGTCTCCCTTACTGTTTGCTCTGGTGATGGAACCATTAGCTCAAATGATTAGGGATTCTCCAGATGTTTCGGGAATAACAACT
Source organism: Gastrophryne carolinensis (assembly GCA_027917425.1). Taxonomy (NCBI): domain Eukaryota; kingdom Metazoa; phylum Chordata; class Amphibia; order Anura; family Microhylidae; genus Gastrophryne; species Gastrophryne carolinensis. The sequence continues at coordinate 348,509,026 of CM051237.1, read as the reverse complement.
GGTGGTGAACAGCATAAGCTTAGCCTTTTTGCGGATGACGTTCTGTTAAATCTCTCAAACCCCATCGTCTCCTTACCAAATTTATTGCAAATTTTAGACCAATTTGCGAAGATCTCTGGTCTTTGTGTAAATACCACTAAATCCAAGGCTCTGAATGTTAATCTTCCAGTGGTTATCTGGCGACAACTACAATCTGTATACGATTTTAGCTGGGAGGACAATGCTATTAAATATTTAGGAATAGCTCTGACCAATAATTATGATTCCCTTTTTGCAGCAAATTTTCTTCCCCTACGTAGGAAATTTAGTAATCTGTTGGCACAGTGGAAGGAATACAATTTATCATGGCTTGGTAAAGTGGCGGCGGTAAAGATGTCCTTATTACCCAAATTTCTATATCTGGTAAGAACCCTGCCAGTACGGCTTCCATCTAAGTTCTTAAGAGAGCTACAAGGCCAGGTTCTCACGTTCATTTGGAATGGCAAACGACAAAGAATAGCACGAAAGATTATGGTAAGGTCAAAATCTGCTGGGGGTCTGGGAGTCCCGAGATTTGATAAGTATTACCAAGCAGCACAAGTTGCTCAACTTCTTTCATATCATACTGTTGTAGATGTCCCGGGTTGGGTTCGTATCGAGGCGGCTATAGCTGCTCCGTTATTGATCAGTGACCTCCTTTGGCTCACACCAAAGGCGAGAAAATTGGTGAGGAATCCAGTCATGATCCATTCCTTTTGGCTGTGGGATGACATTAAATTCTCGGGTGGGCTGGCCTCTCCACATATGCCTTTAATGCCTCTTTGGGGGAACTTGTTATTTACTCCAGAGGTCACAGATCCTTCTAGGTTTAGTAGGTGGAAGAATGCAGGAATTCGATATGTGCAAAATTTCTGTCAGGGGTCTAATATCGCTTCTTTCCAATACCTTGTAGAAAGATATGGCCTACTGTCCAAAGACCTTTTTGGATACTTACAAGTCTCCCATTTTGTGAGATCAATTCTCCAAATCTTGATGACCTTGATGACCTGTTTTGAAATGCGTTGTATGCAGGATCCGAGGGGTAGGAGTGCTATCGCCAAAATTTATCAGTCACTTTGCTCGAAATTGGATGGGGCGTTCTTCCATATAGGAAGAGGTGGGAATCTGAATTGGAGGAAGAGAAAGCTCCGGAAACATGGCAGAGGATGTGGCAGGCATCTTTTGGAAAAAGGGCCTCAGTACAGGCTATTGAAGCGAATGTCAAAGTTGTTTTGCGTTGGTATATGGTCCCTGCGCAAATGACACATGTAGCAGGGGGAATGCAGAGTAACTGTTTCCGTGGCTGTGATGTGCTTGGAACAAATAGTCACATTTGGTGGAAATGTGCGATAGTTAGAACATTTTGGAATAAGATTTATAATTTGCTTGGAAGAATTTTTGGAAGAAATATAAGTTTAGACCCCTGGGTAGCGCTCTTAAATGAGCCTCTATTGGGTAGTTCGGTGAAAGAAAGACAATTGCTATATCATATATTTACTTGCGCCAAGATGGTAATAGCTAAGGCATAGAAAACAACAACGTTAAGCTTTAGGGATCTTAAGAATAGAGTAAGCAATATTATGGCAATGGAGAAATTATCGGCTATCCATGAGGATAGGGTGGAGGAGTTGCGAGAAGTGTGGACTCCTTGGATAGAGGAAGTTTTCCCTGTCACATTCGATAAAAACCTTTTGAGCGTCTGAGTGTTGGTGCACATTTATATGCGCTTTCACATTTGTTCCCCTTTCCTTTCATTCTTTCCCTTTCCTTTCCTCCCTCCCTCCCTTCTCCCCCCCTCTTTATTTATTTTTTGTTTTTTGTTTTGTCCCTATTTTCCTTAGTTCTTTTCTTGAATATTTTGCCTAATATTTGAAATATTTTATTGAGTTATCTGGTTATGTAGTGATGTTATGTTCGGAGCGGAACTTACAATACAAGCTGAAAGCCTTTTTTTTTAGCCTATAAGCTCTACGTCTCTTGTATTGTGTAATATGAACGTTTAACTCTGTCCTACAAGATTATATGTTTATATTTCTACTCAAGATGACTTGAGGTGTTGATTTTAATATTGTACAACTGTGTGGTAATGTGAATATCTGTATCTTGGCTTGTGCAATAAAAAATTATTGAAGTAAAAAAAAAAGGAGGAGTTGCCAAACACCCCAAAGTAAAGCATGCGCGTAACGATAATTTTACTTTTAATTTTACTGCAAAGCACTTTTTAAACCAAAGCAACTCTTTACATTTGGAACACCCCCCCCCCCAATCATATATTCCCTGAAAGTACATGCAACAATGTTAAGCTTTCTAGGTGTATCCAGTTTATTGTAGTGGGCTCATCTTTCTGGAAGTGATCCCTTGAAGAATTCTTTGGCTACACAGGGTCTCTCTAAAAAAATGTATAAATAAGCAGAATAGAAAACACATATGCAAACAAGATAAAACAAACTAAATCTAAAAGCACAGCAGAACAATACCCAACATGCATAGGTACGTTTAACCCTTTTAACTGCCAGCCTACTTGAGATTTTGTTGACAGGGTCATTTTTGACCATTTTGCGCTATGTTTAACTGTGATTTTTGCAGGAATTTCCAGGAAAATTACATATTTTTCGCAGCAGAGTGCAGGTTTTAACATGAAGTGTCTGGTTTGTAATTTTTCCACTGTTTTTAAAATATTTTTAAATAAAAAACCTAAAAAAAAAAATTTTTTAAAGATTGTCTCATTTATTTTAAATAAAACATTTATTTTAAGTAAACCATATTGCACGTGAAAGCCTCATTTCTCACAATTATAACGATACCACATATGTATCAGTAGCCTCCTGTTTCTGCCCAGGAGACCCCCACTTTATAACATTCACAAATAAAACTGCTATCCACACTATAGGGGAACCCCCCTACCCAGCATAAATAGTCTGGGGACCAGCTATGGGGTCTTGTTGAACAGGGCAGAGGGGCCAGCCCTGGTGACCCTTGCACCCTGCAGGCTCCAAGCCTGTACAGGCTAAATGGCCCCTGGGCCCTTCTACCCCCGCCCTGAGCTTTGGGGAGGCAGGTAATGGAGGGGCTGGGGTTAATTGCAAGTCACCCACTAGCTGCAGGTGGCTTTCCAGGCCCCTAGGCCTTGTGAACTGGTATAGGGGTCTCATTGATCCCTTATCAGTTCACAAAGGGTTAAATGCTCAAAAAACCCACACAGACAAAAATATTTTATTCATTTTTTTAATACTTACCTCCCATCCATGCATGCTGATCACTTTGACTTCTGCTCTCCTGCTGCTGCTGGAAGCCTTTTATACCTGGGGGGCATTTTTTTATTTTAAGGGTTAAAAACCCTTAAAAATCCCCCCAAAAAGCTATGGGGGCTTGTAGAACAGGGCGCAGGGGCCAGCATTGGTGGTCCCTGGCACTGCCAGGCTACAAACCCACACAGCCTAATGGTCCTGGGCCCATTAGGCTCCCCCTGGGCCTTGGGGAGGCAAATAATGGGGGGCTCGGGGATAAGCCGCAGGTGAGTTACCAGACCAAGAGCCTTGTGAACTGGTATAGGGGTTTCATGGATCCCTTACCAGTTCACAAAGGGTTAACAGTAAAAAAAAAAACAAAAAAAAAACATACACCGTAAAAATTACTATTGAAAAAAAATGTTTTTCTTTACTTACCGATCGTCAGCTCCTGTGTCCCTCACTGTTCTCTCGATGAAAGATGCAGTGATTGCTAGAGGGGGAGGCAGGGGATCAGAGGATCTCAGATCCCTCCACTTCTCTCACCAGCGATCTCAGCATCTGAGAGCTGTACCGCTGACATCATCCCGCCAGCGCCCATGGAGAAAGCAGGGGGGCCTGTCAAGACTTCCCGTGAAGACTGAAGAGCCCGGGGGGTATCAGAGACCCCCGGTAAAAACGAGACCCTGTGGGAGGGATCACGCATGGAGGTGAGTGAATGTCATTTTAATCTTTTTTTTTCTTTTTACAGTAGATGCCGGCAGCAGCTGAATCAGGGGGGGTCCTATTCAAGGTACTCTCCTGAAGCCCGGAGAGCCCAAGGGGGGATCAAGGCCGCCAGAGTGAAAAGGATCGGACGAGGGGTCAGGTGAGTGGCTTTTTTTTTACTTTGGACACAAGCAGGGAGGAAAGTCAGGTACTTAAATTTACGTAGCTGGCAGTTAAGGATAGGAAAGGCATTAAAAGGCTTAAAGGCTAAATGATATGGAATTGAGATCTTGGAAAAGTGGATCTGTGAAAACATCCTAGGAAAAAAAAATCTCCAGAATACATTGCAGGTGTTGAGGAACTGCTAAATGCACCAGTGTCTTGAATTTCGCATGTCTCTGAAAATGCACTTTTTGCATTCACATTTAGTTTTTTCCCTCCAAATATTGGGGATGTAAGCGAAGAAGGAGAGCTGCACTGCTACCAGGGTTTTTGGAATGACTCAATGATGGCAGATTAATGTTGGATGGTATACAGGGACAACCCTGAAAAATCGTATCAACGACAGTCTAATGTGAAGCACTTTTAATTTTTGCTCATATTTTGGTTTCCATTTTGCATGCAAAATGATTTTGGTTCAATAGAAACTGTTTTGTAAGGTCAAGCATTTTTTCTGATATGTAGATTACGGTTTTCTTAATGTCGCCAGTATATTTCCTATACCTTATATTAATGATGCTGCTCCGTGGAAACTATACCTGCTACAGAAAAACTACATATACATTTCTGAAATCAGGACAAAAACGAATATAGAAAAGTACAATGTCTTCTGCGATGACCTGTGAAATGGAAGAAAGAGAAGGAAAATTTGCAGTTAAGAAGTTAAAATCATTTATGCAAGCTGTGGGGATGCCACAGGGAGGGTAAATGAGGATTTTTGGAGAGAAGGAAAAGTTTGCAGGAAAAGAGAGGTTGGTTACAAGATAACAATCATTTATCACAAGCTGAATTATGGTGTAAAATATCTGCAGATGTTAGCCCTGGTAAATTGAGAGAGAAAAAAATTGTGGTTTTAAAGATGGCTGACAGAGGAGAGGCTAGCTTTTTGCCATGTTTTCGCTCCTGGTAAATTAGCCTCCTCCATTGTGTGTGATGCTCCTCCCTCTGTTCCAATTCAAACAGAACCTCATGTGTAAAATTCCTTCCCTAACCTCTACCCTTCCCCCAACAACTGAAACCAGAGCACAGCCCATCAAGCATACTCTGCTCCACATCCATATGTTGGAGGGTTGGGGGGGTTCAGCTGTGGACAAAGGAATCCTAAATGGCAGACGTTTTCACTGTACTGCTCCTATGAATCTTTCCCATTGAATAATAGCACCCAGTCCTGCATTATAGCCCATGAAATATGAAAACAATCCTTCCCAATGATATGTCCACCAAATAAAACAGTGCCCATTGTAGTTGCTTCTGTAATGCAAATGAGAAGAGTCCCAGTTCAACCTGATCAGTCAAGGGGGAACACCTTATTCAGATCTAAGTGGACCACAATCACAGGAAAGTGCAGAAATGCCTGCCTCTTTTTATAAATATAGAAATTTACTGTCCCCAATAATACCATCACACCTATCTCATCTAGACCATTTTTCTCGGCTTACGCATAGACATCAAGACCCCAAAATTAGCCCCTTGGGGGGCCAAATAATGGTTCTGATGAGCCTACATATAGCCATTGGTCCCCTAGTGAGATACTTGCTATAATGAATGGAATCCCCAAACTGCTTATGCACTCTGTTAATGTATGGCAAAGCCATGTTCGCTGCTGAGAAAGTGTCTGGAGCACTCTGTCCTTGCAAGCTACATCAAAAGGTGCTTTCTTAGTCGGGATCTGATCCTTCATGCTTTGCCATTAATCCACAGAGATGAAGCAATAAATGGGACATACTTGCTTTGACTTCTGATCTGTCGGCCTTTATTTATCTTTTACTAAAAGATGCAATGAGCTGCCAGTACCCTCTGCATCATCAATTTCAAGTATATTCTAATTGGCTGTTTGTTTTTTTTGAATTGGAACTCATCTACAGGAGACTGTCTTGTATCTATGACTGCCCAACAAGAGATAACTGTTGATGGCAGTCAATAATAAATGTGGCAACTTATTTATGAGGTAGGTCATTTCGGCCTATTAGGTTATTTAGAGCAAAGGTAGAGATTTGCTCTAAGAAATTTGTCTAGAGAAGCACATAAGAAAAAAGGGATTTACTTCAGAAAGAAATACATTTCTGACTAATACTAGGATGAACCATTATGAGAGCTTTCCTTGTGTTGAACAATAAGTTGGCCTGTTTGTGGTCGTCATTACTGTTCTGTGCTTTGTTACCTCAAATATTTTCCAAATTTAGCAAAATACTGCCATTTCGTGATTTCTACAATTCTTTTTGCATGACAAAAGTGATTCTAAAAACTTACTTTGTAGTTAATCAGTTCATGGAATTTTGAGAACATCATAATTGTTTCTTTGCCCTATGCTATGATGTATACTTTTTCCCCTCCTTTTTAGTTAACATTATGTTTGCAGTTTAAACATAGTTCCTCATTCTCTGCTCAGTGACTTTGTATTCTCTTACGTGTATGAGACACACATTTTGAGACAATAAAAAAAAAAAAAAAAGGAAATTGCCGACCTATGCCAGACACTCCCCTTTGTATAAAAGGCAGAACATAAAAGGTTTTCAATAACCCATCATGAACTATCTTCAAATCACTTTTAGCATATTCCCCCCCCCCCCCACCTCTGTCTTGTATATTACCACATGACAGCCAAAAGTGTCTACCAAAGGACCATAAAAAACGGCCTGTCCTGTAGTTATAAGAGGAGGAATACACTCAATTAAAGGGATTGTGGGCTTAAGGGCTTAACCCTTCTAGTGCCAGCTACGTGAGTCTTAAAACCCCCACACAAAAAAAGTATAAAATGTAAAAACTCACCTGACCCCTCGTTGGATCGGGCCAGGTCTTCTCTTCATCCGGGGGGCATCCAATCCCCCACAGGGCACTTCTTGCTTCCAAAATAGCACCCCCAACTTCGGCTGCCGCAATAATAGTAGAAAAATAACATTTACTCACCTGCGGCCGCCATCCCTCCCGCCGTGTCTCCTCTTCACCGGGGGGCCTTTGTTTGCCCCCCCCCCCGGGCTCTTCCATGGTGAGGAGAGGGCAAGAAATCCTCTACCTCACTTCCTGGGTCACCGGCTGAAAGCTCTGTCCTTTATGGGCGGGGCAGATGACTTTATCTATTATGTCACCCGTCAGCCGGCATTTCTCATCCGCCCATGAGACCCCTATACCAGTTCACAAGGCTGGGGGCTGGCAAGTCACCTGGGACTAGTGGGTGACTGGCCATTAACCCCCGGCTCCCCAGTTACCTGCCCCCCAAGGGCAGAAGGACCTGGGCCCACGGAAGCTATGTGGGCTTGTAGCCGGCAGGGCGGGGGGCCCCCAAAGCTGGATCCTGCGCCCTAGTCTACAAGCTCTGCATAGCTGGTCCCAGGCTGCTTATGCTGGGTAGGGGGGACCCCATGTCATTTTTGGGGGGATTTTTAAGAGATTTTAAAGCCAAGAAGGGGGCAGAATGGCCCGGGGACAATTTAGGCAGGGCGGCCACCAAAGCTGGCCCCTGAGAAAGGGACCACCATTTTTTTAACCCTTTATAGTGTGGATAGTAGTAATATTTTATGTTGTGCTCTTTTTAGTTTTGGGGTTCTCCTGGGCAAGAAAGGGAGAGCTACGGATACATATGTGATACCATTGTAATCGGGAGCAATGGGGCTATCACTGGCAATATGGTTTTCTTTAATAAAACAAATGTTTTATTTAGATAAAGGGGACAATTTTTTATTATATTTTTTTTTTTTTTTTTTTTACTCAACAATATTTAAAAAAACACAGTAGAAAAATTACAAACAAGACATTTCATGTAAAACCTAAACTCTGCTGCTGCAAAAAAATATATATATAACATTTTCCTGGAAATTCCTGCAAAAATCACAGTTAAGCATGCCGCAAAATGGTGAAAAATGACCTATCAACAGAGGGTGACAAAACTTCAAGTAGGCGGGCCAACAGAGGGTGACAAAACATAGGCGGACAATTGAAAGGGTTAAAAGTAGCTATGCATGTTGGGTATTGTTCTGTTCGGGGGACCTTGCACTTTCAGATTTAGCTTGTTTTTTCCTTTTTGCATATTAATATTTTAGGAAAACTGTTTTTTTTTCTGTTTTTTTACATTTCTTAGGGAAACCATGTGCAACCTAGGAATTCTTGGAGGGATTATTTCCAGAAAGATGAGCCCACTACAACATGCTGGGTATGCTTAGAAAGCTTAACATATGTACTTTCAGGGAAAAATTCAAGTAAAATTACTGTTACACGCATGCTTTACTTTGGGGTGTTTGGCAACTCTTCCCTTGACAGGATCTATGCATGTTAGTTATTGTTCTGATTGGGGACCTTGCTTTTTCAGACTTATCTTGTTTTTTCTTGTTTGCAGGGAAATGTGGTTTCTTTTTAATTTTTTTTTTAGGGAAACTCTGTGCAACTAAAGAATTAATTGAGGGATTACTTCCAGGAAACTACGCCCACGTCAACAAGCCTGGTACACCTAGAAAAGCTTGAGGTGTGTACTTCTAGAGAATATATAGTTTGTGGGGGTATTTCAAATGTAAAGGGTTGTTTTTCTTGAAAACCTGCAAGGTGCGCATAGTGCATAGCATAGTTGTATTTTATCTGAAAATCTCCTAAAGCACTGTTTCAGTTTGGTAGAGTCTCCTGGGCAGGAAAGGGTGTCTACCAATACATATGTGGTACCGCTGTTAACGGGAGAAATTGGGATTTCATACGCAATAAGATTTTATTGACAAACACTACAAATTGTAAAAAAACAGACTTTTTAAATGTTATTGCACATATTTCACCCAAAGGTATTGAGAATACACTAAAAAGGGCCACCCAGACTCTGCTGAAAAAAATATATAATTTTCCTGGGAAAGCCCTGGAAATCCCTTCAAAAATCACAGTTGAACATGTGTAGCGCAAAATAGTGAAACATGGTCTGGCAACAGAGGGTGACAAAAACTCTAGGTAGGATGGCACTTAAAGGGTTTCAGAAGAAGAAAAGAAACCAAAGAAAGAGCATTAAAGAAGAAAAGAGTGACAAGTGGGGGAGGAAAGAGGGAAGGGATAAGGTGAAGGGGGCCTGGTGGCCATAGTCTTTTAAAGTGGGTCACCATGGGGCCATTCTGTCAACCAATCTCTCTATAGGGTGAAGCCTCCTGCCTGGGTACATTGCCCCCCAGGTCGCCCGCTACACTTGCCTTACTTCCTGGTACAACGATGCATGCGCAGGCCGCATCCCTCTAGCAGGGCGTGTGCTGGCACGGGCACGTTCCCTGTTAGAGGGAAGCGGCCACCAGCGCGCTCGGAGCAGCTGTGCTAAGACATCGGTGAGGTGAGTTGATGTGGGAAATCTGGGGGTTTCACATAGCGCCCCTCCCGATCGGGGTGCCCTGGAGGTAAAGACCAAAACGCAGGATAGTCAAAATCTCACTTCAATTGAGGAGTTGGCACTTAAGGCCTATGCAAGGTTCTCCATGACAATCACATATAACAATGGTGATGGGGACACCCCTGTCGAGTGCCATTGCCAATGCTAAAGGGAGAGGACAAGTCAGGGCCTATTCCCACGTGTATGAGGGCCGCCTGCAAAAATCTCCAATGAACTCTATCAAAGGCCTTCTTGGGATCTACCGAGAAAAAAAAGGACAGGATCAACTGAGACTGAGCATATTGCATGAGGGTAATTGTTTTTAACATGTTGCCTCTTTTCCCACCACAAACCCCACCTGATCCTTGTCAATGATCTCCGCCAGGGACATTTGCAATTTATTAGCTATGATTTTTGCAAATAGTTTGATGTCCACATTTATTAGGGATATCGGTCTATAAATACCGATCAGTGTCTTGTCTTTATTAGGAATGGGCAAGCTGTCCTCCCAGCACTCTATAGAACCTTGGTGTAAACCCATCTGGGCTCTTTCCCAAGGGAGTCCCCCTAATGGCCGCCCCCACCTCTGCCTCCACAAAAGGCTCTTCTAGAAAGCCCCCAACCTCCTATGGCAGAGGGAGCCCTGCTGTTTACACCACATGAGCTGGGATACGGGCATCTAGTTCCTCAGGGGGAAGGGAATCCCAGTATCCCTTGATATAGAGCTCAGTATAATATTTCCAGAACTTATTAACTCTGATTGTTTTGTGAATGTCTCGTCCCTCCTTGCCTTTGATCACCGGGACATAGGCCAGGTACTGCCTAGGATGCAGAGATCTAGGCAATAATTTCCCACACTTATCTGAAAACTCATAGAACCTGGCTTTACATCTATCCCTATACTTTAGATAGCTTTGGCCATAAAGCCTCTTCAGGTCTGCCAATTTGAAAGGGAGAGGACAAGAGCCCATTTAGCCTGACTGGCTGTTGGGCCATCGTAGAGAGCCATGTTTTTCCCACACTTATCTGAAAACTTTAGATAGCTTTGGCCATAAAGCCTCTTCAGGTCTTCCCTAGCCTCAATTCATTTTAACAGATCCTCATGGGAAGGCGTACTTTTATGGGACTGCCCAAGAGCCCGAATGCGGTCCAAGGTTGCCTGAATTGGGGTGTTCTTTCCCTCTTTAATCTTGTCACATGTTTTATGAATACCCCTCTGAGCACACATTTCATTGCCTGCCATTGAATAGGTAAAGGGTTGTCATCATTTGTGTGGTCGGCAAAGAAGTGTGTTATGGAATCCTCAACCTCCGCTATGCACGGGGCGTCCTTGAGAAGGTTATTGTTAAGCCTTCAGTAGTCTCCTAGTGCCCTCAGGAGTAAGTAGATTAAGGTATATTGGCGCGTGGTCTGACCAGATGATAGGGCCTATTGATACCCCTAGGTCTCATCAGGGTGTGAGGGCTAATAAAAATGTAGTTGAGTCTGCTATAGGAAGTGTGAGAGAAAAATGTATAATCTCTCGTACCTTGGTTTAGGACTCTCCATACATCTATTACTTGAAGAGCACTTGGGGCCTGTCTAAATGTTGCTCATTTAGATTGCGGTATTGCAGACTTGCCTTGTGAGCTGTCTAGCCTCAAGTCCAGAGCCATATTAAAGGCCCTCCCAGGATTATGGCCCCTCTGCAAAGTTCTCTAGGAGGTGAAGAAACCACACCCCCAACCCCAGCACATGCAAAGGGACTGAAAAACCCTCCGACTGATAGAGCATTCCCCCTGATACAGGTTTGTTCTGCTCAAACAATTGGCCTGCAAGTTGTCCACTCCTGGTATGCTGAGGTGCATGGAACATGCTTCTCAGCCCAGAGAAATATCTGGCTCACTTCCTTGGGAGCTATCTTTCTTCTGGTGCTTAATGTATACCACCTCCGTCAGGTTGTCCAACTGAATCATGACACGACGCTCTCTCAGGTTGGAAGTCCAATGTGTGAGAACCAAGAGAATCACTGTCAGTTCTAGGATATTTATAGGGAGTTTATTCTTCCCAAGACCCCACTGTCCCTGGATCGTCTGTGACCTCCAAACACCCCCAACCTGTTAGGCTGGCATCCATGGTGACTATCTTCCATTGAACCGGAAGGATCTGCCCACCAGAAAATGCTGGGGATCCACCCACCAGGTTAGGGACTGCCTGGCTGATTGTTTCAGAAAAAAGTGTTGATCTGGAGACTCAGAGGTCCGATCCCAGACCGAGAGCAAAGGGCACTGTCTCGAAGCAAGATACCATCAGGCCCACCAATCGCATCCCCTGACAGATCGTAGGCTGAGGTCAGTCTGTATTCTGGCCTAAAGAAAGAGTCTCTTCTGTTCTGGAAGAAATACTTTGGCCTGAGTTGGTTTGTTTTGGCATGTGTCCAACGACATCCCCAGAAAAGACCTCAATATTAAAGGAATGATATGCTGTTAAACTGAACCCTTCCAGTGTCGACAAAACCATCTGTGCGTTCTTCTGAGCCTCCTGAAAGGATGGGACTCTGATCACTATATTGTCTAGGTAAGGGATTATGTGCATCGCCTGACCGCTCAGGAAAGCCATAAGACCTGCCAAAACCTTGGTGAATACCCTCGGAGCTGATGACAGGCCAAAGGGCAGAGCCACAAACTGAATATGTGGGCCATTCAGCGCAAAACACAAATTATTTTGATGAAATATGCATCATTATATCCACTGTAGACATAAATTCTCCTCAAGCAACATCACTGTAGATCTTAGTGACTCCATGCGAAAATGCTTCAGATGGACAAACCTGTTGAGGCCCTTGAGATCAAATATTGGGTGCACCAAACAATCATTTGGGATTGTGAACAGACTGGAGTAAAACCCCTAGCCCCTCTCCAAGATGGGCACCTGATGGATTACTCCAATCTGTAAAAGGTTACAGTAGTTCTCTAGGCTTCTACTTTCCCCAAATTTCAGGATACCCCTGAGAAAAGTAACCTCTGGGGAGGCCTGACTCCCAACTTGAGCTTGTAACCTGAGGATACCACCTCCTGTATCCATAGATCTGACATATGGCGTCTCCAAATGGGAGCAAACTGCAGAAGCCGTCCCCCTACCCGCAAGGGTGATGGAGTCCCTTCATGCTGAGTGAAGACTGAGGCAGCAGCCAGTGCAGCGCCTTTCCCCCTGCAACGGAGGAAGTGTCTGTTACTTCCTGCCACCCGATTCTGCCCCCTTTCCGTATACCCGCCCCTTAAAGAAAGATGGAGCGAAATTTTAAAAAATGTTAAATTCCACCTCAAACACAAGAATAAATGTATAATAAATAATAAATCAATTGAGGGAAGGAAGAAAAGAGGAGGATAATAATATCCCCTAGGTTCTCCCTGCAGGCTCACCAGACAAAAACCTGCGGCTGTTTCCACCAGCCCAGAGTGACAACTTTACAAAACCAAAGTGACCCCCCGAAAGACCCCTACCATCATGATCCGTCAAACAGCAGATCAGTGACTCTGACAAAAAGAACTTCAGAGGAGGTCTGGCCCCCAATGCGATCGTGTAACCTGACGAAATTGGCTCCATCTAAGCATCTGTTACGTGGAGCCTCCAAATGGGGTGAGGTTGCCCCCTCATGTCTGAGGGGGCTTAGAATGGGCTTTAGCCTTATTTCACCAGAAAGCTTTGGCCCGGTTCTAGGTTTTAGGCTTATACCAAAATTCCTCTTGGTGTCTAGAGGAGAAAGAACCTCTACCCTGCGAAAAGGCAGAGTATTCTAAGACCTGCAAAAAAAGGGGTTAGACCTCTTTCTTTGTGGGAGTCTGGTAGACTTGTCCCCTGTGGCCTTCTGCACAATATCATCTAAGCGTTCCCCAGACAACCCCCTAGAAAAGGAAGACCCGTCTTCTTGGAAGTTGCGCCTGCCGACCACTGTTTAAGCCATATTGAACGCCTTAGCTCTACTAGCAGAACTAAACCTATAGTATTTAGTCTGACCATATCATCCATAGAAGAGATGACGTACATGTAAATTTCCATGCTGGGCTTTATGAGATGAGAGCATACACTACAGGAATGACCCGAACTAATTTGAGAACCCAACTGCTTTAACAGCTTCCTACCTGCCATCACCAGGGTGGCTGTAAGGCCGACCCCACCAAAGAAAAGGCATGTTTGGACACTTGATCCAGATGCTTATCCACAGGGTCCTTTAGGGAACCACTATCAGAGGTAAAAATAATATTGTGTGTAAAGAGTCCTGAAACGGAATCATCCACCTCTGGGGGAAAAGACCAGAATTCAATCAGGTCTGAGGGAAAATGGTATTTAGTATCCAGGAATGGTGGGGAGCTTGTATGACTTTTCCCACTATTTTTGAATAAGTCTAGTAAAATGAGAATGCTCAGGAAACAGTTGGTTCTGCTTCTCTGGTCTGTAGGGATCTCCCTTCTCCTCTTAGGGACTTTAGGAACTGGGATATCAAAGATTTCTAAAATATAATTTATAAGACTATTCATCTGTTCCTTAAACAGAGAAGGCCTCAGCTCAAAAGACCCTGAATCCGAATTACTTTCTTCCCTACTAGATGAAAGTTCCCCCTCTGAAAATTTTTCCTGGATTCTATGGCAGCATTAATATCCTCCTCTTCAGAATCAGAAAAGTCCTTGAAAACTAAGAGGATAATTCACTACTAGCACCACGTATTGCCAGATGAGCGTGTGTATAGCTGCGCTTAGAGCGACCGCTAGTAGGCGCTGTTGCGGCATCGGGTGCTGTAACCTAGCGTTGCGGTCGCTCTAGTAGCCTGGCCTACATTGATAAATATGATGTGTGTTGGGAGCTCTAATAACAGTACAGCGCTGCAGCGAGCGAGAGGTAGCATCAGCTCAGTGAGTCCGGCACTCCACACCATATTTAACAAAAAACTACACACACACACAGCGTCAGCGCTTTAAAGCTGGGTGCTCTAGCATAGAGTGCCAGACGCTGAGATCAAAGTCTGTTTTTGAAAACATATACACCAGTAACAAAGCGAAAACACATGGAATTACATTGTTTTAACACTGGGACAATAACACTTTAGTGCCAGGCCTGTAAATACAATTCTACATAAAAATAAGTTAAAAAAACATACTACATATACTAATGAAAGCCCATTGAAATGTATGGGAGAGCTCTACATAGTGACAGGTACTACATGGCCTGCGCCTAGAGCGCCGGCGCTATACGCTGAGCCGCCTGTATTAATACTAGTGACGCTACATGGCGCTGTTAGAGTCGCTCACCAGATTCGCTTTCTTAAATTTGGTTTTGTGTACAGCGCCTGGCATTCACCATACGCTGGCTGCCACTACGAAGCACTACCTGCCGCTATCCGTTCTTAAATAACCCCTTAAATTGTTTTCGTTTTTCTGACACCTTTAAAAACTTAGAGACTGGTTGTTCTAAGGCCCCCATAGGCAGAGGCAGCTGCCTTCTTAATCTGGAGAGTACCACTACAGCAGTGCATTCTAAGCAAATGGAGCTGTCCTCTTCTGCAGGCCTTTGCAGGCACTCAGGACATGAGGCGTATCTCTCTGCTAATGTACCAGGTCCAAAAGCCCCAAATGCCTGAAAAATAAGTCTAATATTCCTGAGAGCATAAGACTGAAGTATATTATCAATCTCAATAGTCAGTGAATACTCTGAGACCCTAGGGATGTACCACAACCAAATATCCCTATCCACAATTTCTGAAAGACAGGACACACAAAATATATAAATATATATAAATATAAAGGAAAACAAGACCTACCTGATCCATAAAGGGAGAGAAAGGATGCAGGTGGCACCAGAAGAAAGATTTCAGCCTTTCTGTTTGAAACTAAATCACACCCCGCCCACCACCAGAGCGTTCCTTTCCCCTCTCCATGACGCAAAATTTAAAATAAAAAACGCCATAGCACATGTGTAAACAGCCCTACACCATAAGGCAAAAGGGTAAAATTATTCCCCATAATCCCCCCCCTGCAGGCTCACTAGACAAAACCTGCGGCTGGTTGTCCCTTCAGGCAGGAAACTCCAGCCCTCAAAAATAATGTGACACTCCATAGCACTCACTGGATGGGTCCACCGGATCAGCAGGTCCTTAAGGGCCTGGAAGACAGACAGCGTTAAATACCCCACTTTCTGAATAAAGTCCTATATAATAAAAATATATTTTATATATATAATATAAGAGGAATATAAATCCAGGCACAGCCTTCGCAGTTCAGTCCAACTGCAAAAATGAAACTGAATTACGGAGGACAACCAGCAGTATATGTAGGCCGGGAGGAACCACGCCTTTTATATTGCAGTCTCCGCCCTTCAAACAATAGTTGCACAGTTAATACAGTTGAAAAAAGACATAGGTCCATCAAGTTCAGCCAGGGGTGTTGGGGTAGGAGAAGTTATTTTTTATTTTATTTTTTGTTTTTACTGATAACAACTAATAGTAACTGTTAATGTTATTTTCTTCTAAAATAAGCATTTAATACTATTTTGAAGCTGTAAGCGGTTGATGCTGTAACAAGCTTTTGTGGGAGGCTGTTCCACAGAATTATAGTTCTTATGGTAGAAAATGATTGTCGCCTCTGGAAACTGAATTTTTTATTCCAGTCGAAGGGCATGCCTCCTTGTTTTTAGAGAGGATTTTTCCCTTAATAGTGTTTCCCAATATTTTTTGTATTGGCCATTTATATATTTATACAAGTTAATCATGTCCCCCCTCAGTCGTCTCCTCTCAAGACTAAGCAGATTCAATTCTTCTAATCATTCCTCATAACTAAGATCTTTCATTCCTCCTATTCGTTTAGTGGCTCTCCTCTGCACCCTTTCCATAATCAGAGCATCCTTTCTATGAAAGGGTGCCCAGAACTGGACGGCATATTCCAGGTGAGGGTGCACCAGTGCCTTGTAAAGAGGCAAAATTACATCTCTATCCTGTGATAGATCCATGCCTCTTTTAATGCATGATAATATCTTGGTGGCCTTGGAAGCAGCTGCTTGACATGGCATGCTGTTATTTAGCCTGTGGTCTACCAGTACCCCCAGATCCTTCTCAACACATGTTTCTCTGATGTGGCCATCAGATTGTTAGACCCCAAGTGCATGACTTTACATTTCTCCACATTGAACTTCATTTGCCAAGTGGATGCCCAGACACTCAACGTGTCCAAGTCAGCTTTAAGCTTGTGAACATCTTCAATAGACTGCACTGTGCTACATATCTTTGTGTCATCTGCAAAAATAGAGACAGTGCTTTTAATTCCATCTTCTATGCCATTTATAAACAAGTTGAATAAAAGTGGACCCAGGACTGGACCCTGGGGTACACTGCTTACAACTGGTAACCATTCAGAGTAGGTATCATTAACCACAACTCTTTGCACACAATCCTTCAGCCAGTTTTCAACCCAGTTACAAACTGTGTTTTCTAATTCTGAAGACCTCTATTTCCCCAATAAGCTTCTATGGGGGACAGTGTCAAATGCTTTTGCAAAATACAGAAAAACTATATCCACAGCCACCCCTCTGTTCAGGCTTCTACTCAGCTCCTCATAGATGCCAATTAGGCTGGTCTGGCAGCTTCTGCCCTTAGTAAAGTTGTTCACTTATAATATTATAAATAGTTACATATTCGTGTATATAGTCCCTTAATAGCCCCTCAAGCAGTTTTCCCACAATGGATGTTAAACTTACCGGTCTGTAATTGCCCGGAGAAGACCTAGAGCCCTTTTTAAAAATGGGCACCACATTTGCCTTGCGCCAATCTCTTGGCACTATGCCAGTTGTTAGTGAATCTTTAAAGATCAAGAACAGGGGTGATGAGATAACTGAGCTGAGTTCTTTAAGAACTCTTGGGTGAAGTCCATATGGTCCTGCAGTCTTATTCACATTTAAATTATTTAGTCATTCTTGGATGATATCCATGTTTAGCTTGTTAATTATTATACTTGGGCTATTGCTATCAGTGGCTTCTCCTGTGCTGACTCCTTGCTCCTCTCTTGTGTACACAGAGCTAAAGAATCCATTCAACAGCTCTGCCTTCTCTTCAGTGATGCCACTGACTGTTACTGTCCCTATCAGGTCCCACTATCATATGCTTTCCCCTGAGTAACCTGCCTTCCCCTTTATTTTCTTTCTTGCCCTTGGCCCTCATATCTAGTTTAAATACCCCTCCACCCCTTCTAGTATCATCTTATACAGCACAGCAGCCCCCTTCCATTCAGGTGCAAATTATCTGTAGAATACAGTTTGTACCCCAATGAAAAGTCAGCCCAGTGCTCTAGGAACCCAAATCATTCTGCCATTCACTAAGACTTCAGCCATGCATTTAACTCTCTAAGTTAACTCTCGCTGTCGTTCATGTGTAGCACATGGCACAGACAGTATTCCAGAGAATACAACCTTGGAGGTCCTTCTCTTCAACCTGGTTCCTAATTCCTTAAATGTATTCTTAAGGATCCTCCATCTCCCATTAATTCTGTCATTGGTCCCCAAGTGGACCACAACAGCTGGGTCATCCCCAGCCCCTCCCAGTAAGTTGTCCACCCTTTCCACCACATCACCTGGCACCAGGGAGACAGCAAACTATTCGGTTGAGGCAATCTTGGTGACAAATTATTATCAATCCGCCTGATAATAGATTCCCCTATTACCAGTAACTGTCTAGTCCCACCTGCAGTCCCAACCACCAGCTCACTAGCTGGGCTGTCCTCCCGGCTGTAAGGGAGAGCAGTATCCACTAGGGCTGACATTTCTGAGACTGACACTCTTGCATTATTACCTAACTTGGCAATTTTGCTAGGGTGCCCAGTCACAGGTATGGGCTTCCTTTTCTGTGCAACCTTTCTACTCCCTCTATCTACATTTACCCAGCTACTTATCTGCTCCTCCTGACCCATTACTCCACCCTCTGTATCTACCCCACTTAATGTCTGCTCAGTGAGCAGGATGCCCATTTCCATATCCTCCTCAGTGTTGCATTTTGTGCCTCTAGATCTCTAACCCGAGTTTCCAAGGTTGCAACATGCTCACATTTATCACAGCGGTATTCATCCTGGAACTGCTACTCCTGAAGTGCATACATATGACAAATTGTGCACTGAAGTAGACCTCTAATATTGCTAACCAATATCCCAGTTACAGCTCTATATATATGTATATATATATATATATATATATATATAGCTCTATAACACTTGGGCAATAAACACTTTAAGTCCCCCAATATAAAGTCCCTTAATGAAAAGTCCCCTCACTTATAAAACAGCCACACTTGAAAATAAAACCAGAACCCCCTTCACCAGTGTTAGTCTCTGCCTGGTCTTATTAACCCATTCGGATCTGGTCTGGTTAACCCATTCAAACCCACAGTTAACCTCTTCGGATCTTATTTCCTGATTCCCTGGAGCGGAATATGAGAGAAATCCAGTTTTTTTTAAAGGGGACTTTTGACTATCCTGGGTTTTGGTCCTTGCTCCTGGAGCACCCTGATCGGAGGTGTCTCGCTTTGTGAAACCCCCCAGGTCACCTGAAGGAACTCAGCAAACAAAAAATGTATAAACGCACTCTGGATTCTAAGGGTGCAAGACAAAGGGGAGTCCCAAATCCCCAAAATATACAAAGAGAGAAGCGAATAGTCAGCACTCCTAAAAGTCCAAATACTTTAATAAAGATACTTTAAAAGTTGTCTCCATATCCAAAAAGGCAGCTAAAAACAGTGTCAGACCCTGGCGAATGTAAAAAGTGGCATGCAAAGCACCTGAACGAACTCACCTCTTCCCAGTCCTACGGCACATGCATGGCCACTCATACATTCAGTGCACTCAGATCCGCTCGAGCCCCTTCGTCCAGGATCCGAGCGCACTGGTGGCCGCATCCCCCGCTACCTCGTAACAGGGAGCGTGCCCGCGCTGGCCATTCACAAATGCTAATAGCAGGACGTGGCTGCTGTTCATGCATGCGCCATTGGACCAGGAACAAAAGCTAGTGACTTGGGGGGATTTCACACAGCGGGGAAACCACAGGGGGGAGCGAGTATGTCTGCCCTGGAGTCTCATAGACTCCAGGGGGGTTTGGTGCTCTTTAAAGACAAAAAAATGTTAATATTAGATATTGTACCATTTAAGGTTTTCATGATTATTTACTATCTTCAGTAATCAGTACAATCCATGTAATCTTACCTGTGGCGTTATCGGTCTAAATTGACTATAACAGTAGAGATTCACTTCCCTTTTGTCAGGTTCACAGCTGAAATGTAAGGCTTCATTTCCATACACAGCAAAGCCCAAGACACCAAGGAAAAACATCCGAACAGATCCAAAGAAAAGGGTATGGAACTGACCAATCACTGTTGGAGGTCTTAGCTTTAAGAAAAATAAAACTCATTAGTTTTTTTATTGAGCATGGAACAGGGAATACAATACTTTTCTAAATGAGCAGTTACCACATTAAGGTTGATTTAGTTTTTTTTTCTTACGGTGCTGAATCAACACTATTATAATTAAAATGAATGTAGCATTCATTCCTCTTTGATCATATATTATTTCTTTACATTGCAACTATTCCACAAAGAAAATGTGACCCAAACAGGATCTTCATTCAGCAAGCAACTGCAGCCAAAGAAACTTTAACAGCATAATTGCATAAAAATACAACAACAGAATGCTTTGCTTATCAACCAAGCTCTGGAAGCCTCTATTGCTTATTGTGCTACATTCCAGGACAGTCAGCAGTGTACTGTAGGAAAATAAGACACTGTTTTGTCATTGATTATCTGCTTTTAGTTGATAGAATTGTCTAGATGTGCAACTACAAATAAATGACTGTGGTATAATTTCCTAATGATTTCGTATTTTCCTGCAAGCTTTAACACACACATTATTTAACCAGGCAAATGTAAAAATATTACACATGGATATAAATATAAAGATTAAAGTCTAGAAGCCAAATGTTCTTTGTACCTCCGGTTACTTTACACACCTAAACAACTGAAAACAGGCTCTTTAATAAAGCTTAATAAAAGATCTCAAGACTTTTGCTCTAAACCTAGTGGAACTGTTAAGCACCTCTTACTGTAGAATTGAAACAAATAGTCTTTCAGCAGTGTGTGCCTGAACTATACAGTATCACACTTAAGTCATACTTACACATCCTTCATAGAAGTTTTTGATATAATTTAAAGACATCTCTTTTAAAATGTTAACTCGGTAAAAATGTGAAGTAATTCATGTCTCATTGCCAATTTGCTATCACCAGACCTCGTTGGCAGTGATTGCTCTCTCATGACCCTTGCTGTAAAAAAACTCTTGCCACTGCACATTTATCTTTTATCTCTAGGCCCCAATACACTCTCCGGACAAACAAAACAACAAAAGCATAGTACGAGTGGTCAGCTCTATAACGCCCAACAAACTCAGTCAGCAGAAAAAACAACAGAATTCTAAGGTGCCAGTAACAACAGTGTGACAGACAAATGGAATTAAGCCTACAAGATTTAAAAACTATTTTAACCTTAGCAGCTGCACAATGTACCTTTAATGTGAAATACATTTTTCAGAAATGTTTTTTCAGAGAAAAAAAATCAGTCCATGATATGTAACCGACATGTCTTCCCACAGTGTGTACAGCTGATTCCTGTCCATAGTGGGATGAGGCGGCATTAGGAAAAGTAACTATGTTGGCAATGCATGGCTAGGAGGGATAGGTTAGGATCCCTGCTGACCTACACCTTCCTTATTAAAAAAGTTACCATGGATTTATTTATATGATTTGATTTGTGATGTGTATCCTAGTATAATTATTGTTATTTATAAAGCACCATCATATTCTGTGTATTCAAATAATAACCATGCTGTTCACAATCCTAGAGTGGATATAAAAAGTCTACACACCCCTAAAATGGCAGGGTTTTGTCATAAAAAAAAGACTGGACTTGTAAATTGGTTCCAACTGGTTCCATCTGGTTCCATCTTTAAAGATATTTGGGTTAAACCGGCCCTTCAGCATGATTTAATGAAAAGCCCAAACCCTAAAAAACGATTCCCCAGCATCTAAAATTAATATATTTTAAGTTTTTAGTCACTTACTTATTATTCTTTCCCCAACTTGGCTGCAACTCTGTTCAGGACTCGGGCGCCGCCATCTTGCCTCAGAAGCATCACACATACTGAGGAGAGGAGAGCGGGATAAAGTGCAGGGGGCAGGTTTATAGCTGTGCTTTACACAGACAGAGCAGAGCTGGGATCAGGGAAAGGACAGCAATCCCAGAATGCAGAGCCACACAGTCAGAAGACACTTCCTGTTTGCAGGCTGTCTGATGCTCCTTGAGCCACCATCTTGGATGTTTAAAGGGTCATAACATGCAGTAGATGCAGGTAGGATGATTTTTAATGTGAGCAATCTGTATGTACAGGGTGTGGGAAACATATAAGATAGGCTCTTATTCGGAGTGAAGGTCCGCTTTAATTTACAACCCTCTGAGAATGCATTCTCACACATTTTCAGAGAGACAAAAAAAAACTTCAGTTTTAGTGCCGATGTCGTATTATTTTCAAATGTTCCCGCTCTCGTATGAGTGTACGAGCGATTCTATGCATGCATTGTCAACCTTCTGTAAAGTTTCCGTACGTTCGTATGCCAGAGTACGAGTACGAGGATGTCATTTTCCATCGTGACTATCCTCCAGCTTCCCTTTTGGACCCTTACAACTTACCCAAACCACTTCGCGGTTATGTTCTTCTTCCATTTAATGTCCCTAAAACTTACCCAAACCACTTCGCAGTTAGGTTCTTCTTCCATTTTAGGCCCCTAAAACTTACCCAAACTAATTCATGTTCATCTGAATCTTCATCTCTAAATATTTATTTCACCCTTCGTTTTGTGTTAATGTATTTGTGTTAAAAACTGACCCGGAATCTTTGTTTTGTTTTTGTTTTTTTTTTACTTAAAGGCCATTTTTGTGGGCCATTTTTATTTTTTTTAAACATTTGGAAAACAAGGTTAAAAACAACAACATTAAAAGTATAAAAAAAATTAAAAACTATTTACAAAACTAAAATCAGTGACAGGACCCAGAACACTATTCTTCTGTTGTCCCCAACGAGTCAACCAGCTGCTGCATATCAGCCACCAACTCAGGGACCCTTCGATTCATTTCTTCAACTCTTGCCCGTGTGGTCCCTGTATAAAATTGAGACAAAAACATTATTTGGCGACAAATACATGTTTCTCACCTGTGGATGGAATGTTTGTTAGTTGCCAACCTAAATAATCACGACATATGTCAGTCTGCTAAGTAATTACTCTAAGGAAGTGGCCAGAGGTCATTCTGGTAAGTAATTACTCTAAGCAAGTGGGCAGAGGTCATTCTGGTAAGTAATTACTTTAAGGAAGTGGCCAGAGGTCATTCTGGTAAGTAATTACTCTAAGGAAGTGAGCACAGGTCATTCTGCTAATGCCATTGACTCTGGCTTTATGAATCTGGGTGATCATGTCACTTAACACATACTGCAAAGAATGACATTACAACTTACTTGGTTGGTGGCCGACGGATGCCTCGTTGGGGACAACCCTACGTCCTGGGCCATGCCACTGTTGTGAAGTAGAGCCTGTTGAGACATGGCAAATAGGGTCAGTTATAATGTCTTAGTCAACAGTAATCAAATGTCATTTTCAATGTGTGTGTCACATCACTCACCTTCTCCCTGTGCCTCCTGGGTGAGATCTGCTGCAGCCTGCGTATCTTCACCCGCTCCAGAAGCATCTACAAAAACAGATTAAGGGAATCAGCTTGGGTGGAAATTGCATGTATATGTGTGTGCGGTTACATGAAGAGTCACATACCAGAGGCTCCCGCATGCGTCGCTGGGTACGACTCCCTGCCCACGCTGTGCCGCCCCTCCTCTGTGGAACGGTCCAGGGGGTGGTCGGAGGAACCAACAGAGGAGGAGTAGGACCATCGCACTGGAGATCCACCACCTTCACTTCCAGCTGCAGATTCATGCAGCACTGGTCGGCCTGTGCACCTCCGGGTGCGGCGAATGCGGTAATCCATTTCCAACACTACCAAAGAAAAGGCATTATAACTAAAGGCCTACCTTCTGTCTTAGTTACATCTTGCATGCAATCGCTATGTACTTACTTGGGAAATGGATTCCGAAAAACCTCCGCACCCGGGGCATGTGCAGTCGTTTCAGGTCCGACCAATGCTGCATGATCTGCGTGTGGGTGAAGGTGGTGTCCGTTTGATGTTGGATTTTGCCAATGATCTCCAGGGCGACGGTGCGCTTCTCAAAAGAGTTGGGCAGGTAGTCATACCTGCGCTCCAGCATGATCTACAAAACACACAAAAAAGCAAGGTTTGAGTTAAAACAGCATACAAATATCTGTCAACAATCGATCATTTGACTAAATGACATTAACAGACACATTTGTAGCCTAATACAATCCTTGAAGCTGGCCTCAGTGTTGTTTCACACGTGTGGGCACTCACTTCGGTTTGGCACGGAGTTTGATACACTTTTTAAAACAACCGTTTCTTCATGCGCTTCCTTAAGGGCTAGGCATGCATTTAGATGGCAAATCAAAGGTATTAAAAGACACTTACAAGCATGATGATCTCTTCTTGTTGGCAGGTGAAGATTGTGGGCGCCATCTTGCCTCTTGTCTGCAGCAGATAAGTAATGCCCCTGTGGTTTCCGGGTTCCGCACGGCCGGACGAATGGCCGTACACACGCGTACGCGAACACGTAAACGTCAGACCCCGGCATTAGTATTTAAAGGGGCCTGGAGCCACAGCTCATTCTCTTTCAGAGTCTCTTCATGATGCCAGCAAAAAAAACAGCAGCAAAGGCCAAAGCAGCCAAGGAATCCAGCCGGAAAAAGTGTTTGGAGGCTTCAGCAGGCCCCACCACTCACTCCAAAATGCCGAAGCGGCTGGGAACCCGCAGTGGGCAGGCGAAGGCGACCACAAAGGCACCCACAAGCCCAAAAACAAAGGACCCAGCGCAAAAAAAAGAAGGGCCAGGCCAGCAAACACACAGGTACGGCCCATAAAAAGCACACCAAGAGGGTGAGAAGCCCCAAAGGTCACCATCACCCCAGCCACGTGGGAAAAGCTCTCAGGCCAAGAGGCCAAGCCACCGGGCCCGAAGCCCAAGCAGCTAGAGTTCAGCATCACCCCAGCCACGTGGGAAAAGCTCTCAGGCCAAGAGGCCAAGACACTGTGGCCGAAGCCCCAGCAGCCAGAGCTCAGCATCACCCCAGCCACGTGCACCAACCTCCCAGGGCCATGAAAGTGTGAAGGGGCCACAGAGGCACAGGCCAAGAAGCCCAACATCATCCACCACACCCTCTCCTCCTCGCCCACATTTGGCACTGAACTCAAACTCTGGCATTGGCTAGTGGCCTCACCTTGTATTATGATGAGCTATATGGGCGCAGATCCAAAGCTACAAGCAAGCAGCGCAAAGCCGAGATTTTGGAGCAGCTCACCAGACAGGTCAATGCAGTGGGGGAAGAGCTTAAAGATTTGGAGCAGATACAAAGGTAAATAATCGGACCTAAAGTATGCAGCATGGAAGAAAGAAAATAAACGGCGTAATTACAGGTACATATATACTTTGTGGATTTTGCTTTGTCTTGTATTGGAAACATTTATCTAAATGTGTGCAACTCTCTTTTTCAGCTTACAAACTGGCGGTGGTTTACCCACAAAACAGCAATTTACCCGAGCTGAGGAGATGGTGCTGGGCCTACTGCATCCTGTGGCCTTAGAGGGACACTCGGCCCGACAGGACACGGACATCCCTAATATTCCTGCCGGTTAGTAATGTTACTGTGTATGTGAAATGTGATCTGCGTGTAAAATTACGCACAAACCCATATATTAACACATGCCCCTAGGGTGTGCCTTGTAGTGGAGGTAACAATTTAAACAGGGTGTGTTATGTGTGGCGACCCATTATTTGCTTTTTTCCTTGCTCATAGATTATTTTGGAGAGTCTTGAGGAACACTATTGAGATTAGCAAAGGACTGCCTGTTATGTATTTTGAGAAAATTACATACAACACTTCCATCTTTATCTGTAGCCAATTTGGGTTGGAGCTGTGCTTTGCTCCGAACAACTTGATGTGGGGTTCTTGAACGTTTGACATAGAAAGAATGTCAAGCAGCCTAATCTAATGGCAAATGCGTGTGGTCCCATAATGGGCTTTAAGTGATGTGTGAAGCCTCAGAACAGCCAGTACATGCATGTTTATTTTGGTTAAGGAGACCAATGTGTATGTACTTGTTGACTAATACATCTAACAGATAATGACATTCATAGTCAAGTTTAACAGAATTACAAAACACAATTAGCCAAGAAAAAAGGGACAAAACAAACAAAGGAACCACAGATTAAGCAAAATGTGTCTCAATTAAATTTGACCGCACTGCTTGGGCAGACGCACTCGGTGGGCCACGATAGTCCTCGTCTGGGTCATCGGTGGGTGGAGAGGGGAGCACTTCCACATACCGGGGGACACGCTGCAATATAGCAAAATTATGCAACACTGTACAGGCCATTATAATATCTATGACCTTTTTGGGGTCATACTGAAGTGCTCCCCCGGTATGGTCCAAGCATCGGAAGCGGGTCTTCAACAGGCCAAACGCCCTCTCCACCACAGCCCTGGTCTTCCTGTGCGCCCTATTATATGCCTCCTCGGCTGCATTATGGGGCCGGAGGACGGGCGTCAACAGCCACGGAAGAAGTGGATAGCCGGAATCACCTGCCAAAATGTATGATAAAAAACATAAATTACAAATTCCTCAATAAATGGAATCCCCTAAACGGGCCATCAACATTACTAAGAGCCTAGGTCCCATTTGCTACACAGCATGAGCATACATAGTGTGCAGGCCCTTCAAAAAAAAAAATACATCAAATAGATGTTTGAAAAAATTAAACATCCAAGATGGCGGGTGAGGGCCAGACTGCTAACAGGTATTGGTTTCGGACTGTGCTGCTCAGTATTCTTGGATGTTTTAACTTTTCAGAACCCTGTAGCTGCTTGGTGTGAGTACAAACCAGCTCTAACCCGCCCCCTGCACTTTATCCCGCTCTCCTCTACTCAGTAAGTGTAATGCATCTACTCAAAGATGGCGCAGACACTAGGATAAATTCAAGGACATCATTTAAGCAGAGTGTGTGGAAGACTCATTATTACTTTAATCTAAATTCCATTTCTGCAGTTTGTTAATGCAGGACTAACATTTGCCAAGGCTTGGTTGCTTGAAAAATCTAATGGTTAAGGTCGTGTTTCACAGGTAATCAAGGTGTTCAAAAAGGCATACATGGAACACAAATTAAATTCCTAGCCATACATATCCAAAAAAAAGGATGTTAAAAAAAAAAAACAACAAAAACATTATAAAGGGGACGCAAACTAGGGGAACACTAACTCATCACACCCTAAGCAAATGCTGTGGGCAAATTAAATTAGCAATAAACAAGTACATAAGTATTTTGGCTTGCCAAAAAAACATATGTATGTTTTATAAAGTAAAGATTAACTTTCCCGGGTCTATTTCAGGTACACCTTAAAATGTTTCCTTGGTGAACACATTACATTTATATGCAACTAAATACGGTCCATGGTTCCACAGGGACTCTTTAAAAGGAGGGAATACTTAAAAGGAGGGATACATAAAAATGTTGGCAAAATTCCAAGGAGGGATAAATTACAAGGAGGGAATATGTATAAGTAGGAAAAAATACAAGGAGGGATTAATTACAAGGAGGGATTATGTAAAAGGAGGGATAAATTAAAAGGAGGGAAAAATTACACGGAGGGAATCAATAAAATAAGGGAAGTATTTGCAACGATGGATAACTTACAAGGAGGGATTAATTACAAGGAGGGACTAATTCGAAGAAGGGACATTTGACAAAGAGGGTATTTTGGAATTTTGAAGGACATTAAAACAAAAACAAAAAAAAAGGACTGATTGAACCTGCCTGTAGATATACTCGTCGACTGCCGGAGGGACAAGGGAAACGTGGGTTCAGTCAATTGCACCCATGACGTTGGGCATGTCGGTGATGTTATAAAATGCCAGCTTAATCGCGTTTCTGGCTACCATGTTGTCAGGAAAACAAATATATTTGCGAGTAATGGTAGCCATGCCTTCCAAAAACTTGGATAGCGTGCGGCTCAGCGTAGGCTGGGAGATCCCCACGGAGAGGGCACCCAGCCTCTGGAACCAGCAGTTCGCCAAAAATTGCAGGCAGCCAAGCATCTTGGTCATACCTGAAATTGCTTGCCCCTTCCTTGTGGTGCGGGCTAACCATGGCCGCAGCTCACTATACAATTTATGGAGGGAAGCGCGATTAAGTCTGGTGAGCTCGAACAACTCAACGTCATGCATGCCATTGATGTCCATGCGTTGCCGCCGGTGCAATCTGGTCTCAGCCCTCCGGACAATTTCAATGCCCATGAGCTGCAGATCCTCATGCTCCTCAAATGCACTAGAGTTGTCCATAGATGCTAGTCTCGAGGTCAAAATGGTCTCGTAAGGGGATCGCAAAGGAAACTGATTTATAGGGTGGTGGTCTGTCGGCAATCAGCTCTCTGAATGAGACGCAAGCCCATAGCAATAGCGTAAGTTATCTGAACGAACGAAAAATATCAGATTTGGTTTGGAAAATTACCCAAACTAACGGAAATGTTCAGATTTGCTTTTGTTCATCGAAAGCGCATATACGCATTTGCCCGAACGTTGTACGAATGAAAAATGAACGAAAAAAAGCAAAAAAAATGACAAACACCCACCAAAACTTTCACAGACAGCTATGGAAGTCCAGACGAATGTGTCTCTGAATCGAGCCTAAAATTTGAGATGAGATTTTTTATTCCTTAGCAGGAAAACCGATCGGGTGCGTGCGCTTGTGCATGATTCAGTGACCTCATTTGACCCTGCTGACAGGATTCAAAAGCAAGATTTAGGTGGCAAAAATCCCTACATTTTTTTCCAGGCCGGATTGCTGTGCTGTAATCTTCTTACTACTGCAAAAAATCAACCCCATTGTCCAAGCTGCATATCGTTAAATAGTCTGTTTAATTTGCTATGTGACAGAGAAGGCCAAAAGGGAGGATCACTGTATATAATCAACAACACTTTGTAAATACTTACCTCCGGTTTCTTCTCACAGTGCCAGATGGCATACCTCCACTGTACTATGGGGTCCCTCGTCGGCTCCACCTATGTCGGTAGAAGTGGTCAAAATGGCTTATCTGGAAGGAAGTGCAAGAGTGCAAGGGTCCTCCTTTATACCCCAGGGCATGGCTTAACAGGGAATCTCCATAGCTGTCAAATTATGCTTGGGGGATTCCAAGTGAAGCCATGCCCTGGGGTAAAATACCCCTCCCTTCACTGAGAAGCGATCAAAGCCTGGCAAACTGCCAGCCTGGAAAGAAGAGGGACCCTTATCCTCCTTGTTTCCAAGCACAGGCAGAGTGCAGACAATAAGGGACCCCAGGGGTACCGGACATGAGAAGGACACCACCTGGTGCTGGATGAAGATGGCAGAGGTAAGTATAATGAAATGTTAAAATAATATTGTGTGTATGTGTGGGTTTTTTTTTCACCTTTTCTACATTAGACTACTAAGAGGTCTGACGGCAGCAAGTTACCTGCTGGCAGGGCGGTGTACGGAAGAGTCCAGTATCCAGTGATACAGGCCAAGTGTTCACCCCTAGGGGAGCACAGGACCTACACCAAAGGTCATAGTGGCTGGTGAACACATTTTAATACACATAACCAGGGCTATTTTCAAATATCACAGCTTATGATAATGTTCACAGGTGATTTATCTTTAAAGAAATAAGGCTTCCAAGCCATATATCATTCCTTTTAACAATTTAGGGTGTTTATTAGGATGCAGAAGAGCTGACTCAACCTGTGAGGGGATGGCGGCTCATTCGAATACAGTGTATTGAGACACTGTGGCATGAACCACAGATGGAACACATACCCGGAGGCAGTGGTCCTGACACCTTTCCCGGCTCTGATTGGGGTTTGGGGGGGTGTCAGAGGCAGGGTAAATCCTTGTGCTGTGCTGGAAAAAAGCAACCAGGGGAGCTGAGGCGGTTTAAGGTAGGCTGCATCAACATGCCTTTGTCATCAAAGGTTGGACAATAACTTTAACGTCATCTATTATGTTTATTTCAATTGAAAAACAAACTGAAATGTTTCAGTGTAAAAATACTAAAATAATGTGTTTTTTTATTATTTCATCCTTTGAATGTATAACAGAATTGATTATTTTTGTTTAGGATTCTTATCAGCATGGCCCATCTAGAATCTTTCAAAAGCATTCTAAATCTGTCAGGTTGCTAGGGAATCTCCTGTGTACAGTCATCTACAGGTCAACCCACAGATTTTCAGATTGCAATCTGTTGCTATTGGCAACTGTACACCAAGATCTACATGAAGAGAGATGTAAGCCATGTACACACAGAACGCTGCTGTTGGGCATGTGTAAGGCTCCCTCGCCTCAGCAGCTGCCCAGGCAACAACATTCTGTGTGTATAGGGCTCATTTCTTTCTCCTTGTAGATCTTGGTGTACAGTTGCCAATAACAACAAATTGGAGGTAGTGAAAATTGTTTCCATAAAACACACATTTGCTAACAAAAAATACTAGCTCAGCTCGGACATCCTATTGGCACACAAAAAAATACACTTTCAAAAAGGGGTGTTTTACTTTAAAGTGTAACAAAACCTGGTATTTGACTATCCCGGGTCTTGTTCTGTGCTCTGGAGGCATCTCAAAGTGGGATGCCCTGCTGTTTGAAACCCCCAAGAACAGCCAGAAAAACTAACCTCTTTCTGGTCTACAAGTGCATACACTGGCTCTCCTCCAATCAGAACTGTTTGCCATGATGACTCATATAGACTTCAATGGGGAGTGAGTGCAACTGCATCCCCATGCAGCCCATCTGAACAGCTAGGGTGGGAGTGCACACACAGCCTGAAGATGTAGGAGATGTGGCCACTCTCGCTGCCCACAGTAAACAATCAGAAAAGTTTGCCTAATTACATAGGCTCGGCAAATGTCTCTGGATGAGAGCATGTGCCCCTGGACTGCGTTTACTGGCACTCTGGGGGCATTCACACAGCGGGGCATCCCAATTTGGTCAGTGCCCAGCCCTGGAATCTAAAAGAGTCTAATTTGTCTACCCCCCCCACCGCCCTGAGCTTTGTGGCAAAAAACTAATATTTGTAAGCCTTTCCACATTGCCTAAAGCCCTAGTTCTTAAAGTATAATTCTCCTCCCCAATACTTTACTGTGGGTATAGTATTCTTTCAGGGATATGCAGTGTTGGCTTTGCGCCAGGCATAACTTTTTTAATTATGGGCAGAAAATTCAACCTTGTTCTCAGACTATAACACATTATCCCACATACTTTTTGGCCGACAGACCAGTAGTGTCGTTTGTGGCAAAACTTTTAGATGATTGTCTTTATAATAAAAGGCTTTGTCTTGCTACCCTACCCCACAGCTCGTTGTAAAATATATGGGGGGTTGTTTTCACATGCACAACCAGTATTTACCAGTAATTCCAGCAGTAGCAAAGTGGCATAAAAACCATTTTGGCCTCCCTCGCTACCGTCACATGCCCTTCTCACCTGAGTACATCGGACGATGCATTTTTTTTTAATGGGCTTTTTACAGTCTAGGCTACACAATGATTGGCTGGCTCAAGTCCGGCTGACATAACCTGGCCAGCTTCCCTGTAGACTGGAATGAGCTCCCTTCCCAGTCTACCTGAAAGCTGGGTGCAGGAGTGTGGCACAGCTACAGGGGGATACAGTGCTGTGGGAGCCGTCAGTAAAGGTGAGTTTACCAGCGACACCGGGGACTTCACACAGATGGGCATCCTGATTTTGGATGCCCTAGTTATATGATAGTGACTGGCCCTAGATTTTTTTCCAGAATACAGGGCTGGATGGTGAGGCTTTTGTACCACTTTAACATTGCTGTAGGCTTTTTGGCCCAATTTTCTTTTCATCAACTTTTGCGGGTCGAATGTTTTATGTCTCTGGGGGAAAAAATGTGGAACATTATGTGTTTAATTATGTTTAAATGCGTTAGATTAGTAAAATATAATTTTTGTTATCTAGGACTCTAAGTCTTTTTGGCGATTGTATATCCATTTTTTTTTAAATATTCTTTATTTATTTATTTAAGCAGTTTTATAGGTACAATACAACCAACAAATGAGGTACAATACAACCAACAAATGAGGTACAGTACAGCCAACAAATGAGGTACAGTACAACCGACAAATGAGGTACAATAAAGAAAAAGGAACAGCATGGCAAATAGAGGGAGGGGGATGGAGGAAGCCAGGCCGCATGTCAACTTCATACAACAGTAACCCAAAGCAGTCATCCTTGCATATGATACAGGTCTCTACATGTCTACCACTACAGAGAGACAGTCAAGCACCCGGTGTGCTGGTAACTTCTCGAGTCGTATTGGTTCCAGACAGGGACTGCTGGCTTCCAAGACACAGGGGTTGTATATCCATTTTAATAGGCACTTGGTTGTCCACGACACAGTATTAATTTATATTGTTTATACATTTATTTAGGTTTTAGGTTATTTCTTATATGTATTTATTTTAGTAGTATCATGCACCTTGAACATTTGTGTTAAGATTGTGCTGCAGCTTTCCTGCCCTTTAGTAAAGCTCTTAGCATACTTTCTAACTAAAAATCCTAGAATTCTTCCAGATGAACTCATTAGCAGCTTTGGCTAAACAAGACAGCAGTAATTACCTATCCATGTGAAAATGCTGCCAGTAACCCTTTAGCTACTAGAACACAAGAATGTGTTTCCCTCTATCTGAAGACATTGAATTAATGCAGGTTGGGTTAAACCTGTAGTCTCTGCCTCAGCCAACCAGATGATTAGCAAACCAGAGACCAGGAAGTTTCTAATATGTACATCAGAACCCCACTGAGGTACATTTCTAGAGTAAACACATTATTGGTATGAAAAACTGTTATCTTTTATAACATGGAGTTACAAAAAAGTAGAACAAAAATAAATACTAAGATCAGCACTTGGAGCAACCTTTAAATATTGGCTAATTATTATTTGTGACTCTCTGTATGTGATTGGGGTTTTATATGTTTTAATGGTTTTAGTGGGTTTGGTAAATAAATTACATTCATAAATAATAATCTGCATGGAATTTACTTAAGTATGAATGGCTGGGCACAGAAGCAAGGCACAGCTACAGGAAAGCCAGGGGTGAAAATACAGTGCCATGGGAAGCTAGTGGCAGTTTTTTAGACTTCAGGGATGGACAGTGTGGCTTTTGGCCTCCTGCACCAATTTTCCTTTTATCAGCTTTTGAGGGGAGTTCATTTTTTGGTAATGGATAGTCTGTGCTTCATGCTATACCCTCTTTCCACGAAAAAAGACAGATCTTGTATTAATTGCTCCAAAATATGCATTATTTATATATATGCCCAAGATTATAGTGACTTCAGCAGGACTACTTGATGGGTGGGAATCATGCTAGGGCTTATTTTCAGGGGAACAGGGTGTATCCTTCTGGCAAACCTTTCAACGGTGTGATGCCTTGAGGTGATGTCTTGTAAGCTGTATACAGACCATTGGTTTTGCTGTAAAATGCAACTAAGCAAATCCTACTAGAACAGCTGAATTTTATATGAAAAAAAATCAAAATCAATTAAAATATTGGTAGCTGTGTACTGACTACTATTTAAAGTGGACCAACCACATCCTATAGAAGGTTAAATTAAAAAAAACATGTATCAACTCCCCTTAGTGCCCTGGTAATGAATTGGATAAAACTCTCAAATCATTTTGGCTTGAATGGAATAATTGGGGGGAAATTAAGGGAGACTCTTCCTTCTAGCACTATTTTCAATAGCCTCCAATTGCCCCCAGCATAACGTTGGGGGGAGGGAGGGTTAAACAGCTAGTTTAGAACAATGGTATCCTGTCCAAACCAACGGTATACAATAGTATAGCTGGGGAAAACAAAAATTAAAATCACTATAACAGGAATACCAAGCAGCATGAAGGCAGAAAACAAGTAACAGTAATGTACCTGGGGTGGGGGAGCAAAATAGATTGAGTTGTTTGGGGGGTTTTGGTCTGCTTTAACATGAGTCTGAATGTGATTGGGAATTCTGAAAACAATCACATCCCAAATTTATAAAAAGGCGTTTACACTGATGCAACCAAATTATTTGAGTTTTTTTGTATTTATCCCTCTAAATTAGTGAGTCACACTGGAGGTGGAAAAAGTTCTAATATTCTTCTTCTTGGTCTTAATTTTTACATGCCAAAAAACAGCCATGTTAAAAAGGTGTGTGTAGATTTTTATATCCACTATCTTATTGGTCTCTTCAAACTATGAAGTTAAAGACTGTATTTTTTACTGTATATAGGTTACTAATATTATCATTGGTTTAGTTAAAAATCAACATATATAACCAAAAAATAGTTTGATATACTTCCTCCAAGTCTGTCAGTAAAACATTTTATAATATTATTTACATGGATGAAAAACACTGTGAAGTACTCACCAACCTCAATGCAGGTGTTGTGTTGTTTGGGCGACCCATTCAATTTTCTTTTGGAATCAGCCTCATCATTTTCTAAAGAATTCCCAGAGCCAGAAAGAGCCATTTTTCTGCCATTTCTAAGTAGCAGCTTCTACATGTAAAAACTCACCAGCCAATTGACTATGTCATATATAATAGTGATAACACAATCCATAATTGAAAGTTCTTGTACCTTGGTATTGACAATCACAGAAATGAGAGAAGTATTCAGTACAGCAGATGCACCAATGCAAAAATGCTCTCTACAGTGAATCTGTTGGCAAACTAATAAACAGCTCAGCATCATGTGACTGCAGTTGTTCAAAGCCCCTTTCAAATTGTTCCCTTTTATCATAATATACATTGATGAAAAAAAACATTTTCAATCCAAAGTTATTGTGTTATTCACATTGAAAGTGGTACCTATAAAATAGGTGAATATGTATTTACAATTCTTGAGTCTTTGGCTAGTCTGGCTATTTGCCAGACTAGTCATCAACTGACACTGGTGAAGGGAAGTATTGCTTTGCTATAAAAAAAGATTGTTTTAAAGAGAGTTTAGGAGCTTTTGCGAGTTCTGGTTGTATTTTCTGGTGAGGTTGTATTATAAGTGAGGGGACTTTTCAGTAAGGGACTTATATTGAAGGACTTCAAGTGTTTATTGCTTAAAGTGGACCAACACCCAGGATTTTGACTATCCTGGGTTTTGGTCCACTTCGGTGGGGCACCCCGATCGGGGGTGCCCTGCTGTGTGAAACCCCCCAGAAAGCCCCAAAAACTCACCGGTCCCCGCTCCCACATGACCACTGCAGCCAATCCCCGCCGCCGGACAAGCGGGGTCCGTCGCCGGACAAGCGAGCGCGCCCGCCGCCGCCTCCCGTGCGTCACTCTTACAGGGAGCGCGCCCGCACCGGCCATTCACAAATGGCTGGCGCGGGTGCGCGCCCTGCTAGAGGGATGCGCGAGCGGTGGCTCACGCATGCGCCGCTGGATCGAGGAGCAGGTAGGGATTTCAGCATCGGGTGTTGGTCCACTTTAAGTGTTATAGAGCTAATATAAGAAGTTAAAATTCAAAGTTACTGCAACTGTAAGCGCTAAAAAGATAATTCTGTGATTCTCACCTAGAATGAATTTCTCTTCCATTATTACTTCAGGACATCAGAGGAATTCAGTCACTATTGGGTTAACCTCTAGGCCAAAGGGCGTGGACTGCAAGACAAAGCTGTGGCTCCTCCCGGCCTATGTTCTTCTGGCTGATTCCCTACAATCCAGTTTAACCTTTTAAATGCCAAGCACGTAGTTTCTGTGCTTGCTTGCTATTAAGTGCCAAGCATGTAAAATCTGTAAAAAACTCACCTCCAGTATAGATGGAAAGCTGAAGGTCTCTTCTTCCCCCAGGGGCATCTGATTCCCACTCCAGGGTCTCCGCTGACACTTGTGACTGTAAAAGGAGAAAAAAAGACATTCACTTACCTCCTTGCCTGATCCCTTCGGCCAGGTCTTCTCTTCACCAGGAGGGGTTCTGCTCCCCCCGGGCTCTGCAGGCTTCAGGTGAGGACCCAAAACAGGGTCCTCCCACTGGCCACCGCCCATAGCTGCGCCTTGTGTGCGTCAACCAGATCCTTGTAGTTTCCCACCCCAATCCAGCTCTGACAGATGTCAGTAGTAGCGGTGCAGAGCAGGTGAGAGGTGAGAAGTCTCTGATCTCGCCCTGCTCCGATCACTACTGGCATCGGTCAGTGGAAACTGGCACGGGACAGCAGCAAGGGACACAGGATTGGAGGTGAGTAGAGTAAAAAAAATAACTAAATGTAATTTATTTCGGTGTGTGTGTCAGTGTGTTTATTCTTACATTTAACCCAGTGTGAACTGGTAAGGGATCCATGAGACCCCTATACCAGTTCACAAGGCTCGGGGGCTGGCAAGTCACCTGTGGTCAGTGGATGACTTGCCATTAACCCCTGGCCCCCAAATACCTGCCTCCACAATGCCCTGGGGGGGGGGGCAGAAGGGCCTGGGCCCACAGAGGCTGTGCGGGCTTGTAGCCAGCAGGGCGGGGGCCATCTAAACTGGCCCCTGCGCCCTGTTCTATAAGCCCTGCATAGCTGGTCCTGGGCTGGTTATGTTGGGTAGGAGGACCCCATGTCATTTTTGGGGGGATTTTTAAGGGTTTTTAACCTTTAAAATTAAAAAAATGGGGTGCCCCGGGGGGCCCTATGTAATTTTTTAATTAACCCCTTATGTTTTGTCACCCAGCAGGTATAGAAGGCTTCCAGCAAGAGAGTAGAAGCCAAAGTGATTGGCGAGGGACACAGAGCAAGATGGATGGGAGATATTAAAAAAAAAAAACTAATAAAATATTTTAAAATATTTTTCTGTGTGTGTGTTTTAAACATTTCTCTGTGTCAGTGTGTTTTTTTCTTACAACTAATCCATTGTGAACTGGTAAGGGGTCAATGAGACCCCTATACCAGTTCACAAGGCTCGGGGGCTGGCAAGTCATCTGCAGGTAGAGGGTAACTTGACATTAACCCCCAGCCCCCCTATTACCTGTCTCCCCAAAGCCCAGGGGGGAGGAAGAAGGGCCCAGGTGGTTTAGGCGGTGCGGGCTTGTAGCCGGCAGGGCGGGAGGCCACCAAAGCTGGCCCCTGCACCCTGTTCTGCAAGTCCTGCATAGCTGATTCCGGGCCTGGTGATATTGGATAGGGGGGACCCCATGTTATTTTTTGGCGGGATTTTCAAGGGTTTTTAACCATTAAAGTTCAGAATAAAATGGGGTGCCCCCCTTGGAAGGGGGACCTCATGCCAATTTTCTTCTTGATTTAACCCTTTATAGTGTGAATAGTAGTTTTTTATTTGTAAATAGTATAAAGTGCTCTTTTCAGTTTGTGGGGTCTCCTGGACAGGAACGGGGGGTTACCAATACAGATGGGGTGCCGTTGTAATCGGTAGAAATGAGGCTTTCACATGCAATATGGCTTTCTTTAATAAAACAAATGTTTTATTTAAAATAAAAGAGATAATTTTCTAAAAAAATATATTTTTTCTTATTTTACTCAAAACATTTTTTAAAAAAACATAGGAAACTTATAAACAAGACATTTCCTGTTAAAGCCTAAACTCTGCCGCAAAAATAAAATATATAATTTTCCTGGAAATTCCTGCAAAATTCATGGTTAAATATAGCCCAAAATGGTGAAAAATGACCTGTCAACAGAGGGTGACAAATCTCCAGTAGACTGGCAATTAAAAGGGTTAAAAGTAGTGTGGTAAAGTGTATGGGAAAGTGTTGAATAGTATATTTGTTCCTTTGCTTGGCTCAATCAGGCACGATCCATGTCAGATTTACAGGATCCCAGTCCACATCCCCAGTCCTCTACAGGTTTTTCCCCTAATCCCAGTTCTCACACAGGTGTTGAGGCTGATTGCAAGGAAGCCAAATAAAAGGAGCCGGAGGCTTTCAGTTTGCTGGTGAACAGCCTGGGATGAGGCCGTACTGCTCACAGAGACTGACAGAACTGAATGTAGCCAAAGGACTTGTTTGTGTTCCCCCGAACTTGGACTTGTGGATTAACAGCGTGGACTTGTATGCGCTGTAAGTGGACCTGTTACAACAAGGACTTGCAGTTTGCTGGATTATCCTATCCTGGACTTTACTAGAGCTGGTGAGGTAACCTCTTGATGTACTGCATTGTAGGCTGCAACATTCTCTGATGTGAAGAGATTTTTGGCTGTTGAATATTTTATTTTCAATAAAATTGCTTTTGATCTGAAGAACTGTCGTCCGAGTCACTGCCGTTCGCCCCTGATCCTGACAAATTGGTAGAGGACGCGGACATAGTGACTGTTGCTAGGGGCAACGGAGCGACAAAAAGCTGCATTTAACAGTGGATAGCTTGGGTGAAAGCAGCAACAAAGATGTCTCACCTGTCGCAAATGGAGGAGGTGATAAAGTAGCTAGTACAGGCTAATCACCAGCAGCAGACCATGGCACAACAGTACCAAGCACAGCAGAAAAAAAACGCCTGCCTCACTGTATTCCAGCGCGTGGCTGAGAGAGAGCAGCTGCCAGTTGGCGAGTGGGCAGACGTGATTGCCCCATTCCTGACAGGAGAGACACAAAAGGCCTATTATGACCTCAGGGAGCAAGATGTACGGGACTATGCCAAACTTGAAATGGAGATCCTTGCTCGCCTGGGTGTTACGCCAGCGGTTCGGGCAAGGAGAGCACACAATTGGACTTTTGCCATTGATAAGCCTGCCCGGTCGCAGATGTATGGCCTGCTACATCTGGTACGGGCCAGCCTTGTGGTTGGGGATTACATACCAAAGAAAAATGTCAGAGTGCTTTGCATCCACGGGGATATCGTAGCTTACCCTGTAGCCGTGGGTAAGTTTGAGATCCCCACTGGAACACTGAACTATGAAGTCGGCGTGATAAAATGCCTTATGTACGAAGTAATAGTCGGTCGTGATTTTCCCTTGTTCTGGGAGTTGTGGGAAAGGCCAGCAAAGAATCTCCGGCAGAACCTGTAACCCTCTCTGTTGTAGAGTCGGGTGAAATATCTAGTGAAAATAATAGTCCCCAGGAGGTGCCTAGTGAAAATATGGGTACATCTGAGTCATGCAGTGATGACCGATTTCTACTACAGGTGTTGACAGGCGAGGATGATGAGACTTCCCTGCCTGATCAGCAGGTCTTAGACCTAGAAGTGGCTAGGGGTAATTTTGGGTCTGAACAATTAAGAGACCCCACTCTGGGGACCGCAAGGGCAAATGTCACAGTAGTGAATGGTGTTCCTCAGGAACCAGAAGCTATTCAGAAGTTTCCACACTTTGCCATGAATGGGTATCTGGTGTATCGGGTCTCCAAAATTATTAATGAAATTGTGGAACAGCTTCTGGTACCTAAAGCATCCATAATCATGTGCTTGGAGGGCATTTGGGGACTAATAAGACCCAAGAGTGAGTTCTCCAAAGGTTCTTTTGGCCTGGGGGTTACGAGGAAATAAAGAGGTACTGTGAGTCCTGTAAGTGCTCCAACATCACATTTCCGGAGTCCCTTGGTGCCGCTTCCCATCATTGTGGTCCCCTTCGAGAGAATTGCCATGGATTTGGTGGGGCCCATCGTGAAGTCTGCAAGGGGACACCAATACATATTAGTGGTGTTAGACTATGTTACCCGGAAGCAGTTCCGTTAAGAAATATGGCCTCCAAGAGTATTGCTAAGGAACTGTTTATGTTCTCGCGTGTAGGGATTCCGAAAGAAATCCTAACTGACCAGAGCACGCCCTTCATGTCAAAGGTCATGAAGGAGCTGTGCAAGCTTTTTAAAATTACCCATCTCCGCACCTCAGTGTACCACCCCCAAACAGATGGGTTACTAGAGAGATTTAACAAAACCCTTAAGCACATGTTAAAGAAAGTCGTAGAAAGGGATGGCCGTGATTGGGACTGTTTGTTGCTGTATCTCATGTTTGCAATCCGGGAGGTACCCCAGGTGTCTACAGGGTTTTCGCCCTTTGAACTAGTGTATGGTCGGCATCCCTGGGGTTTGTTAGATATAGCCAAGGAAACCTGGGAGACTGAGGCCACCCCATCCAAAAGTATAATTGAACATGTGGCCCAGATGCAGGACCAAATAGAAAAGGTCATGCCGATTGTCAAGGAGCATATGCAAAGGGCTCAGGCGGCCCATAGCAGAATATATAATAGGTCTGCCAGGGTGAGGGCCTTTAATCCTGGGGACCGGGTCCTGGTGTTAGTGCCCATGGTTGAAAGTGGCAGGGCCCTGGAAAAGTGGCAGGGTCCCTATGAGGTTGTAGAGAAGGTGAGTGAGGTGAACTACAAGGTTCATCAACCAGTTAGAAGAAAACCCAACCAGATTTACCACATAAACCTGATCAAGCCGTGGACGGATTGTGAAGCTTTAGTAGTCACTCCGACTTTTGTTAGATATAGCCAAGGAAACCTGGGAGACTGAGGCCACCCCATACAAAAGTATAATTGAACATGTGGCCCAGATGCAGGACCGAATAGAAAGGTAATGCAGATAGTCAAGGAGCATATGCAAAGGGCTCAGGCAGCCCAGAGCAGAATATATAATAGTTCTGCCAGGGCGAGGGCCTTTAATCCTGGGGACCGGGTCCTGGTGTTAGTGCCCACGGTTGAAAGTGGAAGGGCCCTGGCAAAGTGGCAGGGTCCCTATGAGGTTGTAGAGAAGGTGAGTGAGGTGAACTACAAGGTTCATCAATCAGGTAGAAGGAAACCCAACCACATTTACCACATAAACCTGATCAAGCCGTGGAAGGATTGTGAAGCTTTAGTAGTCACTCCGGCTAGAGTTAAAGAGTCAAAATAGGTGAGACCTTGTCAGGATACCAAAAGCAGGAGGTCAGGGAGTTTCTACAGGGAAATAGAGATACGTTTCTGACCTGTCGGGCCGTACTCGCCTAATAAAACATCACATTAAAACTGAACCCTACATTAAGGTAAACCTTAAACCGTACAGGATACCTCAAGCACGTAGAGAGGCGATCTCCTCGGAAGTAAAGCGCATGTTAGAGATAGGCGTCATTGAGGAGTCTTCTAGTGGCTGGTCAAGTCCCATTGTCCTAATACCAAAACCCAATGGGACCTGGAGATTCTGTAACTATTTCAGAAAACTCAATGAGGTCTCAAAATGTAATGCTTATCCCATGCCCCATGTAGATGAGTTGATTGAAAAGCTCGGGAGAGCAAGATACATCACAACCCTGGATCTTACAAAGGGGTATTGGCAGATTACATTGTCTGAGGACGCCAAAGAAAAGACAGCATTTCCCAGAAGGCATGTTTCAGTATGTTGTGATGCCGTTTGGGTCCCCTGCTACCTTTCAGAGGCTGATGGACATGATCTTGAGACCACATTGTGATTATGCCGCTGCTTACCTGGATGATGTGGTCATTTTTTCATCTGATTGGAAGAGTCACCTCTGCAAGGTACAGGCTGTGCTAGACTCCATCAGTAATGCTGGCTTAACCATAAACCCTGAGAAATGTGCAGTGGGTCTGGAGGAGGCAAAATACCTGGGTTACGTCATTGGTAGAGGGCTGGTTAAACCCCAGATCAATAAGGTAGAGGCAATACAGAACTAGTCCAGACCACTTACAAAAAACAGGTGAGTGCCTTCCTAGGTATAACTGGCTACTACCGTCGGTTCGTGCCCAATTTTGCATCTATAGCTGCACTATTAACTGACTTAACAAAGGGTCATAAGTCAGTAATGGTGAAATGGACCCCAGAGGCAGAGAAGGCTTTTCAAAGCCTAAAATCTGCCCTGTGTAAACAGCCCATGTTGGTGTTCCCGGATTTCAGCAAACAGTTTTTGGTATAGACAGATGCGTCTGACTCGGGTTTGGGTGCAGTTCTATCACAGGAGGTGAATGGGGAAGAACACCCAGTATTGTACCTGAGCAGGAAACTGACCCCTGCAGAGAGAAATTACGCTATAGTGGAAAGAGAGTGTCTCGCCATTAAGTGGGCATTAGAAGCCCTAAAATATTACCTGTTGGGAGAGAAACGCAAGAGTGACCAGATGGTTTCTCTCCTTACAGAATTTTAAGTTTAAAGTGGAACATAGGTTGGGGAAGTTACAGGGAAATGCGGATGCTTTATCCAGAGTCTACTGTATGGTCCGTGAAAATTGGCAGACCTCGGGTCTGAAGAAGAGGGGAGATATGTGGCAAAGTGTATGGGAAAGTGTTGAATGGTGTATATTTCTCCCTTGCTTGGCTCAGGCACGATCCATGCCCGGTTTACAGGATCCCAGTCCACCTCTCCAGGTTTTTCCCCTAAACTCAGTTCTCACACAGGTGTTGAGGCTAATTGCAAGGAAGCCAAATAAAAGGAGCCGATGAGGTATTCAGTTTGCTGGTGAACAGCCTGGGATGAGGAGCCCAGGCAGTACTGCTCACAGAAACTGACAGAACTGAAGGAGCCAAAGGACTT
Organism: Gastrophryne carolinensis; assembly: GCA_027917425.1. Classification (NCBI taxonomy): domain Eukaryota; kingdom Metazoa; phylum Chordata; class Amphibia; order Anura; family Microhylidae; genus Gastrophryne; species Gastrophryne carolinensis. The sequence goes on along the minus strand of CM051237.1, from coordinate 348,466,879 downwards.
TGTACCCTGAACTTGGACTTGGATTAACAGCGTGGACTTGTATGCCCTGTAAGTGGATCTGTTATAACAAGGACTTGCAGTTTGCTGGATTATTCTACCCTGGACTTTACTAGAGCTGGTGAGGTAACCGCTTGATGTACTGCATTGTAGGCTGCAATCTTCTATGAAGTGAAGAGATTTTTGGCTGTTGAATATTTTATTTTTAATAAAATTGCTTTTGATTTGAAGAACTGTCGTCCGAGTCACTGCCGTTCACCCCAGATCCTGACAGTAGCTATGCATGATTGGTATTGTTCTGTTCAGGGGGCCCTTGTGCTTTCAGATGTAGCTTGTTTTTTATTGTTTGAATATTAATATTTTAGGAAAACGTGTTTTTTATCCGGCTTTTTTGTACATTTATTTAGGGAAACTCTGTGCAACCAAAGGGATTACTTCCAGAAAGATGAGCCCACACAACAAGCTGGGTATGCTTAAAAAGCTTAACATTTATACTTTCAGGGAATATATGGTTTCTGGGGGGGTATTCCAAATGTAAAGGGTTGTTTTGGTAGAAAAAGCGTAAGGTACTCACTATAGGGTTGATTCAAAGCCTTCTAAATTCTATCTCGTTTTTGTCTCTAAAGGTGTAATTTCCACATAGTATTCATAGGTATACGTGCATACGCATGATGCAGAGCCTCCATTGGGAGCGCTCCGTTTTGCATTCGTAGCTGCGTAAGCCATCGGAAATGACTGTGTACGGCTCTCGCAGCGTACGCAAGAGGACGAGGTTTTCGTTTACGTTGAATTGTAATCCTCGTCTACGACTGTTTTTGAGCGTTTTTCAACATACCTTGCAACGTAAAATTTCAGTGTCCCGCGATATTCAGCTTGCATGTTTCTCAAAATATACGTTGATATAACGTAGAAACATAATATTGATGTAGAAGCTGGTATGTCTGCAGGCATGTACGCATGCGCACAGCTTATTAACTGATTCATGTACCCGGTTTCAGCTATTCCATCACTCACTTCTGCTCCAATGCTTACCTTAAGTCCCTTGTCAGTGTGTTTTTTCCATTTACCAATGTTTAATGCTTGCCTTAAGTCCCTTGTCAATGTGTTTTTTCCATTTACCAATGTTTTAATGCTTACCTTAAGTCCCTTCCCTCTTGTCCTTTTTTTGTTTTTCCTTGTACATTCTCTTGGATTAATAGGCTAGATTCAGAGACACATTCATCTGGACTTCCGTAGCTGTCTGTGAAAGTTTTGGTGGGTGTTTGTCATTTTTTTGCTTTTTTTTGTTCATTTTTCATTCGTACGAACGTTCGGGAATGCGCTTTCGATGAACGGAAGCAAATCGGAACATTTCCGTTAGTTTGGATCATTTTCCAAACAAAATCAGAAATTTTTCGTTCGTTCAGATAACTTCCGTTGTTGGGATGGGTTTCCGTCTGATTCAGAGAGCGGATTTCCGACGGACCACCACCCTATAAATTTGTTTCATTTCCGATCCACTTACGGGACCTTTGAGGGCTCGGATTGCTATTGTTGAACATGTTTTGAGGCTATGTGGAAGAGTCTGCGTGCCTTTAGCACCAAGGCATTGCATGTATCAGCATGGCCAAGGCCATAAATTGTCTAGCAATGCCTACCTGAATCAATACATTTTATGTATGCCTTCTAGATGCATTTTAATGCTGACCTTAATTAGTCCTTAGCATGTACACATTTATTTTCCCACACATCCATATAATTGTTATATTTTTTTAGACTTGTGTCCTTTGTGAATTATATTTGGATTGTTGAACTTGAATCTTAATTTGTTGTAGGAGTTATTGTTTTAGTTGGTTACCTTTGCTTTGTGTAATTATTTTATATTTTGTTTGCAGGAACCGCAAGATGTGCCACTCACCCTTGCTCCTGATGCCCGTTCTTTGCCTGCAGAATGCGGGCCAGGGGTTCTCTAATCGGGCACTATGCAAAACTCGGCCCGTGGTGGCGAGGGCCCTCTGGCTTTTGAAGTCCAGATTTAGGTGTTTGGACCATTGGGGGGCACTGCAACAAGGTTATACCAATATTTTAATTTACGTTTTTTAACAGGGACCACACGTGCCAGAGTGGCACAACTGAGTGTCAGGGTCCTTCAGTTGGTGGGCGAGATGCAGGAGCTACGCAACTCGTTGGGGACCACAGATGAAGAATAATGTTCTGTGGCCTGCCATTGCTATGTATTTTGTTTTTTATAGTTGTAAAAATTTGAAATTTTCAAAATTTTTTAACATTTTATATTTTATGATGGAATAAAAAAAAATGTTACATTGTCATTTCAATTACAAAATACATTAACACAAAACTAATGGGCCCAGAAATATTTAAAGATGAATATTCACATGACCGAGAAGTGATTTTTAGGTGTTTTTTTAGTGTTTTAGGGGGCTAAAATGGAAGAAGAACCTAACCGAGAAGTGGTTTGGGAAAGCTTTAAGGGTCCAAAAGGGAAGATGGAGGATAGTGCTAAGTGATTTAGCTAAACATTGTAGTAGAAGTGAGGGTGGCAAATATGTAGGCGAGCACTTTAATGAGTTAAGTTTGTAGTGCGCAGGCGCAAGATCGTAAGGATTTCCATCTGGACGATTATTTATTGAAAAAGGGAAACAGAAACTAACGGGAAACGTAAAGGATTTGTGGGAGGATACGATGGGAAAAGGGCAAAAACGAAAGCCTACCTTGTAACATGTGAAAATGAAATGGAAAAGTCTGGATGGAAAATGACATCCTCGTATTCGTAATCTGCCGTACGAACGGACGGAAACTTTACAGAAGGTTTTCAATGCATGCATAGAATCGCTCGCACACTCATGCGAGAGCGGAAACATTTCCAAAAAAAAAACAGATCGGAACTAAAACGGAAGTTTTTTTTTGTCTCTCTGATCGAGCATAATGTGCAGATGTGTATATATAAACACATTACTCTGATTTTTTAGAACATAAAATATTGACATAACAATAATTGTAAAACTTAGTAATTATGTTCATTTTTTATTTTTTTTATTTTTTTTTGAAATTTTACTAATAAAACCATTTTGTTATATAAAATTGTGAAGTATAAAAAATTTAAAATTTTTATAAAAAAAAACTATGTACAAATAGTGGGAGGCTCCCAGTGTTTTACTCACTTGTGGTCCCCATTGATGCAAAGTAAAGCATGCGCATAAAGGTAATTTTACTTAAAAATTTCAGCTCTGCAGACAAAGTGTGCACCTTGCGATTTTTCAACCAAAACAACCCTTTACATTTAGAATATCCCCATAAACCATATATTCTCTGAAAGTACACATGTTAAGCTTTCTAAGAGTACTGAGCTTGTTGTAGTGGGCTCATCTTTCTGGAAGTAATCCATTGAAGAATTCTTAGGTTGCACAGGGTTTCCCTAAAAACAATTATAAAAAAAGCAGAATAAAGACCATGTTTTCCTAAAATATCAATATGCAAACAAGAAAAAACAAGCTAAATCTGAAAGCGCAAGGTCCCCCAAGCAGAACAATACCCAACATGCATAGTTACTATTAACCCTTTTAATTGTCAGCCTACTTGAATTTTTGTCAGCCTCTGTTGACAGGTCATTTTTCCCCATTTTGCGGCATGATTAATTGTGATTTTTGCTGGAATTTCCAGAAAAATTATATACATTACATATACATTTTTTGCAGCAGAGTTTAGGCTTTAACATGAAATGTCTTGTTTTGAATATTTCTGCTTAAAAAAACAAAAAAAAACAAAAAATATATATTTTTTAGACAATTGTCTCCTTTATTTTAAATAAAACATTTTTTTTAACCCTAACCCTTAAAAATAAAAAAATATACAAAAATTCCCCCCAAAAAATGGGGAGCCCCCCCCATGTAATTTTTTGGGAATTTTAAGGGTTAGGGTTAGCCTAACCCTAACACTTAAAAAAAAGTTAGGGGGGGTAACCCTTTTTTTTTTTGGAATTTTAACCCTTTAACCGCCAGCCTACCTTGAGCTTTTGTCACCCTTTGTTGCCAGACCATTTTGCACTATTTTGCGCTCCACATGTTCAACTGTGATTTTTGAAGAGATTTCCCAGTATTTCCCTGGACAATTATATATTGTTTTTTTCAGCACAGTCTGGGCTTTAACATGAAGTGTCTTGTTTGTAAGATTGTCAGTGTTTTTAAATATTCTTATGGAAAATATGTAAAAAAAAACCCAAAAAACATTTTTTTACAATTTGTAGTGTGTTTTCTTAATAAAACATGCAAGTTGTTCCAGAAAATCATATTGTGTGTAAAAGCCCTATTGCTCCCGATTGCAACAGTACCACATATGTATTGGTAGACATCCTTTCCTGCCCACGAGACACGTAAAACTAAAAAGAGCGACTGAGCAAATTTTCAAAGAAAATACACCATTTTGCTCTTCTTGCGGTTTTTCAACCAAAACACCACTTTTCAATTGAAATACCCCCCACAAACCATATGTTCTCTGAAAGTACACACCTCAAGCATTCTAGGCGTACCAGGCTTGTTGTTGTAGCTGCAGCTTTCTGGACGCAAGCCTTCCCGAAACTCAATGGTTGTACCGGATTTCCCTAAAAAAATAGCAAAAATGCAGCATTAAGACCAAATTTTTCTATAAAAAACATGCGCTAACCAAAAAAAAACTAATCAAATCTGAAATGGCAAGGTCTTCTGAACAGAACAATACCCAACATGCATAGCTACCTCCAAGGGTAGGGTTGCCAATTACCCCAAAGCAAAGCGTATGCATAACGGGCATTTCACTTGAAATTTCCTGCTCTGCAGACAAAGTGCGCACCTTGCGGTTTTTCAACCAAAACACCACTTTTCAATAAAAATACCCCCCACAAACCACATGGTCCCTGAAAGTACACACCTCAAGCATTCTAGGCGTACCAGGCTTGTTGTTGTAGCTGCAGCTTTCTGGACGCAAGCCTTCCCGAAACTCACTGGTTGTACCGGATTTCCATAAAAAAATAGCAAAAATGCAGCATTAAGACCAAATTTTTCTATAAAAAACATGCGCTAACCAAAAAAAACGAATCAAATCTGAAACGGCAAGGTCTTCTGAACAGAACAATACCCAACATGCATAGCTACCTCCAAGGGTAGGGTTGCCAATTACCCCAAAGCAAAGCGTATGCATAACGGGCATTTCACTTGAAATTTCCTGCTCTGCAGACAAAGTGCGCACCTTGCGCTTTTTCAACCAAAACACCACTTTTCAATAAAAATACCCCCCACAAACCACATGGTCCCTGAAAGTACACACCTCAAGCATTCTAGGCGTACCAGGCTTGTTGTTGTAGCTGCAGCTTTCTGGACGCAAGCCTTCCCGAAACTCACTGGTTATACTGGTTGTTGTGGAGGTTGGTCTCTGACCTTCCCCTCCAGGGCATTCCAAATCAGGATGCCCCTGGGGGAAGGGCGCCGGAACCACCAAACTGGCCAGATTTACTTGTTGGTCATGGGGCCCCTATGGGCATGCGCTCGGGAGCCCCGTGACCAAACTGAAAAAAAAACACACATATACACACACACTCCCTCTCCAAAATCAACATCTATTTTTTTTTAAATACCTTTTCTTACGGGGTCTCTTCCTCAGCACTTCAGTCAGTCACACGTCCCTGACCCAGCAGGTGGGCGGAGTCCGGCTGCCTGCTCTCATGTCCCGCGCCGGCAATGCTCTATAACCAATGGCTGAGGCGGGGCAGGCAGGGCGAGGAGGCCAATCAAGATGTCGGCTGTCAGAGCCGACCGAGATGGAGGGCAGGTGGGTGCGAGCGCGGCCGCCAGGGAGCACATGATCGCCTGGGGGGATAGGATGGATGGCTGCATGGGGGTGACAGGATGGATGGCTGCATGGGGGTGACAGGATGGATGGCTGCATGGGGGTTACAGGATGGATGGCTGCATGGGGGTGACAGGATGGATGGCTGCATGGGGGTGACAGGATGGATGGCTGCATGGGGGTGACAGGATGGATGGCTGCATGGGGGTGACAGGATGGATGGCTGCATTGGGGTGACAGGATGGATGGCTGCATTGGGGTGACAGGATGGATGGCTGCATGGGGGTGACAGGATGGATGGCTGCATGGGGGTGACAGGATGGATGGCTGCATGGGGGTGACAAGATGGATGGCTGCATGGGGGTGACAAGATGGATGGATGGCTGCATTGGGGGTGAGAGGATGGATGGCTGCATGGGGGTGATAGGATGGCTGGATGGCAGCATTCGGGGTGATAGGATGGCTGGATGGCAGCATTGGGGGTGATAGGATGGATGGATGGCTGCATGGGGGTGACAGGATGGATGGCTGCATGGGGGTGACAGGATGGATGGCTGCATGGGGGTGACAAGATGGATGGCTGCATGGGGGTGACAAGATGGATGGATGGCTGCATTGGGGGGTGAGAGGATGGATGGCTGCATGGGGGTGATAGGATGGCTGGATGGCAGCATTGGGGGTGATAGGATGGATGGATGGCTGCATGGGGGTGACAGGATGGATGGCTGCATGGGGGTGACAGGATGGATGGCTGCATGGGGGTGACAGGATGGATGGCTGCATGGGGGTGACAAGATGGATGGATGGCTGCATTGGGGGTGAGAGGATGGATGGCTGCATGGGGGTGATAGGATGGCTGGATGGCAACATTGGGGGTGATAGGATGGATGGATGGATGGCTGCATGGGGGTGACAGGATGGATGGCTGCATGGGGGTGACAGGATGGATGGCTGCATGGGGGTGACAAGATGGATGGCTGCATGGGGGTGACAGGATGGATGGCTGCATGGGGGTGACAGGATGGATGGCTGCATGGGGGTGACAAGATGGATGGCTGCATGGGGGTGACAGGATGGATGGCAGCATTGGGGGTGATAGGATGGATGGATGGATTGCTGCATGGGGGTGACAGGATGGATGGATGCAGGCGGGGGGCGAGGGGCGGGGGGCGAGGGGCGGGGGAGGCTCGGCTGGTGGAGGGCGTTTTGCCGGCGATCGGCCTCACCGTCGCCCTGGGCTCCGGAAAAGATGCTGCGCCGGATGAGGTAAGCAGGGGGCGCTGGCTGATGACAGCTGCCGTGCGCCCCCTGCTGATTGGTCAGGGGAGCGATCGGGTGACTTGGGTCACACCCAGGTCACCTCCCCCTGACCCCTGGACTCCCTGCAAGCTGCATCCACAGCAACTGGCCCGCTGATGCCCCCCCGATGGCCGGAAGGTAAGGGAACGCTAGCCACGTAAAATTTACGTGGCTGGCGGTTAACTGCAGGAGAGGCAGCCACGTAAATTTTACGTGGCTGGCGTTTAAAGGGTTAAGGGTTAGGGTTATTAAAAAAAAAATGGGCCCGGGAGGGGGGAACCTACGTCATTTTTTTTTTTTTTTTTTAAGGGTTAGGGTTAGCCTAACCCTAACCCTCACCCTTAAAAAAAAATGTTTTGAATTTTTTTTTAATTTTAAGGGTTAGGGTTAGGCTAACCCTAACCCGTAAAAATAAAAAAAAAGACTTTTTTATTTTAAGGGTTAGGGTTAGGCTAACCCTAACCCTTAAAAATAAAATAAAAATGACATAAGGTCCCCCCTCCCAGGGGGGGGGGAACCCATTTTAACCCTAACCCTTAAAATAATAAAAAAAAAAATGACGTAGGGTCCCCCTTACCCGTCATAACCAGCCCGGGACCAGCTATGCGGGCTTGTAGGAACAGAGTGGAGGGGCCAGCTTTTGTGACCCCCCACCCTGCAGCCTACGAGCCCACATACCCTGTGTGGGCCCGGGCTCTTCTGCCCCCCCTGGGCTTTGGGGAGGCAGGTAATTGGGGGTGCGGGGGTTAATGGCAAGCCACCCGCTAGTTGCAAGTGACTTGCCAGCCCCTAGCCTTGTGAACTGGTATAAGGGGTCTCAACTTTACTCACCTCACCGGATTGTCAGCTCCTGTGTTCATCAGCTGTCAGATGCCCTGGTGATCGCTGGCCAGAGGAGGGGGGGCAGGGGATCAGAGCATCCCCTGCCCCTCCACTGCTTTGCCCAGCGATCACCAGGGCATCTGACAGCTGAGCCGAGGAGAGGCAGCAAGACGCCCGGGAGTGACGTCATAAACCCCGCCCTCAAAGGGGCGGGGCTTAACAGCAAGATGGTGGCGCCCATCGGGAGAGGAGGGGGAGAGCCCTTTCAGGCTCTCTCCTGAAGCTGAAGAGGCTGGGGGGGGCGATCGGAGACCCCCCCAGTGAAGAGGAGACCCGGAGGGAGGCAGCGCGACTGCAGGTAAGTAAATGTCATTTTTATTTTTTAATTTTTTTTTACAGTTAGCAGCTGCTGCTGCCAAACGGGGGGGGGCTATTCCGGGGGCTCGGATGGCACCAAATTAAAGAGGAGACCCGGACGGATCCAACAAGAGGTCAGGTGAGTATTTTTGATATGAATTCTACGTGCTAGGCACTTAAGTGGAGTGGAAGCGAGCACGTAGAAACTACGTGCTTGGCACTGAAAGGGATAATGATACTCGGTCACTAGAAGAGAATAGCATTGTTATAAACACAGGCCTGCCTAAGGTCAATGTATTCCTAAGATGTAATGGGAAGTAACTTACTTGGAAAGAGTTCCCGGAAATATCTCCTCACCCGGGTCTTCTTCCTCCATTTAAGGTCCGACCAATGTTGGATGATCTGGGTGAATGTGAAGGTGGTGTCAGATTCCTCCTTCAGCGCAGCCGCTATGTCCAGTGCCAATGACCGTTTGACAAAGCTGTTGGGCAGGAAATCATAGCGATGGGTAATCATCATCTAAAAGGTGGATGAAATACCGATGTTATTTAAGCAAGCATCATACACATAAGATAAATTATCATAGCAGGTTATTATTATCACTACCCCCAACATTATAAATCATTATTACCTATCCTTGGATAGTACATGTTAGTGTTGGGCACATAACAAACTTTTCCTTATCGTTGTGTTTATATACACTTTTTCCCCACTAGTTTTGGGCATGCGGCCTGACCGCCTATGCATGCATTTTGCCTGCAAATAAACGCCTGCAAATACACTCACTCGCATAATCGTTTCCTGCTGCCTGCGGGTTAAGAGCATGGGGGGCCATCTTGGGGAGTTTCTATCGGTTATGTGGCGTGCCCCAGCGGTTTCAGGGGCAGCCGTACGCACTAACATAATAGAGAGGGATAGCTTCTCAAAGGGTAGCCGCCAACACAGCTATCTGTCTGTGAACACAGCAATATGACAGGGAAGAGACGTACCCACAAGAGCCAAAAGCAAAATGAACAGCAGGATCCTCAAGGCATACACCAGCAAGAGCCTTTGCCTTCAACCTCAATCCAACATAGTGGCAGGCCAGCTACCAGGTCCAGCAAAGCCACTCCTACACATACTGGTCGCAAAGGCAAATCTCGGGCATGCAAGAATGTTGAGCCAACCAGGGCTCCAACAAGGCAAAGAAAAGTTCCTTTGAGCCAGACTGCAGCTCAAACCAAAACTGCCTCAACCAGGAAGGCAAAGGAATTCTCCTCCAGATATACTGTCCGCCCTTCTCACACATCTCACACTACAACATCATTAGCAAGCAAGTGTAGTAAGGGCAAAGGGAAGAGTAGGGCAACACACAATAGCCCCCCAACAACACCCTCTCCTGCTTGTGGCCACTTAGAAGAATCAAATTTAGAGAGCCTTGTCTAGCTATCTGCCTCAATGGCTGCATCTTCCTGGCCCAGCCAAGAACACACACCCAGCCCCCAAGCAACTCCTCTTCAGTCATTAGCCAGTGAAATGTCTTTTTACTCATCATCCACACCTCAACCTCAAATGTCACCCATTTTGCCAAGTACCCAGGACCCAGAGCTACAAGCAAAAACCACAGATTGCAACTGTGGGAGGAGATCACCAGGCAGGTGAATTGTGCGGGCACGGATTGAAAAGATGTGGATCAAGTCCAAAGAAAATTTTCTGACTGAAAGTAAGCCGTTTGGTAAAAGATTAATGAGCGCAAGTTGCATGGGTACAGATGGTTGTTTGGGTTGGGCAGGTTGATGTTGTGCATGACCTAATTTATAATGATTTTTTTCTTGTATAAGGTTGCAAACAGGAGGTGGATATCCAGTCAAGCTTCAATTTACTGCTGCTGAGGAACTGGTCTGCGCATTAATACACCCAGCTACTAGGGATGAGCGAATCGATTCTGACGAAACGGAATTCGTTACGAATTTCAGGAAATATTACATTCGTTAGGATTCCGAATATCGCCGCGATTCGATCGCTCAAATCACTTCCTTAAAACTCCATTTACTGCTATACAGCCGGTCTAAAATGGTGGATCCACATGTCAGGACATGTCCCATGGGTCAAGGAATCCTGGGTAGGTGTCACATGCTACCTATCAGCAGACAGGCTTACCGATGATGTCACAGCCCCATATATGCGGCGGCCATTTTGCAGAAGATCATTCTGATCATTCTGTATTGCGGCCAGAGCAGATCAGGCAGGGAGAGGGCGAGGGACAGATTGACAGACAGACAGACAGACAGACAGATAGATAGATAGATAGATAGATAGATAGATAGATACAGTGAGGGAGAGATAGATAGATAGATAGATAGATAGATAGATAGAACAGAAGAAGCGAGGGACAGATAGAGAGGGAGAGAGGCTGTGACAGTGACAGATAAAGACAGGGACAGTTTAAAGTGTTTGCATTAGCCTCCAAGCCTATTTAGTGTTAATAACACACCTGCCTATTTAGCTTTTCTTTTTCCTGGTGTCATTCTTTAAAAAGCATGCTAGCATTAATATTTCAAGACTGCCTGTCTACTAACTGGTTGGATTTTGTAATCAAAGTCATTTTACCACTATAAAAGGAGGCAACCTTTTTTTGAGGAGGGGGCATCCCAAACACTGGCATAAATATTTCAAGAGCACTTGTCTATTAATGAATAAAGGGGGGTGGGAGTAGCTCAATCACTATTATTTATACAAAATTATTATTATTATTCAGGGCCTGGGAACTAATTTACCGCCCAGTTTAACCCTCTCATCCTCTAAATATCAAGCAACAAACATGTCTAGCTATGTGGAAAGACAGAGATTTAGTTGCACATATCTGCACATACATGTGGAAGCCACACCGCCTCGCCAAGGCACTCTGTGTTTAACTGGTTACATTTTTTAATCAACGTCACTTTTCCACTATCAAAGGAGCCAACCTCTGTATGTGAAGAGGGGGCATCCCAAACACTAGCATAAATATTTCAAGAGTACCTGTCTATTAACTGGTTCCATTTTGAAATCAACATCACTTTTCCACTATCAAAGGAGCCAACTGCTGTATGTGAGGAGGGGGCATCCCAAACACTAGCATAAATATTTAAAGACTACCTGTCTATTAACTGGTTGCATTTTGTAATCAGCGTCACTTTTCCATTATCAAAGGAGCCAACCTATGTATGTGAAGAGGGGGCATCCCAAACACTAGCATAAATATTTCAAGAGTACCTGTCTATTAACTGGTTGCATTTTGTAATCAACATCACTTTTCCACTATCAAAGGAGCCAACCTCTGCAATTGAAGAGGGGCATCCCAAACACTAGCATAAATATTTCAAGACTACCTATCTACTAACTGGTTGGATTTTGTAATCAACATCACTTTTCCACTATCAAAGGAGCCAACCTCTGTATTTGAAGAGGGAGCATCCCAAACACTAGCATAAATATTTCAAGACTACCTGTCTACTAACTGGTTGGATTTTGTAATCAAAGTCACTTTTTAAGCAAACTTTGCCTTTCGCCGTGTCTTTTAAGAGTACCTGCCTACTAACCTTTTGCCTTTTGTATAAAAAAGTCTGGTTTACAAGTTCAAAACACCCATTGCCTTTCACTGGGGGCCATTGTCAGTGCTACCACTTATATTTTGGGGGTACCTAACTACTATCCTTTTGCCTTTTGTATAAAAAAGTCTGGTTTACAAGTTTGAAGCACCCATTGCCTTTCACCGAGGGCCATTGTCAGTGCTAGCACTTATCTTTTAAGAGTATCTGCCTACTAACTTTTTGCCTTTTGTATAAAAAAGTCTGGTTTACAAGTTTAAAGCACCCATTGCCTTTCACCGGGGGCCATTGTCAGTGCTACCACTTATCTTTTAAGAGTACCTGCCTACTAACCTTTTGCCTTTTGTATAAAAAAAGTCTGCTTTTAAAGTTTAAAGCACCCATTGCCTTTCACCGGGGGCCATTGTCAGTGCTACCATATATCATTTAAGAGTACCTGCCTACTGACCTTTAGCCTTTTGTATAAAAGTGTTGTGTATTGTTTTCCCCTCCTAAACGCAGTAAAAATGTCAGGCAGACATGTGCCAGGATGTGCACCGAGGAGAGGCCTAGATTCATCAGGCAGAAGTCGCAGCAGACTAGGGGCGAGTGGCAGCAGGAGTCAGGCTCCTTTCAGGCTCTCTCCTGAAGCTGAAGAGGCTGGGGGGGGGCGATCGGAGGCCCCCCAGTGAAGAGGCGACCCGGAGGGAGGCAGCGCGACTGCAAGTAAATGTCATTTTTATTTCTTAATTTTTTTTTACAGCTAGCAGCTGCTGCTGCCAAACGGGGGGGCTATTCCGGGGGCTCTCCTGGAGCCATCTGACCCCCCAAGGGGGATCGGATGGCACCAAATTAAAGAGGAGACCCGGACGGATCCAACGAGAGGTCAGGTGAGTATTTTTGATTTAGATTCTATGTGCTTGGCACTTAAGTGGAGTGGAAGCGAGCACGTAGAAACTACGTGCTTGGCACTGAAAGGGATAATGATACTCGGTCACTAGAAGAGAATAGCATTGTTATAAACACAGGCCTGCCTAAGGTCAATGTATTCCTAAGATGTAATGGGAAGTAACTTACTTGGAAAGAGTTCCCGGTCTGCGCATTAATACACCCAGCTACTAGGGATGAGTGAATCGATTGCCTTTTGTATAAAAGTGTTGTGTATTGTTTTCCCCTCCTAAACGCAGTAAAAATGTCAGGCAGACATGTGCCAGGATGTGCACCGAGGAGAGGCCTAGATTCATCAGGCAGAGGTCGCAGCAGACTAGGGGCGAGTGGCAGCAGGAGTCGCGGTGAGAGGCCTGATCTCCCGGTATCTGCTAGTGGTCATGTCTCGACCAGCAACGCATCTGCCGTCATCGATTGGTTAATGCGGTCATCGACCTCATCACAAGTGACATCTGACACCCCCAGTCAACAGTCCATAGGTTCCTCGGACACAACCCTGAGTTGGCATGGCCCTGGAGCAGCCCGTCCTTCCATTGCCTCTATCCTACGCCCCCCCTCCAGCTGACGTATCTTATGCATTGGGTTCAGCTCCACTATTCAGTGAGGACGATGTGTTAGAGGACAGTCAGCAGCTACTGCCCAGCCAAGAAATGGAGGAGACATCCGCCGCTTCTTCCACTAGGCAGACAAACACTGAGGAGGAGAGTGACGTGGGAGGTGGTGTGGCGAGCGTTACACCTCCTGCAGCACAGGCTCTTGTGGAAACTGAGGAGGACATCAGTGACGTGCAGACACAACTCGATGATGAAGCCGATCGCACTTGAGAGCCCAGTGCAGAAGGGGCTTCATTATCATCAGGAGAAGAGGGTCCCAGGTTGCCCCAGAGACAGCAGCTGAGGCAGCAAGGTGGCAGTAGGGTTGGCAGTCAGCATGGTGGCAAAATTGGGATGTCTGGAGCCACATGTGGCCAGGGTAGACCACCTGCTGCGCGGCAGGCTGCCTTCCCGGGAGGTAGTGGAGCAGGGGTTCCTGGAGTTGGCAGCAGTAGCAGTGAATTAGTGCGGACTGTTGGAGGGAAAATTAGCTACTCGGCAGTGTGGCACTTTTTCATCAAGCATCAGCAGGAGGGTAACCTGGCCACATGCAAGATGTGTAGACAGAAGGTCAAGCGTGGCCAGGGTCCCAATGTTGGTACCACGGCCCTGCGGCAACACATGCAGCGTCACCATAAAGCGGCCTGGGAGAACCGAGGCTCCAAAGTGGGGGTCCAGCCTGCTGCGTCAGCCAGTGCCACGCCACTTCCAATTTCACCCAGCAAAGGCTCCAGCACCTCAGACGAAGGTAGCTGTGCGTCATACCCATCCTCTGATGCTCCAGATGCTCCTGCTTCTCCTACTAAAAGTCACTCATCCCACCAGCAATACATCAGCGAAGCCATGTCCAAGAGACAACAGTATGCGCCCACTCATCCTACGGCGCAGAAGCTAAATGTACTCCTGTCCAAGTTGCTGGTGCTGCTGTCCCTCCCTTTTACAGTGGTGGACTCTGCACCTTTCAGAGAGCTCATGGCTAGTGCCGAGCCGAGGTGGAGTGTCCTAAGCCTTCATTTCTTTGCAAAGAAGGCAGTACCAGCCCTGCACAAATTTGTTGAGCAGAAGGTGGGCCAGTCCTTGAGCCTGTCGGTGTGTACCAAAGTGCATGGCAGCGCCGACATCTGTAACTGTAGCTGTAACTACAGTCAGGGACAATGTCCTTTACGGCCCGCTGGGTGAATGTGGTTCCTGCACAGCAACTTGGACAGGGCACAGCGCTTCGGCCTCCACGCTCCCAGGCCATTTTGCCTGTCACATTGTGCGACTCCGCCTCCTCATCCTCCGCCGTCTCCTCAGCCTCCACTGTACGGTCAATTCTCAATGCCCCTTCAGCCTACCATGTGTGCAGGGCACGGCTGTGTCACGCTGTGCTTTACATGGTTTGCATTGGCAAACGGAGTCACACAGGGGAGGAGCTCCTGAAATTCATTCATCAAGAAATCAAAACATGGCTTACTCCGCAAAAATTGGAAATGGGAACCATGGTGACTGACAATGGGAGTAACATCTTGTCTGTGCTGCGACAAGGAAGCCTGAGCCACGCGCCCTGTATGGCACACGTGTTCAACCTAGTTGTCAAGCGTTTTCTGAAGTCTTCCCCCCCATCTGCAAGACATCCTAACAACGGGAAGGAAACTTTGTATACACTTCAGCCACTCCTACACCACCAAGCACACCCTTCTTGACCTACAGCGTCAGAACGGTATCCCCCAACATAGTCCGATTTGCGATGTTCCCACCCGTTGGAATTCCACCCTACATATGTTAGATCAACTATACGAACAGAGAAAAGCCATCACTGATTTCCTGATGATCCAAGCAGATAGGGGGACTCCCCTGTGTATTTTTAATGTGAACCAGTGGCAGCTCATACATGACACCTGCCGTTTGCTCAGGCCCTTTGAGGAAGCCACTTTATTTGTCAGTCGCCAGGATTACGGAATGAACAACGTGATTCCGCTGCTTCATGTAATACAACACATGCTGGAAACCATGGCTGGTCAGGGCACTGGAGACATGGCGCATACATCTCACGGCCACATAAACCCCGTGGGAGCTGAGGAGGAGGAGGAGCACAGTGAAGCACAGTTTAGTTTTGGCAAAATGGGTGGTTTATCTAGTCATCTGACAGGAGAGGAGGACCAGGAGCAGCCAGTGGAGCTAGAGGGTTGTGGGGAAAGCGAGACAGAGGACCCAGACACACTGTGGCAGTATGCAGTGGAGATGGAGACAGGTAGTCCCTCCGAGTCACTTGCACAAAAGGCACGATGCATGCTCACGTGCTTGCGTAGTGACCGCAGAATTGTCTCCATTTTTCACCGGGATGACTTCTGGCTCTCCACCTTATTGGACCCTCGCTACCAGCACAAAATGAGGGCATTTTTTACACCCACTGCGAGGGAGGACAAACTGACCCACTACAAAGACATTCTACGTAGTTAGTTGGCCGATGCCAATCTGCGCCATGGTCCATACTCTCGCAGGTCTGACTCGGGGGGACCTCTACGCTCACCTTCCACTGCTATGGCTGCCGGCGGGGGTGGCAGGAGCAGCAGCAGCAGCAGCTCCATCAGCAGCAGCCTCAGTCTTCAGTCTCTAATGAGTAGCTTTCTGCACCCGCATAGTGAGGCTACTCATGAGCAGCAGGAATACCTGGAGCAGGGCCTGAACCAGCAGGTCGTGTCATACCTTCAAATGACCATGCCAACGCACCTTGAGGATCCGCTGGACTTCTGGGCAGCCAAACTTGACTTGTGGCCGCAACTGGCAGAGTTTGCCCTGGGAAAGCTGTCCTGCCCAGCCAGTAGTGTGCCATCTGAGCAAGTCTTTAGTGCTGCGGGCACCATAGTAACGCCAAGGAGAACTCGTCTGTCCACAAAAAATGTGGAGAGACTCACCTTTGTAAAGATGAATCAGGCATGGATCAGCCAGGATTTCCACCCACCAATAGCTGATGCATGCTAGGAGCTGATGCATGGTAGCTCACTCTGCTGCTGCCAACTCCTGGGTGTGTCTTTCAGGCAATATATGAGCTCCTTGTGCTGCTTCCAACTCCTGGGTGTGTCTTTCAGGCAATATATAAGCTCCCTATGCTGCTGCCAACTCCAATGTGTTTTTCAGCCAATATATGGGCTCCCTATGCTGCTGCCAAGTCCAGAGTGTGTCTTTCAGGAAATATATGGGCTCCTAATGCTGCTGCTGCCAACTCCTGGGTTTGTCTTTCAGGCAATATATGGGCTCCTAATGCTGCTGCCAATTCCTGGGTGTGTCTTTCAGGCCATATATGGGCTCCCTATGCTGCTGCCAACTCTAATGTGTTTTTCAGGCAATATATGGGCTCCCTATGCTGCTGCCAAGTCCAGAGTGTGTCTTTCAGGCAATATATGTGCTCCTAATGCTGATGTTGCTGCCAACTCCTGGGTGTGTCTTTCAGGCAATATATGGGCTCCTAATGCTGCTGCCAACTCCAATGTGTTTTTCAGGCAATATATGGGCTCTTAATGGTGCGGCCAACTCCTGGATGTGTCTTTCAGGCAATATATAAGCTACATATGCTGATGCCAACTCCAATGTGTTTTTCAGGCAATATATGGGCTCATAATGCTGCTGCCAACTCTTGGGTGTGTCTTTCAGGTAATATATGGGCTCCTAATGCTGCTGCCAACTCCAATGTGTTTTTCAGGCAATATATGGACTCCCTATGCTGCTGCCAAGTCCAGAGTGTGTCTTTCAGGCAATATATGGGCTCCTAATGCTGCTGCCAACTCCAATGTGTTTTTCAGGCAATATATGGCTTCCTATTGCTGCTGCCAACTCCAATGTGTTTTTCAGGCAATATATGGGCTCCCTATGCTGCTGCCAACTCCTGGGTGTGTCTTTCAGGCAATATATGGGCTCCTAATGCTGCTGCCAACTCCAATATGTTTTTCAGGCAATATATGGGCTCCTAATGCTGCTGCCAACTCCTGGGTTTAACTTTCAGGCAAAATAGGGGATCCCTATGCTGCTGCCAACTCCAGGGTGTGTTTTTCAGGCAATATATGGTCTCTTAATGCTGCTGCCAACTCCTGGGTGTGTCTTTCAGGCAATATATGGGCTCCTAATGCTGCTGTCAACTCCAATGTGTTTTCAAGCAATATATGGGCTCCTAATGCTGCTGCCAACTCCTGGGTGTGTCTTATCGGGCAATATATGGGCTCCCTATGCTGCTGCCAACTCCAGGGTGTGTTTTTCAGGCAACATATGGTTTACTAATGCTGCTGTCAACTGCTGGGTGTGTCTTTCAGGCAATATATGGTCTCCCTATGCTGCTGCCAACTCCAATGTGTTTTTCAGGCAATATATTGGCTCCCTATGCTGCTGCCAAGTCCAGAGTAAGCCTTTCAGGCAATATATGGGCTCCTAATGCTGCTGCCAACTCCTGGGTGTGTCTTACAGGCAATATATGGGCTCCCTATGCTGTTGCCAACTCCAGGGTGTGTTTTTCAGGCAATATATGGTCTCCTAATGCTGCTGCCAACTCCAGTGTCTCTTTCAGGCAATATATGGGCTCCCTATGCTGTTGCCAACTCCAGGGTGTGTTTTTCAGGAAATATATGGTCTCCTAATGCTGCTGCCAACTCCAGTGTCTCTTTCAGGCAATATATGGGCTCCCTATGCTGCTGCCAACTCCAATGTGTTTTTCAGGCAATATATGGGCTCCTAATGCTGCTGCCAACTCTTGGGTGTGTCTTTCAGGCAATATATGGGCTCCCTATGCTGCTGCCAAGTCCAGAGTGTGTATTTCAGGCAATATATGGGCTCATCATGCTTATGTCACCTCAAGGCTCTGTAATTGTGCTGCTCTGCGACAGCGAATCTAATAGCGGTGCCTCTGATCTGCATGTCATACTTCTTTACAATTGTATTTCACTAACCAAGCATGCATCCTATGAATGTTACATCCAAGCAAAACGTTCTGCAACCCTATGGAGGCTCTCGGACACCCAGAAATAGCCGTTTTTAATAACGATTTGTCGTGAATAAATTAGGACCGAAATGATTTTTCCCGAAAAATTTGGCAAATCAGCCGAATCGATTTTTTCAAAAGTTCGCTTATCTCTACCAGCTACACTCCAGGGCTTGGCAGGGACTATGGAGTCTAACAATAATATTGAGCCATTAGGTTAGTATTTAAAGGAATGTTTGATATTTATTTGCAAACAGATGCTTTTAAATAGCTTATCAACACAACGTATGTGTGTGTATTAACCTTAGTTTACAATTACATTCCAGCTTGTGAGAAACAAAGGTTTTTTTTAGTAAATATAATTGAGAAAAAATGAAATAGTCAAAATAAAAAAAACAGATTGATAACAAACACATTACATGAAGCTTAACTGAAATGAGACAAAATAAGGTGCTCCCTGACAGACTGACTAGAGGAACTCTGGGTGCCCACATACACATTTTATGGCATGTCAACAATTGCTGGAGAGGGAAAGACATCCAGATATTGGGGCCTCTTCTGCATGATGTTAAAGTTATGTAAAATCATTCATGCAACAATGATTTTTATGACTTTTGCTGGCTGGTACTGCAAAGCCCCCCCCTGTATGATTCAGACACCGGAAGCAGCTCTTCAGCAAACCAAATGCCCTCTCAACAACAGCCCGGGTCTTCCAATGTACCCGATTGTAGACGTCATGTGGGTGCGTCTGAGGGAGCCACGGAAACAGGGGGTATCCTGAATCCCCTTAAACAAAAAAAACACAAAAAAAATTAAAAAATACTTAATATAAGACTTACATTCAATATCATTTAATCAGAGGGGAAGAACAGCATAGGTTGAGGCAGGGGACTCCTAAATTTAGAATAGTTACACATGGGAAATCCAAGTAAGCAAAATCAAAACACTTACCCAGTAGCAAACCACCAGACAACTCGCCAGAATCAAAACGCCCATAGAGACTGGAATTCCGAAGAATATAGGCATCGTGGGTGGAACCAGGAAAACCACCCATGACGCTCAGAAACCTAAGGTCAGGACCAACAACACATTACACATTGATTGAATGTCCAATCTTACGGTTCCTGTAATTGCAAAATAGAGAAAAAAAAAATTAAAACCAAAAAAAATTATAGCATTTTACATTCAAATTGTTAAGGGGCCCTTATTATTTTATATTGGGTGGACCGAACAAATATATAACAGTACAAATACAAGCAGGTTTTTTAGTAGATTTAGGTCTACATTAAAATAGACAATGCAAGGCAACATTACTATAAATGTGCCAATAAACATACAAATACAAACATATTTTATAAATAAGGAAGGATGTCAAGAGAAACAAAATACCTGTATAGATGCTCATCAGCAGCTGGAGGCACTAGCACTACGTGCGTACAGTCGATCGCACCCATGACGTTAGGCATGTCATAAAATCCCAACTTCAATGCATTCCAGGCTACCACATTGTCAGGGAAACATATGTATTTTTGAAACATGGTAGCCATGCCATCCAGAAACTTGTTAAGTGTGCGGCTCAGTGTAGGCTGGGACATGCCCACAGAGAGGGCAGCCAGCCTCTGGAATGAGCCGTTTGCTAGAAATTGAAGGCAGCTAACCAATTTGGTCATGCCTGCAATTGCATGCCCCTTCCTTGTGGGGGACAACCATGGCCGCAGCTCGTTATACAGTTTCTCGAGGGAAACACGGTTCAGTCGGGCGAGCTTGAATAGCTCAACGTCATGCATGCAACCGATATCCAAACATGAGACCAAGCAATTTGAGTCCAGTCTATTTAAAAATGTAAATTGTGTTATGTGTTTTTAGTATGGTTTTAATGTGTATGTTTATCATCATGTATTAATAAAATTAAACAGATTTTTGGTATAGTCAGTAGTGCCACTTGGTTTCTTTGTGTGAGGCTGGGGGGGTGTGGGACACTCCTATTTTGGTTTGTACGATATCCAAATGTGCGTGATGCAACCTGAAATCCGACAGACAGATGCATAGAATGCCGTGTAGCTGCAGATGCTCATATTCCTCCACGTAGTCCGCCTCCATAACACTGCAACTCACAACACGATGGCACACTTTCACCAGGAAATAGACCCCATAAGTTGGACGTAAACACTCTTGTTTTATTGGCCATGTTCTAATCAACAATCAAGGCTCTGAATCATGCGCAAGCCCATACCAACAAAGTATCATTCCTGTGAACGCGAAATCTTTTAAACTAAAATACGATCAACGAAAACGCTTATTTGTGCTGACGAAAAAGCACATAGGCAAGAAAAAAAAAGACATGACATCTCGAAAATGGCACAAAATTCTTACAAAAATACACAAACACATGTTTTTTCATGTGAAGGTGCAGGCAAAAGAGGCTGTGAATCAAGGTCTATTAGCCTGATGCAGATCCTCCCCCGATCTGAGCTTATTTTGTTCCGTTTTTCCTCTGGCCCGTTTTGCTTACATTTGTCCCGGGGTTAAAATGTGATGCAGAGCCGCCGTCGGGGGAACTCTGTTAATGCTCCGTTTCTGTGTCTTCAGGGGTTTTTTCCCCCTCTCGGGGACGTGCTATTTAGTTGTGGCTTCCGTTCCCGTTCACACAGATGATCCGTTTTTCCCTCCTTTTTTATGGGTTTCCCAACGTACCTTCTTGCCATCCGTTTCCGTTTTCACCCGTATTTTGATGTTTTGGACAAGTATACTTACATTTTTCTTCATCTTCCTTGTTTTTCATGCTTACCTGAATCTCTTTTTCTTCTTCTTCCTTGTCTTTCATGCTTACCTGAATCTCTTTTTCTTCTTCTTCCTTGTCTTTCATGCTTACCTGAATCTCTTTTTCTTCTTCTTCCTTGTCTTTCATGCTTACCTTAATCTCTGTTTCTTCTTCTTCCTTGGCTTTAATGCTTACCTTAATCTCTGTTTCTTCTTCTTCTTTGGCTTTAATGCTTACCTTAATCTCGGTTTCTTCTTCTTCCTTGGCTTTCATGCTTACCTGAATCTCTTTTTCTTCTTCTTCCTTGTCTTTCATGCTTACCTGAATCTCTTTTTCTTCTTCTTCCTTGTCTTACATGCTTACCTTAATCTCTTTTTCTTCTTCTTCCTTGGCTTTAATGCTTACCTTAATCTCTTTTCTTATTCTTTGTCTTCTTCTCCTTCTTCTTTCTATTCCTTGTCCCATATACTTACCTTTTGGGACATGTAACAGTATGATTATGTTGTGATAACGTACATTGGCACGTACATTGGCAGAAAAAAAAACACTTTTTTTTGTTTTTGATTTTTTACTGTCAACCTTTTTTTTTAAGAACGGATTAAAATTGTGTAAAAATGTAAAAAACAACAATATAAAATTTTGGAGCAAAATGGGTGGCTCCTTCAAAGTAGTTGCTGTTTTCTTTGATCTGTGAAAGAAAAACATCATCATTGTTATTGTTTATTTATTTTTTTTGGTGGACATGAGTTTAAACTATTTTTCAAATAAATAACTAAAACTTACATTGCTTTTGGGCAACAGTGTGTCTGGGGCGCAGCCTCCTCCCTGGGTCCAGCAATATGTTCGCCTCTGAATCTGTTTGGATCCAAAACACAAGTATATTATTTACTCTTTGTGCCTCCTGAATGCATCAAATCACTCACCTTCCCCAGCCACCTCTTCTGGTTCGGCACCTCCCTCGACTATCCCTTGGGATGGGCCTGCAATGTCAGAATCTACAAAGCACAATAGTGCACATTAGTCTATGTCTTTCTTGCATGTATCAGGACATCTGTTATTTTGATAGTCTTACCGGAGTCAGGTTGCTGCTCAGTGAGGCTAGACTCCCTTCCGTGCGATTCCCCCCCCCCTGCATACTGAGGTCTAAGGGGCCCTCATACTCACTGGCAGAGGAGGGGGTGGCCGTTGGCACTGGCGGTGGACCACCTATACCTTCCCCAGATTTGTCCAACACTGGGCTGCGGGCTCTCTTCCGGGTGGGGCAGCAACGCATAGTCCATTCATTAGCTGCGATATAAACACAATCATAAAAACAGGCCCAGCCAAAGCCAGTGTGATTCTTGCATGTCAAGTTGCCACACTTACCTGGAAAATGTTTTGCAAAGTACCTCCTCACCCGGGGCATATGCCTCCTCTTTAAGTCAGACCAGTGTTGGGCGATCTGGGTGAAGGTATAGGTGGTACCCGAAATGTGGGCAATCGCGTCCACCACCGCCAGCGGCAATGTCCTCTTCTCGAAATCGCACGACAGGTAATCGTAGTGGTTCCTCAGCATCATCTGATAAGAAAAAACACAATGGTACCCCATTAGTCACACAAAAACATGTCCAAGTCTCATGCCCTACCTAAAGTCACTTTCTGCCCCTCATTCCTACTTACATGGCCTAGTTCTACAATCTGCATGTAGGTTAGTTTGATGTTGCACACATGTTTAAAAGTAAGGTGGTCTAGTAGTTTACTTTAACAAGTCAGTTGATCCTCATTAATCTTGCCCTGCCATAGCTATTTTTTTAAACGCACGCTCGCCTACTCACATCCATGATAAGGTCGTCCTGCTCCGCAGTGTAAATTGCTGGTGACATTATTTGTTAGGGGTTCCGGGTATGGCTATGACATTCCCCCGCAGTGACGTGCGTGCGTGCGCCAAGTTAATAGTGTTGGCTCTGTCAGGAGAGATCTTGAGCAAATTAAGCGCAAATTTGGGGATCTCAAATATTATGGGAAAAAAAAAATGGACATGCACCGCCAACAGAGGTAAAGTCCCTTTACAGTGTAAATGCATGTCTAGCCTGCTTTGTAACAGGATGTAACACTTAATAGGTGTGTTTTAATCTACCCCAGCCAGCAGACAGGGGGTGGTCTCCCGACAAAAATCACACTAACCCCAGCAGAAGAACATGTCTACACATATATTCACCCTGCAACCCTTCAGGGCCTGCCAGAGGGCCTAGACACAGACAGGAATGTCAGGTCGAAAGGTGAGTTTGTTTTTACAGAGAGACTTTTCAATGTTGAACCAAAAACTTTGGTAACCGTTTATACACACTGTGTTTGTTGCTAAAAATTACATTTCATTCTCTCTTCCCAGAACAAACTCAACACACGTCACAAGGCCAAGCAACCCCTGGCTTGTCCCAGAGGCCCATGCAACACCAGGATTCTTCCCACACAAACCAAATTGAGTGTTTGGATGAGGTAAGTCAATGGTCCACTGTGTAGACTTTGGAAATTGCACTTGCATCCATTTGTGGGAAAATAGTGAACTGAATAAATGCTACATTTCTTTACAAAACAGACAAAGTCCCCCAATTATTGAAGACATTCGAGATTTGGAGGAGGGCACAAATCAGATGCCGCAAATGCCTACAGAACCAGTGTGCGAACATCAGAACCAACAGGCACAGCAACTTCATCACCTGGTGTCCACTACCACAACCTCTGTGCCAACAACCACCACTTCTGCCGTCCACACCACACACTCGGTGCCAACCCAACCACCAGCACCAACTCAATCTGGTGCCGAACCACCCACCCGTGCCAGTGCAAGAACACAGCCAAGGCGACATATAAGCCAGAGGAGACAGCTTTAGATTATGGAGGAAGCGTGGCACCAGGAGAATATAGCATTCTCCCAAACCACACAACAATTTAATGACACGGTGTGCACCCAAATGACATCGATGACTAACCAATTAGAGGTTTTAAACTTAAATGTGTCTGGCCTACTGGCAGAAACAAGAAGCCTAAACAGGCATATGGGTGAAATGGTCCAACAATGGCAGCACATTAACCAAAGCCTGGCACATATTGCTGCACAGATTCACCCACCCCAACCATCAGTTGCAACATCATACTCTACCTACCACTAAATGGTTGTGTTAATGTATATGACCCCACGTTTCAGTTTAACAAAAAATCCAAAAAAAGGATTGAAAAGAATTTTTGGTTAATTCACTTATAAATTTAAAAGAAATACATTTCAAAGGTGTGTGTTTTATGCAAAAACATTGTCCACTAGTTGAGCATGTATTGCCTGTGCTGTGCCACTTGGTGATCCGGAGTATGGAGGGGTGTGATCTTCAGAAATCTCTAAAGTGTCCTCAGGCAGGTCAGTGTATCTGGATATCCGGCCTCGAATGGCAAGGTTGTGCAGGACACCACAAGCAAGAATGATTTTGATGACCTTGGCAGGCTGATACTGTAGTGCACCCCCAGTCTGATCCAGACATCGGAAGCGCATCTTGAGCAAGCCAAAGGCACGTTCCACCACTGAGCGAGTCCTCCAATGTGCAGTGTTATACCGCTCCTGGGCCTGGGAAGATGGGTGCAGGATGGGGGTGAGTAGCCATGGTAGCAAAGGATAGCCAGAATCACCTGCAAAAAAACAACCAAAAATAAGCACTAACAATAATACCAACACACATGACAAATGTGCCTATTGTAAACATATGTAGTGTCTGGCACCATAACTAGTCAACACATAACTATAAGGCCACCCAAAAATATCAAATAACTCTAAATCTAATAACTAAACAATATCCACAAGTACCTTACATGCATTAAACAAAAATGGCATGTTAGGTAACTTTAAAATCCTAACAACATGGAACAACAGACAGAGCCCTAAGGGGAATAACCTCAATAATGTTTAGGTGTGCATTAAAGCATTATTGAACAGGGAGAAATAGGTGAGCTGTGCAGTGTCAGAGCAAATCACAGTTCAGATGAGCCAACATGCACATCCAACCAGTACACTCCTATACAATGACTGTGGTATGCTACATAGCTAAGAGGGCCAGGACAGGACGCAATAGTGGAGAAGACATACAAGAATTAAGATGATCAAATAGTGGTAAGTAAGTGATTGCCAACTTGTACTGTTTCATTGCTATCTATCACAGATTAATGGGGGACAGGCACCAAATTTTTTTTTAAAAAATTCACAACAACAACACGTTTGAGATACATACCCAGTAGCCATCCGCCAGACAGATCTCCAGATTGAAAACGTTCAAAGAGGCAGGAGTTCCTCAAAATGTGGGCATCATGCATGAAACCAGGGAAGGCTGCAAAGATACAAAAAAATTGCAGATCAGGGCCGGACACTGCCTGGACATTAATCGAATGGCCCATCTTCCTGTTCCTGCACAAACCCAACAGAGCTGTAATTAGTGTGACCATAAGTGTCAAGATGCACACAAATATTCAAAAAACATCAACAACATTACTAAACAATGGATGCTAGTGATACACAGGGTGTAGGTCTGCTTGAACCCCCCCCCCCAAAAAAAAAAAAAAAAACAAGCAGACCTAAACCACATACCTGAACAGATATTCCTGGTCAGCAGGCGGAATGATCGATACGTGGGTACAATCAATGGCACCCATGACGTTGGGCATGTCAGCTATGTTATAAAAGCCCAGCTTAACCGCATTCCAGGCTTCCCCTGTGTCTGGGAAAAATATACATTTGGGTGCCAGGGTAGCCATGCCATCCAAAAACTTGGTTAGGCTGCGGCTCAGTGTAGACTGGGACATCCCCACGGAGAAGGCACCCAGTCTCTGGAACGAGCCGTTCGCCAAAAACTGCAGGCAGCCAACCAATTTGGTCATACCTGCAATTGCATGCCCCTTTCTTGTGGTGGGGGCTAACCATGGCCGCAGCTGGCTATACAAGTCCTGGAGAGAAACACGTTTAAGGCAGGTCAGCTCTAATAGCTCAACGTCATGCATGCCATCGATGTCCAAACGTGTTCGGTGCAGCCTGGTTTCTGCCATGCTCAAAAGTACAAGACTGCGTAGCTGACGCCTTTGATGCTCGCGCACAGAGGAAATCATGATACGGAGCTCAAATACGGGTGCTAATAGTGGCCGTAAGTGAAGCGTCAAGGCCCTCGTTAAATGGGGCTGGTTTCAATCGGAAATCAAGGCTCTGAATCAATTAAAACAACGGACCAATCAACGGCCAGTCCGTTTTCACGGAGTTCAGCCGCTTGCGAGCCGTCAATCGGAAAGGCGCATGCCGACACACCTGAACGCATAAACGCACACAAAAAGCAACGTAGCACCCTTTCAGGACCAGATCACAGGCCAATGCTGGGTATTGTTCTGTTTGGGGGATGCTGCTTTTTCAGATTTAACATGTTTTCTGATTCAGAGAGACTTTATAAAGCATTCGTTTTCGTGCCGCACTTGGTATTATTTTCGAACGTTCCCGCTCTCGTATGAATGTGCGAGCGATTCTATGCATTCATTCGTTTCCTTCTGAAAAGTGCCAGTCCGTTCGTATACTCGAGTACGCGTTCGAGTATGTCTTTTCCCCGCGTGACTTTTCTGATTCCTTTTCTCTGGTTGCAACGGCAGCATTCGTTTTTAACCATTTCCCATCGTCTACCTCAACGAATCCATTACGTTTCCCGATCAATTCTAATTGGATCTTACCTAAAATAATCGTCCCAACGAAAATCTTTACGATCCTGCACCTGCGCACTACAAACTTGACTCATTAAACTAACTGTTCGCCCACAAATGTGTCCCCATATATTACACTAACAAGCTCCCCCCAATCACTTCACGCTACTCTTACACTTACATTTCAGCACCCTAAAGCACACCCCAACCACTTCACGCTCCTCTAACACTTACATTTCAGCACCCTAAAGCACACCCCAACCACTTCACGCTACTCTTACACTTACATTTCAGCACCCTAAAGCACACCCCAACCACTTCACGCTCCTCTAACACTTACATTTCAGCACCCTAAAGCTCACCCCAACCACTTCACGCTACTCTAACACTTACATTTCAGCACCCTAAAGCTCACCCCAACCACTTCACGCTACTCTAACACTTACATTTCAGCACCCTAAAGCTCACCCCAACCACTTCACGCTACTCTTACACTTACATTTCAGCACCATAAAGCTCACCCCAACCACTTCACGCTACTCTTACACTTACATTTCAGCACCCTAAAGCTCACCCCAACCACTTCACGCTACTCTTACACTTACATTTCAGCACCCTAAAGCTCACCCCAACCACTTCACGCTACTCTTACACTTACATTTCAGCACCCTAAAACTTACCCAAACCACTTCCCGGTTAGTTTCTTCTTTATTTTCAGCACCCTAAAACTTACCCAAACCACTTTCCAGTTAGTTTCTTATTTATTTTCAGCACCCTAAAACTTACCCAAACCACTTCCCGGTTAGTTTCTTCTTTATTTTCAGCACCCTAAAACTTACCCAAACCAGTTCCCGGTTAGTTTCTTCTTTATTTTCAGCACCCTAAAACTTACCCAAACCAGTTCCCGGTTAGTTTCTTCTTTATTTTCAACACCCTAATACTTACCCAAACCACTTCCCGGTTAGTTTCTTCTTCATTTTCAGCACCCTAAAACTTACCCAAACCACTTTCCAGTTAGGTTCTTCTTTATTTTCAGCACCCTAAAACTTACCCAAACCACTTCCCGGTTAGTTTCTTCTTTATTTTCAGCACCCTAAAACTTACCCAAACCACTTCCCGGTTAGTTTCTTCTTTATTTTCAGCACCCTAAAACTTACCCAAACCACTTCCCGGTTAGTTTCTTCTTTATTTTCAGCACCCTAAAACTTACCCAAACCACTTCCCGGTTAGTTTCTTCTTTATTTTCAGCACCCTAAAACTTACCCAAACCACTTCCCGGTTAGTTTCTTCTTCATTTTCAGCACCCTAAAACTTACCCAAACCACTTCCCGGTTAGTTTCTTCTTTATTTTCAGCACCCTAAAACTTACCCAAACCACTTCACGGACATCTGAATCTTGATTTCTAAATATGTCATTGCCCCTTTGTTTTGTGTAAATGTATTTGTGCAAATAAATGTCACACCATTTATTTTTTAGTTTAAATGTGTTTAATATTGAACTACCATGTTTGTGTGGCATTTTTATAAATACTTACAAATTTTTAGCAAGTTTTGTTTTCATTGTTAAAAACTATATACAAATTCAAAATTTAAAAAACTATTTACAAATTAAAAATTGAAAAAACTATTTACAAATTTAAAATTTTAAAAACTATATACAAATAAAATGTTTTGAAACTATATACAAAGAAACAGGGCCAGGAACCAGGACACTACTCTTCCTCTTCTGTTGTCCCCAACGTGTCACGCATCACCTGCAGATCGGCCACCAACTCAAGGACCCTTCGATTAATGTCGGCCAGTCTTTGTCGTGTGGTCCCTGGAACAAATTTCGACCAAAAGATTATTTGGAGACCAATACATGTTTTTCACCTGTGGATTTAATGTATTTTAGTTAACAAATTAACTAAAAGCCACATATGTCATTCTTGCAAGTCATTAAGCTAAGGAAGGGGCCACAGGTCAGTCAGGCAAGTCATTAAGCTAAGGAAGTGGCCACAGGTCAGTCTGGCAAGTCATTAAGCTAAGGAAGTGGCCACATGTCAGTCTGGCAAGTCATTAAGCTAAGGAAGTGGCCACAGATCAGTCTGGCAAGTCACTAAGCTAAGGAAGTGGCCACAGGTCCGTCTTATATTGCCAGTTACTAGGGCATGATGTATTTGCGTGTTCATGTGAAGTTACACATAAATGGCAATAATGGCATGACTACTTACTTGGTTGGTGGCCGAGAGATGGCTCGTTGGGGACAACACAATGTCCTGGTTCCTGGCTCTGCTGTGAAGAAGTGCCTGTAGAAACATGGGCAATATGGTTATTTTTATTGTCTGATTCAACAGTCCTCAAATGTTTTTAGCTAAGTCTGGGTCACATCACTCACCTTCTCCAGGTTGTTGTTGGCCCATGTCTGCTGCCTCCTCAACCACTACCTCACCCGCACCCGAAGCATCTAAAAAGACAGATTCAAGGAATCAGTTTTGTGATATCAGGAGCTAGCATGTATATGTCTGTGCGTATACATGAAGAGTGACATACCAGAGGCTCCCGCATGTGTGGCAGGGTACGACTGCCTGCCCACGCCGTGCCACTCCTCTGTGGAAAGGTCCAGGGGCTGTTCTGAGGACACCACAGAGGAGGGGTAGGAACGTCGCCCTGGAGATCCACCACCTTCACTTCCAGCTGCAGAATCATGCAGCACTGGTCGGCCTGTGCGCCTCCGGGTGCGGCGAATGTGGTAATCCATTTCCAACACTACCAAAGAAAAGGCATTATAACTAAAGGCCTACCTTCTGTCTTAGATCTAGCATGCAATCGCTATGTACTTACTTGGGAAATGGATTCCAAAAAACCTCCGCACCCGGGGCATGTGAAGTCGTTTTAGGTCCGACCAATGCTGCATGATCTGCGTGTGGGTGAAGGTGGTGTTGGTCTGATGTTGTATTTCGGAGATGATCTCCAGGGCGACGTTGCGCTTTTCAAATGAGTTGGGCAGGTAGTCGTACCTGCGCTCCAGCATGGTCTACAAAACAGAAAGCAAACATAGCATTTACTTCTAAATACATATCAATATGTGGCAACAATACATTATTTTCGGAAACGCCATTAACACACACACACATTTCTAGGCTAAGGCAAGTTGACAATCTGGGCGAAAGGTTGTTTGGCACGTGTGTGCCGTGCCTTTGGTTGTGCATGTATTTTCACACATGTTGAACTTAAGCCATTTCTTCCAGCGCTTCTTTAACATGTAGAGCAGCATTTACTAGTCCAAATAAAACCATTAAAATAAACTTACGAGCATGATGATCTCTTCTTGTTGGCGGGTGAAGATAGTGGGCGCCATCTTTCTTCTTCTTCTCGGCAGCAGATAAGTAATGCCCCAGCGGTTTCCGGGTTCCGCAGGGCTGTGCGAACGGCCGGACGTACGTGTAAGCGAACGCTTAGGCTTCACACGCCGGCTAGCTTATTTAAAGGTCCCTGGACACACAGCTCATTCTCTTTGAGAGTCCCATGAAAATGGCCCCAAAAAAAGCAGCCACAAAAACTGCAAAGGACACAACGGCCAAGAAGCAAGACAAGCAGCAGGAGCATGCAGGAGGGCCCCAAACCAGGTCGCAGCAGCCAAAAGCTCGGTTACGGGCTACTACAAAGGCACCGAACAAGGCTACGACCAGCTATGGCCCAAAAAAGGAGGCGTCAGCAGCAAAAGCAAAGACCCAGGCCCCCAAGCCTACTACCTCTGCTGCTAAAAAAAGGGGTAAGAGGCTACGAAGCCCCACACCACCCTGCCCCACATCCCCCCCCCGAGAGGCCGCAATAGGGACCGCAGCCCCCCCAAAATGTGAAGCAGGGCACGCAGCCCCCCAAGAGGCCGAACCAGGTCACGCAGCCCCCCAAGAGGCCGCAGTAGGGACCGCAGCCCCCCCAAAAGGCGAAGCAGGGCTCGCAGCCCCCCAAGAGGCCTAACCAGGTCACGCAGCCCCCCAAGAGGCCGCAGTAGGGACCGCAGCCCCCCCAAAAGGTGAAGCAGGGCAGGCAGCCCCCCAAAAGGCCGAACCGGGTCACGCAGCCCCCCAAGATACCGCAGCAGGGCACGCAGCCAACAAAGAGGCCGCACCAGGGACCGCAGCCCCCCAAAATGGAGAAGCAGGTCTGGCAGCCCCCCCAAACGGCGAAGCAGGTCCCGCAGCCCCCACAAACGGCGAAGCAGGTCCCGCAGCCCCCAAAGAGGACGAACCAGGTCCCGCAGCCCTCCAAGAGACCGCAGCAGGGGCCGCAGCCAATAAAGAGGCCGCACCAGGGACCGCAGCCCCCAAAAACGGCGAAGCAGGGCACGCAGCCCACAAAGAGCCCGCAACAGGTCCCGCAGCCCACAAAGAGGCCGAAGCAAGGGCCGCAGCCCCCCAAGAGGCAAATTTGGCCCATCAACATCCCCACCCACAGGGGGCAAATAACACCAGCAGAAGAGGGCCAGGCCGGCAAGGTCTCCCTCACCCTTGGTCCGCCCTACTACCTCCAAAGGCAGCACAAGTTCATCCTCTGAAAGACCCTCTCCTGCACGTCCACATTCGCCACCGGCACAGGTGGGAAGGAAAGGTACCTATGCCACATCCACACCTGGAACTTCTGTGGGCAGCCAGGCCAGAACACCCAGTCCCTTGCCAAGTCCAGTCCAATCACCATGCAGCCACCAGTCCCTGCATTCTCCCACACAGACCCAGGCCAGAATGTCACCACATTTGTCAAGAACCACGGAGGAGCCACAACCCCAAACAAGAGGGCGTACATTGCGCAGAGGGCAGTTGAGTGGCCGTTTTGGTGATGCACAAATTATGGCCTTGGCTAGTGGCCTTACCTTAGTTTATGATGAGCTATATGGGCGCAAATTGAAAAACACCACCAAGCAGCGCAGAGCAAACATCTTGGCCGACCTATCCAGACAAGTCAATGCAGCGGGGGAAGAGTTAAAAGATGTTGAACAGATTCAGCGGAAGATATCGGACCTCAAATATGCTGCACGGAAGAAATAAAATAAAAGGCGGAATTACAGGTAAATATGTTTGATTTATGATTGTACTTAGTCTGGTATTGCCCACATTGGTCTTAATTAGCCTAACTATGTGTTTCAGCTTGCAAACTGGAGGAGGATATCCGTCCAAACTGAATTTTACACCGGCTGAGGAGATGGTTTTGGGCCTGCTCCATCCTGTCGCGGTCGAGGGACACGCGGCCCTAAGGGACACAGACTCCCCGACCCATCCTGCAGGTGACCAAGCTTTATGTGAAATTCGACATTTGTGACCATGCACAATTAGCCAGTAACACATATGTTAAGCCATGCCCCTAGGGTGTGCCTTGTAGTGGATTTCAGTCTTGGACCAGGGTGTGGCATGTGTGTGGCCAGTTAGATTCATATTTGGTGGGCCCATACATGACGTTAATGAGCAGTTAAGCCTAGGAACCCAGATTTCAGATTTGCCTTAAACTGCCAGTTGTGTCTTTACACTCCATCACAGCCCACACTTCAATCTTGATCTGTTGTCTACTTGTGTGTGAGCTGTGGTTGGGTCCAAAGCTCCAAACATGCTTCTTAAACAATTGGCCTAGATACAATGCGAGTCAGCCTCAAATGCTGGTAACTGCTAGTTGCACGCTGAGTGTGTACACTTAAAGCGGACCTTCACTCTGAATAAGAGTCTATCTTATATGTTTCCCACACCCTGTACATACAAATTGTTCACATTAAAAAAAATCCTACCTGCATCTACTGCATGTTATGAGCCTTTAAACATCCAAGATGGCGGCTTATGGAAGCCGCCATCTTATCAGGCAGCCTGCAAACAGGAAGTGCCTCCTGACTGTGCTGCTCTGCATTCTGGGACTGCTGACCTTGATCTGACCCCAGCTCTGCTCTGTCTGAGCAAAGCCCAGCTATAACCCACCACCCTGCACTTTATCCCACTCTCCTCTCCTCAGCAAGTGTGATGCTTCTGAGTCAAGATGGCGGCGCCCGCATCCTAAATTCCTGAACAGAGTTGCAGCCCAGTGGGGAAAAGAATAATAAGTTAGTGACTAAAAACGTAAAATATCTTAATTTTAGATGCTGGGGAACTGTTTTTTAAGAGTTTGGGCTTTTCATTAAATCACGCTGAAGGTCCGGTTTAATGGCCTGGGATGTAGGCAGACACAGAACAAGCAGAACTTGAATGATTGCAATAGTTCAGGGGACCAATGTGGAAGTAGTTAGGAAATTATCCATTTAACAGATAATGGAATGGGAAGTGAAGGTCAAGTGTCACCCTTGGTGTAGTGCCCATTACAGCTTGGCCCCGTGAAAGAAAGAAACAAATGTATTTTTAACCAGCAATAATGCATAGTTGTGTGTTTACCTAGTTTCTTTGCTTCTCATGCAGCCCAGCCTCATCCCTCAGCTACTGTGGAATCCTCTGCCAGTTTTGACATGCCTTCAACTTCCGTGCAGCCTAGGAGGCAGGATCCGATATTTTCGGTAAGTTGTTTGGCCAAATGTAGGTTATCCATGTGACTTTGCATGTTACTACTAACATATTTATATATGTAGTGCAAAAGCTAAACAAAATTTTTTACATGTCCCTACAGACCCACACACTCATGGAGGAAATCCAAGAGCTGGAGCAGGATGGATCCTTGATGGGCCCTTCAGAAGATCTCCCCCTGGGACCGAATCTGCAACTGTCCCAAAATGTTTCTCCCCAAACTCCGCAGCAGCAGAGTGAAGCTGGCTGCATGCTGCCTGCACATCGTGGGCAGCATGCAGAGACTGACCCCCAAGTCCCCAGTGTTCTCTCTGCTGCTGAGGATTTGGGAAGCATGCCTGTGGCTGTTGAGGGCCCTAGACATCTAACATCATCGGCACGCACAAGAACCCGGGGAACTGGGAGGCGTACTCTGCGACGTCGCCCCTTTTCCCGCTTTTGGATGCATGGCACCACGAGAGGGTTTACGTTTCAACAACACAATCAAAGGAACAGAGAGGAACTGCATGGCCGGATTGACAACCTCAATAGTACCTTACAGGCCGTGCTGACAAAATTTAGGACCCTCAACAGCCACCTGGAGAATGCAAACAATGATAACCGTGCCTACAGGTCTGAAATGATAACTATCCAGAGAAACATTTTGGCACAGCTGCAGATTCAGAATGTCACACAGGCCCAGGTTAGGTCCAACCAGCCAGGGCCACAACCTGGGTTCTATGGGCATCCCCCATATTAAGGTCGAAACTCCCTGAATCTGTTCTACAGCTTTGCTCAAAATCCCCACTGTATTGACTTGTCTGGTGAGGCTAACTAAGATACCCTTTGTGTCTGCCTTTGCTTGTCTGGTTTGGATTTGCACACATATAGCTCATTAGAGTGCTGAGGTAGCCCACTAGCCAATGCCATAGCTCAATGCTCAATGAACGTGCCACTCAAACTGTTGCCCTTACGCCTTGTGCGTCCTTAGATTGGTTGTGGCTCCTCCTGTTTCTAGACATGATTGTGTGACATTCTGGCCTGCAAACCTAATGCCTTTACTCCTGGCTAAGATTTCACTGGACTGGGCTTGGGACTGGGTGTAGAT
The DNA here is from genome assembly GCA_027917425.1 of Gastrophryne carolinensis. NCBI lineage: Eukaryota > Metazoa > Chordata > Amphibia > Anura > Microhylidae > Gastrophryne > Gastrophryne carolinensis. The sequence goes on along the minus strand of CM051237.1, from coordinate 348,432,499 downwards.
GTGGCCTAGGTATGTCTGCTTTACACCTGTGCCTGTGACAAATGTGGCAAAGCAGGAGAGGGTGTGTTGGGATGTTTTACCTAGTAAATAGTTTTTTGAGAGCATTATTTTCATTTTTTGTGTATGATCTCTTTCTAAGTGTAATTGACATTAATGTCGGCCAGGAGGAAGTTCCTTCGAAACTCATGCCTGTGTGCAATAGGAATGTGGCGTGGTTGATCTAACAATTTTTTGTTTGTATGTACATATGTTTGATCCAACAAATAGAGTGAGCAGCGACTCAAAGTTTGTGATGTTACTGCTGGGAATTAAAAAGTTAAACACCTGTGGCTCAGTAATTTTGTATCTTCCTTTTTTGGTGTCCAAAATAATAATTAACTTGTACATTCACACAGTTCACACATACTACAAATAGAGGCGTTAAGCATTCTGGCTGTGGTGAGTAATTACTTCATTAATTAAGCTAAAAATGTGAACAATAATAAACATACACAAAGGTTCGAAAAACACAAACAACAACACAATTTTAACCAAAGGAAAATCAAGGGGAAATTATGAAAAATGTGTGTAAATCAAATTAGAACGAACAGTTTGTCCGGACACACTGTGTGTGCCCACAAATGCTTCATCCTGGTCTTCGCTGGGTGGAGAAGGAGCCAAATCGACATCCCGGGGGACCCGTTCCGAAATGGCAAAATTGTGCAGAACCGCACAGGCCATTATAATGTCTATGACCTTTTTAGGGCCATATTGCAGGGCGCCCCCGGTATGATCCAAACACCGAAACCTGGTCTTCAAAAGACCAAAGGCCCTCTCCACCACAGCCCTGGTCTTGCGGTGCGCACGGTTGTAAGCATCCTGGGACGCATCCTGGGGCCGGAGTACAGGCGTCAAGAGCCACGGCAGCAGCGGGTATCCGGAATCACCTTCACCAAACCCCAAAAAAAAAAAAAAAAACATCAGTTTAAGGCAATAAACGCACCAACAACATCAATATAAGCCTATTGGTCAACTGAGCAGACATTTGCCACTGCCCTGTCGAGAAAGAAACATATGTCATAGATGTTGGAAATAGTTCCCCAAACAAATATTGAGGATGATGGCCAATCAGACATAAGGATCCCAGGTCTTAGTTTACAGAAGAGGGTCCTCACCTGAAGCCTGCGGAGGCCAAGGCTCCGTAGTTTCTACAAGCTTGGCACTTAACGGTAGGAGGAGCAACCACGTAGAAACTACGTGCTTGGCATTTAAAGGGTTAAAGCACAGACTCTGCTGAAAAAAAATATATATATATAATTTTCCTAGGAAATCACAGTTGAACACATGTAGTGCAAAATAGTGAAAAATCTGGCAACAAAGGGTGACAAAAACTCTAGGTAGGCTGGCACTTAAAGGGTTAATTGAAAGGCAGTAGAACCAGCCGCCCGGGAGGCATCTATTTATATATTTACAACTCCACTAAGACTAGGCATCCAAAGAATGGATATAGTAACCTAGCAGACAGGAAGGGTCTAATGTCCTGAAGTAATAATGGAAGAGAAATTAATTCTACAGGTGAGAATCAGAATTATCTTTTCTCTTCCATTTTACTTTAGGCCATCAGGAACTCAATCACTATTGGGACCTCCAAAACCAGACCCCTTACTTCAGGGTGGGATACCCCAAACCATATTTCTGTCTATCAGGAATAAGACATTCCAAAAACATCTAGTTTACTACTGTCTATAATACCTTCCTACCAAAAGTGGCATCCGCCGAGGCTCTAACATCTACCTTTATAAAATTTGGAAAATGTATGAACTGAAGGCCAAGTAGCACCCTTGCATACTTGTTCGACTGAAGCTTGATGATGAGAAGCTCCAATAGCTCGTGTTGAATGAGCAGTAATCCTAAAGGGAGGATCGTTACCCTTTGGAGACATAAGCTCCTGCCACTGCTTGTCTAATCCACCGGCTGATGGTAGACTTGGCTGGTGGAAGGCCTTTCCGTGGACCCTAAGATATGACAAATGAGGAGAAAGTTTGGGTAGCAGTGATATAGTGCTCTCACTACATCCAGTGAGTGAAGAACCCTTTCCCTATCGTTAACTGGAGCACGACATAGGGAAGGCAAAACCACCTCTTTATTAAGATAAAAAGGGAAAACACTTTCAAAAAAAAATCCTGTTTTAAACTGAAGATGGCCTTGTCCTTATGTAATGGCTATAACAAAAAAAGCTGCTAATTCAGAAACTCGTCATACTGAGGTTATTGCCACTAAAAAGATAACCTTAAGAGTCATTAAATTTAATTATGCATCTACCAATGGTTCAAAAGGAGCACACGGAAGAGCTGATAAAGCTTATTTCAAGCCCCAGACCAACACAAGTGGCTTACGAGGGGGCCGCATATGAGCACCCTCTGTAAAAAAAAAGTCCTAATAAATTTATTCTCAGCTATGGGTTTCTTAAAAAAGATAGATAAAGCAGATATCTGTCCTTTTAAAGTACTCAATTGAAGACTTTCATCGAGACCTTTCTGCAAAAACAGAATTCTGTGATACTCACCTGTAGAATTGTTTTTTCTGTTAATCCATTCCAGGCCGTCCTTTATCATTACAATTGGTAATTCCTGCCCGGAGAGAGTAGACTGCAAGATAAAAAAGGTGTGGCCCCTCACGGCCCCATAAGTAGCAGCTGCCTCTAATCAAGACCAGTAATTAGAAAGCAATAAATCATATACCAAGAGGCAAGGCTGGGAGGCCCAAGTCCAGGAGACAATTGTACCTCACACCAAACTCTGCTTGTTTTCTCTCGAAAAAAATCTCCTCTTTTCTTCTTTTTTTTTCCCTTTCATTTCACAATGCCAAATGGAATAAACACCATAAAAAAGGCATCAAGGATATAATGAATCCCAAAAAGGGGCGGTCTGGACGGCCTGGAATGGATTAACAGAAAAAACAATTCTACAGGTGAGTATCACAGAATTATGTTTTTTCTTCCAATCCATTGTAGGCCGTCCTTAATCATTACAATTGGGACATCCAAAAGCAGTGCCTAATATGGGCGGGATCCCCAACGCGGAACAGCAGGTAGTTCAATTCACTACCGCCTGAAGAACTTTTCGACCAAATACAGCGTCAGCCGAGGTCCTAACACCTACCTTATAAAATTTGGTAAACGTATGAACCGAAGACCAGGTGGCAGCTTTACAAACCTGTTCCACCGAGGCCTGATGCTGAAAGGCCCAGGAAGCACCAATGGCCCTAGTGGAAAGAGCTGTGACCCAAACAAAGGGCTCCTTCCCCTTGGCAGAATAGGCTCTTACCACTGTATGTCTAATCAATCGACTGATGGCAGACTTAGCTGGTGGAAGACCTTTCCGTGGACCCTCAGGTATGACATAAGAAGTCCAAACTATGTAAAGATTGTGTAGTAGTGAGATAATACGTTAGTGCTCTCACTACATCCAAACAGTGAAGAACCCCCCTTCCTTATCAGACACTGGATCAGGATATAAGGAAGGCAACCATCTCTTCATTAAAATGAAAAGATACCTCAAATAATGAGGCCTACTGATAAGCTGCTAATTCAGAAACCCGCCTGCTGAGGCTATTGCCACTAAGAGATAACCATAAGCACCCTTAGACTTAATGACGCATCTACCATGGTTTAAAAAGGAGGACCCTGAAAAACAAGTTCATGTCCCAAGCCAGCAGTAGTGGAATATGATGAAGCCGCACATGAGCGACTCCTTGTAAAACAAGTTCTGATAAACCCAGCTATGGGTTTCTGAAAGAAGATAGATAGCGGATATTTGTCCTCAATTGAAGAACTTCGTCAATACCTCTGCAAAAAATCAATATATTCTGTAAACAGAACAGTACTACAAGCGAACCCCTGGATTTGCACCAAGCGATAAATGCTTGCCAGACTCTATAGTAGATCACTTGATAAAGATTTCTTCCTGGCCTGAATCATAGTCTGGATGTCCCTGGCAGAAAATAAACCCTTTCTTCCAAGATAAAGGATTCAATTGCCAGGCCTTCGAAACCAGAACTTGTGATTTGGGATGCCTTAGAGGCCCCTGTGTGAGAAGATCTGGATCGTCGCCTCCACAAGTTGCCCTGTGACATCCTTACTATGTCTGAGAACCTGCTTCTACTTGTCACCGAGGAGCCACCAGAATGGTTGGGACTCCCTTGTGAGCTAAACCTTTTTTAGTACTCAAACCCAGGAGTGAAATCGGAGGAAAATGCATAAAGAAGCTTGAATGCTGACCACTGAAGAGTCAGGACATCTGTTGCTATTGTTAGAGGATCCCTGGGCTGAGACAAACTTCGGACCTTCCGACTGAGCTGTGATGCAAGAGATCTACGTCTGGGATCCCTCAGCACATGCATAAGGATTAAAAAAACCCTCTGGCTAAAAGACCATTCCCTCTGATGCAGGCCCGTTCTGCTGAGATGATCGACCTACAAGTTGTCCACTCCAGGTATTTGTACCACCAAAAGACATGGAACCGGTTTCTCGGCCCAAAGTAAAAACCCAACTCACTTCCATCAGGGCTTTACTGCTTCTGATGACCTCATGGTGGTTGATATATACTACCGCCGTCCATTTATCTGTTTGAATCCGGACAGGATGCCCCATCAGATGGGATGGTCTGAATACAATAGAATAGCTCTCAGTTTCAGGATCTTTATAGAGATTCTGCTCTCCTTCGGACTCCACTGTCTCTGGATCGTTTGTGACTTCATGACACTCCCCCAACCAGATAGACTGGCATCCATGGTGATGATCTTCCACTGCACTGGAAGAAAGGATTTGCGGATTTGAAGAGGCTGAGGACCAGGCTAGAGACTGCCTTGCTGACGGTGTCATGCAAAAAGAGTGATCCAGAGTGTGTGGGTCTCGATCCCAGATTGTGAGCAATTCCATCTGCAGGGGTCTTGTGAAAACAGTGCAAAATTTACTGACTCAAGCAATATACCATCAGGCCCAACAGACACATTTCTTGATGAATCGTCGGGTGAGGGCAAGACAAGAGACCCTGTACCCTGGCCTGAAGTAAGAGTCACTTCTGTGTTGGAAAAGCACTTTTGCCTGAGACGTGTCATGACATTCCCAGAAAAGAATAACTCTTGAAGCTTATGAAAAGATATCCTTCTGGGCCCCCTGACATGATGGGGCCCATATCAACAGATAGACTCAGTAAGGGATTACATGTATCCCTGACCTGAGAAAAAGATGAGACCTGCCAACACCTTGGTAAACACCCTTGGTGCTGATGATAGATCGAAGGGTAGCGCCACAAACGGAAGAAGTAGGCCACCTACTACAATGTAGGTATGCATCCTTATATATACACTGTGGTTATAAAGACTCCAATCTCTAAAAGGGTGAGATACGGCAGATCTCAATGCTTCTGCTTTCTGCTGAATTCGGGATACCCCTGACCAGAGATCTTCTGATGGGGTCTGGTTCCTAATTTGATTTTGTAACCTGAGGATACAACTTCCTGTATCCAAATATCTGTTACATGAAGCTTGCAAATATGAGCCAAATGCAGAAGCTTTCCCCCCACACCTCAAGGGCGGGGGCATCCCTTCATGCCTGAGTCGACTTCGAAGGGGGTCTGGCTTTATTTTGCTAGACACCTGTTGCCTTAGTTTGGAACTTTGTCTTATTCTAAAATAATTCTCTTTGGTATCCCGAAGAGGTCGAACCATTAGCTGGAACCCCGGAGTATTAGAGGCCCTGTGGAAGCAGTATTAGACTTCGGCTTCTGTGGCAGATTAAATGACTTACCACTAGTAGCATGCTTTACCAAATCAACCAAGCACTCCCCAAACAGATGCCCCACCTTAAAAGGGGAGTCCCGTCATATTCCTTTTTAGAGGCTATGTCAGCTGGCCATTGCTTAAGCCATAAAGCACGCCTTAAGGCGACCACCAGAGCTAGGCCTCTGGCCCACAACCAGATAAACCTCCAAAGCCAAGTGGCTTTGATCAACTGGGAGCATGGCTTCCGTGAACGAGCCATACGAGTCCAATTGTTTTAACAACCTCCTGCTCACAAAAAATGCTATGGATGTAGCACAGGCCGGCCGTAAGGTCGACCCCATAAAAGCACGACATGCCACCTGATCCACGCGCCTATTCACTGGATCCTTTGGAGAAGCACTATCAGAGGATAGCATAATCAAAATCTTAAAGAGACCTGGCCCCAGAGCATCCACCACAGGAGGGTGAGACCGTAATTCAATCTGATCTAGAGGAAAAGGATACATAGTATCTAGTACTTTAGGAATGGTCGGAAGACAACCTGACTTCTGTAATTCCCTATTGATCAGATTATAATAAAGCGTATGCCCCGCAACATCCTCCAGAACCTTCCTCAGAGGAAAACATTTTTCTTTTCCATTACCTCTTTAGTAGCCAATACACCATAATGACTCTATAGGTTTAGGACCATTTGAGAGCTGCCAACAGCTTAAAGACTCAGAAGGAGACTATGGCAGCCACAATATCCTCTTCAACTCAGGAAAAATTATTTTCTTTAAAAACCTTTTTAGTAGCCAATACTCCATTATGACTCTCTATAAGTTTTGGACCACTTGAGGGCTGCCGACAGATTTTAAAGACTCAGAAGGAGACTATGACAGCCACAATATCCTCTTCCATTTAGAGGAAAAAATATTTTCTTTAAAACCTCTTTAGTAGGCAATACTCCATTATGACACTCTATAGGTTCAGGACCACTTGAGGGCTGCCGACAGAGTTTATAGACTCAGAAGGAGTGGCAGCCACAATATCCTCTTCAACTCAGAGGAAAAAATCCTTTCTTTAAAACCTCTTTAGTAGCCAATACTCCATAATGACTCTATAGGTTTAGGACCACTCGAGGGCTGCCGACAAAGTTTAAAGATTCAGAAACAGACTATGGCAGCCACAATATCCTCATCAATACACTCAGAGGATTTTTTTTTTTTTATAAACCTTCTTAGTAGCCACACTAAAGGTTTAGGTCCGCATTAAGGCTGCAAAGGGGGTTTTTAAGTCTCAGAGAGCACCGGCAATAGGGGTCAGAGCCTCCTCAGGGAAGAGACAACTGTCTCCCTATCCACTAAAACCGTAGCATAATCCCTGCACACCGTGCTATCCTTGTCCAGTGCCACTGCATGCATACTGGACATGGGGTAAATCTGTTAAGACCAGATCTGCTACCCCAGATGCCTCCGCCATGGTGAATTTAATAATACTATGAACCTGGGGTTCTGACCAAGTATATATAGGTTCTCAACAGTCACAAGAGTACTGCGAGTCCTCTGGGGGGTACCACCATATATGAATTATATAGTAAAAATACAATTCTGTGAAGTACTCACCTGTAGAATTGGTATTATACGTATACAGTACGTACTGCTCAAGATATAATACTTACACTTGGGTTATCCTCCGCCAGATGGCGCTGTGCACTGCAGACATGCAAAAACAGGCTCCTCCCGGCCCTTCATATACCCGGGGACCTCCCATAAATCCCCAGCATTGAAAAGCAGTGAACAAGAAGCCGGGAGAATTTAACCACCGAAACTGGTAACAACAACAATGGTAACAATCACCATACAGGGGATCAAGAATAATGCAAAAACCAGGGTGGGGTGGAGCAGGACGTACTGTATACGTATAATACCAATTCTACAGATGAGTACTTCACAGAATTGTATTATTCTAAGTATACAGTACGTCCTGCTCCAGATATAATACTTACACTTGGGACATCCAATAGCAGTGTCCATAAAAGTAGAGTGGGATCCCCAACAAAAAGGTCAACAGCATGCAGCTTAAACTACTGCCGCCTGCAAAACCTTGCGGCCAAACACAGCATCAGCTGAGGCCCGAACATCAACCTTGTAAAACTTTGAAAAGGTATGAACAGAAGACCAAGTAGCGGCCTTGCAAACTTGTTCAACAGAAGCCTGGTGCTGGAAGGCCCAGGAGGCCCCAATAGCACGAGTAGAATGAGCAGTAAGACAGAAAGGAGGACTCTTCCCCTTAGCAGAATAGGCCTGAATCACAGCCTGACGGATCCATTTGCTGATAGTAGACTTGGCAGGAGCCAAACCCTTCCTAGGCCCAGAAGGCACAACGAAGAGAGCATCAGTCTTCCTGAAAGCCGCATTGACAACCAGGTAATACTTCAAACACCTGACCACGTCCAAGGAATGCAGAACCCTTTCCTTGTTGCTAGGATTAGGACACAATGAAGGAAGAACAATGTCCTGATTCGAATGAAAGGCAGACACAACCTTAGGCAGAAAATCCGGCTTGAAGCGGAACACCACCTTGTCCTGGTGCCTCTCATAGTACAGAGGCTGAATGGATAGAGCAGCCAGCTCAGACACACGCCTAACCGAAGTTATGGCCACCAAAAAGACAACCTTGAGAGTAAGAACAGCCAGAGCAGCATTGTGAATAGGCTCAAAGGGAGCACCCTGCAAGGCAGATAAAACCAAGTTTAAATCCCAAACGGGGACCACAGGTTTACGAGGGGGACGTGCATGAGTGACCCCCTGAAAGAAGGTCTTAACCAAATGATGCTGAGCAAAGGACTTCTGAAAGAAAACGGACAGGGCAGAAACCTGACCCTTCAGAGTACTGAGTTTTAGACCTAACTCCAAACCATGCTGTAAGAACTCCAGAACCCTAGGGACAGAGAACTCCCTACAGGGAAGAGACCTAGACTCACACTGTAGCGATAACCCTTATCGCCGGAGGGCTTCACCGCCCGAGACGTCCTTTTCCCAATCGTAAGAGGTGCTGCTGGAATTCCAGAGTCGTCCGTGAGGAACCAGGAACAGCCCTTACAAGGGCTAGTGAATTGTAATATAGCGTTTCCCCCAATAAGAGACAGAACTTCAGTATTGAGGGTGAAGGTGAAGTGTCTTTATTAGTGCCACTCCAGGCCTTATATACACAAGTCTCCATGCAATGACAACCACACTGACCAATAGCAGCAGGGCACACAATCCCTCAACTCTGCCGGTGACGCAATCAGTAGAACAATAGCAGGCTGTAATACAATCAATCAGGACAATGCCATTGACTGTGACGTAATCAACAATACACAATGGCAGTCAAAATACAATGACATTGCCTGTAACAGTATCAAAATACAATGACCTAATTAAGAAAAGGCCAGTGAATGACCCGGTGGGCAACTGAATAGTGATGACATCCAAAATACAGAGCGTATGTCACAATGCCCCCTTTTTGTGGAACACCCGGCAGACCCGGATTGACCCTGTTCGGGTTAACGTGGGGCTGTCCGGACTCTTGTTATGGGCAGAGTTCTGTGTAAGGACAAGTCTGCAAATAGTGAGTAACCGGACTAAACATTGACGTGGGCTGTACATAGGAATCGGTCATGGGTGGGGTCCAAACACTGGGATATTGTGGCGTTGGTGAGTTCAGCACCAAAGTCCTTGGTTGGATGTGTGCACTGGTGCTCTGCTTTCTTATAGCTGGCCCAAGTTTCAATCTCTTTCCATGGAAGCTGATCGGAGAATCCACAATCTTCTGCACATCTACATCATCGTAAAAGTAGACAAAACCATAACCCTTAGAAATGCCAGAGGCATCCCTAATAATTTTGACATGCTTTACAGCGCCATACTTTGAAAAAACATCCTTAATTTCAGGCTGATTAATCCTACGGCCAATGCCCCCAACAAAAATAGTGTTTGGCATACGTTTCCCTTCTGGAAGGACATAACCTGATGGCTGATCCTCTTCTTGGCTTCTTGTAACAGACATGACGTGATGCAGACGAAACCCCTGGGTCTCCCCGACCAGTGGGCTGGAGTCGGCAGCTCGGGCTGGAGCCCGGGTTGTAACAGGGTTGACGCTGGCTGGTCCAGAGGTAGCGTAGGCAGAAGTCATTGGTCCTAGATCATTTCCCAATAGTACTTCTGCTGGTAAGTTGTCCATAAGTCCCACCTGTACCCTGCCGGATCCAGCGCCCCAGTCAAGATGTACTCGGGCGGTGGGGAGTCGAAACACAGCTCCTCCCGCCACCCTTACTGCAACGGTGTGTCCAGTGCGGTCTTTGTTCTTGACCAAATGAGGTTGGAGCAAGGTAAGTGTGGCTCCGGTGTCGCGTAATCCTTGCGCGGTGCGCCCATTGACTCGTACCTCCTGGCAATGGTGCTGTCGGTTGTCTTGGATGGCCGCTTGTACGGGATCAGCTTCATACAGTACCCCCAGATACTCTTCTGAACTGCTCTCAGCTTCCAAACAGTGTGCCACAGGAGTACGGGAGGTGGAAGGTTGCTTTTGCCCCCACGTGTTTCGGGGAGGCTCTAGGGCGCAATCACTGCGATAATGTCCCCATTGTTTGCAACAATGGCACTGAACTGTGGAGAGGTTCGGTTGCTGCGCTGGCCTATGTGGCCCAGAGTCACGGGTTGGCGCTGAAGCCACAGGTGCTTGAAATTTGATGGGAGGTGGTGGTTTTGGAGCGGACTGTTCTGTCTGGCGAGCATCGGTGTACTCGTCGGCTAGATGAGCAGCCTCAGGTAGCGTTAGAGGCCTCCGGTCACGTACCCACTCTCTTAGCTCTGGTTGCAGGGCATTGAGAAAATGTTCTAGTAAAAACAACTGTAGTACATCCTCAGCGGTCGTGGCTTTGCATCCAGCGACCCAGTGTGATGCTGTACGATGGAGGCGACATGCCCACTCCGTGTAAGAATCCCCTCCCTTCTTTTGGGATTCCCGAAATCGTCGCCTGTAGGCCTCCGGGGTGACAGCGTACCGGGCTAACAAAGCCTCCTTTACCAGATGGTAGTGTGGTAAGTCCGCATCAGGGATGGCCCGGAAAGCATCGGAAGCTTTCCCAGATAGTTTCCCTGATAATATGGTGACCCATTCCTCGGTGGGTACCCGGTGTAAAGCGCACTGCCGTTCAAAATCGGCCAAAAATCCGTCAATTTCGTCGTCACTTTCCTGGAAGGACTTAAATGCTGCAAATGGAATCTTTCTCCCCCCAGTGTAACTGAGGCTAAGAGGCTGCTGGGTTGAAAGTCGCCGATCTTCCCTTCGCTTACTGGCCTCTGTCTCCGCTGCGGCAAAGACTCGGTCGATCAGTTCCTGTGATGGATTCGGGCCATAGACCGACAATCTGTTCCGAACCGCTTGAACGAGAGCAGCGTCTTCATCGATCTCTATATTGGTTTCGGTCCTCACTGCTGCATGATCCATTTCGATCAGCTCGGCTATCAGTTCCCGACGTGGGCGGTTGCTAGCTGACCTTCCCCGGCTCTCGAGTAGATCCTTCAGGGTCAGCCTTTTCAACTTGTCCTACTGACTCTCCATCAGGGTAGCTCTCTCTCTGGGTACAAAGGACCATCCGACCGCTTGCCACCAATTGTAGCGATAACCCTTATCGCCGGAGGGCTTCACCGCCCGAGACGTCCTTTTCCCAATCGTAAGAGGTGCTGCTGGAATTCCAGAGTCGTCCGTGAGGAACCAGGAACAGCCCTTACAAGGGCTAGTGAATTGTAATATAGCGTTTCCCCCAATAAGAGACAGAACTTCAGTATTGAGGGTGAAGGTGAAGTGTCTTTATTAGTGCCACTCTAGGCCTTATATACACAAGTCTCCATGCAATGACAACCACACTGACCAATAGCAGCAGGGCACACAATCCCTCAACTCTGCCGGTGACGCAATCATTAGAACAATAGCAGGCTGTAATACAATCAATCAGGACAATGCCATTGACTGTGACGTAATCAACAATACACAATGGCAGTCAAAATACAATGACATTGCCTGTAACAGTATCAAAATACAATGACCTAATTAAGAAAAGGCCAGTGAATGACCCGGTGGGCAACTGAATAGTGATGACATCCAAAATACAGAGCGTATGTCACACACACCAATCAATGCAGGTACGCCATACTCTGTAATAGATAGCAGCAGAAGTCTTCTTCCTAGCCTGCACCATAGTACCTACCACAGAGGCAGACAAACCCTTCTCCATCAAAATGGAGGTTTCAGCAGCCAGGCCGTCAAAGCCAGCGTTTGTAAATTGGGATGGCGTAAGGAGCCTTGAGTTAGCAGATCTGGCACCCCTGACAGATCGTACTGGTCTACTGCCATTTGAACCACGTCTGCGAACCACAATCTTCTTGGCCACCTGGGGGCCACTAGAATCACAAGCACCCCTTCCAGAGCAATCTTGCCAGAACCCTGCCCAGAAGGGGGAATGGTGGAAATACATACAGGAGCCGAAACTCCTTCCATGACATGGACAGGGCATCCGTGGCCAAGGCCAGAGGATCCGGAGACAGGGATACGAAGGCCGGGAGCTTGTGGTTGTGACGGGATGCAAACAGGTCCACATCCGGTAGACCCCAACGGTGACACAGGGACTGGAATACCCTGTTGCAGAGGGACCACTCTCCCTGATGGGACGTCCCCCTGCTCAGAGCGTCTGCTAGCAGATTCTCTGCCCCCGGAATGTAAACAGCCGAAATGCATTGTACATTGGCCTCCGCCCATGTCAGAATCTGAGACACCTCCCGGAGGGCACCCTTGCTCCGGGTCCCTCCCTGATGGTTGATGTAAGCAACCGCCGTCCTGTTGTCTGAGCGTACCTGGACCGACAGACCCCTCAGGTGTTGGGTCAACCGCTCCAGAACCAACCGGACTGCCCGCAATTCCAGAATGTTGATGGGTAAATGGGCTTCCTGAGGACCCCACTTCCCCTAAAAGCGCAGGGACTTCCAGAATCCCCCCCAACCTGACAGACTGGCCTTTGTTGTGACCGTCTCCCAGGAGGGGGCCAGAAAAGACCTGCCCCCATCAAGTTCCCGAGGTCCAGCCACCACGCAAGGGACCGTCTGACCGAGGGGGGAAGCACACAGATCCCGTCCAAGGACGCTGGGTTCTTGTCCCAAACTGACAGAAGGTGAAGCTGCAGAGGTCTCAAATGGAACTGGGCAAAGGGCACCGCCTCGAAGCTTGCCACCATCAGGCCCACCAGCTGCATTCCCTGCCTGATGGAGGGCTGTGGACACGAGAGCAGGAACCTCGCCTGCGCAGTCAGAGCTTCCACCTTCTGTTGAGGAAGGAATATCCTTGACTGAACCGTATCCAGAATCATTCCCAGGAACGGAGTCACCAAGGAGGGGGACAGAGAGGACTTGGGGTAATTGATCACCCAGCCTAAGGACTCCAGGGTGGACACTACCAGCTGAGTGTCCAACTCTGCCTGCCGCAGAGACCGAGAGGTGATGAGTATATCGTCCAGGTAGGGCAGCACACGTATGCCCCTTAGCCTTATCAGGGACATCACCCCTGCCAGCACCTTGGTGAACACCCTGGGAGCCGACGTGAGGCCGAATGGCAAGGCCACAAATTGGTAATGCTGATCTTTCAGTGCAAATCTGAGAAACCTTTGGTGTCCTGGAAACACCGGGACGTGAAGGTAAGCATCCTTGATGTCTACGGACGTCATAAAGTCCCCTCGGCGCAGAGAGCCAATGGCCGAGCGCAGAGTTTCCATGCGAAAGTGCCTGTTCTTGACAAATTTGTTGAGGATCTTTAAATCCAGAATGGGCCTGACTGACCCATCCTTCTTGGGTACTGTGAAAAGGTTGGAATAGAACCCCATGCCCCTGTCTCCTAAGGGGACCTTGCAAATGACACCTAGATCCAGGAGACCCTGCACGGCCAGCAACAAGACCTGAGCTGAGGCAGGGTCCTGAGGGATCCGGGACCCAATGAATCTGGTGGGGGGCCGTAGAGCAAATTCTATCTTGTAGCCGGAGGACACTACCTCCTGAATCCACCGATCTGAGACGTGGCACCTCCAGACATGTTCGAAGTGCTGCAGACGTCGAGGGCGCCCCTTCATGTCTGAGGGGTCTTGGGAGGGGCTTTGGGCGGCATTGTCAGCAGCCCATTGTCGCAACCAAACAGCGCGGCGTATAGCTACCGCCAGGGCAGAAGATCTGGCACACATCCTAATAGCATCATCCGATGCAGACAGGATAAAGTTAACAAACACATCACAGTTAGACAGTGCATTGACAGTATCAGGTGGCAACTCATCTGTGCCATCGAGTGCATTTCTGACCATGGCCCTGAGCGCTACCGCCATAATGGCTAAGGCGCAAACCGGGCGCAGGGTCGCTCCCCCAAATGCAAAGGCATGGCATGCCATTTGATCAAGACGCCGGTCCTCAGAGTCCTGTAGCGTAGTAGTGTCAGGGGAGTGCATAATAGAGGTGTTGGACAACCCTAGAATAGGAGCATAGGCCTCGGGGGCGATGACCAGCACTTAACCAAGTCAGCAGGGAAGGGATACTTCCTATCCACACTCTTAGGGATCCCAGGAAGTCTACTGGGATGTTCCCATTCTTTAAGCACGAGGCTATTGAAATGGGTTTGCTCGGGAAATTCCAGACGAGCCTTAGCAGTATGAAAAAGCTCACCCCTTTGCCTGGGAGTCGCAACAGGGGGAGAGATGGACAAAACTTCAAAAATCTGAACCAGCAGTCTGTCAATATCATCCGGGGTCCAGTGCTCGGAACCAGACTCGTCATGACCCCTTGACTCCTCGTCATATGACCCTGAGTCAGAGAACAGCTCCCCTTCGTCCGAGGGGGTATGGCTGTAAGGATAGTAACATAGTAACATAGTATGTAAGGCTGAATAAAGACTTTAGTCCATCCAGTTCAGCCTGTTTAACTCCTTCCAATGGTCTAGTAGCCATAGCTGGAAATGTTATTACATGCCAGGAAGGCATCAAGGACACTTTTGAACGTTTTTACTGTATCCATCATTACTACCTCCTCTGGCAGCGAGTTCCATAGTCTCACTGCTCTTACAGAGAAGAATCCCCTCCTATGTCGGTGGAGAAAGCACCTTTCCTCTAACCTTAGTGGATGCCCCCGGGTTATGGTTACACTCCGGGGTATAAATAGATTGTGGGACAGATCCTTGTATTGTATATTTATACATAGTTATTAGATCACCCCTCAATCGTCTTTTTTCTAGACTAAATAAGCCTAACTTGGACAATCTTTCCGGGTACTCTAGCCCCCGCACTCCTTTTATTAACTTTGTTGCCCTTCTTTGAACGCGCTCCAGTTCTGATATGTCCTTTTTAAGCACAGGTCCCCAGAACTGTACACAGTATTCCATATGGGGTCTGACCAGTGACTTGTACAGGGGTAAAATGATGTTCTGGTCATGAGCACCTATGCCCCTCCTGATGCACCCCATGATCCTATTTGCCTTGGCAGCAGCTGCAACAACTCATCACATTCCATAGGGAAGAGAGCAGAGTCAGGGGTTAAATGCCGCCTCTTAGCGGTGGCTTACGCGCTAATGAGCTAGCAATCAATCTTTCAACACTGGCCAGTCTAGTAGCCACATCAGGATGAGAATCCCCGCTTGTATTGGGGGTTAGACTCAGGCTTGGGGGAGTAGGTGAAGTGAGGCGAGGTGCAGGCCCAGCCACCGGAGGGGCGGGAAGAACCGATAGCGCCTGCTGTGCACAAGGAACACAGACCCGTGCATGTTCACCGCTGCTAGGTAAAACCCCACAAGCTACACACAGCCGGGCTTGTCCCGAAGGAACCCCGTTCACAATATCCTGGGACGCCTCCATATGGTGATTTAATCGGCACAATAGGCCAGTAGGGATTGACGCTGTAAGCTACCCTGGATGCCCCAATAACCCGCGGGGAAGTGGGAGTAATTTAATAGTCTCAACCGGGAGCTACACCGGGCCGGGAGAAGCCACCGGAATCTACGGTCTGAAAGACATAAAGGGAACAAGAATGTCAGAGCCATGCGCAAGGGGGTAAGAAAGGAAATATAAAGTCGCCCGCGAGGGCACTTACAGACAGAGGGGGGAGGACGGTCTTCACCACGTGCGCGCGAGTAAAAAATGGCGCCAAGCGAACCTCGAAGGGCGGGCCAGAGCTGACCGTGACGTGGAGCGCGCCAAACCGTGACGCGGAGCGCGCCAAGTCAGGACCCCGCCCCCCCCCGGAGAGCGCGAAGCTCCAAAACGCGTAGCCAATAGAGAAAACAGGGCAATGACGCCTGAAGGAATTGATCGAGTGGATTACCGCAGCAGAGCCACTACAAGCTAAAAGAGAGACGCAACAGCATCTGCAAGGCCGCCGCCCATGCAGTAACCATATAGGAAAGGCGCGGTGGCGCCCAATACAAGTAAAAAGTAAAAGTAAACAGCGAGGCTCTGACACCCATTCCCAGTCAAAAGCGATACTAAGGCCATAAGCGTGTAATAGGGTACACTGAGGCCGCCATACTCACAAACCTTTCCCCCCGGGCTCAGGGGGGAACGAGGGAGGATGGCGACCCTTTACACAGGGTCCACTGCTACACGGGGCGTGGGGCAATGATGCGGGAGGGGCATCCCCTAAAGGCTCACCATCAGCCTAAACCGCCTACCCTTTGCCCGCGAGGGCACTTACAGACAGAGGGGGGAGGACGGTCTTCACCACGTGCGCACGAGTAAAAAATGGCGCCAAGCGAACCTCGAAGGGCGGGCCAGAGCTGACCGTGACGTGGAGCGCGCCAAACCGTGACGCGGAGCGCGCCAAGTCAGGACCCCGCCCCCCCCCGGAGAGCGCGAAGCTCCAAAACGCGTAGCCAATAGAGAAAACAGGGCAGTGACGCCTGAAGGAATTGATCGAGTGGATTACCGCAGCAGAGCCACTACAAGCTAAAAGAGAGACGCAACAGCATCTGCAAGGCCGCCGCCCATGCAGTAACCATATAGGAAAGGCGCGGTGGCGCCCAATAGCGATACTAAGGCCATAAGCGTGTAATAGGGTACACTGAGGCCGCCATACTCACAAACCTTTCCCCCCGGGCTCAGGGGGGAACGAGGGAGGATGGCGACCATTTACACAGGGTCCACCGCTACACGGGGCGTGGGGCAATGATGCGGGAGGGGCATCCCCTAAAGGCTCACCATCAGCCTAAACCGCCTACCCTTTGCCCGCGAGGGCACTTACAGACAGAGGGGGGAGGACGGTCTTCACCACGTGCGCGCGAGTAAAAAATGGCGCCAAGCGAACCTCGAAGGGCGTCCAGGCTGGGAGTCACATCACAAATAGGACGGGTGGGAGTAGTCCAACAGGGCCGCAGGCTGTAATAGCCCCGCTCACCTGCGAGAGAGTGATACTTCATGTCTTCGCAGTCAGCACTGCAGAGAAATCTGGGGATTTGTGGGAGGTCCCCGGGTATATGAAGGGCCGGGAGGAGCCTGTTTTTGCATGTCTGCAGTGCACAGCGCCATCTGGCGGAGGATAACCCAAGTGTAAGTATTATATCTGGAGCAGGACGTACTGTATACTTAGAATTTTATATTTGCCCTTTCCCAATCTATAATAGTATGGATTTAAACAAAAAACAATAAAAAAACAGTATTAAAAAGCAAACAAAATGGCCTGCCAAAAGGTTTAGGTCCACTTGAGGGTGGCCGTGCAGTGGCTCAGAGCAGCCCCTTTTTGCTGGCCAACAACCTCAGCTTAAACACATGGGAAAGAGCAACAAGAAAGGGAAAATCCCTTGCCCCCTTCAAGCAGGCTCACCAGACAAAAACCTGCAGCTGACTTGCTTGTTAATGAAGCCTGCAGCTCTGAGGGTTTAACACTCAGCAAGCGCCCCAGACCACGGTGCTTCACCTTACCTTCACGGACCCCAATTTAAACAGCACCAAAGCTGGGGAGGCATAGAGTTGGGTCAGAGGAATCAGTGGAAATTAGGTCGCGCAGGAAGCCGACAGGTTGAAATCCCCGCTCGCTGCCAAATACCTAGTCCATGAGAGAGAAATCAAGCCATCTTCACAGTACTTCCAAACTGCAAGAAATGAACTGGTCTTTGATTAGAGGTAGCTGCTACTTATGGGGGCCGGGAGCAGTCACACCTTTGATCCTGCACTACATGCCCATCCGGGCAGGAATTACCCAGGTTAAATGATTAAGGGACGGCCTGGAATGGATTGTAAGAAAAAACTGCTGACTGTAGTGATCTTACTGTATAAATGATTTCCATCTGAAAATGCCTGTACCTTACCAATGGATTTAGGGGTTTTAGGTTTAGAATTAAAGTATTGAGGCTTGATTTTCTTACCAGAAAGATCCTGGAATAGAAACCTGTCCCTTGTTCTGATATCAGCACTTCCATCAACACTTTCCTGTCCACCATATGTGCCAGAATGGTCTGGAATGCAACAAGCTCTTGTTTGTCATTGGCTGCGGAAGTCAGCACAAATCTGTGGGAGGGCATTTCCGAAAACATTTACTCCCTGCAAAATAAAAAAGGACTTCTTACCTTCCATTCCCACTGGGTGAAAAAAACGTTAGTCTCTTGCTCGTGTGAACTGTTTGGGATTTGTAGATGCCTGGGTTGGATTAAGCAAGAGGGAACCTCGCGCTCTGCCTCTTCTAGCTGGCCATACTCCTCTGGACTGAACAGTTCTAGCTTTCTGCCCAAAGAAAGGCTGTATAGTCTTCTGAAAACTGAATCAGATCCGGACCTAAAAGAAATTCTCCGGAATGCCGCATAACTTAATTTTTGAAGCCTAGCCCCCTTAATTTTTGAAGTCCTCAGCCACACTGCCTTTCTAACACAGTTTTCTAACACAGTTTTAATGAAAGAGACGAGGATTTCCATGTTCTTTTGAGTAAATAATCTATCAGATCACAAAGGTCTGGTCACAGGACTGATCAAAATCAACCAACTTGGACAATCACTGTTAAATCGTAATGAACCATCATGATTCCTCCCACAGACTTTAACCTAAACTGCCAAAATACACTGCCAAAGTGGCTGCAGCAGGCTCTAGACAGTTTCCCCTTTAAGACTCCACCTGTAAAACTAAATCCTCAATAAGGTACATATAACCAAACATTTCAATAAGGATAAGGATACGATACAAAAAAATAAGGAAACAAAAAAGTCTGAATAAGTGTTGCTTGCATGGATGTGGGTGCTGGTCTGGAAATGGCGGCAGCTACCAGAAAGAGCAGGGGCCACCCTTTAATATTGTGGCACAGCTCCTTGATCGGGGAAGCATTCTGGGACCATGGCCCCAGTGAACTGCCAGTGGCTGACTTTGCACCTAAGGTGCCTGGTAGAAGCAGGAGCAATCCCTCTCAGTTATGGAGAATGCAGCCATACAAGTTCCCCTTCAGAGGGAAGTGAAGAAGCACTGCACCCAACTGCCAAGCCCTGCCCCCCAGACACAATGTCAGCCCTGGAGAAGTTACAAACTGGAGGAAAGGGGGACACAAAAGGAGCTGTGGCAACCCTCTTGGTCCGCATTAGCCCTCTTATGTAAATAAAAAAAAAAAACATTAACATTTTTCAGGAATCCTTCAGCATGACCACACGGAGAGAGGCTCCACCCCCTGGAAAGAGACACAAACTGAAAAACTGAAACTGAACCTCAGTCTTTGTAAAGTAACCTAAATAACCTTACAGGAAATTGGCTGCACCAACTTAAATAACAAAGAAAGTGTGCACCCCTGAGCAAACACCTCAACAAAAGTACATAGGCAGGCCTCCACATAACCCCCAAAGACTCAAGGAGAAAACTGCACTACTCTGAGTAATTTACACATGTAAATATTTTATTGATTCATATACAGAACAGTTTAAAAAGTCCATTAAAAAACATGTACTGACATAACATGACAACTAGAGGGTGCTGGCGGCCAAGCAAATAAGGACACAATGGTCACAATCTCATATAAATCCCTGTTTTAAAATGTAAAACACGCTGGGTCCTATCCATCCAAAAGTGCAAGGTGCAAATCAAAAATAAATACTAAGGATAATACAATTAATCCAATTTGCAAAAGTTATCAAAATCCTTTTGTGCAAATTGTAAGCATAATAGCTGTGCATAGAAGCATAATCCAGCAAATAAGAGGGACACAGTGGAGTAATGACAGGGACATAGACAAAACATACAAGGTCTTACATGTACCATAGGCCGTAAGCACCCATCCCCCGTCCTATGCGTTACGTGACGAGCACCGTCACTTAATCAGGGCTGGTCAGTGTCCAGAGTCCCCGCCACATCCACAACCTTTATATACCCCCCCACCGATGTTCCCCGCCCAGTGAATCAACTGCAGATGTGATGAACGCTTCCGGCCGGAAGTGCGTCAGCGTCGTCATGTGGCTTGCGTTCCACTGCGCACTTCCGGTTCACAAAACCGGAAAAGCCTCGGCGCTGACAGTGAGGAAGTGTGCCCCTGTAACCAGGGGAACGCTCCCTCACCGCCGCTACTCACAAGAAGTCTGGAGAGGAAAAGAAGGGGTACGTATATGCAGGAAGTAGAAGAAAGGAGAGCCCCGGGACAATGCACAGATTAGACAAGATGGATAACAATATAAAGACAACAACCAACACATACAATCAGAATCATATCACCAATTACACAAAAATTAAACAAAAAAGAAATTTAGCAACATAATTACAAGAAAGAACCACACAAAAGTAACAGTGGTCAGCATATTTACAAGTACTGAGGACTAAGCAATTTTCCAAAGTGGGACAACCGTGTATATTAGAATCATCTATAATAGAACCCGTGGGGTATAATCCAAACAGTAAGTGAGACTACATCACAAGAGGGATAAACCTCTTGCCAAAAGGCCACACTGGGATATATACCCAAATAAGTATTCCCACATCTTAATGATAGGGATAGCCATTATATCTATACACTTGTGATAATGGCCATCAATGTGAACAAAAATAGGGATCAAAAAGATGGCATGAGAGGATGGCATAAAATGGAGCCGCCCAAAAATAGCAGTGGTCAACATATTTTAAGGTATTGAAGACTGAGCAGTTTTGGCACATACTTGGCACAACAAGAGGGACTATCCAAAAGTGGAACTAACCAAAAAAACACAAAAAACTAAGGTTGTCCAAGTGGGGGCACATACGCCTGTATCCCCTGAAAAAACATTTACGGCAATGTGCACCACGGCAATGTGCACCATGAATGACTGTTAACTACCTAAGAGAACGACAACGTTCGAATTTAAGAATTGCAAGAATACAAGTCGAAATAGAGTGATCTTCATGATGTTGGTGTATGTTCGCATTCTTCATGAAGTCAACTAGCATCAGAAAGAAGAAACTCCAGGAAAATCCAGTGGCTGTACGAGGATTCATGTGTATATCTATGTGAACAAGTGACTGAAAACACAACAAAGCATAGTGAATACATAACATACTTGGAGTGCATCCCAATTAGACCCAAAACCACCCCGGGGAACCAAAACACAAACCAAACCGCCCCCCCACCCAACAGATACAACCCCCCACCTACGCAACACCCCCACCCCACCTACGCAACACCTAGGTGAGAAGATTCAGTGAGGCTAAGCTAAGTGCCCCCCAAAAAAGGTGTGTATGATAAGTCCTCATTGAGTCCTAATGGAGTTTGAGTGTCTAAATGAAAAATCCATCCAGTTCCTTATGCTGCAGTAACCTCTTTATGTCGCCTCCCCTTTGTCCAATATTTACTTTCTCCAGCCCCATGTCTCTAAGGGTAGTTGGATCACCTGCATGGGCTGTGAGAAAGTGTAATGCTACTGGGGGAACCACTTTGCCTTGTGCTTGGTTTCTGGACGTATGTTTGAAAGGTGCTCCTGCACACAGGCTTTCAGGGTGTTTTTGGTTTCGGCCACGTATTTTTGGGGGCAACCACATGTGAGTAAATATATTTTTCTGTACTTCTGCAGTTAATAAATTGTTTCACGGAGTAGCCTGCACTCGTTAGGTCATTACTCACCTTATTCTCCTTTCTCATATAGGGGCATATGAAACAACCACCAGCCCGCGTGCCTGTCTGTAACCAATTGTTGGGCCTACTATAATGGCTCCTACACAGCGTATCACGATTATTGGGTGCCCGTTGGGCTAACATGCGTGGTCCCGTACGCACCCATTTTGCTAGATAGGGATCAGGTCTCAAGATGTTCCAGTGCAATGTTATCTCAATGTTATTATTATATTGTGTAATAAATATTACCTTGTTTGGTTTTGATAATCCTTTTTTGCTTGTTTGAAAGCACGGGACACCACCCGTCTAAGGTAGCCTCTCATATGGAACCGCTCCGACAATTCTCAAGCCTGCTGTATGAACTCCTTGTTTGTAGAGCAATTTAAAAACTGGCCAATTGGGATTCCAGCTTTCAAATTGGTAGTGTGAAAGCTTGTGTAATGAAGGAGGGAATTGACTGCCGTTTCTTTTCTATAGAGGCCAGTGTCGAGTAGCCCGTCCTCACCTATTGACATGGTGAGATCCAGAAAGGTGACCTGTTTGTTCGAGATACTGGAAGCCAGGAAAACATTTTTATTCACTACTATTTTGGATATTCAGAAAATCAACAAAATGGTCTTCAGATCCCTGCCACAACACCAGGACGTCGTCGATATATCTAAACCAACCTAGTACATGCTGATGGTATGGGGCCAGATTATCAGCAAACACAACTTCTCTCTCCCACCACCCAAGGAATAGGTTGGCCACAGAGGGGGCCTAAATAACCCTTAAACTGTGGGTGGGTAATAGGTGGTCATGCTGAAGGATTCCTGAAAAATCTCTTACCAGTAAGTCTTAACATTTTTTTCCCAAGTCATCCATCAGCCTTAGGGGTGGGAAGCTGCAAGTAGTACCCTTCTAATGAAGGTCTGATGTTTTGCAGTTAGTAGATCAAGTCTGAAGGAAGGTGTGGGGTTTGCATATCTCATCCAAAGAAGCACCAGTATAATAGGCAGACACCTCTGTGGAGAATCCCCCCCCCCCAGTAGAATATGCTTGTGCAATAGTCTGTTTTATCCATCTGGCTATAGTGGACTTTTTTCCGCTGAAAGTTACTAAAAGTTGTTCTCGATACGCCATTCTCTGGATCTTTCCAAATAAATGATCAGTTCTCTCATCTAGCAGTGAGAGATCTTCTTCCTAGCCTGCTCCTACCGGTAGTGTTGGGAGAATTATCTCTTGAGACTTGTTAGCAGAAGTCGCTATTTTTGGCAAAAACAAAAAATTAGGCCTAAGAATCACTTTGTCTGGGAGTACTGCACAATAGGGTTCTTTCATAGATAAAGCCTGTAGGACCCTTCTTTACCATCCTTCTTAATTCCGTGAACCACACTCTATCTGTGGGAGACCCCAAGTACTCACAATTTGAAGACAAACCTCTTGGGTCAGACACCATTCTGGCTGCTGAATCCTTAAAGACTTAAATAGTCTGCTAGAGTATTGAGGGTCCCCTTCAGTTGAACTGCTGATACTGCTCCTGTAAGGGTAGGAGAATGGAATTCGACAAGTTCATTAGAGCCAAGGGTCTGGTCCCCCCCCCCCCCCCCCCCGGTGGTTTCAGAAGCAACTGGACTAATCGGTCCAGTGAGTCTGTCCTACTGTTCTAGAAGAAATCTCTGCAATGTTCTTGTGTGTAGCTGAGCTCATGGCACTGCAGGAATTGTCGTCATGAGTCCCAGGATTTTCATTATCTCCTATATGGAGGTCTGGGGGGCTTGTGATTAATCTTTGAGCTTCTGCACTGATCCTGTCCACCTTTTCTTGCGGAAGAAAAATCTTCTGTCGAGTGCTGTCTATGTTGAACCCCAGAAACCTGCATAGCTGACTGGGTGTTAGGGTGGATTTTTCTAGCTTGATTAGCCACCCTAAGCTCTTTAGTAGGGCCAGGGTCTTTTCTAGAACTAATAAAAGCACTGGCCTTGATTTGTTTAACAGGTGGAGGTCATCTAAATATGGGATCGCCATGATTCCCTGCTGTCAGAGGTAAGTCATTGGTTCTGCCAGAAGATTTTGAGGTCTAACTGAACCGCAAATCTCAGATACTTGTGGTGTGCATTCAGAATGGGTATATGTAAGTAGGCATCCTGTAAATCTAAGTTCACCATCAGGGAAACATCTCTAAGAATGTTCCTGACTGAGTATATTGACTCCACTTTGAACTTTTTGTACCAAATGAGCCCGTTCAATCTCCTTAGATTCAAAACCATTCAATACTTTTCTGATGGCTTCTGAACCAGAAAAATGTGAGAGAGAGTAGAAGTGGGGGTACTGTTTCCATCATGTTTTTCTGCAGAAGCTCCTGCAGAACTCGGTGGATGCTTCTCTCTTCTTGTGGTCCCTTGGGAGCTTGGTCACTAAAAAAGAGGCCTGGGGGAAAGATAAAAATTCTAATTGATAATTTTTAGTACAAATTGATGTTGGGTGATTGTTCTCCAGACTGCTAAGAACCTGGACAGTCTTCCCTCTACTGGGTGTTCATTGTCAGGATTGTGGCTTAAGTCCCTCCGAAGTTTTGCCAAGTGGGCTAAACCTCTTTGGGGCCTAGGCTTAGGAGTCTGTTTCTTGGGGTCACTCTGCTTAGGTTGGGTTATGCGTAACGCAGCTCTACCTCTTTTAATATTATTGCGGGGGTTAAAGTTCCGCTTTCTGGTGGGAAATCATTTCCCTACTTCATTTGACCTGGCCAGGATAACATCTAGCTCTTCTCGAAAGAGATTACCATGAAATGAAATGCCAAATAGCTTGGCCGTAGAATGGCTTGGCCGTAGAAATATATAATCTCCAGACCAATTTTTAACCAGAGGGCCTTTCTGGTGCAGAAAATTAAGGCTGAGGCTTTAGCTGTAGCTCTGATGATCACCTCAACTTGAGATTATTAATCCATATAGCCAGCACTCCAAATGATCTATTTGATCAACTCAGACTGTATTCGAATCCAGAAGCAAAAGAAACTCAAAGCCTTCAGGTCGGTTGACGTTTCGGGGGTCTGCATGCCCCTCCTTCATCAGGACCAAGCAGTATCAACAAGCCGGGCCAATCAAAAGCATCCAGTTGTTTAAAATTCACATCTGATGTCATGAATGACATCATCTGAAAGTTGACAGCCGGAGTCCTCTCAGCCCCAGGAGCGGTGGGGATGAAAAAACAAAAATGTCCATCGGCATTCTGCACTTCCCACACACCTCGCTTTACCAGGCATACAAATGTTTGCATTAACCAATGCTATCCTGGGAACAGAGGAGGAGGGGGGAAGAAAGGAGGATAGGAGGGAGAGACTGAGAAGAAGGGGAAACATAAGAGGAAGCAGGAGATAAGGTCAGAGATAAAAATAGGGGAAAAAAAATACAATTTTGTGAATACTCACTTGTAGAATTGTTTTTACTATGCACAGCACGGCCTGTTTCATGTAGTCCTTACATCTGGGACATCCAAAAGCAGTGTCCATAAGGTAGGGTGGGGTCCCCAAAGAGTAACGGCGGGCAGTTCAAACCACTACCGCCTGAAGTACCTTGCGGCCAGAAGCAGCATCAGCTGAGGCCCTAACATCAACCTTGTAGAACTTGGAAAAAGTATGAACAGAAGACCAAGTAGCGGCCTTACAAACTTGTTCAACAGAAGCTTGGTGCTGAAAAGCCCAAGAAGCACCAATAGCTCGAGTGGAATGAGCAGTAACCCGGAAATGAGTTACCTTCCCTTTAGCAGAATAGGCTTGTACCACCGCCTGACGTATCCACTTGCTAATAGTAGATTTGGCCGGAGGCAAACACTTCCTAGGTCCAGCAGGGAGAATAAAAAGAGCATCAGATTTCCTGAAAGACTCAGTAGCAACCAAATAACACTTCAGTGCCCTGACAACATCCAGAGAATGAAGGGTCTGTTCCTTGGAATTAGCCGGGTTAGGACACAAAAAAAGTAAGACAATGTCCTGATTGAGATGGAAAGCAGACACAACCTTGGGCAAGAAGTCCGGTTTAAGCCGAAACACTACCTTATCCTGATGCCGCTCAAAATAAGGAGGTTTCATGGAAAGCGCCGCCAGCTCAGAAACTTGCCTGACCGAAGTAATAGCCACCAAAAAGGCCACTTTAAGAGTCAGAATGGGCAACGCAGCCCCCCGTATAGGTTCAAAGGGGGGACCCTGTAGAGCAGACAACACCAAATTTAAGTCCCAAACCGGTAGCAAGGGCTTATGCGGCGGACACACATGAGTAACTCCCTGGAAGAAAGTCTTAACCATCCTGTGATTGGCAAAGGATCTTTGGAAAAAATTGCCAGGGCTGACACCTGTCCCTTGAGAGTACTAAGTTGAAGGCCCGAATCCAAACCATGTTGTAAAAACTCCAGAATCCTGGGGATAGAAAACCCTTGACAAGGAAGAGACTTGAACTTACACCAGGCAATGTAAGCATGCCAGACCCTGTAGTAGATAAAAGACGAGGACTTCTTCTGAGCCTGAATCATGGTATCAACAACAGAGGCCGGCAACCCCTTTTCCATCAAGATGGAGGTTTCAGCAGCCAAGCCGTTAAAGCCAGCGTTTGTAAATTGGGATGGCGCAGCTGTCCTTGAGTGAGAAGTTCTGGATCCTTGGGCAAGACGTACCGATCTACTGCCAACTGCACGACGTCTGCGAACCACACTCTCCTCGGCCAACAGGGGACCACCAGAATGGCCGGTACCCCCTCCTGGGCTAACTTGCGCAGCATCCGGCCCAGCAGAGGAAAGGGAGGGAATACATAGAGGAGACGAAACTCTGTCCAAGGAATTGCTAAGGCCAGGCGAAGGCCAGGGGATTCTGTGATGGAGAGACAAACCTTGGAAGCTTGTGATTGTGGCGGGACGCGAACAGGTCCACATCCGGCTGACCCCAGCGGCGACACAGGGAATGAAATACCTTGTTGCTGAGAGACCATTCCCCCAGCCGAGACGTCCCCCTGCTCAGGGAGTCTGCCTCCTGGTTCTTCACCCCCGCAATGTAGACCACCAAGATGCAGGGAACATTCTCTTCCGCCCAAGACAGAATCAGAGACACTTCCTTGAGGGCTCGCTTGCTCTGAGTCCCTCCCTGATGATTGATGTAGGCTACAGCCGTCTGGTTGTCCGAGCGGATCTGAACAGCCCGACCCCAAAGGTGTGGAGTCAACTGGGAGAGAACCAACCTGATCGCCCGCAGTTCTAGGATGTTGATGGGTGCATGGGCCTCTTGGGGGCCCCACTGACCCTGGAATTTCAGAGACTTCCAAACTCCCCCCCAACCGGTCAGACTGGCATCTGTGGTGACAATCTCTCAGCACGGAGGCAGAAAGGTCCTGCCCGTAGGAGATTCCTCGAGTTCAACCACCACGAGAGGGACTGCCCGGCCAGAGAGGACAGAACAAATTCCTGATCCAGGGACACCGGGTCCCGATCCCAAACTGACAAGAGATGCAACTGAAGAGGTCTCATGTGAAACCGCCTCGAAGCAGGACACCATCAGGCCCACTAACTGCATCCCCTGCTGAATGGAGGGATGAGGACACAGGAGCAGAGCCCTTGCCTGCATCTGAAGGCCCTCCACTTTCTGCTGAGGGAGAAATACCTTGACCTGAGAGGTATCCAGAGTCATGCCCAGGAAGGACCTCGCCAAGGAGGGAGACAGTGAAGATTTGGGATAGTTGATCACCCAGCCGAAAGACTTGAGAGTAGAAGTCGCAACCTGAGTATCCCTCTCGGCCTGATGAAGAGACTGAACAGCAATCAGAATGTCGTCCAGGTAAGGGAGGATGCGAATGCCCTGGTTCCTCAGAAGAGCCATTACGCCCGCCAGCACCTTGGTGAATACCCGAGGTGATACCGAACGGTAAGGCCACAAACTGGTAATGCTGATCCCCCAGAGCGAACCTCAAGAATCTGTGATGGCCTGGAAAGATTGGTATGTGAAGATAGGCATCCTTGATGTCCACAGTGGTCATGAAGTCGCCCGGCCGAAGGAAACTGACAGCCGAGCGTAGCGTCTCCATGCGAAAGTGCTTGAGCCGGACAAACCTGTTGAGACCCTTCCAAGTCCAGGATGGGCCTCAGAGAACCGTCCTTTTTGGGCACCGTGAATAGATTGGAATAGTACCCTTGACCCTGTTCCTGGTGAGGTACCGGACAGATGACTCCAGACTCCAACAGGCGTTGAACTGCCAGGTGCAGCCCCTGAGCTGACAGAGGATTCTGAGATATCCAGGATCTGAGAAATCTTGGGGGTGGCCAGGCTGCAAACTCTATCTTGTAACAGGAGGACACCACCTCCTGAATCCACTGGTCTGAGACGCGAAGCCTCCAGACGTGAGCAAAGAGCCAAAGCCGTCCCCCCACCCGGGCGGGTGAGGGCGCCTCCTCATGCCTAAGGGGCCTTGGGAGGGGGTTTGGGCTTGGAGCCCCTTGAAAGACCGGGACTACCACGGGATCTGCCACGGCCCCAAGAGTCTCTGCGGCTACCAGAGAAGTGTGCGCCACGACCTCCCCTTGAGCCCCGAAAGGAGGAGTTGGAGGACCCCCGAAAGGGTCAGGACTGCTTCCTACGCTGAGGTAGCCTACCATCCTTGGCCAGAACATCCAAACGTTCACCAAAAGAGACGAAGCCCAGTGAAGGGGATCCCGGTGAGAGGCTTCTTAGCTGCAGTGTCAGCTGCCCACTGGCACAACCACACAGACCGGCGCATAGCCACAAAGAGGGCCGAAGCCCTACCGCCCAGCCGGACGGCATCATCCATGGCAGCCAGCACAAAGGCAACAAAATCAGAGCAAAGCAAGAGGGCCCTATAATCCTCCCTTCTCCTACCAGCCATAGCGCCATCAGCGAGGCGCTTGAGCTTCCTCTTAAGAGCAATGGTCGTAATGGCTGCGGAACAAACCGGATGCAGGCCTGCCCCTACAAAGGTGAAAGCATGACAGGCCAGCTGATCCATACGCCGGTTCGTACTGTCACGCAGTGTAGTAGTGTCAGGGGACGGCATGACCGAAGTGTTAGACAGTCCTAGAACAGGAACGTCCACCTCAGGGGGACACGACCAGCACTTGACCAGGTCAGCAGAAAAGGGATACCTTCTGTCCAATCCCTTGTGCACCATGGGCAATCTGTTAGGACGTTCCCACTCCTTGAGCACCATATTGGAGAAATGGCCCTGCTCCAGGAACTCCAAGCGTTGTCAGGGCGAAAGCGCTCACCCTGCTTCCTCTTCACCGCCTTAGGGGGGGCGATGTGCAATGTGTCAAATATTTCCGACAACAGTCTATCAGTGTCATCAGGGAGCTAGGTATCCTCATCAGAGGTGGACCCCAGGTCACTGTCGTAACCTTCCTGATGGCCCCCAGAGGAGTCTGAATCATGGAAAAGCTCCCCCTCCTCTAGGGAGTCACGGCCGCCAAACACATCAAGGCCCTCAACCTCCTCGGCAAAGAGGGAAGGCGCGGCGTCAAGATGCCGCTTCTTGCCCGAGGCCTTGCCCGTCACAGGTCGGGCCAGCTACCTTTCAATGCTGGCCACGCGTAGTGCCAGATCAGATTGGGACCCCCTGCTAGTATCCCCCTCACTGGGCACGGGGGAGGGTAGACAGGTAGACAGAAAACAGTCCCCAAGCACAACTCACCTCCTACACCATAGCGACAGCAGTGCTTCTTCATCCCTCAGCAGGCTCACCATAAAAAGCCCATGGCCGGCTACCCTTTTTTTTGTACAGGGTCTGCGGCTTGGAGCAGCGCTCCCTGAGCACCTGACCCTGGCGCTCCCCTACCATCATCCGACCCGACAGCCGAGGCTGGGAGGCAAATAGGGCCCGGAAACAGGTGGAAATAGACTTGCAGGGCCGCAGGCTTGGTTGCCCCACTCACCTGCGAAACATAGAGAGCCATCTTCTATCTTCGCAGTATGACTGCAGAGGAAACACTGGAAGTCTATGGGTAATTCCTGTTTTTATATGGGGCCGGGAGGAGCCACAAATCTTCTGCAGTCCACTGCGCCACCTTGTGGCGGAATACCCAGATGTAAGGACTACATGAAACAGGCTGTGCTGTGCACTAGGAAAATTGCGATAAAGAAGAGCAAAGACCGAGGAAAAAGAGAGGGAACTATAAGACAAATTATGAAAAGGGGGGGGGGGGGGAGAAGAAGAAAGGGGGGATAGCGGAAAGAGAATAAAGCAAAAGAAAGAATGGAAGACCAGGATGGAGGTGCTTGCGCGGGGAAACTATGGAGAAAAATACTATTCTGTGAAATACTCACCTGTAGAATTGATATTATTTGTATACAGTACGTCCTGCTCCAGATATAATACTTACACTTGGGTTATCCTCCGCCAGATGGCGCTGCACTGCAGAGACATGCAAAACAGGCTCCTCCTAGCCCCTCAAATAGCCGGGGACCTCCCACAAATCCCCAGCATTGAAAAGCAGTGAACAAGAAGCCGGGAGAATTTAACCACCCAAAACAACTGGTAATGAAAAACAAATGATAACAATCACCATACAGGGGATCCAGAATAATGCAACAACAGGGTGGGGTGGAGCAGGACGTACTGTATACAAAAAATATCAATTCTACAGGTGAGTATTTCACAGAATTGTATTATTCTTAGTATACAGTACGTCCTGCTCCAGATATAGTACTTACACTTGGGACATCCAATAGCAGTGTCCATGAGGTAGGGTGGGATCCCCAACAAAAGGTAACAGCAGACAGTTTAAACCACTGCCGCCTGCAAAACCTTGCGGCCAAAAACAGCATCAGCTGAGGCCCTAACGTCAACCTTGTAAAACTTTGAAAAGGTATGAACAGAAGACCAAGTAGCGGCCTTGCAAACTTGTTCAACAGAAGCCTGGTGATGGAAGGCCCAATAGGCACCAATAGCACGAGTAGAATGAGCAGTAAGGGCGGAAGGGAGGACTCTTCCCCTTAGCAGAATAGGCCTGAATCACAGCCTGACGAATCCATTTGCTAATAGTAGACTTGGCAGGAGCCAAACCCTTCCTAGGACCAGAAGGGACCACAAAAAGAGCATCAGTCTTCCTGAAAGCCGCAGTAACCACCAGGTAATACTTCAGACACCTGACCACATCCAAGGAATGCAGAACCCTTTCCTTAGCGTTGCAAGGATTAGGACACAAGGAAGGAAGAACAATATCTTGATTCAAATGAAAAGCAGACACCGCCTTAGGCAGAAAGTCCAGCTTAAAGCGGAACACCGCCTTGTCCTGGTGTCTCTCATAGTATGGGGGCTGGATAGACAGAGCCGCCAGCTCAGACACACGCCTGACCTAAGTAATAGCCACCAGAAAGACAACCTTGAGGGTAAGTACAGCCAGAGCAGCATCCTGAATAGGCTCAAAGGGAGCACCCTGCAAGGCAGACAGAACCAAGTTCAAATCCCAAACAGGGACCATAGGCTTACGTGGGGGACGCACATGAGTGACCCCCTGAAAGAAGGTCTTAACCAAGGGATGCTGAGCAAAAGACTTCTGAAAGAAGACAGACAGGGCAGAAACCTGACCCTTCAGAGTACTGAGTTTTAGAACCAACTCCAGTCCATGCTGTAAAAACTCCAGAACCCTAGGGACTAAGAACTCCCTACAGGGAAGAGACCTAGACTCACACCAATCAATGTAGGCACGCCATACCCTATAATAGATAGCAGAAGAAGTTTTCTTCCTAGCCTGCACCATGGTATCCACCACCGAGGCAGACAAGCCTTTCTCCATCAAGATGGAGGTTTCAGCAGCCAGGCCGTCAAAGCCAGAGTTTGTAAATTGGGATGGCGTAAGGAGCCCTGAGTGAGCAGATCTGGGGCCCCTGGCAGGACGTACTGGTCTACTGCCATTTGTACCACGTCTGCGAACCACACTCTTCTTGGCCACCTTGGGGCCACCAGAATCACTGGCACCCTTTCCAGAGCAATCTTGCGCAGAACCCTGCCCAGCAGGGGGAACGGAGGAAAGACATACAGAAGCCGAAATTCCTTCCATGACATTGACAGAGCATCCGTGGCCAAGGCCAGAGGATCCTGAGACAGGGAGACAAAGACCGGGAGCTTGTGATTGTGACGGGATGCGAACAGATCCACATCCGGTAGACCCCAACGGTGACACAGGGACTGGAATACCCTGTTGCAGAGGGACCACTCCCCCTGACGGGAAGTCCCCCTGCTAAGAGAGTCTGCCAGCAGATTCTCTACGCCGGGGATATACACAGCCGAAATACATTGAACATTGGCCTCCGCCCATGTCATAATCCGCGACACCTCCTGGAGGGCACCCCTGCTCCGGGTCCCTCCCTGATGGTTGATGTAGGCACCCACCGCCCTGTTGTCTGAGCGCACCTGCACAGCCAGACCCTTCAGGTGATTGGTCAACTGCTCCAGTACCAACCTGATCGCCCTTAGTTCCAGAATGTTGATGGGCAGGTGGGCCTCCTGAGGGCCCCACCTCCCCTGGAACCACAGGGACTTCCAGAATCCCCCCCAACCTGACTGGCATCCGTGGTGACCGTCTCCCAGGAGGGGGCCAGGAAGGACCTGCCCTGTAGCAGGTTCTTGTGGTTAAGCCACCACGAGAGGGACTCTCGGACCAATGGGGGAAGCCCACAAACCCCGTCCAAAGACATGGGGTCCTTGTCCCAAACTGACAGAAGGTGAAGTTGCAGAGGCCTCAAATGGAACTGAGCAAAGGGCACTGCCTCGAAGCTCGCCACCATCAGGCCCACCAGCTGCATTCTCTGCCTGAGCGGGGGCACGAGAGCAGGAACCTCACCTGCGCAGTCAGAGCTTCCACCTTTTGTTGAGGGAGGAATATCTGTGACTGAACCGTATCCAGAATCATCCACAGGAATGGGGTCACCGGCGAAGGGGACAGAGAGGACTTGGGATTATTGATCACCCAGCCGAAGGACTCCAAGGTGGACACCGCCAGCTGAGTGTCCCGTTCCGCCTGCTGTGGGGACCGTGAAGAGATGAGAATGTCGTCCAGGTAGGGCAGCACGCGTATGCCCCCTGACCTTATCAGAGACATCACCCCCGCCAGTACCTTGGTGAACACTCTGGGAGCTGAAGTGAGGCCAAATGGTAGGGCCACAAACTGATAATGATCTTTCAACGCGAATCTGAGAAACCTTTGATGTCCCGGGAACACAGGGATGTGAAGGTAAGCATCTTTGATGTCCACAGACGTCATGAAATCCCCCGGGCGCAGGGAGCCAATGGCCGAGCGCAGAGTTTCCATGCGAAAGCGTCTGATCTTGACAAATCTGTTGAGGATCTTTAAATCCAGAATGGGCCTGACTGACCCATCTTTTCTGGGCACTGTGAAAAGGTTGGAATAGAACCCCTTGCCCAATTCTCTTAAGGGGACCCTGCAAATGACCCCTAGATCCAGAAGACCTTGCACAGCCTGTAGCAAGACCTGAGCTGATACAGGGTCCTGGGGGATCCAGGACCTGATGAATCTTGTGGGAGGCCACACAGCAAACTATCTTGTAACCAGAAGACACTACCTCCTGAATCCACCGGTCTGAGACTTGGCGCCTCCAGACGGGCACGAAGTGCTGTAGCCGTCCCCCCACCCTGGCGGGCGAGGGCGCCCCATCATGCCTGAGGGGTCTTGGGAGGTGCTTTGGATTTGGACCCCCAGGAGGAGCCCGGACGTCGTCCTCTGCTCCTATGCCAGGAATCTGCGCGAGCCCCTGCGAAGGAC
Source organism: Gastrophryne carolinensis (assembly GCA_027917425.1). Classification (NCBI taxonomy): domain Eukaryota; kingdom Metazoa; phylum Chordata; class Amphibia; order Anura; family Microhylidae; genus Gastrophryne; species Gastrophryne carolinensis. The sequence continues at coordinate 348,398,909 of CM051237.1, read as the reverse complement.
ACCCCCTTCCCCTGCTTAGCGCCTCGGTAGGGGACTGAAGGGGGGCCCTGGCTCCGAAAGGGCCGAGGCTGCCGCCTGCACTGGGGTAACTTACCTCCCTTAGCAAAGAGGTCTAGGCGGTCCCCAAACAGGCGTAGCCCCTTAAATGGAAGTCCAGTAAGGGCTTTCTTAGCAGCATTGTCAGCAGCCCACTGACGCAGTCATACCGCGCGGCGTATAGCTACCGCCAAGGCAGAAGATCTGGCACACATCCTAATAGCATTGTTCGATGCAGACAGGATAAAGTTAACAAACACTTCATAGGTAGCCAGGGCATTAATAGTATCAGGTGGCAAATCGTCTGGGCCATCAAGTGCATTCCTGACCATGGCCCCGAGTGCCACCGCAGTAATAGCAAAAGCGCAGCGCCGCCCCCCCCCCCCAAATGCAAAGGCATGGCATGCCAATTGGTCAATGCGCCGGTCCTCAGAATCCCGCAACGTAGTAGTGTCAGGGGAGTGCCTAATGGATGCATTAGACAGCCCTAGAATAGGGGCATCGACCTCGGGGGGCAATGACCAGCACTTGACCATGTCAGCAGGAAAGGGATACTTCCTGTCCAAACTCTTAGGAATCCCGGGAAGTCTACTGGGATGTTCCCACTCCTTAAGCACGAGGTTATTGAAATGGGTTTGCTCAGGAAATTCCAATCGAGCCTTAGCAGTATGGAATAGCTCACCCCTTTGCCTGGGAGCCGCAACAGGGGGAGAGATGGACAAAACCTCAAAAATCTGCACCAGCAATTTGTCAGTATCATCCGGGGTCCAGTGATCAGAGCCAGAATCATCATGACCCCTTGACTTCTCGTCAGATGACCCTGAGTCGGAGAAGAGCTCCCCTTCGTCCGATGGGGCATGGCCATATAGGTGCAAGAACTCATCAGACTCTGTAGGGAAAAGAGCGGTATCAGGGGCTAAGTGCCGCTTTTTTGCGGTGGCCTTATGCGCTAAGGTATTAGCAAGCAATTTTTCAACACTGGCCAGTCTAGCAGCCACATCAGGATGAGAATCCCCGCTTGTATTGGGGGTTAGACTCAGGCTTGGGGGAGTAGGTGAAGTGAGGCGAGGTGCAGGCCCAGCCACCGGAGGGGCGGGAAGTACCATTAGCGCCTGCTGTGCACAAGGGACGCAGACCCGTGCATGGTCACCGCTGATAGGTGAGACCCCACAAGCTACACACAGCCGAGCTTGTCCCGAAGGAACCCGGTCACAATATCCTGGGATGTCTCCATGTGGTGATTAATAGGCACAATAGGCCATTAGCGATTGACGCTGAAGCTACCCTGGATGCCCCAATGACCCGCAGGGAAGTGGGAGTAATTATACTAGGCCCAACTGGCAATTATGCTGGGCCGGGAGAAGCCACTGGATTCAACCGTCTGAAAGACATAAGGGGAATAAAGGGTGTCAGAACCATGCACAGTAAGCAAGGAGCATGAAAAATTGCCCGTGAGGGCACTTACAGACCGCGGAAGGAGGGGGACCGAGACCACGCGCGACTACCATCAAAAAGGCACCAAGCGAACCTCGAAGGGCGGGCCAGAGCGGCCCGTGACGCGTAGCGTGCCAATCCAGGTCCCCGCCCCCCAAAAGAGCACGAAGCTCTAAGCCAGTAGACAGGTTGTCATGAGGAGCGAGGTGTATGACACGCTCAGAATGGATGATTTTTGCCAATGATGACGCCGCGGCGTCTGAGGCGCCACCGCCGCCCGGCACAGCACAGCCAGATAACTTACCCATCCGTGCTATGAGTGTCAAGAGCACTTCAATCATGTCCCGGTTGGGAATCGATGAAGCAAAGAGGCGCGTGGTGGCGGCAGATACACAAATAAGGCTGCAATCAGCGCCTCTGACACCGAGTATACAAGTCAAATGACATAACTAAAGGCCACTAGCGTATAATCCAATACACTGAGACCACCTACACCCCCCCCCTTTCTTTGCCCACGGCTACGGGGGGGAACAAGGGAGGATGGCGACCCTTTGTACAGGGACCACCGCTACACGGGGCATGGGCAATAATGGGGGAGGGGCATCCCTTAGAGGCTCAACATCAGCCTAACCGCCTACCCTTTGGTGGGGGACTGCGGTGGAGCATGGCTCCATAAGCACACATGGTGCTGCCTACCTTCACCCGACCAGCGCAGCCCAGGCTGGGAGGCACATCACAAGGACGACGGGTGGGAATAGTCCAACAGGGCCGCAGGCTTTAATAGCCCCACTCACCTGCGAGAGAGTGATACTTCATGTCTTCGCAGTCAGCACTGCAGAGAAATCTGGGGATTTGTGGGAGGTCCCCGGGTATTTGAGGGGCCGGGAGGAGCCTGTTTTGCATGTCTCTGCAGTGCAGCACCATCTGGCGGAGGATAACCTAAGTGTAAGTACTATATCTGGAGCAGGACGTACTGTATACTAAGAATAGTAGAAAGGGGAAACAGAAGGGGGAGCCGGGGTCAAGGGGAAGGGAGGCTTAAAGCGGACCAAAACCCACTGAACTTGTGAAATACTTTTGACCAAAGCCCCCTGCCGATACTCTCTTCTTAGGGTGTAGAACTAGAAATTGATATTTTCGCTTATCAAATTGCCCCGGAACCCTTTTCTTTTTTTGATCTCCCTCATTGTAGGATTGCAGGTGATAAGTCATTGCATTAGTGTGGCAATTACATCATACTCTGCAGTGGCAATGAATGAAGGAAGCAAAGCTTTACAGCCATTATCTGGGATTAAAGGGAAGCAGGAGCAGTAAACATAGGGAAAAGTTACTATTCATGGGGGAAGCAATTCAGGAGATGCTAGTTAAAATGTGGGTCTTGGTCCACTTTAAAGGGAGGCAGAGACCAAATCCATACATATATCACCTGAAAGCTTTGAGTTTCTGTGGACTGGAATACAGTTTGAGATGATCAAATAGATCATTTGGAGTGCCAATCTTTACACAGCTGGGTGCATGAATTCTGCCCTAAACACTGTGAATCTCAAAAAGAGAAAGACTGTAATGCTCAAAACACAAACTCTAGCCAACCAAAGGAAAAGTAATTATCCGGACTTTCTCTGCTGAAGGTTAAAGCAGAAGTGGGAGGGCTACTGCCTGGCCAGGTCTCTTACCTGTGGATGGGGAGGAGCAACATCTCTCCTTCCTGCTTGAGTCCCGCTTTCGGACTGCTAGATTACCCAGCAGTAATTCATCTGGTGTTCCTGTATGGACAATTTGAAGAAAGTTCCTTGTGATTTTTGACTCCCCCCTCATTTTGGCTGGCGATGCGTGGGGATGGCAGGCATTAATGCTTATTTGACTTGGGGATTTAAAAACCACAGAGGGTGGGAAACATGGAACATATAGACTTCCTGGTGCAATGCCTGTAACTACCATGTAATGCAGAGGTTGATTGATGGAGGGGTTCATCGGTTTGTGTTAGCGCGGCGGTCCTGTCCGAGGGTGTCAGTGGACATTTCTGAGCTCAATTGTGGGTCAGTATCGTGCTTTATTCTTAGGGTTTTTCTTAATAGACTGCGTCAATTCGAGAGGATTTGTCTTATGTGATATATGTTTTTGTGTTGTACCAAATTATTTGAAAATGATCAATTACTAAATTTGTACAGCCTTTTCAGTGAGGTGGTGAACATTGGGGGGACAGCTGCCCAATTTGGTATGTAGGATAAGAGTAATACACTCCCTCCAGCTAGCACAGTTTATAGTATTGATTTGGTTGTGCATTAAGAATTTGGTTGTGTAAATAAAATTAAATCTGGCCCCATCTCCTAGCCTTAGTGCCCCTTGGAATGAGGGGGCCCATAAGCTCTTTAGTCCATCTTCTCCAACTTACTGCAGCTAGACTATCATGGGCCCTAAGGGACGTGGCCCATAACAGCCCTCAAACTGGCAAACAACTGCTGCCCACCCCGCCAGGTGTTACCCAGGTCATGGCATCTAAATTTGTCCCACAGGGGCAGAAGATGCAAGGACCTAGATGCTCGCCTAAACACTGTGAATCTCAAGTACTTCACTGATTCTTCTGAGACAACCATTAAAGCAGAAGTGTCTTGTGCCTATGGATGTGGAGGAGCTAGGTTACCCAGTAGTTATGAATCTGGTGTTCCTGTATGAACAATTTGACAGGAAAGCAAAGTTTCATTTGTACTGGGGAGTTATGCTTTATTTTCCTTTTGCGAAATAGTTCAAAAGATAGGGGTACAAGGTGATCCATTGGCATGGGCAAGTGTGAGCACATAAATGCTGAAGGGCATACTGCTGCCACGGCTAAAATAGTTTGGCTGATCCCACCAAAAGAATTTGGATGTCAATTCTAAATAATATAATAACCCATTTTGCCAAATCAAGGCATATCTGACTCATCACTGTTGCATACATAAGTACCAGAGCAGAACATAAATCTCTGTGCAGATAGCAGCCATAAAGGATATCAGGCCCAAGTAGACGTGTTTAGTGTGAATACACTAAAAAAGAGCTTGTGGAAACAAAAGACAAACATTTCAACTGATTTTAAATATAGTTTATTTACACCAGGTAGTAGACAAACTCTCCATAAACAATTTCAGAGGGCCAAAACTTCTGCATGGTTACTGAAGTTGTAAAGCATTTATTTAATTTGATAGCGTAGCAAAATGTGAAAAATAAATCTACCAATGAAAACATATTTTTTTATATTGAAGTGTTTTTTAATGATGAAGATAAAAGTTTGGATACTTTCATTTTTTACTATCCTGGTACCTTTCCGATACATTCTGCCAGTTAATGACATTCCAGATGGCTTTCAGGTAGTCTGGTCTAACATTTTTATACTGCAGGTAGTAAGCATGCTCCCATACATCTATGCCCAGAAGTGGAATAAGACCTGATTAAAAGAAAAAAAAAAAAGAAAAAATCGTTAATGCAAGACTTCTAGGTGAAGTTGGGGACAAATACAACGGCTAGTAAAACTTTAATTCTTTCAAAACTGCAAAATATACTATAAATATCAGGAACAAACATTCTCGGGGGAGCATTCTGCTCAGTGCAAGTTATGCGATCTTACCTGTTGTCCCTTGCAGCGGATCCTGGTTAGCACATGCAGCAATTTGTAAGCGCTTTGATTCTTTGTTGTATCCAAGCCAGCCCCATCCTGAGCCCTGCACTCCCACGGATGCTGTGGTAAGTTTCTCCTTAAACTTCTCAAATGATCCAAAATCACATTTTATGGCCTCCAAAAGTTCTCCTGCAAGAAAACATACAACAGGCATTAAGCAGTCAAATAGATACTTCATTTTGTAGACTAGCTGATGAGAAGTGACTATGACACAGAACTGTGGGAAAACAAATTTGATATTTCTAGGTGTTCAGGCTTACCTTTGCATCCACCTATCACACCAACTATCAAGTCAAGGTCCAGTCAAGGAGCAGCAAACTTGTTGGCCACAAGATAATTTACTAAATGTGATTTGTCATTTCATACATTTCAGATGTAGACCATTTTTATACTTTTAGGTAAAAGTAAGAGATAATGTCTCCTTCCACATTAACTGATTGTGCTACCATAGAAGTGCCGAAGTGCCAAAGTGCAAAACTGGCAGGAATCCACAACCTTCAAGATTTTTACTCAAGCTCTAGAATGACCAACCCTGGTAAATATGGCAATATTTTTAAAGCAGACCCATACCCTAGAAAGGAAACCTGCCCTGTGGTAAAATATGTGAGACAAAATTCTTTTCATTCCCCACACCTGACAGGAGAGGGGCGATTACTTTTATTCCCCCACAGAACATTCATTCTAGTTCTGGGGGGCAGTGTTTGGTTGTGCAGTCTGGCTGTGTGTCTGCAGCTGTGTCACCCTTTTTATCATCCAGAAATGATTTTGCATTACCCAGAAGTGGCACTGGTTGCACACACCACCCATAACATCCGAAGAATTGCAGTTTGAATAGGTGGTGCAGGTTATGCTTGTTTACAGGTGTGGGAGGGGGGGCGGGGCTAGTTTTGACCAACACTATAAGAGGGGCATCAGGCAGGGACTTCGGCATTCCCAACAGAAAGCGGTACCACTGCAAATGCGCAGGGAGACTAACAGTTTAGGTTGCTATAGTTTTTGATGAGCATATTTTAATATAAAGCACAATACTATCTATTGTATTATATTTATAACTATATAGCAACAGTGTTGCTGGGGATCCTAATACAGTGGTACATTGCACTTAATTATTAGGATAGTACGATTTGCACTCTCTTTGGTATAGATTGTGATTTATGAATTAGCTTAGAGAGATAGAACACAATTACAAGTAACTAAATAAAATTAATTATGAGTGATGAGCGTTATATTTGTTATGCATGTATTTGTATAAATATATTATTTATGCCAACATTGCCCTCTTTTGGTTAGAAAGAAGGCGAGTTTCCGGGCAACCTGGGGGGGGGGGGGGTTTCACACAGCGGGGCACCCCGACTCTGGAAGGCCCGGGGGGGTGGGATAGAGGGAATCATTTGAAGATGGGTTTGGTCCACTTTAATAGTGACTTTTTTCAGACTACACAGTGTTATAGTTTCTCTAAAGGCTTATTAGATTTATGACTGTAGTTTTGGTGGGGTATATAAAAGACTGTAGAAATAGGATACACACCAAGAACATTACCTCTTTTGAAGACATGGAGTGCAGATGCCCTCAGGGCCTTTTAAATTTAGGCCTTCTTTAAGATCTGCTGACCATGTGCCAAATGAATGTTTCACAATTGCATTATTATTACAGAATCTGCAATATAATTGGTTCTTGCATCACATTTGTGGGTAGAACCCTATGCCCCACAAACCCGAGAATAGAGTCCCTACACAAGTCCTCCTGCAGGTAAGGTAAGAGGACGTTTCCCCACTTATGGAGCAAAAAAAAAAAATATGCTATATTATCAGATATTTGTTGTGCAATTGTTCTGTCTGGCTCAGTACTCTATTGTGTGCTTGGCTAAGTATAGAGGGTTAGGTGTTGTTCAGGACATACAACTACAAATACTGTTCTAGTTGAGACAGAAACATTTGCCACGGTATTAGTCCAGTCAGAGATCATTTTGTTATAATAGTCTTTCATGTTAATGTTTTTGTAATAGACCAAGTAAATTCACTGAGAATTTCGATGGTGCAGCCATTTCTTTGAATGTCGAGGAAACCGATTACCCTAAAAAGCTCAATTATTCAGCATCTTTTGCCTATTGGGCTGCACACCTGCAACTGTTTTATTCCACATATGTGCAGTGTATGCTCCCCTTTCTATAAACTGCAGCTCTATTTTTAAACAGAGTTATAATCTGTGCATTGATTTGCATGTTTATAGGTTTGACTGGACATGGGCCCGCGCATGCATAATGAGATCTTTGTTAAGGGGAGTTTTTACAGCAATATGGGGGAGGGGGGTGTCTATAAATGGGAATAAACAAACACTAAGAATCACGAAAATAATTTTTGCTCAAGTAATAGTCACTCAAAAGACAGTCTTCAAGGTTAGACTCTGGGCAGATCCCATGGGGGGCATGTGGATCTTTATTCTGGATTTTCTTTTTTTTTTATAGTTAGTTATAAAAAAAAATCTTAAAATTCATATATGAACTGTGATCCTGGTGTTGTATATATTATCCACAGCAGCCCATATGTATAGATGGCTTTAGGTCTGATAGGACCAATCCAATTTGTATAAAATCTAGGACTTTAAAAATATTAGGTTTTCCGAGGGCTCGGGAGTTTTACAGAAAGGACAGAACCTGCCCAGACTTTCAAGTAGACTTTTTTTTTTCAAAAGAGTATTGGTCACTAGAAGAGTTCCCAAGCTTTAACGTGCACCTATACTTAAAGGGACGTTTATGCTGTCACCTTCTATCCCCAGCCCAGTGCCCCAAAACAGCATGTATTGTTTAACTAAAGCCTTTGCCCAATATTCATAACAAGAGCTGGATGCAGTCGGCCATATTGTTCCTTGGCCGAGCAGCCACACCCTGCGATAATGCATTCAGTCACAGTACACACAGTTCAGCAATGGGGAGCACTTCAACCTAACTGCCATCAAGGCTGCTTCAGCACCATGTTTATTATTTTTATCTGTGTACATTATTTAAAAATGTGCACAGCTAAAATGGTGCTGAATTACACTAAGGAAAAAAAAATAAAAATGTTTTTCTCAGACAAATGTGAGGAAAGAAAATCCTCACGCTGTTGAATCAGCCTTAATGTAACAGTTTAGTTGTAACTAAATTAGCATATGGTAGGCAATTCACTATAATACCATCTCCTAATAGTATTTTTATCAATATTAGGAAAAGGCTTTAGTAAAAAAAAATAGTAACACATGCTATTTTGGGGAACTGGCCTGGATATAGAAGGTGACAGCATAAACTTACTGAGTATGGTATAGGTGCAGTTTAAGTAATCTACATGTAAACACTATGCAGTCAGTCTGAGATTCAATACATGTGTCCTGGGACAGTAGATAGGTCCATTCTGAAAGGTTGACCAATTTGCATCATCTTCAGAAGTGGGCAATTCTGGTGTAGTACTATGGTCTCTGCCTGTTCCCTCCAGATCTTCCTCAGAACTAAAGAGTTTAGGGGCAGCAGTGGAAACATGCAAATTTCCCCCGAATTCTTACAGCGTATTGCCCTTCTGGGTTGTCCCTCAGGTTTAGGGAGAAGAATCCTGACAAATGGGTATGGAATCTGGTTGCAACTGCATCTGAGTTGCAGAACACTTCTGGATTTAACCATGGAAGTAGATTCTACTGCCAGGTTCATTAATATCAGATGTCTTGTGCTGCTTTGCCTGTTGATGTTGGTTCATTTCAAAAACTTGACTACCGTAGCCAACACGTGGTTGGCAATCCGAGATGAAGCATGGGTTTGTTCTAGAAAAATAGTTTTTAGTTCCCCCAAGTTTGACATATCTTTCGGGTCTTGACCAGATTGATTGTATTGGTTGGTCCTTGAAATTCGGGGTTCTAGGACCAGTGGACATTCCTGCTGAGATGCTCTTTCTCCATCTGCCAGGAGTGACTTCTGAGAACCTATGAGAGTAGAGAGATACATTTGTCAAAGGTTTCCCGTAACCTTTTCCAATCCTTAAGAATGGAGGCTTGAAAAGCTCTAAATCTGGCTTGTGGCCAGCGCATTGCCGGTGTAGCCGCATTAGCGCTAGGTTTTCAGCATAGCCATTCTTGCTGTAACCAAAGTCTGCTGCAATCAGCAAGGTGTCTAAGTAAGGAAAGATGCTTTCCTTCATAAAGCGAGTGACTAACCTTTGTGAAAATCCATGGCGTGGATGAAATGCTTAAGGGTAGAGCTGTGCCCTGTAAAAGATTAACAGTTTGGCCTATAGCCTCTGCTATTCTCAGATATTTTTGGTGGCCTTCAAAAATGGGTAGCTCTTGGGTGATCAGTAGAATTGTGCAGGGTAATTACTCAATCTGCAGTTGCATCTGATCTTTAACGTTTAAGTCTTCTGGCTTAACACCTGGCAAACAGACGTCCTGAGACCTATGAAATTCAGAGGCAATTTTTGGAAGGTACAATCCGCTCTAATTGTAATATGGTCAGGAAAAATCCTGAGATAAAGCTCCTTAATTGAGAAGGCCTGTAAATAACTAATTCTTCGACAAGAACTTTACTTCAAAAGGAGAGGGAGCAAGACCCCTCAGGGCTAAGGAAATGTTCCAAAGGGGAAAGCCTTAGAATCTACTGGCTTACATCTAGAAAGTAGAAAGGCACAAACGCTCTCAACCAATGTCTCCTTTCTGAGCTTTGGGTCCAAAAACACTGAAAGTGCTGCAACCTGTACCTTGAAGGTCCCAAGTCAGCACTTTCTTGTAGAACCACAGGGTATCCTCCCCAATGCGACCTGATTCTTCTTCAGAAAAAACACTACCTGGCATTTTGAATTTGCTTTGTTGACAAAAAGATCCATCTCTGGGGTGCACCAGAGGCTCACCAGCTTGTTGAAGACCCCCTTGTTTAACTGCCACTTCGATTGGGCCTCTCGCTCCCTGATCTTATCTTCCAGGTGATTCAGTGCTAACTGCATTAAATTCTCTGAAATTTGAAAACCTTCTGGCCACGGGACTGGACCAGGAATGTGGCTTTGGGGAGTGTGTGCTCCCGACCCACAGGCGCTTGAGACCATTGTGATCTGGACTGGATTCACCTGGTGCCAGGGCCTTCCTTGAAAAAGATTTTCCAGGGTGGACTAGCACTGAAGAGAATGATAGACCGAGTCTGGAATTGTCACCAGACAATCCAGAGACTTTGGGTCTTTGTCCCAAGATTGGAGGTACAAGGCTTGGAGCTCTCCTGAGTGCCATTGAGCTCAGACGACAGCTGGTAGTCATGAGAACTAGAAAGATCAGACTCAGTCTTGGAGACAAGTAGGAGGACAGGAAGGTGATCTTTCCTATCCATCTTCGGCTGAGGCAAAGAGGTCCTCTAGGCAGTGGTCTATCCTGTAGCCCAGATACAATTCTGGGGAGGAGGGTTTGATTTCTGTCGTAAAAGGAGAGACAAGGTTAGCTTCACATTGTTCTCTAAAAGCTCTTTGGTCGGTGCAGAGAGGAGCAGATCATGTAGATACCTGATCTGATTAAGTCTCAGATGTGCCATTCCGCTTTTGCAAGGATCTTTGTGAAAATCCAGAGTGCGGATGAAAGACCGAAAGGCATAGCTCTGAACTGCCAGTGACTGCCTATCTTTACTGCAAACATCAGATACCTTCTATGTCAGGGGAAGATGGGAACGTGTAGATATGCATCTTGGAGGTCAATCAAGACCATCCCAAAAGTTCTGTCCCTTAGGTTAAAAATAGACTCCATACATAACCTCTTGTACCTAATTACCTGGTTTAACCTCTTTAGATTGAGGAAGATGACGTCTAAGTTACCTGGGTACTTACTCCCTTAGTTGTGAATATACTATGGGTAAAGCTTGGGACTTCACTGGATCCTTGGGACAACTGATTATGAGATCTATGAGAACTTCAGGTGATATTCTTCCTGATTAATCTGAAGTATGAAGGCTTTTTTTTTCGATCTACTGCCTCTAAATGTCTGGGGAGTTCACGGCCTCTTGGAATCAGAACCTCTGAGATCTCATTGAGGGAATCCATCTCTTTTGGCCTCTGTACTTGGAGGAAGAGGATTTTTCCTCTTAACTGGAAACGTCTTCCCTTGCTCTGAGGAATGAGTTAATACTTTCTTTAACTCTGATCCAAAAACAATTTCCCCTCAAAGGGGATGCCACAAAGGTGGGACTTAGAAGACTCATCTTCAGACATATGATTTGATATAGGTTTAGCCTTTTATTTACGTTTTGGCGGGATGTTCTTGTACAGCTAAAGATGTTATTGATTTTTCTGAGTCTGTTGACAGAAGGCCAGAATGGTGCTTTTGCTGGAAAAACATTGCACCTTTATTTTTTGCAGTTTTTTAGGACCCTCATTTATGATGGTAAAACTGCACTACATACAGGACAGATTTTTTCGCCTTTGCTTTAAGATTTATCTGGGGTTTCTGATACTTGTTTTAGGGATTTATGTGGGATAAGCACAGGTAATCAACCTACATATCTAAAAGTATAATATAGATAAAAAGGTAAGACAAACTTACCAGACTCTAGCTTTCTCCAGTAGCCTGTGGAGTTTTTGGGGAAACATGTGGACACCAAAGGGCCATCTTGTTCCTGCATATATACCCTGCAATTCTACCTCTTGCTCCAAACTCTGTGGCAATATGGCATACAAAAAATCAATACATGCACCCTTAATGCCGCAAAAAGGGTGCCATTTAGTATATATAATCTAAAAAATATAAAAACGTACCGCACACAAGAGGCCCTACTACGGGCGGCTCGAGAGAAGGGTGACCTGCAGTTTCAGGGGCACAAATACCAATTGTTTCAAGACTTAGCCCCTCATACCACTGAGAGGTGAAGGGAGACGAAACCGGCCCGGCACTACAACATAAGTTACTGATGGGGGTTCTCCTTCAAGCTTCTATTTGCCTACAAGGTAGACCAGTACTTGGCCAATTCTCTAAATGAGCAGCGACACAGCATCAAGGAGCTCTCTATCCCTATGGACATGGGGGGGGGCCCCAGCGGACAGGATCTCAACCCCGTCCCCTCAAGGAAGTGATGTGCCCTTAGACCCCTGCAAGACAGACCTCTTCCAGAAAGAAAGAAGAGATATCCCCCGACTGCAGATACCTACCAGAGGCATTCACCACAGAGCCCAGGCTGAGACTTTCCAGGTTTTCGCCCTGGTCTTCGCCTTACATTTTCTCTCCTACTTGCACCCTGCGACCATGAATGGAACTGCCTCGCGGACGGATGCCCGTTCTAAAACCCTTGGGTCGGACACACCCCTGTCCTGAGGTCTAAGCTGTGCATCCTGCATTAACGTTTGCTTTAGAAAGATAAGATGCTATGTTGCTCTGCTTGACCCCCTTTCTTTCCGCACAGGAGTCTACTGATGTATTGGGACCCAGGGAGACGGGGGGGGGGTGTCCGGGGCATTGTCGGGGGTTCCTCCCTTTCGCAGCGGTCCGCCTGGGCCCAGGGCACAGCGGTTCGGCATGGCGCGGTGAGTTCCCGTCGGCCATGATAGAGGGTGGGGCCTGACAGGTGGCAGGCTAGACCGTTACATCAGAGGGGGAGCAGGGTGTCAGCCTGGTCTGGGCCCATGACCTAGCTTGGGTCGGGGGCAAGGCGGGGCCTGTGATCAGTAAAACACACCGCTGTCACAGCTATGCCTTGCCTACATCGGGGGACACACCTCCACTGTCTTTTCCAGTACCACAGCTGGAGGGGTGCCACCACCCCGAGCCCGTGATAGGTCAGTTTGTTCGGACTGTGAAAAATCTGTTTTGAGCCCATTTACCGTTTTTGTTCTTATACGTAATGCATTGGTTACATTGCTATAATACTTAATTGTATATGCTTATATTCCACGTGTTACATGTCTTTGACAGTTCCATATGCCCCACCTACCTTAACCTCCCCGCACCTGCTTTCCCCCTCTGGTCCCTGGCCCGCTCTCCGGGGCCCTGACACAATTCTCCAACAGAAATGACTCAGAATAACTTAAAAATAATTTTGCACAACGTGCAGGGGTTTAACTCACCATCCAAAAGAAGCCATGCAAGGCAGACATCCTATGTTTGCAAGAAACAAGATTTGCCCTGCACTCCTCCCCCAAATATTTAAGCAGTTAATTTTGGCTGGCGATTCAAACCTTGTAATAAACTCCAAACTGGATAGGTTGTCTACGGCAGCCTCCAGCTCCAAGGAGCGCCCGGACTCGGGTCAGACTAGGTGTTCAGGGAGCTTCGACTCCTATGCATTATGCGATATATGGCGGGAAGAACACCATAACGCGCAGGATTATACATTCTATTCTAACCCGCAAAAATTGTTCTGCAGAATCAACCACATGACGGTACCATAATTTTTCCAGTGTCACATGTTGCGAGTTTACACCAATTTCTCCTGTCAGTATTTGATAACTATTTAGGCCCTATGGGATGCATCTGTGAAACTCTGGATTTTTAGGTCTGGAAAATGTATATATATCTAAAATACCCTGTATACAGATCATTTATTTTGTGTTAATTTACAATAAAGAAATTGAACAGATTTATTGTGTGGTGTGCATTACTCTATACTAGTAAATTTGTACATAGCATGGCCTGGTAAGGGTAACCAGCCTGAGTAACTTGCACCCAATTATTTTCAGCTTACATATAAGACTTCAAAAGGTGTGCTGGGTCCATTTAAATTTAATCCCTCAACACTCACTCCCAACTTCAGGACGTGGGGGTGCTCTCCACGCCCTGGTCTGACCACAGTCCGATGTCTGTCTCCATCAGCCCAATGGCCCCCCCGAAAGCCTTTTGACACCTGGCGCCTCGATGAGTCGTCGTTGACAACCAAAGACACCCATGACCAGCTTTAAACGCACCTGATTATTTTGCACTGAATTACCACTCTGTAGAATCCTAGTTACACTGTGGGAAGCACACAAAGTAGTGACGTGAGGGTGCAAGTAGCACCGGCCAAAAGGAACGAAAAAAAAAAAAGGGGAGGTAAGCCAAACTGAAAGAGCTCTCTAACCAATTCCAACTGCCAGAACAGGCCTGGAAAGACAACCCTTGCAAAGCTACAAAGGAAAAGGTTGACGTAGCTTGCATGGAACTGAATTTGCTTTTAGATAGCCAGATGGAGAAGCAAATGCGATGGCCCAAGCTATGCTTCTACTCCAGACGCAACAAACCGGATTCCATGCTGGCAAGACAAATCAAACAATGTAAACCAAGGGGCTACAGGGCACAGTGGACCCCCAAAAAATCCTAAAGGCTTTAAAATCCTTCCTTTCAGATCTCTACTCTAACCCAGGCGAGGTAAACCAGCGGGACTTTGATGACTTTGTCAGGGACATAGAATTACTAACCCCCCCACAGGCATACATTGATAAAATAGAGGCGCTAGTTACACTCCAGGAAGTGTTAAGACACCCCAGGTCCAGATGGCTATTTGGGGCTATACTACAAAAAAAAATACAACTCTGTGAAGTACTCACCTGTAGAGTTGATATACGCATACAGCACGTCCTGCTCCCGATAACATGTGGGTAGTCATCCGCCTCCGGCGCCGTGCACTGCAGACATGTAGAAAACAAGCTCCTCCCGGCCCTACATATACCGCGGGACCTCCCACAAATCCCCAGCATTGAAAAGCAGTGAGAAGAGAAGCCAGGAGGAACCAACCACCCAGAATAACTGGTAGCAATATCTTAATGATAATAATCACCATACAGGGGATCCAGAATTAGTTAAATCAGGGTGGGGTGGAGCAGGACGTGCTGTATGCGTATAATATCAACTCTACAGGTGAGTACTTCACAGAGTTGTATTATTCTAAGCATACAGCACGTCCTGCTCCCGAATAGTCATAACATGTGGGACATCCAATAGCAGTGTTCATAAGCAGGGTGGGATCCCCAGAAAAAGCAAGGCACAGCGGACAGTAAAGGCGCTGTCACCTGCAAAACTTGCAACAGGCATGACAAGAGCAGAGGCTTCAACGTCAGTCTCATAACAGAACCAAGAAGGTATGAACAGAGACAGGCCATAAGTCAAGTAATTGAACTAACAGAGAAAAAACCTTGGTGCTGAAGGGTCAGTGATACCCAAGCACCCATGATAACAGAGTAAACAGTAACGGGGAAGAAACGCTCCCCTGAAGGAACATAGGTCAGTGTAGTGACCCAACCAGCTCACAGGCAGGGAAGCCTTGTGGCAACTCTTGTAACACCCCCAAGGGGAACAAAAACAGGGCACCCGACCAAGGCGGGAATACAGACCCTTAATTATCAGGAAGCCAAAGCTTCCCCAGGATCAGAGAGCATCCAGGAGGATCGATCCAAAGACGCAATGGCGCTGGAATAGATATCAGGCGCATACCTAAGGAGGCGCCCGTAGACTCCAAGAACAGCAGTCCCCCTAAAGGCCAGGAAGGCCGGCATGGGGAGAAGTGCAAAACCTGTAGAGGGCTGTAGGCCCTCATATTTAGTATTATTAATAATCAGCCCATGGCTATACTAAGGGGCTGAATCAAGGGTCCAACAGACCACCTGGACCAGAAGCCCAGCGTAAAGGGAACACCCCCAGGCATGGGGTACCTGTAGCCGTATATAGCTGTACATGTATATATGTGTATACATAGCGTTAGGGAATAATTAACCAGAACCATCGTCTCAGGCACATGTCTGACGGAGTCAGGAGGCCCCAGAAGAGCGGTCTGGCCTACAGGGCAGCTGAGACCGCCTCCAGGCAGGGTCCCCAGGAAGTCCGCAGGGTAACAGAATGAAAAAAGTTGTTCCCCACAGGGACTTATGGAACTACTGGGGAGGTGCAGCTAAGCAATCCCAAAGAGAATACTCTACAAGGGTGACAGAACCAGACTCCTGCAGGAAGGCCAAGACAGACCTACGCAATCAGAGTCCCCAGATGGGGAGCCAACCCCCATTTATGCTGTAATGGCTTTAAGGCCCTGGGAACTGATAACGTCTCACAGGGAAGAGCCTAAGGCCCATGCCAGTCAATATGGGATACCACCAAGCCATTATAGGCGGAGTAAAGGGAAGCTGGGGAGCTAGCTCCCAAACCTCCTCTCATACTAAGTCACCCAGAAGATGAGGCCCGCCCCCAAGGGGCGATTAGCAATCAATCCCCAGACAGGAGACCTTTGATTGGAAACAGGAAGAGACCTGATAAGGGCAGAACCGCACCCCAACAGAGATATCACAATTCAGCAGCCTTCAGCAGAGGCATCTGCGAACCATTACTCCCAGGGCCGCCTAGGCCATAGATTCCATGGGACTCACCATCCGGCCAGCCGTGCGCAGAACCCAAAGGTAGGATGATGAAAGGAAGGCATATGAAACAACAAGGCTATGCCTAAATACTCAGGCCCCCTGACCATAGTCAGAATATCCTGGGACAGTAGAGACAAGGGCAGAGGCCTTGTGTCAGGAGGGGGAACCCTCAGAGCCATGCTAGGCTCCCCGGGCAACCCGGGATAGCATAACCTGCCACTAAGGGCATCCATAGAAACGAATACCGCTGAGAAGCCGGGGGGTGTAGAACTCCACCCAGGCCAGGAACAGAGACCCTCCAGAGGTAGCAACCTGTCACAATCTTTAGACCAGCATTAAAAACATGCCATCGTCTTTCAACAGACCAGGAGTCCCCCATAAACCGACCGGTCCTGAAGGAGGGGAAGGCCCACCATATAGAGTCAAAGGGGCCACCGTTTCAACAAGCCCAGCAGATAAGATGGACCCTTTAAGGGGCCCAACCTAGAACCACGGGGGTCGTGGAAGAGATTTACCTTTCCCCTGCCAAACCAGCGAGACTTGGTACCCAGGGTGACCATACTCTAGGAGGTGCTGGTAAGGAAGGGGAGTGCCCACCTGACGGGGCCCTTGCATATGGGAAGCTCCAGGGGAACCACCTTACCAAGAAGGCATGAGTACAGACCAAGCACCGGGGTGCTGGGACAAATGTAGGTTTAGTAACCTACTGCGCCGAAGAGCCCGAGGGCCCGGCATACAAGTGACATCATCTTGATGTGCCACCAACAGGCCCACCAGCTGCCAACCCGCCTGGTGAAGGCAAGGCACCAGTAAAGGGGGGGGGGGCAGAGCCCCGTAACCAGGGGTCCCCTAATGCCAGAGAAGAGGGCAGCAAGCCTGAACCGATTTCCGAGGGACGGGGAATCGTGGATAAGTGGCCGTGAGTGGATGAGTGTTCAAGCAACCATCCAGTAGCTTCCGGGGGACACTGTCGGCCAACCGACCCACTCCGTCTGATGCAAAGGCTGGGGCGTAAGGGAGACGACCCAGTAGGTCCCAACGCATAAGCCCCACCTCAGGCGTGTCCCAGACATGCCAGGCTAGTAGCCTGGGCCGGAAGAAAGGCCCCAATAGTGCCTCAAGCCGCAGGGTTGATCCTGTGACACTTGATTAGAAATAGTCTTAGGCGTCCAGCCGACCCCAGGTAAACTAAGAAGAGCTAGATCTTCGTAATAGGCCGAACCCCCCCCCCCGCGCGCAGGGGACCCGTGACCCAAGACAGAGTTGTCATATATGGGCTACTTGCGAATGGTAGAATTGCTAAGCCTGTCATAGGCCAACGGGGTCCAGACTACCTCATACTGATGAGGGGGGAGGATGGAAAAATTAGATACAGAGGCCATGGCCCCATACCGTTAAGGCGATTAACAAGCGCGCCCAACACTGCAGGCCCAGTCCGGCCTGCGCCAGTTTCAGAAGGGAGAGCAGGGACTAAAAACACCCTGACAAAAAACTGAGGGGGGACCGTCGAGCGAGAGCCCATCCTGAGCCCAGGTGGGTTACATCCCAGAACCACCAGAAAGGGGGGGGGGCATATTCCTGGATGTGAGACAGCTGTGCAGTCGCCCCCTCGCCCAGACGGGCGAGGGCGCCCCTTCATGCTTGCGAGGTTTTGGCAGATTTGGACTTGGTCCTGCCAGAAGGCCCAGGGCGCCATCTGCCCGCGTCATGTTGGAAATCCACGCCGAACAGCTGGAAACACACCTCAGATTCACGTTTGACACTAACGTAGAGAGGTGGAGGGGTGACCCTGCCTCGTGAAGGCCGGAGCGGCCTTCTGCGGAAGGGTGCTATAGCCTTTTTGCCAAAAAGGTCCAAGCGGGCCCAGAATAACCGCCGTCCTCTGAATGGAAGGCAAGTGAGAGCCTTTTTTGTAGCTCCATCGGCGCCCCACTGTCGCAGCCAGACCAGGCGGCGAATGGCTACCGCAAGTGCTGGGCTCCTAGCACACATCTTAATGGTGTCATCCAGTGCCGATAGAATAAACTTCAGAAAGGCTTCGCAGTCTGATAGCGCACTAAACAACCCCCAAGGGAGATCCTCAGGGCGGTGATCCAGTATCTTTCTGACAAGAGTCCTGGCGGCCACCGCAGTGATGGCCGCGGCACAAACCGGGCGCAGGGCCGTCCCAGCACATGAGAAGGCGTGTGAGGCCAGTCAATGCGCCGGTCCTCAGCATCCCGAAGGGTACGATAAAAGGGGGCAGTCATAAAAGGGGGGTTTGTGACCCCTATAACCGGCGCGTCCACCACCAGGGGAGCTGACCATAAATTGACCACATCAGGGGGAAAAGGGGTACTTCCATTCCCAGACCCCTGGAATCCCTTTAAGCTTACCAGGCGATTCCCATTCCTGGGATATAATATTCTGGAAATGTTCCTGTTCTAGGAACTCCAAGCGCGGCGGCGCTGTATGGAAACTCTTCCTTTTAGGCTTGGGGATCTCCCCAGGGGGAGAGATTGACAAGACCTCAAAAATCTTGATCAGGATTTCATCCGTGTCACACAGACCCCAGGAGCCAGGATCGGATTCCTCATGGCCCGCGGGCATCCCATGAGCCAGAGTCTGAAAATAGCTCACCTTCCTCAGAAGGGTCAGGGTCCTGCATATCAGCAGAATCATCGGTATCGTCAGGAACCGGAGAGCCTGGAGGCGTCAGGGACCGCTTTTTACCAGGGCCCATACGCTCCGCCAATCCAGAAAGCACCTGCTCCGCCGTGGGCAACGCTCGCGGCACCTCTTGCAGGTCATCCCCGCTGGAGTGGGACTCATCATGAGCGATGTTTGGGAGCGGGGAGACGGGGGTGAGGAAGGGAGGATCCTCTGTTAGCAATGCCTGTGCTGCACACTGTCCGCAGACCTGTGCCCTGTCGGCCTCAGCCAGGGGCTGGCCACACACTGCACACAGCTGGTCCCGTCCCGGAGGGACCCCGGTTCCATAATTGTGAAATGCCTCCATATGGTGATTTTTATGCAGTATAACGCAGGGAATTATGCAATAAGCAACCCTGGATGCCCCAACCCGCTAATAATGTGGGAGAATTTGTAAAGGAGGACCTGTGTAATATATGTTAGGCAGGGGCCGGTAACGAAGTCTTGGCTTCTGAAAGACACAATGGGACAAGGGGAGAGGAGTCAGTGCCATGCTCTGTTTGAAAAAACCTAGAAACCATACTGCCCCGGAAGGCACTTACATGACCGAGGGAGGAGACGAGCCACACCACGCGCGCGCGGGAAGATAGAGAAAATGGCGCCAGCGAACCTCGAGGGGAGGGCCAGGCCAGGCTGTGACGCAAGACGCGTCAGGCAGAGTCTCCGCCTCCCCCAAAGAGCGCGAACCTCTAACCGACAGAAAAGGTAGAACAGAGGGGAATAAGTATACCTCTCATGCTGACACGCTGAATGAAGCTGCCGAGCAGCAGATAGTTAGTAAAAAGAGACGCGACACTGACCCCCTAACTCCGGAACCGAAGTCTAAAGGCGAAATAGCGCTAGGGCTGCCACACATACCCCCCTTTCTTTTTCCCCTGAGTTACGGGAGGAAGCGAGGGGGAAGCGGACGGTGTCCATGGACTAATTCTGTGAGGGGCACGGGCAAAATTGCGGGAGGGGCATCCTCTAGAGGCTCACCATCGGCCTGACCGCCTACCCTATGGAGGGGGATTGCGGTGGAGCATGGCTCCATTCAGCACACCAGGTGCTACCTACCTTCACCCGACCTGCGCAGCCTAGGCTGGGAGGCATATTTCTTCTGAAGAGGACGGGTGGAAATAGTCCCACAGGACCTTGGGCCATAAGGCCCGCTCGCCTGCGAGAGCGTGATACTTCATGTCTTCGCAGTTCCAGCACTGCAGAGAAATCTGGGGATTTGTGGGAGGTCCCGCGGTATATGTAGGGCCAGGAGGAGCTTGTTTTCTACATGTCTGCATTACACGGCCCCGGAGGCGGAGGACTACCCACATGTTATAACTATTCGGGAGCAGGACGTGCTGTATGCTTAGAATATTGTCACAACCCAGGGCCCTTACTTGGTTGACCTTTTTAATTCCCTCAGAATAGGGGCTCGTCTCAGCCTCAGCCTCGTCTCAGCCCTGAATATCTAATGGCCAGCATAGCCATTAGCCCCAAACCAGAGAAAGAGCCCCTGCAGATCCCCAATTACAGACCCATTTCCTTCCTTAACAAGGACATTAGGCGCTTGGCCAAAATCCTGGCAACACGCCTCAACTCTCGTCTTGGCTCTATTATACACCAGGACCAAACAAGCTTGGTCTCTGCCAGAAAGGCTAGTGGCAGTGTAAGGCGGATAGCCCATTTGCTTCATTGCATTCAGGATAAAAAGATCTCAGCCTTCTCGTTATCCCTCGATATATAATAAGGGGTTTGATACCATCTCCTGGGAGTATATGAAGACAATAGAGAAGTGGAGTTTCGGTAACCCTTATTACAATGGATCAGTGCTCTACACTACTTGCCGGCTGCGAGGGTGAAATATTTAGGATTCTCCTCAGACAAATTTGAAATACAGAGGGGCACCTGCCAGGGATGCCCCCTGTCGCCCATCTTGTTCATACTTAATACCTAGCACTGAAAATCAGAGCTAACAAAGATCAAAAGGTGTAGAAATAGCGGGCATACACCATAAAAATACCATTTTGTGAATACTCACCTTGTAAAATGGGTATTATAAGTAATAATATAATGTCACACACCCCCCTTCAAGATATGAATTACCTGTGGGTAGTATGGTCCTGTAGAGGGCTTCTGCAGAGATGATTGGAGGAAAGAAAGCCCCTCCCAGTCCATAAGTACCTGGGACCTCCCACTCATTACCCAGTATAAAGAAAGCAGTAAGGTAAAGGACCAGGAAGAGCCAAATATCAGTCATAACAACGCAAAGTTCACCATATGAAGGATGCAGAATCCAAAGGGCGGGTTGAAGCGGGGTGTGTGACATACTTATAATACCCATTTTACAAGGTGAGTATTCACAAAATGGTATTATTCTAAGTATGTCACACACCCCGCTTCAAGATATTCATTACCTGTGGGACATCCAATAGCTGTGTCCATAAAGGGTGGGGATCCAAAAACAAGGTATAAAGCACAACTCAAACTACTGCAGCCTGCAGAACTTTGCGGCCAAAAACAGCATCCGCTGAGGCCCGCACATCAACCTTGTAAAACTTTGAAAAAGTGTGAACAGAAGACCAGGTAGCGGCCTTGCAAACTTGCTCAGAGGCCTGGTGCTGAAAAGCCCAGGAGGCCCCAACCGCACGAGTAGAATGAGCAGTAACACGAAAGGGAGGATCTCTCCCCTTAGCAGAATAGGCCCCTACAATGGCCTGACGGATCCATCTGCTGATGGTAGACTTTGTGGGTGCTAGACCCTTCTTGGGCCCAAAAGGCACCACGAAGAATGCATCAGTCTTGCGAAAGGCAGACGTTACCACCAAATAATACTTCACAACACGAACCACATCCAAAGAATGCAGGACCCTCTCCTTGTCATTGCTGGGGTTAGGACAAAGAGAGGGCAGAACAATATCCTGATTTAAATGAAAGGACGAAACCACCTTAGGAAGAAAGTCCGTCTTAAAACGGAAAACCACTTTATCCTGATGTCTTTCAAAATATGGAGCTTGAATAGACAGAGCCGCCAACTCAGAAACACGTCTAACTGAAGTGATAGCTACCAAAAATGCCACCTTCTGCGTAAGGGAAGACAAAGGACTATCACGCAAGGGCTCAAAGGGGGGACCCTGTAGCGCAGAAAGAACCAAATTCAAATCCCAAACCGGAATCAAAGGCTTCCTAGGAGGCCGCACATGCGTAACCCCCTGGAAAAAGGTCTTAACCAAAGGATGTAGTGCAAAAGACTTTTGGAAAAATACCGCCAGGGCAGACACCTGCCCCTTCAGAGTACTGAGTTGGAGCCCTAAGTCCAGACCATGTTGCAAGAACTCCAAAATTCTAGAAACAGAGAATTCCCTACAAGGGAAGGCCCTAGCCTCACACCAATCAATATAAGACCTCCAAGTCCTATAGTACACGGATGAAGAAGACTTCTTTCTAGCACGAATGAGAGTCTGAATAACAGCGTCAGAAAGACCTTCCTCCTTCAAGATGGAGGTTTCAGCAGCCACGCCGTCAAAGCCAGCGTTGGTAAATTGGGGTAACGAAGATGACCCTGTGTGAGCAGATCTGGCAGCAGGGGCAGAACGAACTGATCTTCTGCCAACCTTACCACGTCTGCGAACCAGACCTGTCTTGGCCACCTTGGAGCTACCAGAATTGCTGTTGCTCTCTCCAGAGCAAGCTTGCGCACTACTCTGGCCACCATGGGAAACGGAGGGAACAGGTACAGAAACCCCAGATCCCTCCAGTTCAGGGACATGGCGTCCGTTGCGAGAGCCAGTGGGTCCTTCGCCAGAGACACAAAAGCCGGAAGTTTGTGATTGTGACGGGAGGCAAATAGGTCCACCGCCGGTGACCCCCACCTGAGACAAATTGAGTGAAAGACCCTGGGATTGAGAGACCATTCCCCCTTGCGGGCTAAAATCCTGCTCAGAGAGTCCGCCTCCGTGTTCTCCACACCTGGGATGTAAACTGCTGAGATACACGGGACATGTCTCTCTGCCCAGTCCAGGACCAGAGACACTTCCTTGAGGGCATTCCTGCTGCGGGTTCCTCCCTGGTGATTGATGTAGGCCACCGCCGTCCGATTGTCCGACCTGACCTGGACCGGCAAGTCTCGCAGTTGATGAGTCAAATGACAAAGAACCAACCTGATGGCCCTCAATTCCAGAACATTGATAGACTCGTGAGCTTCCAGGGGACTCCACAAACCCTGAACTTGCAGATCCTTCCAAAAGCCCCCCCATCCTGAGAGGCTGGCATCCGTAGTGACTATCTCCCACTGAGGAGTCCGAAAGGATCTGCCCCTCAGTAGGTTGGTTGAGTTCAGCCACCACCGAAGCGAGCGGCGAACCCGGGGAGACATCTGAAAAAGATGATCCAGCGACTGAGGAGACCTGTTCCAGACCGATAACAGATGGAGCTGAAGTGTCCTTGTGTGAAACTGAGCAAAGGGAACCACCTCGAATGAGGCCACCATCAAACCCACCAGTCTCATCCCTAGACGGATGGACGGTCGAGGCATGGACATGAGCGACCGAACCAACTCCTGAATCAGAAGAACCTTGGACTGAGGAAGGAAAACTCTGGCCAGATCTGTATCCAGAGACATTCCCAGAAAGGATACTGTCCTGGACGGGTGTAGGGAGGACTTGGGGTAGTTGATCACCCAGCCGAACCTCTCCAGAGTGGATATTACCGTCCTGGTGTCCAATTCTGCCTGGCTGAATGACGGTGCCATGATGAGGAGATCGTCCAGATATGGCACAATGCGAATCCCCTGCGCTCTGAGGAGAGCCATCACCCCAGCAAGCACCTTGGTGAAAACTCTTGGAGCTGTGGTGAGACCGAAGGGAAGAGCTACAAACTGAAAGTGCCGATCCTCCACCGCGAACCTCAGAAACCTCTGGTGTGCGGGAAAAATGGGAACATGGAGGTAAGCGTCCTGAATGTCTATGGACGTCATGAAGTCCCCCTGACGAAGAGAATGAATAGCCGAGCGCAACGTTTCCATGCGAAACCTTCGCAGTCTGACGAACTTGTTGAGAATCTTTAGGTCCAGTATGGGCCGGACGGAGCCATCCTTTTTGGGGACCGTGAACAGATTTGAGTAAAAACCCCGACCCCGGTCTAATGAGGGAACTGGGCAAATGACTGCCATTTCCAGAAGACTCGATACTACCGCCCGGAGCTGCTGCGCAGCCAGTGCCTCCGGGGACACCCGAGACCTGAGGAAAAGCGGGGGAGGGTAGGACTCGAACTCCAGCTTGTAGCCGGAAGACACCACTTCCCTGATCCACCTGTCCGAGACCTCTCGGTTCCAGACCTGGGAGAAGTGCTGTAGCCGTCCCCCCACCCGCACGGGTGAGGGCGCCCCCTCATTGTTGAGCGGGCTTGGCCACGGGTTTGGGTTTTGAGCCCCAACTGTATCCTGAACGGGCACGTCCTCTGCCCCTATTCCAGGAATTTCCCCTTGTAGAAGGGAAGGCGAAACCTCTTCCTGCTCTAGATCCCCGAAAGGAAGGAGTGAAGGAAGACGCTCCTCGAAAGGGGCGACGTTGCTTCTTGCGTTGAGGTAGTTTTCCCCCCTTGGCCACGGCATCCTGCTTGTCTCCAAAGAGCCGTAACCCAACGAAGGGAAGAGCTGTTAGTGACTTTTTTGACCCAAAGTCAGCCGCCCACTGGTGTAACCAAATTGAACGCCTGATAGTAACCATTAGAGCAGAGGCTCTACTACTCATCATCAAGGAATCATCCAAAGCGGCCACCATGAAGGACAAAAACCCCTCACATTGTTTTAGTTCACGAAATTCCTGTCCGGATTCAAACCGGAGGAGGATAACAAGTGCCTGACCACCTTTCTCGTAGCCACCGCCAACAGCGATGAGGCACAAACAGGCCTTATTGCTGCCCCAATACTGGCAAAACCATGACAAGCCATCTGGTCAATGCGTTTATCCTCACCATCCTTAAGAGAGGAACAATCAGGGTTGTTCAATACGGCTGAGTTGGATAACCCCAAAAAAGGGGCGTCCACCTCGGGGGGAGACGCCCAGCGCTTAACCGTATCCACTGGAAAAGGATACCTCTTATCCCAACTTTGGGGAATGCCTGGGAGCCGGGCAGGCCTTTCCCATTCCTTAGAAATAAAACTCCCCTTGCTGTTGAGGAACCTCCGCCAGAGGCGAGATAGCAAGCACCTCAAACATCTGAGTCAGAACATTAGGAGTATCCAAGGAAGTCCCTGAGCTCCGATCGGAATCAGCACCAACAAATTGCTGATCATCAGAAATATCTGAATCCTCAAATAATTCCCCTTCTACTAGAGGGGAATAATCTGACCAATCCAGGCCGTCCTCGTCATCATCATAGTCAAATGATTAACCGGTGATAAATGCTTCCTCTTAGCCGGTGCTTTCTTGGAAACCGTTGAGGAAATGAATTTTTCAATACTGGCCAACCTGGCACACACATCAGATTGCGACTGCCCCCCCGTGGCAATCTCACACGGGGCACGGGTCAAAGTGGGAGGGGGAGAGGATGAAGCCGGCTGCGCTGACCCAGATGCCTGGGGACCGGACTGCCGTGTAATAGTCTGCTGTGCACATGATATACATAGGAAAAAATCATCCCCTGTTAGGGATACCCCACAACCCATACACTTCCGGGATTGTCCCGAGGGGAGCCTGGAATCTTGGGATGCCTCCATAAGGTGAACTTGAATAGTCGCTATGAGTGAGGGAATTACACTATTAAGCAACCCGGGATGCCCTTGTATTGTCCAAGTGGGAGGTTTTGTAATAAATAGCAAAAGTACCCAGGTACTCTAGGACCAGGAGAAACCTGAAAAAATTCCTGGCAGTTCAGCCTGAAAAACATAGAAAAAGACAGTAAGAGGTTCTCCCTATATAAACCTATATCTATTATACCTATATATATACATATATATGCAAATATGTACAGATAAGCAACGGCCGCAGGGCCACTCACTGAGTCTTTGGGCGCCAATACACTGTGTCCTCTGCCTGAGGTAACACAGATCAGAGCGGGAGACGCAGCAGGGGGGCGTGGCCAGCGTGGATTGCGCGCTGCAAGGCTCCGCCCAGCAGCTCCAAACTCCTAAAGGGCGCGGGCTGCGGCCTCATACCCGGCCCCGCCCCCTCACTGAAGAGCGTGAGGGGAGAAATCCTCCCCTCAGCTCTGAGGTAAAAATCCAGTGTCTGTCAGCAAAAAAGATTGCAACAAGTTTACATTATAACTATTCATACCAGAAAAGTAAACATTTTAAACAAACATTTCAAATAAATCTATTTTCCAGGCGCCCCCATAGAAAAACACCAGAAGCTGAATAAGAGGCTTCCACACAACTAAAAAAGGGGAATAGGCCATTTAAGGGGAAAATTAAACTCTTGGACAGGGCATCCCAAACCGGAGTCACCAACCCGGTATAACCGCCTACCCTCTTTATAGGGTCTCGCGGTGGAGCATAGCTCCTGAGCACCTGAGGTGCTGTTATACCCTCGCTCGGACAGTAGTCAAGACTGGGAGGCATTTAAATAGCTATATATTAATAAAGGGAATAAAGAGTCCGAACGGAAATAAAAATATATATAGGCCGGGAGTAGACCCGGCTACCTTAAAGTCCCCCTGTGCAAGGAGGAGATATCATCTGCTGCTTGCTCGCCGTCTGCAGAAGACTGGGTAATGAGTGGGAGGTCCCAGGTACTTATGGACTGGGAGGGGCTTTCTTTCCTCCAATCATCTCTGCAGAAGCCCTCTACAGGACCATACTACCCCACAGGTAATGAATATCTTGAAGCGGGGTGTGTGACATACTTAGAATATCTCTATTTGCAGATGACGCCCTCTTAGCCCTATCTCAGCCCATCACCACACTGCCCAACCTATTTCTGACGCTGGAACAATTTGCAGGGATATCGGGCCTTAAAATTAATAGAGCAAAATCGCTGGCCTCCCGGATGACCTGTTGCAGCATCTTAAACACATGATTATAGGTTGTTGTCTAGTGGGTTGCCTTAGCTGGGAATCTTTTTGTCACCCATGATCTATCACCATGGGTATGGGGGTTTATTTGCTGCCAACTACCCACCCCTTCTGAGAAACCTAGGGGTGTTGATGGCCTCGTGGTTTGACCTTCCCATCTTTCGGATTGGTCGGGTAACCGCCGTCAAAATTTCAATACTTCCCAAAATCCTTTACTATTTCAGAGTATTACCCGTGCAAGTACCAGCCTACATGCCAGGGATACTGCAAAGATGGGTACTTCAGTTCATCTGGCGATCAACTAGGCCCAAAGTGGCAAGGTGCACCATGTTTGCCCGTAAGTCTCAATGTGGCACAAATTGCCCAGCTCTAATGCATGCAGACAAGAGATCTCCCGCTATGGGCACTCTTGGAACTGCTAGATTTGGATGGGGTCCCGTTAGACGCCTTGCTGTGGATGGCCCCCATACACAGGCCCATAAAATTAAGCCCTCTGATGGAGCACTCCCTTAAGATATGGGACTCAGTGAAATACTCTGCAAATTTAATGTCCCCTCACTTCCCCCTGCAAAACCTGTGGGGTAACCCACTTTTCCCACCAGGACTCCACAGCGGGGCCTCCTTCACCTAATGGATAACCACGAGAATTTTCAGAGTGCACCCCCTACTGGACGGCAAAGGCATCCGAACATTTGAATATCTGAGACAGAGACACAAGCTCCTATCCTCCGAATGGTTCTGTTACACTTGGGTCACTGGCTCAGACCTACACTGGCCCAAGCCTCTCCTTACAGGAAATGGTCCAGCTTTGAGTCCTCATGCGTCAAAGAGCCAAACAGGCCGGGGCTGATCTCTCTGTTATACGCCTCCCCAAATAATTTTCCGAGGCATCTAGACCACAGATATGTCCGGGAATGGGAGAAAGACCTTGGGTTGGCTGGAGAGCAGGTAGATTGGATTGGGGTGTGGAGGGCAAATTTGGGCTGCTCAATCAACTCCCTTACAGTGGAATCGGCCTATAAAAAGGTGCTATTCCGCTAGTACCAGATTGGCTAAACAATATCTACCAGACATACCGCAGGCATTGCTTCAGAGGGTGCACCGAGAGGGGAGACTTACTCCACACACAGTGGAACTGCCCAATAGTTTCGCGTCTTTGGAAACAGGTCTTCAGGGTGATAGGAGAATCATGAGAATTACACCCAGGCAAGACCAACGAGTGGCACGCTACTGTGACACAAAGCACCAGAACTTACAAACAGAACAAACTTTTTACATTTATCATGATGGCTACCAAACAGTCTATTGCAAAAGCTTGGAAACAACAATTCGTCTTCATCTCAGAGGTAAAAGCTAGAATAAACAGGTTATTTATAAATGAAAAGCTACCAGCATACTAAACAATAAGCATGACCTTTTTCTAACTATTTGGGAACCTTGGATCAAATTATGCTGCCCCCAAACTCTCTTTATTGGAATTGAACTAACACAGACTGAAAACCTGATAGGAGCGAGCCAGGGGACCACCAACAACAACAACCCCCCCCCCCCCTTACACATTTCCCACCTCAAATCCTATTAGAAACCCACTTTTACAATTTTCAACTGTTTTCTAAAAAAATGTGCAGAGTTAAAGGCAGGGGTTGAGGGGAAACTTTTTGCAGAGCTCCCCCCTCCTAATTTGATCACTTCAAGCCATAGCTGGACAATTAGACCCTGGAATCTGTGTCAGAGGCTGATCCATCTACTGTGCCAAATTTGTAGACTGAACAGCTTGGCCCATTTTGGGTTTGTGATAAGGGGCCAGAAGACAAGTTTTCAAAACAGAAGCTTAACCCCTAACAGATTCCCTGCAGCCTAGAACAACATTTGCTATGCCTTAGATACAATAACTGTGCCTTGTACAGGAGTATTGTGCCTTAAAGGGTCATCTAGCTTCTTGGTCATCAATCTGAGGCTGACCAAACATCAGTAGCAGTGTCCTTCTTAACCTTCTGTCCTGCCCGTTCAAGAGGACAAGACTTCTGTACTGTAAATAAGATATTGCCTCCTGTAGCAGCAATGGCATTGCCGACAGATGCTCCCTAGCATGATGCCAGAAGCTGTTCCAGCTACATCTTAAATGGGTACATGCAAGGCTCCTGAGGGTTTATATAGCTTTTTACTAGTTTAGTGGACAATATGGGGGGTTTCACTCTAAAGTGGACACTGGTTTGTTGGCCCCTGCTCATGATTATAGAATTTTTGTTGTAAAAGGTTGCAAGCACGATTTTATTCGATTTGTTTTGGGCTCGTTTTTTTATAATAAAACCATATTGCATGCGAAATCCCCGATTACAAAAGCTACAACATATGTATCGATAGCCCCCTATTCCTGCCCAGGAGACCCCGCCCCTGGCTTTGGGGAGGCAGGTTATAGGGAACTGGGGGTTAATGGCAAGTCACCTGCTTGCAGGAAGTGACTTGCGACACCCCTAAGCCTTGCAAACTTGTTTAGGGGTCTCATGGAGTTACTAGTTCACAAAGGATTAAATGTAAAACACACCGAAACTATTTAGGCGAAATAGTAACACCTAACATGTAAATGCCCCCTTATCTTGGAGGTAAATCTTGGAAAAAGAAGGGCCCCTGCAACTATAAATTTTAGTTGGCCCTAAACAATGAAAATGGCCTAGGAAAGATTCTTTCAAGAAGAAAAAACAGGAAAAGTAATGCAGGGAATAGATTCCATAGGTATAAACTATGACCACAAGAAAAATTAGTAATTGGCTTGCCAGAAAAAAATACCATTTTGTGATTACTCACCTGTAAAATGGGTATTATAAGTATGTCTCACACCCTGCTTCGGAAGTATTAATGACACGTGGGTTATGGTCCAGTAGAGGGCGAACTTCTGCAGAGATGACTAGAAAAAGAAGCCCCTCCCGGTCCATAAATACCTGGGACCTCCCACACATTCCCCAGTATAAGAAAGCAGTAAGGGGACCAGGAATAGCCAATAAAATCTATGAGAAAAAAGTTTCACCATATAGAAGATCGAAGATACAACTCAGGGTGGGACGAAGCAGGGTGTGAGACATACTTACATAATACCCATTTTACAGGTGAGTAATCACAAAATGGTATAATTCCAAGTATGTCTCACACCCTGCTTCGGAAGTAGTAATTACAAGTGGGACATCCAATAACCGTGTCCAAGAAGGGTGGGGATCCCAACAGACAATAGTGCACAAATTAAACCACTGCAGATTGCAGAACTTTGCGGCCAAAAACAGCATCCGCTGAGGCCCGCACATCAACCTTATAAAACTTGGAAAAAGTATGAACAGAAGACCAAGTAGCAGCCTTACAAACTTGTTCAACAGAGGCTTGGTGCTGAAACGCCCAGGAAGCCCCAACAGCACGAGTAGAATGAGCAGTGATCTGGAAAGGGGGATCCCTCCCCTTAGCAGAATAGGCCCTAATAACAGCCTGACGAATCAATTTACTAATGATAGACTTAACGGGCGCCAAACTCCTCTTGGGCCCAGAGGGCACCACAAAAAAGGCATCCGTCTTCTGGAATGGTGAAGTAGCCACCAGATAGTACTTTACACATCTAACGACATCCAGAGAGTGCAAGGCCCTCTCCTTGTCATTGCTAGGTTTAGGACACAATGAAGGAAGCACAATGTCCTGATTGAGGTGAAAGGCAGAGACAACCTTTGGCAAGAAGTCTGGTTTAAAATGGAAAACCACCTTGTCCTGATGTCTCTCAAAGCAGGGGACCTGAATGGACAGAGTCGCCAACTCCAAAACACGTCGAACAGAGGTGATAGCCACCAAAAAGGCAACTTATAAAGGTGAAAATGGATAGAGCAGAATCCTGCACTGGTTCAAAAGGAGGACCCTGAAGGGCAGACAACACCAAATTTAAATCCCGAACAGGTAACATGGGTTTGCGAGGAGGGCGCTCATGAGTGACCCCCTGAAAAAAGGTCTTAACCAAAAGGATGAAGAGCGAAAGATCTGGCAGAGCGGACACATGCCCCTTAAGGGTGCTAAGTTGAAAACCCATGACCAGACCATGCTGAAGAAACTCCAAAATCCGAGGAATGGAAAACACCCGACAAGGAAAGGCCCTAGCCTCACACCAATCAATGTAGGTCCGCCAGGTCCTGTAGTAGATATTAGAGGAAGATTTCTTCCTATCCCTGACAAGAGTCTGGACAACGGCTTCAGACAAACCCCTTTTCCTTTAAGATGAAGGTTTCAGCAGCCACGCCGTCAAAGCCAGAGTTTGTAAGTTGGGGTAACAAAGCTGACCTTGTGTGATCAGATCCGGAAGCAGAGGCAGCCTGAATTGATGGACCGCCAGCCGGACGATGTCTGCGAACCACACCTGTCTTGGCCACCTTGGGGCCACTAGGATTGCTGGCACACCCTCTTGAGCCAGGTTGCGTACCACCTTGCCCACCATGGAAAAGGGAGGAAACAGATACAGGAGACCGAGCTCCCGCCAGGACAGAGACATGGCATCCACTGCCAGAGCCAGAGGGTCCTGGGACAGACACACAAATGCCGGAAGCTTGTGACGAAAGGCAAACAGATCCACCTCCGGACTCCCCCACCTGTGACAGAGGGATAGAAATACCATTCCCCCCGGCTAGAGGTCCCTCTGCTCAGAGAATCCGCTTCCAGGTTCTCCACCCCTGGAATGTAGACTGCCGAGATGCACGGAACATTGCTCTCGGCCCAAGCAAGGGAGTCCCTCCTTGGTGATTGATGTAAGCGACCGCTGTCCGATTGTCGGAGCGAACCTGAACTGGTAAAGCCCGAAGGTGATGTGTCAGATGCGACAGCACCAACCGAACCGCCCTCAGCTCCAGAATGTTGATGGGGATATGGGCCTCCTGAGGACCCCACAGCCCCTGGAACGGACGTTCCCTCCAGAAGCCTCCCCAGCCTGACAGACTGGCATCCGTGGTGACCGTCTCCCAACAGGGCGCAAGAAAGGACCTGCCCCCCAGGAGATTCCTCTGGTCCATCCGCCACTGGAAGGACCGCCGGACAAGAGGGGACAGAACACAAGTCTGATCCAGAGACAGAGGACATTTGTCCCAAACCGATAGAAGATGGAGCTGGAGGGGTCTCATGTGAAACTGAGCAAATGGCACTGCCTCGAAGCAAGCCACCATCAAACCTACCAGCCTCATGCATTGCCTGATGGACCGATGAGGGCTGGACAGAAGAAAACAAATAAGAGCCTGTAGAACATCCAACTTCGGCTGGGGTAGGAACACACTGGTCTGAATGGTATCCAGAGTCATGCCCAGGAACGAAGCCACCCTTGACGGGGATAGAGAGGACTTGGGGTAATTGATTACCCACCCGAACCTCTCCAGCGTCGTCACCACCGTCCACGTAAGGCAAGATACGAATGCCCTGGACTCTGAGAAGGGCCATCATGCCCCCCAAAACCTTGGTGAACACCCTGGGTGCCGAAGTCAACCCGAAGGGAAGAGCCACAAACTGAAAGTGCTGGTTGTCTACCACGAACCTGAGGAACGTTTGGTGTCCCGGAAAGACCGGCACATGAAGGTAAACGTCCTTGATATCTATTGAGGTCAAAGTCCCCCGGAGTGAGCCGACAGCAGAGCGCAGTGAGCAAAATTTTTTGGTTCTGATGAACCGGTTGAGAGAGTTTTCAAGTCCAAAATGGGTCTTATGGAACCATCTTTTTTGGGCACCGTAAAGAGGTTGGAATAGTAACCCAGACCTCTCTCTGTGGGGGGGAACCGGACAAACTACCCCCATATCCCAAAGGTTTTGCACCGCCATAAAAAGGCCCTGTGCCGCCCGAGGGTCCGACCGAACCCTGGACCTGAGGAATCTGGGAGGAGGCCGGCATGCAAACTCCAGCTTGTACCCGGAGGAAATTACCTCCCGGATCCAGACGTCTGTGACCTCTAGGGTCCAGACCTGAGCAAAGAGCCGCACCCGTCCCCCCACCCTTCATTGCTGAGCGGGCTTGGCAACGGATTTGGGTTAAGTACCCCAGGAAGTCCCGGATCGGGCGCGTCCTCTGCCCCTACCCCAGGCATCCCCTCGGAACGCAGTGGAAAACGTTCCCCTGCTTGACCGAGAGCCACGAAAGGAAGGGTTGAATGAACCTGAACCCCGAAAGGGCCGGCGCTGCTTCTTGCGTTGAGGTAACTTACCCCCTCTGGCAACCGAGTCTAAACGATCACCAAACAGGCGCAGACCCACGAAGGGAAGACCTGTGAGCGCCTTCTTAGCAACGTTATCGCCCGCCCACTGGCGCAACCAGACCGACCAGCGTATAGCAACCTGCAATGCCAAGGTCTGCTACACATACAGATAGTATCATCCAAGGCTGATAAGACAAAAGCAATGAACATCTCACAATGAGTCAAGGCTGTAAACTCCTCACTGCAGGGATACAATTGGGAACCATCCAAAAGGCCCCTAATTAGAGCTCTAGTAGTCACGGCCGTGATCGCAGAAGCACAAACCGGTATGCACGACTGAAGTATTGGACAATCCCAGGATGGGCGTGTCGACCTCTGGGGGTGTCGACCAAAGTTTCACCACATCAACAGGAAAGGGATTCTTCCTATCCCACCCATGAGGGATACCAGGGAGCCGACTAGGCTTTTCCCATTCCTTAAGAATCAGATTGTTAAAGTGCTTCTGATCCGGGAACTCCAAACGAGGTTTGGCGGTCCCAAAAAATTCCCCCCCGTTGCGGAGGGGCCTCCGCAGGAGGGGAAATGGCAAGTACCTCAAAAATTTCAGTAAGGAGCCTATGGGTGTCGACAGAATCCCCGCGCTCTGAGCCGGCATCAGCGCCGGGGTACTGCCGATCCTCAGAAGAGTCAGAGTCTGGGAATAGTTCCCCTTCCTCGAGCGGGGAACAATCAGACCAGTAAAAAGGTTCAAAATCAGCATAATCAAAGGCGGGCGCCAAGTGCCGTCTCTTAGCTGGGGCCTTCCTGGCCGCAGAGCTAGCAATCAGTCTCTCAATGTTGGCCAGTCTTACGCATACATCAGATTGCGACTCCCCACTGGTGACAACGTCACTTGGGGTCATACCCAGGTGTGGGGGTGTAGGTGATGAGGCCAGCGGGGCTGAACCGCCTGCACGCGGCCCGGCTTGCCGCACAAGCGCCTGTTGTGCACATGGTATACAAATTTGCACATTATCTCCCAAAAGGGATGCCCCACATATCACACACGACCTGGGTTGTCCCGAAGGGACCCCGAGTCCAATATCCTGGGGAGCCTCCATATGGTGATTTTTTGATTGTCGCAAAAATCAATGGGAATTACGCTATGAAGCTACCCGGGATGCCCCTTAGCGTCCGTTAGTGGGAGGATTTAATAATAACCAAAGGGAACCCCAATTTGAACAAGGGACCTAAGGACCGGGAGAACCCCCATTTTTATTAAAGGCTTCATAGTCCCACCTGAAAGACACAATAAGGGACCCCATAAGAATCACATATGCACATAGAAAACTAAGCACCAACATATGCAGCATAAGGCATAAAATGCAGTAATTAAGGCAGTATCCCCAGGCGCTGTGATAACAGCGCAATGTTCATATAAATATGACGACAATAATAAAAACCAAGGCCCCGAAGGGCACTCACAGTATCCGGCAGACAGGAATGGCGTCTATTAGCCAGGAGATCCTCAGGAAGAAGGGCGGGCCAGCGCGGATCGCGCACTGCACATGACAGTAACTATAATGGGACAAGATGGAGGGTCAGGCCCCCCCCCTACTATCCGGGAACGGGGAGTAATGGAGGGGAAGCCGAAAGCTACCTAATAATAATGTAGCGACGGCATCTTTCCTGTAAAGGAAAGAGAGAGACAGCCATCTTCTTGACTTGCTTCGCCATCTGCAGAGACTTATCTGGGGAATGTGTGGGAGGTCCCAGGTATTTATGGACCGGGAGGGGCTTCTTTTTCTAGTCATCTCTGCAGAAGTTCGCCCTCTACTGGGCCATAACCCACGTGTCAATACTTGCGAAGCAGGGTGTGAGACATACTTGGAATAAAGGGATAATGATCAACCAGTCCTTTCCCCAATGCAGTTTTCTAAGCAATAAAGGAAACCAGTAAAACATGAGGAAAAAAGAAAACATTTCCTGATGTTTATTTACAGTTATGTGGTCCTCCAGGGGCATACAACAGAATTGGTTATTTCCACCTTACATATGAGGAAATATAAGCGCTAGCAGAACCACTGGCTGTACACCGTTCAATCCGGTATTGTAGGTGCTCCAGCAGCAAATGTACTATCAAAACAGAATAACTTACCAAAGTTCCTGTTTAGGAAAAACTGATAGAACCCTGATAAGGGGCTATTCTGAAATCCTGGAAATGTGAAACATTCCCAGATTTAGCCTAACTCAAAAAAAAAAAGTATTGCTGAAATAGACAGAAGATCTGTTTCTGCCCATGAAAAGATCTCTTTTTTAAATCGGATAAGAATCACTTTATTCACCAAGTCCATATATACATACTATACAATATCATACTCTGAGAAAGTTTTCCTTATTAGATATGGAAGTATGACCCCCCCCCCCCCTTTGATTATAATAATTCTAAAAGCGATTACATGGATAGTAGATACACTTTATATATGTACAGGTAACTTATGCATGCCTGTACAAAAATGAAGGATTACCATTACGGATACCTCTTGCCACCTGCACCTAAGGGTATAAGCATCTAGAGAAGAGATAACTGGCAAGGAGCATAACCTAGGTCCCTGCAAGTGGCTAACTTAGGCCCTGGCCTAAACATGGCGAGAACCAGATCTTATTTTATTTATATGATTAAATATTATATATAATCACTGAAGAAGCTGCAAGCTATATAACCGATATACCCTGTTTTCCGGGAAAGAAACTCAGAACCCACTGATGCTGACCGGAATCTCTGATTAATCAAAGACTCTACTAGAGGAGGTCACACCAGGTAACTGAGCCCTGAACTTCAAACCCAGGCAAGTGTAAACAGACAACTAAACTTCGTGAAATGCAGATTATCACAGGGTGCTATATAGGCTATAAAGTTAATGTTGCTTCACAAATTGCAACACTTTAACAAATAAGGATAAATGCAATAGCGATTGCAGAATTCCCCCACTGACAGAGGTAGTAAAAGGAAAGGAGTTCAGACAACTAGCCATTACCCTCATACAGTAACTCAACTGGCACATACAAAGCATAGATAAAAATTAGAAAGCGCCATAAACCCCCATAGAGATGTACAAGGTAAAAGTGACAATAGGGTAAGTAATACCTTGATAAAGCCCATGCAAGTCAGAGACTGAGAGGCTGCCTGTCATTAAAAGCACTGTGAATTCCCCATAGACCGTGAACTTTAACTGTGTTTAAACAGCTATTAACCTTACACCTATATACAAATATGAGGGGTTAGAATCACAGCGAAAGCACTGGACAGCCAATGTGCTATTAATCAGAGAATCTCCCTGCCAATCAACAAACCAGAACCTATGTTCTGGACACAAATAAACAACCTACAGTTACTCTAAGATTAAGGATACTAAATAATCTTGCAGCTAGCCAAAAGGTATTCGGTTATAAGACCAGAATACCTTTAATCTTTAAAGAGGGCCTGCAGACGAAAACCCCATTAGTCTTACTGGTGACAGTATTTCAAATAGTCCTCCAGGCTGGCTTAGCCACTCCCTTCCTCTACCTAAACAGAAAACACAAACCAGAAAACACAAAGCCCCGCCCCTTCCCCTCAGCCCTCAATTTTTTCAGGCAATCATATAGGAATAATCAGAGACCCGAAGGGGACAAAGACAGGCAAGATGTAACACCCGTGCAACCAAGCTAGAATAGACATGGCAAAAATACAATTCTGTGATTACTCACCTGTAGAATTGGTATTATGAGTATACAGTACGCCCTGCTCCAGATATAGTACTTACTATCGGGTATTACTCCGCCAGATGGCGCTGGACTGCAGAGACATCGAAAATAGGCTCCTCCCGGCCCCTCAAATACCCAGGGACCTCCCACAAATCCCCAGCATTGAAAAGCAGTTAACGAGAAGCAGGGAGAATTAAAAACAACCCAAACTAGTAACAATAACAATCACCATACAGGGGATCCAAGATAATGCAAAACCAAGGGTGGGGTGGAGCAGGACGTACTGTATACTCATAATACCAATTCTACAGGTGAGTAATCACAGAATTGTATTATTCTTAGTATACAGTACGTCCTGCTCCAGATATAGTACTTCCTATCGGGACATCCAATAGCAGTGTCCATAAAGTAGGGTGGGATCCCCAAAGTTAACAGCAGACAGTTTAAACCACTGCCGCGTGCAGAACCTTTCGGCCAAAAGCAGCATCAGCTGAGGCCCTAACATCAACCTTGTAAAACTTTGAAAAGGTATGAACAGAAGACCGAGTAGCGGCCTTGCAAACTTGTTCAACAGAAGCTTGGTGCTGAAAGGCCCAAGAGGCATCAATAGCACGAGTGGAATGAGCAGTAAGGCGGAAGGGAGGATTCTTCCCCTTAGCAGAATAAGCCTAAATCACAGCCTGACGGATCCATTTGCTGATAGTAGACTTGGCAGGAGCCAAACCCTTCCTAGGACCAGAAGGGACCACAAATAGAGCATCAGTTTTTTCTGAAAGATGCAGTAGCCACCAGATAATACTTCAGACACCTAACCACATCCAAAGAGTGCAAAACTCTATCCTTAGCATTACTAGGATTAGGGCACAATGAAGGGAGAACAATGTCCTGATTCAAATGAAAGGCAGACACTACCTTAGGCAGAAAATCTGGCTTGAAGCGAAACACCACCTTGTCCTGGTGTCTCTCATAGTAGGGGGGGCTGAATGGAAAGCACCGCCAACTCAGACACACGCCTAACAGAGGTGATAGCCACCAGAAAAACAACCTTGAGAGTAAGGATGGCCAGGGAAGCATCCTGCACAGGTTCAAAAGGAGCACCCTGCCAGGCAGACAAAACCAAGTTCAAATCCCAAACAGGCACCAGTCTTACGTGGGGGACGCACATGAGTAACCCCCTGGAAAAAAAAGTCCTGATCAGAGAATGCTGAGCAAAGGACTTCTGGAAGAAAACAGTACTAAGTTGGAGCCCCATCTCCAACCCATGCTGTAGGAACTCCAGAATCCTGGGAATAGAGAACACACGACAGGGAAGAGACTTAGACTCACACCAGTCAATGTAAGCACGCCAAACCCTGTAATAAATAGAAGAAGACTTCTTCCTAGCCTTAATCAAGGTATCCACAACCGAGGAAGACAGTCCCTTCTCCATCAAGATGGAGGTTTCAGCAGCCAAGCCATCAAAGCCAGAGTTTGTAAATTGGGATGGCGTAGTGAGCCCTGAGTGAGCAGGTCTGGCACCACGGGCAGAGTGTACTGGTCTACTGCCAGCTGCACCACGTCTGCGAACCACACTCTTCTTGGCCACCTGGGGGCCACCAGAATTGCTGGCACCCCTTCCAGAGCAATCTTGCGCAGAACCCTGCCCAGCAGGGAGAATGGAGGGAAGACATACAGAAACTGAAAGTCCTGTCATGACATTGCTAGAGCATCCGTGGTCAAGGCCAGAGGATCTTGGGACAGGGAGACAAAGGCCGGTAGCTTGTGATTGTGACGGGACGCAAACAGATCCACATCTGGTTGGCCCCAACGGTGACACAGAGATTGGAACACCCTGTTGCATAGGGACCATTCTCCCTGGCGAGATGTCCCCCTGCTCAGAGTCTGCCAGGAGATTTTCCACCCCCGGGATGTACACAGCTGATATGCAGGGAACATTGGTCTCCGACCAGGTCAGGTTCAGAGACACTTCCTTGAGGGCCCCCTTGCTCTGGGTCCCTCCCTGATGATTGATGCAGGCCACTGCCGTCTGGTTGTCCGAGCGCACCTGAACAGGCAGGCCCCGAAGGCGAGGAGTCAACTGAGCCAGAACTAACCTGATCGCCCGCAGTTCCAAGACATTGATAGGAGTGTGGGCCTCCTGAGGGCCCCACCTCCCCTGGAACCGCAGGGACTTCCAGAAACCCCCCCAACCTGACAGACTGGCACCCGTGGTGATCATCTCCCAGGAAGGGGTAAGAAAGGATCTGCCCCCCAACAGGCTCCTTGAGTCCATCCACCACGCGAGGGACCTCCTGACCAGGGGGGGGGGGGGGGGGGGGGAGAGCACACAGACCCTGTTCAGGGATGCTGGATCCTTGTCCCACACTGACAAGAGGTGGAGTTGCAGAGGCCTCAAGTGGAACTGAGCATAAGGGACCGCCTCGAAGCACGCCACCATCAGGCCCACCAGCTGCATCCCCTGCCTGATGGAGGGATGACGACAAGATAGCAGGAACTGAACCTGTGCAAACAGACCAGGGCTGTGGAGTCGGTAGATAAAATTCCGACTCAGACTCCTCAGTTTTTTGTACTTCTGACTCCGACTCCTCTGTATTAATATGTGAATGTATTTTATACATTCCTTGAAGGAAAGAAAGGCAACATACATGTCATTACTTCTAGCAGAGATAGGTAGTTGGGTAGAAGCTGCCTTCTCCTTTCTGTGTGCTGATCTTCTGCTAAAGATAGGGCAGTGGGAGGATCCAGAAAGGGGCCTTTATTATAAAACATGATTTCCCTAGTAGAATCCCATAGTCATGTTTAAAGTTTAAGCTAACAATCAAAGTTTACAAGTTTTTATAGCCTTTTGCTGAATGACAGCAGTATTTCCAATGGTACAGCTTCAGTCTTGAACTATTGATCCTCCATTCCCTTCACTTATACAAGTGTCTCTAGTCCGGCAAAAAACATATTTACTTAATCCCTTATCAGTGAGAGGCTAGGTTACCCATGGGTTCCCTGTAACAGCAGAACACAACACTATGCAAAGTATAAGTATTGCCGCTTCTAATTGTGCGTTGCGTGCCATGTAGTGAAGCACATGAAAAGCATGGTTCTTCACGGTCACTTAACGTGTTCGTTTTGCGGTTACGTGAGGCACTGCATGCATTGGTCTTTATTCTTACAATAGAGAAGTCATTAATTATAACTTTTTGTGAATTGGGACATTTAAACTTGCTAAATCAAAATTTAGTAGGGGGGGCGTGGCTTCGGCATGAAGGAGTGAGGACGCATGAGGTGAAGCTCCCGTCCGACCTGAGACCATATAGCTGATCTGGGTAACCCGCTCTGCACCCCAATAAGAGGAATGAGGAGCAACAGGAGGAAAGCTGGGGGCAGCACTAAAAGACCCCCTAAGGCCGCCATTGGCGACAATTTTAATCCCAAGGGCCGGGAGACCCTCAAACCAAGATGGTGCCTGGCGCCGGCGACGAGCAGGAGGAGGAGGGGGGCCACGCTGGGACGAGCGGGTGTCGTGGCGGACCCCAAGGAGCTGGCGAGGCGAGAGCGGCGCCGGAACCCACCTTTGCTGTGGCCGGAGATCGTGGAGTGAAGCTGGGAGCTGCGGTGACTAGGCAATCCTCCCCAGGCGCAGCGTCAGAGAGGAGTCCGTGCTGCGAGGAGCAGAGAGGTGACAGGCTGGCCGCCGACACTGCTTATTCCCCCGCCGGAGAGGTCGACGTCAGCACGGAGGTGAGCGGCTGGGGACGGGGGGCGGAAGATGGACAGCGGGGAACTGCCTGTAACAGCCCCGCTGTCAATACCGAAAGCAGCATGCTCCCCTGCGAGGCAGCTCAGGGGAAGGGAACACACGCTGGAGGCGGACTGGTCGCATGGACAGCCCGGGGGTGGGGGAACACCCGGTGGGTCCGGTGCGGGCCTAGGAGGGGAATCATGTCCCGGATCCTGTGCACCGCAACATGACCCCCTTGCAGCAATACTAGGGGGGGGCTCCCTGCCACCCGGCGACACGCCCAGGTTGTTTGCCACAGCAGGCGGAACAACACGCGCTGATGTACATCCCGAGCCAGCTGGCGTTTCTGTCATTCCTTCTATTGATGCTAATGTTGAATCTTACTCAAGACCCCGTATAGCTCGCCTAAAGTTATAGACCGGGAGTGGTCATCTGGATCCAGCGTAGAGTCCCTAAGTGCAAGTGCCTTGGGATCCGTGGCTTCAAATACTCCTGGGCGCGCAGAGGCCCATTTCGCCGGTTCTTCTCCGGAGACACCTTTGGGATGCCCCTCGGACGCCCAACCTTCCCTGACTCCAGTTACCGACCCTAACCTTCAGGTTATTTTACAATACTTGCCGACAAAAGCAGAGCTTAAAGCTGACCTGGAAGCGGTGGCGATCCGAATCGAAAGAGCGCTGCGAAGGGAGATTGAGGATATACAACAGAAATCCTCTGCCTTAGAGACTAAAGTTGCCACTCTTGAAGACTCCCGGGCGGGCCATGAGACACGGATTGTAAACCTAGAGCGGATGCAAGAATTATACCAACAACAGATAACCGACCTCCGGCTTCAAGTTGACGACCAAGAAAACCGAAACAGGCGCAACAACTTGAAGATTCGTGGTATCCCTGAATCGGTCCGAGCGGAGGCCCTGCGCTCTTCGGCAATGGAGTTGTTTAATTCCCTCTTGGGGAGACCTCTGGAGACTGAGTTGATTATTGATCGGATCCACAGGGTGGTGGGTCGTCCGGCTGGAGACCCCCAGGCCCCTAGAGATGTTCTGTGCAGGGTCCATTTTTTTACCGTAAAGGAGGATATCCTGAGGCGGGTGTGGGAACGTGGGAGGATACGAATGGAAGGGCTCGCAGATCACGATACTACCTGATGTGTCCCGTCGCACTCTACAGATGAGAAGAATACTCCGCCCCCTGCTTGACAGGCTTCGGGAGATGGGGGCCTCCTACAAGTGGGGGCACCCGTTCCACCTCATTATCCATAAAGACAATTCTGTTTTTGCGCTGCGTAGCACGGCAGACCTTCCTGACATGTTTGCCTTCCTGGGCCTGAAGCCCTTCCCGGTCTGGTTGGTTTTGGGTCCGCCCCCCCCCCACTCCCGCAGAGGGCCCCTAGACGTCCCCGGTGGGTTCGGGAGCGGGGTGGGGTTGCCCCCAGGAGGAACCCGGAGCAGTAGGGGCGCTTTCGGAGCCCTGCATAAGGTCGTTAATGTTTATTTGTACCTTTTTGCCCTTTTGAATCTTTTCAGGAAAGGGGTAAGCAAGCCTGATTTATTGTCTATTGCATATTGGACTCTTCCTGATGTCAAAGTGATTGGGATTTGCTGGGCTGGGCCTCCCCCGTTCTTCCCCTGGTCCTCGTGGTGTTCTAGTGGGCGATGGTGGTTTTCCGGGCCACTGTCGGAGACCGATTATGTGACCTTTCATCTGGAGGCTGTCTGGTTTACCTGTGTCCGGGTACAGGGGGCTGGGGGGCCGGGTTGCCGTGGCTAGCTACTGTGTCGGGCCGTGGCCTCTGGGGTCGTGGCCCTGGTCCCAGGGTTCGTCGCTGCCCGGTCTGGGGGGGGGGGGGCGCCTTCCTCCCTGAGCTGGCTCTGTGGTTGGCGGGGGCGACCCGTCGTGGCTGGGTGCGGGGGGGGGGGGGCCTGGGCTATACAGTCTAATAGAGCCTGGTTATTAAGTAGTTCATGGATTTTAGGGGCAGGTGGGTCCGAATGCGTTTTCTTTTCTCTTTCTGCCTTTTTTTTTCTCTCTCTCCGCCCGTCTGCTCGCCTTTCTCTCTAGGCGGTTCCCGGTCCAGACCCCCAGGGCCTGGTTGTATAGCGTGAATAGGATTCTGTGACATTATCCAGCCGGGTAGGCCCCCTCCCCCTGTAACTAAGCTGCACTAATGAGTCTTAAACTATGTACACTTAACGCTAAGGGGTTAAATATCCCAGAGAAAAGGGCGAAAATTTTATATGGGTTTCATAAAATAAGAGTGGACATAGCCCTCCTACAAGAGACGCATTTCTGTCAAGGGAAAATCCCCAAAATCAAAAATAGGTACTATGACAAATGGTATCATAGTCCTAACCCCGAGAGTAAATCCAAAAGAGTGTCTATCGCCATACACAAAAACTTTCCCATAGAGAATGTACAGGTTAAGGTGGATCCGGGGGGCAGATACCTGTTCCTCAAATTCACCTTGTGTGGAGTGCGATACACCCTGGTCAATCTGTACTTGCCCAACCAGGGACAGGTGGAAGCAGGAATGGGAATGCTGCGCTTGCTGGAAGACTTTAGGGAAGGCACGTTAATCATAGGTGGAGATCTGAACCTGGTACTGGACCCAAGGATTGACTCTTCTCGGGGAAAATCTGCGATCCCCCATTCAAAGCTCAATAGATTCCGCAAGGCCCTTCAGTTCCTACAGGTGGTAGACGTTTGGAGGATCCTCCATGGGGGGGGGGGAGAGGGACTACACGTATTTCTCCCATACTCACAATATGTATAGTAGGCTGGATT
Source organism: Gastrophryne carolinensis (assembly GCA_027917425.1). NCBI lineage: Eukaryota > Metazoa > Chordata > Amphibia > Anura > Microhylidae > Gastrophryne > Gastrophryne carolinensis. The sequence continues at coordinate 348,355,376 of CM051237.1, read as the reverse complement.
ATTTCCTCCTGAGCCACCACGCCCTTGCAATGGACCCTGAGTCCTCGATAGGTCAGATGCTCTGGTCAGACCATGCCCCTGTATTCTTGAGCCTCCCGGTGCCGGACGCGACACCCAGACAATACACTTGGCGTCTAAACAACAACCTGTTGAAGGACACTTTATGCATGGCTGAGACCAAGGCAGTGGTAACCAATTTTCACCTTGACCATAGCAATGATGATACTTCGCTGCCAATAAAGTGGGAGACACTCAAGTGTATGCTGAGGGGAGTCTTTATTAAACACGGCGCAAGGCTCAAAAGGGAGAGGGCTCGACAGACTGCAGAAACTCTGGGGCGCATTCAGGAGCTAGAGAGGATACACAAGACCCTCCCATCTTCTGGGGGATTGCGAGAGTTGATAGAGGCCAGACAGAATTTAAAGGGGCTCTATGATCAATGTTACCTCAGATTCAGAGATAGATGTAGGGCGCGCCTATACGAGTATTCAGACAAATGCGGCAGATTACTGGCCCGGTCCCTCCACCCAAGGCAGGGCTGTACGTTTATCCCAGTGTGAAAACAGCTGGTGGTGGGGAGGTACATAAAACCCCCCAAATAGCGGACGAAAGCCAATCCTACTATTCGAGCCTGTACAACATTGACAACACCTCGGCACGTGGAGTGCAGGGGAGGCTAGCGGGTGACTTGGATGCTTATATAGCGGAGACAGCTCTGCCGGTCATACCCCAAGAAGAGAGTGAGGCACTAGAAGATCCGGTACAGGAGGAGGAGGTGGTTAGGGCCATACGGGGGACCCCCGCAGGGAAGAGTCCGGGGCCGGATGGGTTTACCCCCAGGTTTTATAAAACGATGGGACCCCTGATTGCCCCCTTCTTGACGAAGATGTTTAATTCTGTGCCCCTTCCCGAGACAAACCTTGGAAGCTCATATCACGGTCATTCCGAAACCTGGGAGGGATGGTACCTTTCTGCGCAATAATAGGCCGATCTCATTGATCAATGTGGATGTCAACTGTTTGCCAAAATTTTGGCAACCAGGATTCAACCCCTGCTACCTTCGTTGATACACAACGATCAGGTTGGGTTTGTCTCGGGGAGGGAGGCCAGGGACAACGTTATCAAAACTCTCTCTGATGCACTTCGCTCAAACAAGGGGAATCCCGTCCTGCCTTATGGCGGTGGATGCCGAGAAGGCATTCGATAGGGTGCATTGGGGGTTTCTGAGGGCCGCATTGTCCCAGGTAGGAGTAGGGCCAGTTATGTTGGATAGAATTATGGCTTTATACCATGACCCCACCGCTAAAGTTAAAGTTAACGGCACTCTTTCTGGATCTTTTAATATCAGGAATGGCGTGCGACAGGGGTGCCCTCCGTCCCCTTTACTTTATGTCCTGGTAATGGAACACTTGGCGAACGCCTGAGAGCCAATCCTTCCATCAAGGGGGTGCCATGCAGGGGAAGGGAATCTAAGCTCTCCCTCTTTGCTGACGACCTTCTCTTATATATAACCTCCCCACATACCTCTCTGCCCTCTGTCAATAGGGAGTTCGAAAGATTCAGTAGGGTAAGCTACTTCAAAGTGAATATGACTTAAACGGAGATCTTGAACGTGTCCCTGGACAAACGGGCCCAGGAGTTAATCCAGGCAAATTTCCCGTTTAAGTGGCAAAGGGAATCAATAAAATATCTTGGGGTGCAAGTACCCACAGACCTGGGGAAACTTTATAGATTAAACTACGTGCCACTCCTTAACAGCACAATAGAGAGCCTGAAAGCGTATACCAAAAAGCAATACTCCTGGCTGGGGAGAACCAATATCTTAAAAATGGACGTGCTACCTCGGTTCTTGTATATTTTTCAGACTCTGCCATTGCTGCCAGAACGGGGGTTCTTTAAGCAGTTACAGACAGCTTTTTTCAAATTTGTTTGGGATAGTAAAAAGCCCAGGGTGAGTAGGGGGACGCTATTTAGGCCCAAGAGCGCGGGGGGGCTGGGAGTCCCCGACATGAAATCGTACCACGCGGCTGCGGTTCTAGTGAGGATTGTTGACTGGTTCCACCATAGGGGGAGTAAACAATGGGTCGCACTGGAAAATGACATCTCTCCCATCAGTCTGACTGCCTTGCCTTGGGTGGATCCCGGGTTTCGCCCTGAGAGGCGAGAACTCCCATATCTAGTAACTCCTCTGTTGACCCTCTGGGACAGATCTCTGAAGCAGAGGGGCC